>CM034461.1:38371488-39571488 GCA_019925255.1 Litchi chinensis
ATAATAGGGATTTTAGATAATCTTGATAAATGTATTTTGGTCATTTCATATTTTTGGATAAAAAATATTAACTTTTTTAAAGGAAACTTGGTGATAGGAAGCGACTCACATTTAAACAAAAAAAAAAATCCATCACAATTAGTTTATTTTTCAAAGGGTTTTTCATTATTATTGTTATTTTTTTTAATAATTAATTGACATCATTTCTGAATTAGAGGACTACTAACACGGTTCATATAATTATTTCTAGACGTCGGGAGATGTCTACTCATATCTTTGCGAATATAACACAAAATAAGATATTAGAGTAGCAGGTAGAGGTCGTTAAATTACTATGCCAACCTTACTTGCCTATATAGAGTTTAAAAGTTGCTGGTATATTAGATTGGAATTTGAATAATAATTGTCTAGCATGCAAGTCAATTGCCAATAGTGTGAATAGCAAGGGAGAAGAGTCCCATATTTATATCAATTTCCTAGATTTCAGAAATGTAACAGATTTTGAAAGGATGTCGTGTTGGATAGTTCTCCTCTTATCATGCATAAAGCGAATCTTTTCACTCAAAGAGAGAAGCTTGATATCGTCGTTGCTTTCCAATTGGACCTGTGGATTATTTGGAAAAACCATATTTCGAATGAGATGATAATTTCGTAACTAATACATCACTAAGGATATGTGTCAAAGACTCAAAAGATACACTCACCCGCCTGTATCTTCATTCCTAGAAGTTATTTCCTTTGTTTTTTAAACATGTGCTTGTCAACTGTCATCAATAGAACATTAACAAATATTATGACACTAAACTATGATTTTATATTGGAGAAGTAGTAGGGTCACTTCTATTTATTAGATTTCACATTGATTGAAAATGAATTTGTATTAGTTTATACATGAGAATAAATCTCCATTTATGAGTTAATTTTTATAGTTTTGTTAGAATTAAGACATTTTTCTAACATGATATAAAAGGTCCTATATAAGTTATATGGATGCAGATATTATTGAATGAACACATTATGCGTGAAGAGTGTTAAATAGTTTAACATTGGTTGAAAAAATAAATTGAAATTGGTTTATAAAGTGAAAGTAAACTTCCATTCATAAGTTAACTTTCTTAGTGAAGTTAGGCTCAAAACTCTTATCCTTTTCTGATACTATTTACTAACATTATCAACTCCACTCTATTTTGGTACTGAAATGATTAAAAAAAAAAAGGTCTGAAATGAAATTTAAATTTGAAAACATAAACTTTAAATAATGGAAGTAATTGTTTTCAATATGTCATGTCACGGTGACTCAACTGTCTATTTGCTTAGAAGATTTGGACCGAAAAATAACCACCTCAGAGGAACATTTGAACAGAACCAGAATGGTTTTTTCTTAATGCAAAGCCATCAACGTTATCAAAATCTGCCAATTGAATTCTGAGTTTAGTATAATCTGGAATATTTGTACATTAAGATCAAAGAATTGTATAATATATTGAAGTATCTAAACTGCTGAAGTTAGCTAGAAAAGAATATTTGATAGGCAAAACCAGCAGTAGTAAATTCATCATCGCACTTAGCAGAATACAAGAGACACAAAACAATTGTTGATTGAATCAACTAACTGTGTAAGGTTATCAGTAATGGCCCAATACATACCTGAACATGAAAATATCTAACTAATGTGAGGAGAATATTTTTTTTTAAAAAAAAAAGTAATATATATATTATATTTTCACTTTTTTATTCTATTAAACCGAGAAAACTAAAAGTGGGGAACCAGATCCTGGAGGACCGGGGCCGCGAAAGTTTTAAAAGGGAAACTCACTGAGGCGGCAGAGAGCATTTTGCAGTATGTGTTAAAAATACCAGTGCTTAACTAATCAAAAGATGGAGTTGACATTTTGGTCAAATTATTGAGACATTGACCACTGGAAAAGATGCTCCAGTTATTTTCGCACGTTCATGGTATGGGTAACAACAATATAAAGGAGACACACCATTCTTTAGGAAAAATGATGAATATTTATCTTGATTTTAAAAATTAAAGTTTTAGTTTTATCATTATACTTTAAAATATAAGATATAACTTACGAGTCTTTTTTTGATAGGAGTTACCTTATCTCTAATTATGAGATTAATCATCCAAATCGTATTATCAATGATCAATCTTAACAGATTTTGATAGTAATTTAATCTATAAAGTATCAGCATTCAAAAAAAAAAAAAAAATCAGAAGTTGTCCTCTCCTCCATTATGAAAGTAGTCATTCGAAATATATTATCTGTGATTAATCTTGATAATTATCGATAATCATTCACTCCTTAAGGTTTGGGCATTCAAAACAAATAAAAAACAATATAAAGACGGATACCAATGCTGAGAAACTTTTATGAGGAACATATTTGTCACCTATGTAAGAGTCACCAACCAATCCGGAATAGATATGAAAAGCATTAAAATGTTTTAGTAGCTAGGTCGGATAATATTTAACAGTTTCAATATCAATGAAGAGGCATCTAAAACGAGGAAGATTGATGTGTGACAATCATGATTTTATAAGGTTTTAACTGCCAGTTGAGGACAGAATTCATGTGGGAAGAAAGAAGGAATATTCAAAAATATATTCAAAAGCGACGGCTATTTTTCATGGGTAATCCCCTCTATGGATGAGGATTCTGCAAGTATTATTGAAGAGACATGGCCCTCTTTTCAAAACCATCACAAATAGAGAATAAATTAAAGAAGTTGGTGCACTGTCTAAGGTTTTATATGTGTGTAATATGCAGCGTGTCTGGTAAAAAAATGGTGATTAGGATTCCTTCTTATCGAACCCCATGTCAACACACAAGCATCTTTGCTTAAGTGTATGTTTGCCATGTCAGCATATCAGATTACACATAACAGGAGGCCTTCTTTTCAGTATATTCTCTAAGAAGTTGTTACTTGCAATCGCAAAAATTATGCTATTCTTAACTTTCCTTGTGTGTCCACAGCGGGGTAGGGCTCCGATTTTAGTGGGTTCCTTAATACCAATAATACCAATAACTTGTCAAGCAAAAGTAAGTTTAGACAAAATTTCTATAACGTTTTCTGGGATTCAATTCTAACAATGTGAAAAGTGGTTGAAGTCAATAAAATATCATATCATTTACCTTTTTCGCTAAAGATAATAGATAACAAGTATGGTTGGAGATGCTTTCAGGGAGAATTTTCAATAAATTTTATTCAAGATTTAACAATTCAGATTTATCTATAGCAAACTTGTATTAAGGAATGTAGAAGGTTGAGAGAATTTTTTCTATATGTATGCACGTGGCTGAGGCAACAGTCTAGTAGCATGCCTTTTGGCATGCCTAGAACTTCTTGCAAGGCATACCTAGAATTTGATGCAAGAAGCGGAGGAACAAACTTGTTGCATGCCTTCGGCATGCCTTGATACAAGAAGTGCACAATTGGCTGGAAAAGCGTTCACCGGTGCCCAAATAAATCAATGATATTAATCCATTACACTTATTTATTATATACACAGTTTGATAGGTTACAAACGAATATGATTCTTGCATAGAAGCTTAGTTTAGTGTTTCCAATTCACAGTGCAAAGGAGCCCACCCAGCAGGTTCTCTGCCCATTCTAGCCAGCAGCGTCAAGTCGCCGCAATCCCTTATTCCAGTCTAACTGTTAAAACGATTCCCTTTCTAATGAAAACAAAAAATGAGGTTTTGGTAGCTATACCTCTTTTTAACTTTGAACCTGATAGCTCTAACACATGGCAGGCCATCATGAACTCGGAACTAGGCTGCTAGCAAATTATGTTGTGTTCTTTATTCACACCCGTTAAGAGTTCGAATGCAGAGAGCTAGGCCACGGTCTGGTCAGGTCACTTATTGGAATATAGACATGCATATACAGATGAATTAATCAAGTGAAGAGTGGCTCTGGCTATATGAATCTTCAAATGACTTTTGAATTATTGCTAGAAAATAGATTCTAAAGAAGGAAGAACAGAATTTAAGACTGGATGTGACATTATAAGGAATTGATTCCAAGTGAAGTGTTTCTCATATGATGTTCCTGCACTTTTTACCGTCCCATGTAAACCGGGACTACATGAGCCTACTCTGGGAAAGCCGAAAGCGTATTTGCAAGTTGGTGAAATCCACGTAAGGGTGCAATGTATGCATGCACACGTGAGCGTTCATTTCCGCCTTCACACGTGGGACCAATCTGAGCAAGAGATGGGGGAGAAAATATGAGAGCTAATTGAGTAAAAAGATTGTTACATTTTTTCTCTTTCATACATTATTAAATTTAAACTTTTCTTGTAAAAAGTCTAATAAAAATAAGAACCTAATAGAGAATCCATATTCGAGCTTGCTACCTTGCAAATAACATCTCCCCAAAAACCACCTCACCTTACTTCAAATGAATATGGAGAAGAGAATAATATTTCAAAGTGTTTCTTTTCCAATAATGCAAGAGGAATCATATAAAGAGAGGGTATGATTGGAATTTTAATAGGAAAAATGTATGTTCATTTAATCATATGTTCATTTAATCATCCTCTGACTAGCGCATAGCTACTCCCTCTTCCCAAGAACACTAGTGAAAGTAGAGGTTTATCTATTATCTAAATGTCTCAGAAATTTCTACTTTTGGAATCACATCTTAAGGAAACCATCTAAAAAGACAAAAACCTGACAGAGCAACATCAATGGCCCCACAAATTAGGCATTAACAAGTATATAAACCCTCTGAACCCAAACACTAAATTCACCAACTGCATTCACAATTTGTTCAATCTACACTACATTACCTACCTGTGCTATATTTTCTTTCAAAACCTTTCACAAGGTGAGAATCTTCATTTATGCTTATTAATCTTATTCCTCCAGAATTCGTAGCAGTACTCTAACTTCTTTTAACTCAATAATTACAATTTTAAATCCCAGTTAGGTGGACATTCTAGGCATAAATTGGGCTAGTTATTCTTGTTAGAACATGACTTTGCTTCCCTAGAATTGGTAGAAGCAATCTGTTATGAGCTTGAAGTGCTATTTCACCATTTTTTTTCCCTGGTTCTTATGTTTCTAACTACTAAAAAAACACACTTGGGAAATTTGAAGATTTGATTAAGTTCCATGCACAAAAATGAGAATTTTACCTTGGTTTGTCAGTTGATGATTGATATCTGGTTTAATTATTGTTGCTTATGTTCCAAGCTTTCATGTGATAAGTCAGGATAAAAGAATGAGCTGGACAGGAGGAGATTGGATGTGTGCTGCATGCCAGCATCAGAATTTCAAAAAGAGGGATGCATGCCAACGTTGCGGGTATCCTAAGTTTGGTGGCCCTGATGTGAGTTTCCACTTGGACAACAGGACAGAAGTCCTTGCTGGAGACTGGTATTGCACTGCCATGAACTGTGGAGCTCACAATTATGCCAGCCGATCAAATTGTTATATGTGTGGTGCATTGAAAAGTGAATGTGGATCTGATGGCAGCTATCCTCCTGGCTGGAAGAAGGGAGACTGGATTTGCAACAGGTGAGTACACATTCATATAAACTCCCAAATTAACTTATGATTATGCATTGTTTAACCATGTCAAATGATTATTGCACTATTCTGTTTTTCCTTTGAACAACGATCTTCTGTCTAAATACCATAGAAATTAAGTACGAGCATCCTAGAAGAAAATATCCTACAATAAATGTAACTACTCTTCAACAAAAACTCGCGGTTGACTGTTGCACTTCAATTTGCACCAAGTTTCTTAAATTTTGTTATACTTATTGAAGATCTAGTTTTGTTCCCTTGACTACTTGTTGATCGTTGAGTTTATCCATTATAGTAATTACATGGATTGTACATTGTCTCCTAATCAATAATAACAGCAACAAAATTTTCTAGAAACTAGACTTCATTTCATCATGTATAACTTTTCACAACAATAGTGATGAAGATAATTGCCATACCAAGTGATATTTATGTCTGCATTTCTCTCAAACAGAATGGGATGTGGAGTTCACAACTATGCTAGCAGGATGGAATGCTACAAATGCAAAACACCAAGGGAATGTGGTAAGATATCTTTAGTCTTCACAGTAATCATTTCTAGCTAATTAAGCTCTTTTTTTTTTTCTGTGGAAGAATAAAGTGGTTCACCATATGATCCTCAAGAATATTATTCAATCTTAGTTTTGTAATACATTATTTCCCCTTCTTTTGTTTCTTTCTACTTTCAGGTAGTGCAGTTTAGGAAGAAGACTCTGCTTGTTCTCATCATATCTGAATTCTGATCCCTCCTCAAACTCCACTTTTTTTTTTTTTTAACTCTTCTACTGATGAAGACAATAACAATTAGGTTGATCAAGGTTGAAGGGCCTTTTTCTCAGTGAACTTTATTGGGAAGGGGTTATGGCTTTAATGTATGGTGCATAGTGTTGTTCTAACATGAAGCTTCTTAAACTCTTATTAAAGTGATTATTATTTTTGTCTCTTTCCTTAATTAATGGCAGTACTATGTTTGCTAGCTCTATTTGAGTGTGGGGGACATCTATAATCCAATGGTTTATGTTGGTCCAGGGAATGATAGGCAGTGGTTGCTAAGATCAATAAAAGAAATCCAAGTCATAATCATGGACCACCAATGCAAAGTAAAATTTATGAACAAAACTCGGACATGAGATTCAAGGAAATCACAATGAGTACTAGTTCACTTCAAAAGACAGGCTTTCTCTCAGAGCAATAATTTATGATCCCTTTAAGCATCAAACCTCAAAGAAATATATAATTATGAAGATAAGAACCAGATGCTCTGCTTTAAAGCATATATGCAATACCAAGTTCAAAGTGGGTCAAATTATGTTACTTTTCCCTTACTTTTTTCCTTTGATTTCAGAGCCTTGGAGCTGGTAGTTTTAATCCTGATTTACCTCATCATACACCTATTAATATGAGTTGCAATTTTAATCCGTGCAATACAGAGATGATATGTTTTAGTGGAAGAAAAGGTTTACATTAAGTTTACAACTTCCTAAGAACCTTTTATGCTACCTTCATTAACTTAAGATGATAGTTTTTATTTTTCTTTTTTGAAGATAGAATTGATGAAGCAATTAAAAAAATGAAACATTGGCAAACTGAATGAGGGTTGTTTACCTCTACGCCATATTGAATGATGGTGCATAGATTAAATAAATAAGATGGTAGTTAGATGTATGTACGTTGACTCAATGGACAAGTTGAATACATGCATGCATACATATATTGCTGCTCAAAAGGTAACCAAAGAAATGTTACTTTCTCCTCCCTACACCACATTACCAAGCTTTTACGGGATTCTTGGCTTCCTTATGTTGTCTCACCATATGGATGTTAAGCAAGTGACTCACTTTCTCCTCCCTACACTCCTAACACGATTAAATTTGACTTATAGCTGATTAATAGAAGCATCAAAGCGGTGTATTTTTAATAAATAAGGGACTATAATTATCAATATGACAAGAAGATTTAAAAATATGACCTTATTCAAAAAAACAATGACTTTAGTGGAATTTTCACTTCTATATAATGATCTTGTTTAAATATGTAGAATTTTGATGGAATTGACTCGAAGAATTGCATGTGTGTTGTAAACATGTTTAACAATCTTGTAAAAGTTGTAATACTCAGATTCAAATGGAACAAGAGAAATTACTTTTGTAATCAAATAATGGTATTAATGTAAGGCCCAATTTACTGTAATTGCGATGATATGTGAGGCTGGTGAACCAAATTCAAGCCAAGTTTAGCCAGCCTAAAGTGAAAAAATAAAATAAAATAAAACAAATGATGAATCAGCCAGCCGCCAGGAAATGAATAGACTTGTTGGTAAAGGCAGGTGGCGGCAAACTAGAAGATAAGGGGAAATTACATTGACAGCCCTGAGGTTTGAGCTACATACTCTTAGATTGAAAAGTTAAAATATTTTATACTATCATCCCTAAGACTTTACTTTCATTAACAAAATGTCCAAAATGCCCTTAAGCTTCAAGGGTGGTAGTAGGACCAATTCGACCCGAAACTAAAACATTAAAATATTCAATGACTAATCCAATATAAAAGCATTATAATATTCAATGGCATTAGAACTGACATAATTATATATAAATTGAATTATACATTTTATTTTTTATGAAAATAACAAAAATCAAAAGGTTGTGATATCTCACTACCATCAATAATCATTAAGTTAATAATGGTAAAAATAAAAATGCAATTTTGCCTCACTTTCAAAAATTTAGTTTTTATGGTAATGTGTCTTATAATTTAAATTGTTAGAACTAATAATTTCAGATATTCATTATATTTATATTGAATGAGAAAGATAATTTTTCAGGAGAGAGAATGTAATGCATAATAGAGATGGTTGGTCCTAACAATTTAAAAGTTATGATACATTGACCGTAAAAGCTCTGAAATTTGGTGATTTAGTGTCTAAGTTATATAGATGAGTGATGTAATTTAGTGAAGTTTGGAATATAGGAAGTTTATTAGATTATTTATAATCCTAAATTCAGTTTTTATTTTTATTTTAAGGTGAATCCATGATATCAAGAAAACCAAAAAGGATGTTGGTTTCTTATTGAATTAATTATTTATAATTATATATATTTAAACTTTTATTATTTATAATATTTTAAAAGTAAATATATTATTTATTTAATTAACTTTCTAGATTACTATTTATGTTTTAAAATTGAATTGTAGAAATATAGAGAGTCAAGGTTATGACTTTTTTTTCTTTTCTAAAATAATTTTCAGAGTTGAAACTGTTATTATAAAGATTGGTTCTTAGTAAAAGGTTTTTAATTTTTTTTTATTGGTTTATTATATATACGTATTTTATAAAGAAGTGTTAGACAAAGGAAGTATATTTATTTTGAAATGAGAATTTATTAAGGATATATATTTTTATACATGCTAGTAATTTCAAGTAGGCTTTTCAATTTTAGCTTGAAAAAAGATATATTCAGTTTATTTTAACTTAAGTAAAGAAGAAGAATATTTATTTATGTTATGAGAAAGTATTTAAAAGAATTTATATATATATATATATATATATATATACACACACACATTCGGGAAGAGAGCTCTGTATATAGACTTTTTTAAACACCAAAGACCTACCCATTCGAGATTGATATTGTTAGCTCATGGAGCAATTCTACACATGTATGTTAGATGCGTCACTTTGCATATGTATGAGAGTTAATGAAAGATTATTATTACTATTATTTTAAGTTTATATTCATTCACTATGCATCAACGTTCATTTTTTTTTTTTTTTCTTATTTTACCCCATTTTCCTCTTAAGTAGTGGCCAGGTTTGTGCAAATTATTTAATATCGTGATAAGTGCCATAGGGTGATATCAAAATAATAATTATTACTTTAATTACAAAAATATGTGCAACTAAAATATCTTTTCAAAGTGTTTTATTATAAAGTCACGATAGTAATTTAGATTTGTACAATAAACTAGAGAATGTTGATTAATTATTTGTTAAGCTTTTAAGTGCTAAAAAATCTTGACAGTTCAAAAAAATAAAAATAAAAAATTAAGGTCTTTCAACCCTTTTTAATGAGTTTAAAAATTATTAAGAAGAAGCTGGTTCACTGACTTTTTTTTAAAACACGTTTTTTTTTTTTTTCCTTTAGTGAAACTTCATAATCATGATTCCAATCACATATTCCAATTTGAAAGTTACATATTGTTTCCAATAATTTGGACATAAATGCATCTCATGATTAAGAATCGCATAATGAATTGTTTCAAAAAAAAGAATCGCATAATAAATATTCCAAGTATTCACCTGGTTTTGTCTCTTTATACCACCCTTTGAAACTCTACCGGAACTCAACTGGAAGATGGGTGCTTGATTAAACGATCAATAGGGTCAGACGGCACATAAATATGAACTAATGAAAACCCTAAGTTCTAGATGAGATAGTACTTCAACTTTTTATTTGTATGTTTTTCCTTTTTCTTTTGTCCTTTTTTTTTTTCATCCTCCATATCCATCTTTCTTAAGTTTTTTAAAGTAATTTTTTTTTTTTAAATTTTTTCATTTTTCTTTTTCATTGTTTTATCCTTTATTTGTTTTCCTAGATTATCTAGATATCACAAGCATATGTTTATACCTAAAAGTTATATAATAAGTTGTTCTAAGGAGAAAATAATATTGTTTTTTTTTTAATTAGTTTATAAAAATAAGAACAATCACTCCATGATTATTGAACCTTTTTCTTAATCTCTCAAGTAGTTTGCAACTTTTCCACTTCTGACTGCAAATTGATCTCATAGTTTTCGCAACTTCTAACTAGTAATTGGCTTTTTAGACTTACCAAATTGGTCCTTCTCACTATCAAATCATAGTTAAGTATAACATCTGACTTATACAGAACTTATAAAAATACATTAATATCCCTAATTTTATCTTATTTGAGTACAATAGACTTACCATATGTTAACTTTAAGTTTTAAATAATATAGCTGAACTTTTTCTAATCAATTTAAATTTTTGAGTCTGATAGTAATTAATATGGTATTAGAGCTTAGCGATTCTTGATTCAAACCTCCTCTCTCCCTTTTATCTTGAATTGTTGTTTCACATGTTATAACAGTATGAAACATTTAACATGTATCCGATATTAGTCATATGTTACATGTAAGAAAGCATGTTATTGTCAACCTCAATTTTTAATTACTATGGTTAGACTATTTCCTATTAGTTTAAGTAGGAGCGTGTCACGTATTAACTTTAAGTCTTAAATATTATAATTGGACTATTTCCTACTAGCTTAAATTTCGGAGTCTGATAGTAACTAATAAAACTTATTTTATTTAAATAATAAAAATTATATTTATTTTTATTATTTAATAATGAATTAATGTGAATAATTTGAGAAAAAATTAAGGCACATTAAATATAATTTTATATTTATAATATATTACTCTAAAAAAATTAAATAGAAACTATAAAAACATTGGATAACATAACTTACAATATGTACAAATGTCTTAATAATTTTTATGAACTTTTTCAATATTATTTTATTATAATTTTAGAATAATCGTTTTACAATTGAAGTTACCGTCACAATTTTAAAAGCCTTTTTAAGTGGCAAATGAAGATATGAAATCATGTGGAAAATATTCAAATCTTTGAAAGCAACAACTATTTTCACACAGTTAATCCTTCTCTTCTATAGATGGGAATGCTGTAAGGTGTTAAACATTGCAGTAAATGAATGATTGAGATGTTGTCGCTTTTCACAATTATTTTTCGAACTACCAATTACATGCTTTAAAAATTTAAGAAAAGCTCAGATCAGAAGAGGATTTAGATCCTGAAGAGAGGTGGTTCTCTTTCTAAAAGCATGACAAATTAAATAGGGAATAAACAATATTCTGGTGTTTTTATAACGTTTATATGTTACAGTGTGGAATATACACCAATATTGTCTGGTTAATAATAGGATTCTCGTTAGAGAACAAGGTCAACACGCAAACATCCCTGCTTAAACGGCACCTAGCATTCTTGTGGTTTAAGAAGCTAAACCCATGATCGGTTTAAATATATTCTGAAAGACGTCGTTACTTGTAATTGCAATATATGATTTTCTTAACTTTACCGCTTTGCCCACGTGGGAGGCGTCTGTCTATGTGTATACACATATCAATTTGCATGTGTGAGGAACACAGTTTTGTCCAATAGCCGGCATATATATTCTAGGTTCTCTACCCACTCGGGCCAGCAACGTCAAGCCGTCGCAATCCCTTATTCTAGTTAAAACTGCTAAAACGATTCCCTATCTTTTCAAAATATCTAAAGGGCATTAATATTTTGCTAGCCATACCTACGTTAATTTTTAACCCGGTTATTCTAACGTGTGTCATAATAGCATCATGAGCTCGGAATTGAGCAAGCGCATCATGTTTTGTGCTTTGTTTAACCTTGTTCAGACACTTCACGTGCAGAGAGCTAGGTAGGCATGTATGTACACATAAATTAAGCTATATATTAGGGAGAAGCAAAAGAGTCTATGAATATATGAATCTTCCAATGACTTTTCAATTATTGGAGAAAAAGAAGGAAGAAAAGAATTTGGCAATAGATGTGCATTATAATTAATGAATTGATTCCAGGTCATGAAATGTGTACCATTATTGTTTATTGTAATCAAACCTAAAAATTTAAGTCGATAGGAAAATATTCAATTACAGTATTAAAGACTTGAGGTTATAATATGTTAACTTGTCCCTTCACATCCAACGTGGACAGATAACAGATGATGGATACATGTTAAATATCTCCTACTATATAATACATGTAACGAAAAGATTTTTAGAAAAACAGAGAAGAGAGGGTTTGAACCAAGGACCTCCAAACTCTGATACTATGTTAATTACCATCAAATCCGAAAACTTAAACTGATAGGAAATTATCCAACTATAATATTAAAAACTTGAGGTTATGATACGTTAACAATTATCATATTTTTGAACCTTTTATTACTGTCCCATATGTGCACGGGGACTACATTAAGCCCACTCTGGGATAGCATGTCTGCAAGTTGGATAGATAATCCACGTATGCAATGCAATGCAATGTATGCACATACGTGAGCCTTTGGCCTTCACGCGTGGAGTGAGAGATAGGAGGGAAAATTATCTGAAAGCTAGCTAGCTAATAACATCTTCCCCCGGTAGCTACCTTACCTTAATGGAAACAGATATAGAAAAGAGAATAACGCTTGAAAGTTCTTTTTTTGCAATAATGCAAGGGAATAATATAAAGCTAGGGCATGATTGGAATATTATTAGGAAAAAATGTATGTCCACAATGAGTTGAGCATAGGAAAAATGTTTCTCCTAGATATCTCAGAAATTTTCCTTTTGAAATAACATCTCAAGGAAATCGTCGGTGAAAAAGCCAAAAATTGATAGACCAACATATATAGCGTAGATTAGAAGTATATAAACCCTCTCAACCCAAATACCAAACTCCCAACTACCTTCATAATTTGTTCTCTGCACAATTCACTGCTAATATTATAAGTACTCTATTTTCTGTCAAAGCATTTAATCTACAAGGTGAGAATATTTATTTCTTTGTGTGTTTATTAGTTTCATTCTTCGAAAATTTATGGCAGTATCATCGTCCCTAACAAACCTTGTTTTTTAATCCAATAATTATATATAGTTCTAGTCCCGGTCCTAGCCAAGAGAACAATATAGCCATATGTGTGGCGTGATTTCTTGTTGTTATAACAAAATTAGATTCAAAAGCATGCATGGATCAGTGGATGCAAAAATTTACTTCCTAAATAGTGGAAACAATTATGAGCTTGGAGTGCAATTTTAGCATGTTTTCCTTTGTTCTTCTGTTGTCAGTTACTAACAAAGTAGATACGATTGTTGAACTTTGGAGACTGATTTTTTTTTTAAGTTTTGACTTTATTAATAAGACATGCGTAAAGATAAGTATTTTGTAGTTGTTTTAAGTTGCCTCATACGTTGAAAAATAGATATCCTGCTTGTGCAACTGTTACTTATGTTCAATTTTTCGTGTGGTATCTCAGGAAACCAAAAGGAATGAGCTGGATAGAAGGAGATTGGATGTGCGCTGCATGCCAACACCATAATTTCAAACAGAGAGATGCATGCCAACGTTGCCAGTTTCCTAAGCTTGGTGGCCCTGATGTTAAAACCTACTTAGAAAACAGGAAATCGACAGAGGTCCGTCCTGGAGACTGGTTTTGCACCACCATTAACTGTGGAGCTCACAATTATGCCAGCCGATCAAACTGCTATAAATGTGGTGAATTGAAAACTGTTCATGTTGGACAAAGTATTACGGGTCCTGAATCTCATTGCAGCAACCCACCTGGCTGGAAACCTGGGGACTGGTTTTGCAACAGGCGAGTTCACTTTCTTGTATACACAATATTAAGTATTGGTTAACCCAAAACACTTAAGTTGCACGTAAAGAAAAGATTAAGCTGTCGCTACACTTTGAAATGGTAGCAGTTAAATACGATTTTTTGCATGCAAGATCGATTAAAAAGTTTGCCATACGGTCCCAACACAGACACATATTTAGAGGTAATGTAACTTCAAATACCATAAATAAATAAGTGAAATCATAAGGAGACATTTAAACCTAGTTAATCCAAGTAAACCAACTTCAATACCAAAAAAGTTAAGTTGGTTAAGAGTTCAAATAAAGTATTTAAACAATTGAATATAAGGATTTTATGTACTATCAATAATCTTTTTATCTTTGGAATTGAATGCTTCACTTCCTAGAAATTAGAACTAATTGAAAAAAAAAAATAAATCAGAAAATGTTTGCACCTGAAACTCATGTATAGCACATACAATAATATGGTGATATAATATATCACCATACAAAAAGTTCTCCAGAAACAAGACTTTACTTTTTTCGTTATGTATTAGTGCTTTAATTAGGCAGCAATTTGATCTTGTATAGTTTTATAGTGTGATCAAGATATATGCATGCTCTAGTCACTATTTGTTTCTAGCTAATTTGATATGAGTTCCAGACCAAGTGTTGTTGGAAACATAATTTTGGAAATCTAGAAATTTTATAGATTCATCACTGTTTAGTATCATATTAGAAGATGCATGCTTAAATAGCTGGGAGTATTCTTTTTAATGAAAGATACATGCCTAGAGAAAATAGTACATGAAAATAAATAAGCGTGATATTGTGTCTGCATTTTGTGAAACAGAATGGAATGTGGAGAACATAACTATGCTTGGAGGACTGAGTGCTACAAATGCAAATCAACAAAGGAATAATATGGTAAGAAAATTTCATTTACCAATACCTGATGCCTTTCTGAAATGAATGCTAGATATCAATCTCAATTTTATAAACTATTTTTATCTTCTTCTTATGTTTCCTTCTAGTTTTAGGCGGTGCAATTTTTGAGAGACTATGCTTTTGCGCATCATATCTGATCCCTCCCTCTACTTTGTCAGTTTCTCTGGCACTTCTGTGATAATAACTATTCGGTTGATTATGGTGAGACCTTATTAGATCTCAAGCTTTTCATGTAGGCTGTATTGGGAATGTTTTCTAGCTTTATTGCGTTGTGCATGGAGTTTTCGTTAGGGTTTGTGCCATAAAAGTTTGTAATTTGTAAACGTTTAAATAAAGAGTTATTATTATTTTAACCCCTAAAATTAAAAATAATATCAAACCACCTCTTGTATTGAAAAAAATAACCAAAATGGTTCAATCGTTAAATGTCATAATAAATCCATTGATGAACTAATAGATCTGTTAATTCTGAGGGTATAATCGTCAATGTAATTACATCTTTAAATTGAGGACACTGGATTGTATTAAAAAATTAAATAAAATTAAGATTTTTTTTTTTTTAAAAAAAAAAAAGCAAAAGTCAAACACATTCTCCCAATTCTCATCACCGTATTTACCCTCACACACACACACACACACACACACACACACATCTCACCCAACAAGCATCACCATTAACTTCATCACACCAACCACCTACCATCAAAACCTAACCCCCTTCCTCCTCTCCATTGCCTCTCTTCACTTCTCCCCTATCACCACCCTCTTCTCCTCCCTCCTCCGCCTCTCTCCCTCCATGGTCACCGTCACATTTCTCACCCACGGTAAGGGCTCCCTCGATGTCTTCTCCTCATTCTTCTCCCTCTACTCTTGCCACTATCGCATTGGCTTCATCGCCATCGTCTTTATCAGCACCTTCGTCATCGATTTCGTCATCGTCCACGTTGTCTCATTTCTTGTTGACCCTGCTTGCTTCGTCTGGGACATGGGATTCTACTTGGTGGCTTATCCCTCTTCTTTCTCATCCTCGAGGACCTCGACTACTGAATGTCGACGATCGTTAGAGGTTAAGGAACAAGGATGACCTAAGATTTGATTGAATGTAAGTTTTGGGTTTGATCTCGATTTATTAATGGAGTTTTTTCGAGTTTTCTAGGTTGTTGATGAATGGTTGATGTTGGTTTGATGATACTTTTTTTTGGGTGTGATGGTAGTTTGATGATGAAGATCTGATGATGATTATTTATTTTTTTTATATCAAGGTCTGATGATGTTGATTAGGTGTGATGGTGGTTCAAATTTTGACAATGAGAACAGTGGTGATGGTGATTTTTTTGATGAATTATGGTGTTGTAATTCTGATTGCAATGAATGGTGGTGATGAAACCAATCTAGATGACAAGAAAATCACATATTTTGGGTTTTTTATTTTTTTTATTTTCTCTGTTTAAAGTTTGATGTTAAAAAATAGAAGGGTAATTGGTAATTAATTCATTGCTTAATTTAATTTTTTATACAAATTGATTTTCAATTTATTTTATTTTTATTTTTATTTTAGTTATGAAAGGATAGTTTGGTAATTGATTAATTTGTTTTGTTTTTAATTTTTTAATATAGTAAGGATATTTTGGTCTTTTATTATTTTTGTCACAAAACCGCTAAAGATTTGGATGGAAACCACTTTTGACTTACGGTAGGGGATATTTTGGCTAATATTTTGAAAAGTTTGGGTAAATTGATATTATTTACCATTTCAAGGGTTTTTTAAAGATTTTTCCTTTAAATAAATAATAAATAAAATATGTCGGTTTTATTCAATTTATATATGTGCATTTATATAATATTTTCCTTCATACAATATGATATAGCATCCATGATTATATATGTAGCCTCAAGTTAAGTATACAAGTGTTATATACAAAATGATTTAATTTAAGATCAATAATTTAAATAGTTTGTGAAAAACAAACAAAGCAAAGTACTTTGTTTGTAATAAATTTGCAGCGACATTCCATTTTATAGTTGACACGATGACTTTATCCAAGATTGTTCATGTGATGATATGAAAATGAAAACACCTTATGTAATAGAGATTATAGAGGATCGGGTCATAATAAAAATAAATTTCTTATTAATGTATGTTAAATAAAGAAATTTATTTTTATCGATTTAATAATCATATGTGGATTAATGTTAATCTGGAGTGCATTATGGACTTTTATCTCTTAAGTTATCTCTTTTGATTTACATGAATGAGACTGTTATATATTTATAGTTAATGAGCTTCATACTTTAAAGATATGATTTAATAGATGACTGAGAACATTCTATACAATAATGAAATCCACTCTTTGCGACAAGTAGCAATTTTTTTTTTCTCTTGCCTCTGTTGTCACCCTTTCACAATCAATTAAAAGTGGTCATAAAACCTATAACCAACCCAAGTTTCATGTTCAAGTCAATTATGCTCCTCAAGTCAAGTCAGATGGATTTGAAAATATAAAAATCAACTTTTTTCGGTTTTCAATCGATTATGGTCTTGAAAATCAAATATTGAAGCGAAACTAATTTTTTAAAAAACAAAATCTAAAATTATAAATATTAGACTTAAAAAATAAAATCAATGACTAGTCTCATAAATTTTTTTATGGCACTATCTTCATAATTTAAAATTAGACTTTATTATCATTTTTTTTTTGGCAATATTAATTCAATTTATTAAAATAATTTTGATCTCAAAATAGTGGATTAAAATACCATCAACCATCGAAGTAATACTTTAAACTCATTTGGTTGTCATGTGGAATGACTATATACAAAGGGGGAGAGCATGTCACACAACATCCATAATCAATGCGTGATTCAGACTTCCTCACAATAAATAGTGTTTGCATTGAGTTTGAACTCTTAGTAATGAACTTACACATAACATTTTATTTCCGAACTTGCTTATATTTTCCATCAATTTACCACCTATTTTGTAAGCAAATTTCTTGCACTTTAACATATGGTCTCTCTTGCCTTACCTCTCTTTAATTATCTCTCAACTTTTACATTCTTTATTCCACTCATAGTGAGTTAACCAAATTTGTAAAAGTAAGAAGAGGAAAAATTACTTCAAAACAAACATCCTACGTTGCTAGTAGATAACTTTGAATTCATCTCTGCTTCTCTATACATATTCTTGTTTTGCAAGCTAATTAAAAGTAACTTGTGGTTGTTGGTTCGATCTTTCCTAGCTAGTTTATAGTTTAAAATCATTTTTAAGGTTTTATAAGGTATGACTAATTGGCCTGATAGGCCCAAAAAGGGCCCAAGCTAATGTGAATCAAATCAAATTGTTTGGTTTAAGTTGATTTTGGGAATCAAATCAAGTCAAATTATTTTGATTGTAAGGTGGGTAAAATAATTGAGATCGACATGATCCAAAAATATTGGATTTCATTTAAATTTCAGGTTAGGTCAATTTTTAAAGCAAAGAACTGCTAAATTTTGGTATGAGGCTGAAAAATCCAACTCAATTGATAAATTGACTGGTCATTAAAAAAAAAAAAAAAAATTGGGCATACAAAAGCCACTCACGTTCTCTCTTAGTAGGCTTTAGTAATTTCTTTCGACGCTTACCAATAGTCGCCATTGTCTCTCATCTTATCTCATCTTTTCTCATCTTTTCTTCTTCTTCCTTACTTCATCGACCCCTTCACTTCGCTTTTCTCTTCTTTTCTTCTTCCTTCTCCTCTTCCTTTTCTCTCAAATCTATTCTGAAAAAGTTGTAGAAGCCAAATGAAACTGAAGCAGAGACAAGGCTGATTCTTGTTTTTCTCATTTTTACTTCCCAGGCCTCAATTCAACCTTTCATGGCATCACTAAGATTGTGGCTTTTTTTATTATTATTATTTAATTGAGAGTGAGACTTGTTCGTTTGCTTGGGACGCAAATTGATGTTTTGATGAATTGGGGTTTATTGTTTTCGAAATGTGTCAAATACTGGGTTGTTTGATGTTTAAGCATATTTTTTTCCTTTTTTTTTTTTTCCATTTTTGACTATAAATTTTTTGTCTTTTTCAACTCTTGAATATAATGATTATCTATTTACTTGGTTTTTTTTTTTTCAATGTGATTTTTTTCTCTAGTGTTTGTTTTTTTTGGGTTTTGTCTCCGTCATTCTCTCCTTTCTGTATTTTTTTCATTTTTCTTGTATGATATTGATAATTTTTTTTTTTGGAAAAATAATGGATTCAAGAGAAAATTATTTAGGCCCAAAGTGAAAAAAAAAATGGTTTAATTGGAGGCCCAATTGTAGACCCAAACTAACATAGACCGGTCAGACTTGACCCTAAAGTAGTCAGTCCATGTTGATTTTTATCATCATTTCAAATCAGGTTGGTTTTCAAAATTGAAAATCGACTTAAGCCGGTTTTGGCAAAAAATCGACTCGACTGTGCCCACCCCATGCACACCCTATAAAAAAATTAAAATTTCTCTTATTTGTTTTTAAACTTCATGTAATACCAAGATTATCATTTTAAAAAATATATATATTATACTGTATGTTTATAAGTATACCTCATCTATACCTATTTTATTATTTATTAAATATTATAATATAAAGATTTTTTCAGCATTGAGAAAATATTATCTTCTCCTTTGAACCATATAATTCAAATTCAAATTATTTAATTTTAATTTTATAATTACATGGTTCAATTATAAATTTTTGTAGTATTGAATTTGTTTTTTTTTTAGTCTATCCAATACTTGAGTTATGCCAATCATATATTCGATGAATTGTTAAAATGAAGTTTTTTACAACAAGAAACTTACATTTATATACAACGACTTCTCATCACCAAAAATTTCAATTTTGAGACTTAAAACCAATAACTTCTCCAACACTAAAAATTTCTATTGTTATGCGGCAGCTCTTTGTATACAACAAATAAAATATTGTTATTATAATAAAAACAAAAATTACTTTAAAACTTATTGTTGATGTTCGGAAACGGTCAATCCAGAGATTTTGGGGCCCAGACTGCGAGCGAGGTAATTAAAGAGTGATAGTACTGACGAGAGTGTGATAAATGGGCAATTAATGAGGTTTAAGGTTGCTGGAGCTTAATTTAGGTGAAAGAATGTTGGTCGTGGTAGTTAGGTGAGTTTAATGAGATGATCAATGAAAGACAAGAGAGAAAGAGAGAGGTGAATGCAAAACATATGGATTTTTACGTGGTTCGACGATTGCGTCTACATCCACGGTCACTCTGAAATAATTCTGACAGAGTGATGATACTCTAGTATATTCAACCTGTTTGTACAGTAAAGATCTCTCATATTTATAGAGAGGGGGAGATGACAAAAAGAAAATACAAAAGAATGTTATACACGCTACATGCAACGGCTATTTACAACTAATCTTGACATAGCCATGTTGCATTAATTGTCAAGATAATGATTGTTCTCTTCCTGTACACATCTGTATTTAATACACCAGGAGAGGTATTTCCTTCATTAATTGCATAGCCGCCGCATTGAATGCTTCTGGATAATTATGAATGGTTTCTTGCGTGGAGTCAGAAGAGTTGGTGATTCTGATGACTTGCTACAAAAGGTTTCTTCTGGAACAGGCTAGGGGTCTGTCAGATCAAGCAAGCTGAGCTCCTATTGACGTGGGCGAAGTAACGATGGGACGATCTAGAAGTAGTGCGAGCTCGCGACCCGGCGACCTCGCGATCTGGACGGGCTTGCGGCAGCGGTTGGGATTATGGGTCTTTTACTTCTGTTCATGTCCCATTGGACTTTTACTGGCCTGCTTGCACAAATCGAGAAAATGGGCGTAACACTTATTCTTTCACAACTAATTTTATATAAAGATTTTATTTCATTCTTCATATTTTGCAATTAAATTGCATTCTTTAAAAAGTATTTGGTGTTTAAGATTAACATTTAGAATAGAAGTTAGAGTTTGAAAAAAAAAAAAAGAGTTTTATGATATATATGACATTTTAATTAATAATTTGAGGATAGAGTTACCAATAAGCAGCTAATAATTAATGAAATATATATATACATATATACATATATACATATATGAATTTTACAGAAGTGAAGGTTGAACCTAAAACCAAGACAGCATACATCCACAGGCAATGGTTTCTCAATTCACTTGGCTTCGATACATAGGCCAATAGCTTGAATACTCCGTCTCTCTCAACACAAAAGTGCAACTCTTCAAATTCAAAATTAAAATGAAAAAGTGCAACTTTAAAATGATGATGTGCAACTTTTTGAACTTCAAATTTAGAATCTTATAAGTTTTTCAATTCAAAACTTCCAACAATCAAGAATTACATTAATTTGATTAGTATATACCAATACATGGTCAAAATACTATCACTACACAGAACGTTTTGAGCCAATCACTTGAATAAATTTGAATTCTCAATGCTCTGTTTTTTTCTTTCAAATCATATATTCACATATATATTAATTTTCTTATAACTAGCTACACTGTATGGTACGGATGATGGATCAAATTTATACAAATTATAAGCTTACACATTGACATTATATAAGTGCTATAATAGTGAATATTGATCAAGTGAGAGAACAAAAATATGAGCAACGGCAAGGCGTTGGATCAGTGACCATTGAAAAATGAGCTACTGTCCCTCAAATAAGGCCAGGCCAGCGGTAATTTAAAAAAATAGTGGAAATAGTAATTAAGAAAAAAAATGTAATTAATGAAAATGAACACGTAATAAAGGGTTTTTGGTATTGGATGCGTGGAGGTTTTAGGCTTTGGCGGTTTAGAGTCCAACTCCAAACTCTTTTTGGTTTCTACCTCTTTCTCGATTTAGGGTTTGTGGTAGGCGGCTAGGGTTTTTTTAACTCTCGCTCTCTATATATTTTACTTTATAATGTAGTCTCAAACTTGTTTAGTCTTTCGTTATTCTATAATCATTCTTGGTCTACCTTTGTTCATTTCAGATTTATTGATTGGTTTTTTTCTTCAAATGATTTAAATTTTGGTAAATAATTCATCTGGGTTCCTTGATATTGCTTTGAAGTACGTGATCATCGTCTGATTGTAAGTTTCTTTGTCTTGCAATTTTGGTTTTGCATAGAATCCAATTCAATTTTGAGAAATATTATTGATTGTTGTAGTTTGAATGCTAACGTATACGTTTTGATCGATCGATTGATTGATTTAGTATAGTCAACCAAAAGACTTATCAAACTTTCCGAATATGAGTTTTTCCGATCCAAACCCTTCATTTTTGGCGGCACAATCTCAGCCGTATGCCGTTGGCAGTGATGCCGTTGGTGTCTGGCCTCAGTTCTCTATGAACAATGAACAACAATGTGACACACATTCACAATTTGATCAACAGCCTCCTTTTAAGAAGCCTAGAAACTATGAAGAGAATCAATCAAACCCTTCTCTGTATCCACCTAGGACCAACAAGCAACCTATGAACCCTCCAATCAATAAAGGGCCAACCAACATTTTCTTCAAGACCCGTATATGTGCAAAATTTAAGCAGGGTGCTTGTAGAAACGGCGAAAGTTGTAACTTTGCACATGGTCTGGAGGACCTGAGGCAGCCTCCTCCCAATTGGCAAGAGCTTGTAGGTGGTGGTGGTGGTGGTGCCGGCAGTGGCCGTGTCGAGGAAGATCATCGACCCTCTGGCTCTAATTGGGATGATGATCAGAAGATAATCCATAAGATGAAGCTATGCAAGAAGTTTTATAATGGAGAGGATTGCCCTTATGGTGATAGGTGTAATTTTCTTCATGAAGATCCATCCAAATTTAGGGATGATTTAGGGAGGTACAGGGAGAGCTCAGCTATAAGCATTGGGACTACAGGACCAACAGTGGTGACTGGAGCAGGTTCTAATCAATCCGAAGTTAATAGGCCTGCAAACAACGCAATTGTAAAACCTGTCTATTGGAAGACAAAGCTGTGTATCAAGTGGACAACTGGCCAATGCCCTTTCGGAGAAAAATGCCACTTTGCTCACGGTGAAGCAGGTATATAATCTTGCTTAAATAATTGTGTTTGTTTTAAAGCATTGTTATTGTGGTTAATTTACTGCAAGTTTAGGTCTTTGTTTAGAATTGGTTTATATGATTATTTGGAGACTTCGTTTGGAATTCTTTGTGTGACAATTGATTGATATGATACTTAATCCCGAGAGAGGTTTTAATGGCCTTGCAAACTGTTCCATGAAAATGTTAGTAGGTAGCATGAATATGTTTATGAGGTTGAGATTTAGCATGCCAGTTTTACAATTATTCTCTTTTATGGACTTCTTAGGAATTGAAAGGGGATAGACTGTGAATTTAAAATTTTACAAAAGAGTGGTGGCTAATTCATTGCAAGGAGATCATGTTTATGGACATATTAATTTGTATGATACAAGCTAGTATTGTTTTTTATTTACTTTTAAAAAAAAAACTATTATTCGATGGCTTTTTGACAATAGAGAGGATGGCTCTAAATTTCTGTATGGAACTTTCTTAAGTGTTTTTTAACCCAATTGATGTTCTACATGTATATGTGTATATATATATATAAAACAAACATAACTTGTAACTGATGTTGACTGTTTTCTGTAATCAGAATTGCAGGTACTTGCTGGACGCATTGAAGGGGAAGCAGGGAACACAGGTTTTGTTCCGACAAAACCTCAGTTTGTTTCTGCTAATGATGCATCTCCCTGTAAGTCAGTGACTTTGCCTACTTTGAGCAAGGAAGGTCAAGGCAAGAAGTGCTTATTCAAGTTGAAAAGACCCAAGAAAATCAATCGGATTTATGGAGATTGGCTTGATGATATGCCATTAGTGCACAACCTGCCAAGCCAAGTGGAAAGCTGAGTTCGATTGGAGCATGTTATATTGAACTGTTTTTTGTAGTTGAATCAGGAGGGGTACTTCTGCATTTAATGGTCGAAATTTTGGTTGTCTGTTTGAGCCTCTAGGAGGCATAGAAGATGGGAGATAGTTTTTGCTTGATGATTTGCACTAGTTGCTCTGATCAATAGCTTTTTGTTTCTTTTTTGATTTTTATTCTTATAGAGTATATGTTTTTGTTTAAGTCAGCAGGCAGTTTGGAACTAACCATTCTTTGTTACTAGAGATCAAATAATAGGGTTTTTGAATGCAAATATAAGTGCGTCCAATTGAATCATACTTGGTTTGCAATTGTCCAAATTCCTATTAATATTCAAGTAAGCTTTGCTGTATCCTTTTGTTAGTACTTAAAGAAAAAGTTCAGTGTTTTTCATTTTATAATATTCTTATGTTTTTTGTATCTTCCAAAATGGAGAAGAGCTAGAGTAAATTATGATTCATTGCCTGCAGCATTTCCCATAGAATATTGTTGCTCTGAAAATTAAATGCCCGCAAGACTTATTGGCGCTCTAATGCATGGAAGACAATTAGAGCATGCAGGACTGAGCAACAATAAGTGCGTGGAAGACAATTAGAGCATGGAAGAAAAAGACAATTCTAATTTTAAAGTGTAAAGTTTATCAACATCTATATATCTTAAAATGTAATATTGAAATTTACGGAAGTAATTTTCTTAATTGTCATATTAGTACAACACACCCGCCTTTTAGTAGATATAGGTGTATATTTCTCTATCTTTCAAAACTTGCTTGTATACCTTCTTACTTTTCAAGAGATTAGATGCTTGATTACTTTCCTATTTTCAAGAGATGGTTGTGTACCTCCTTATTTTTCAAAAGATTAGATGTTTAATTTCTACTAAAATAGTTGTATACCTCCTTATTTTTGAAGGGATTTGGTGTTCAATTTCCATCAAGTGTATATTACAAACTTACGTTGATAGTTTTCTTTCCTTATTTGAACTCAATAAACCTTTATCGGATCAATGTTAGCTTTCAAAAGAAAAAATGTAACATATTATCAGTTGTCTATTTTGCATTTAGATTCTCTCAAATATTCTTCTTTTTGGGAAAAAAATAAATGAAATTGTTATACTTACCCTACATCCAAAACATATAGTATGAAGTTGAAATGTTAAATCCAGCAATTACAACAAGCTGTAAATCTACACATTTCCCTTTTATATATGCAATAGGGGTATTTAAATATTCAATACGTATTAATCAGCATACGTGGAGTCTTGTTAATTTTCATTGAATGTTGGGAGTATTCTCCTAGGAGTCCGCTTCTTATGAGAATAGAATTATGACGTGTTTAAGTCCATAAAATGGCAACATATTTTGAACATTAATATCAATAATCCTATTAAAAACAGAAAATAAAAATAAAAATAAACAAATGTTGTAAATCCACGGTGGTGGAAACTCCAAGCAGGCAAGGGAAGGAAAACTTGGTTTTGGCAGGTGGCGCGTAATCAGATGGACCCCCTCAGCTCCCAAAAAGTTATCAAAGAAGACACTTGTCGTCACACCAAGCACTTGCTAACCAGTCACCACCTACCCGGGAAACCCTGTGAAAACCGCCCAATGGAACAGCAGCGCCAGAGCCATGCTCTTACTCCTCTCTTCATCTCCTAATTCTGTCACCAAACATCCATCTCTAATCAGAACTCTCTGTTATTTCTCTAGAACCACAGCAGTCATGTCTATTAACCTCCAAACTCATGCCTTTGCTGGCAACCCAATAAGATCCTCCAAGACCCCTAAATCAACTGATCCTCTTTCACCCACCTCCGCTCTTGAATCTCTCAAGACACGTCTTTTAGACCACCACCGACAACAACTACCCTCTTCTTCTTCTTCTCCTGATTTCAAGGTCTTGCCTTTTAGAAAAGGCAGGCCTTTGGCCAGTTCCGTCCCTGGGCCCACCTGGCATTTGGCTTGGATCAGCTTGCCTGATTGTCAAGCCTTCTTGGCGAATTCTGGAACCCAGTTGAGAGAAGAAGCTCTCGTTTATCTGGGTTCTCGATCTGAGGATGCTGTGGTTTATTGGGCCATTGATGTGTCTGCAGAGAATAGCTTGTTTCCTGAGTTGGCAAGTAAGCAGTTTTGCTTTGTTGAGCTGAGGACGCTTATGGTGGCCACTGATTGGTCTGATGACCAGGCTATGGGTGAATTGGCTATTGCTGGTCATGTAAGTCCTCTTCCACTTTTATAAAATCTGGTGTTTCTTCTTTATCCAGGCCGTGATTTCTTTATTTTCATTTTTATTTTTTGGGTAAATTAGAAGATGCTGGCATGTTTATTGTAGGACATTACAAGGAAAGAAAAATAAATTTAGCTTGGTGGGTATTCGTTTATGCTTCTTGTTGTCTTTTAGTTTACCTTGATTCAGCTAGAATCATGTGTAACATTAATTTACCGTGGTAGGTATTCGTTACCTTGATTTTTTGTCATAACTTTATTTAAATTTTGCATCTGTATATTTTTTCTTTTAGCATTGCCCTCCCAAAGTCGAAAGTAATGCTTAATATATTACAATTTACATAATTTGTGTGAGAAGGTTTTGTAATGCTTCATATATTATTAGTAACAGTAATATTTTAATTCTTAATATTATATAATACAACACAACACCACACACACAAAAGTAGAAGGAAAACATATACATTTCATTTCTTTTCCTAATTGCGTATTGATATTATAAAATTAGTTTAACAACTATAAGCCATTAGATTCCTGTACTTTTACTTAGTCAACATTCAATTATGCTTAACTAGTGGCTTACGAGTCTCACATTGATTGTGTTAGATTTAGTGCGCACTGAGGAGAATAATATCTATATACACATTTCCTTTTTTCTCTTTGGGGTGAGGGGATGGGAATGGAGAGTAGAAGAGGTACTATGGGCATGTTTTTATAGAATTTGTAGTCCACTTTTCTCTGTTACTTCACGCATTCTGACTGGATTGACTATTTGATTGTAGCTTTGCACCTTCAACTATTAAGATACTTCAGTCTTCTATTGCGTCATGATTGCAGCTTTAATTTTGGTTGGCATGTTGTGATCAGGCCAGATCATTACTGGAATGGCATAATTTATCACGTTTTTGTGGACATTGTGGGGAAAAAACAGTCCCAATGGAAGCCGGGAGACGTAAGCAGTGCTCAAATGTGTTATGCAATAAGAGGATTTACCCTCGTGTCGATCCGGTATGGTAATTTATACTTATTTCTCTTCATGCTTTTTAACCATTTTATATTTTGGAGCACTGAGTGTGTTGTTCCCCGTACAACAGGTTGTCATTATGTTGGTCATAGATAGAGAAAATGATCGTGCACTGTTAAGCAGGCAATCAAGATTTGTCCCCCGAATGTGGAGTTGTTTAGCTGGCTTTATAGAGGTATGCATATCAGCCAACTTAAACTTTGTTACATTTGGAGACAATCATTCAGATCTGACAATACAACTATCATTATAAGTATATTTTTGAGTTGTGTAGACCACCAAAATCGGGAAATGCTTTTCTTTCATCTTCTAATCTTACTCAAGAAGCTATTGCTAATTCATTTCAAGAATTTCAATGTCGATATCAATTAGTTTGAATGTTTTTCTTGTCTGTAGCCAGGAGAAAGCTTAGAAGAAGCAGTGAGGAGAGAAACATGGGAAGAAACTGGTATTGAAGTGGGTGAAGTTATCTATCATAGTTCTCAGCCATGGCCTGGTATCTCTTCTGCCTTGTGCCTAAATGTACTGGTGTTTCTTCAGTTTTAACTTACTACATTACAGTATAGAGAATGCTAATGTAATGTCTGAATCAGCTTTGCTAATTAATTTGTAAAAAATGAGAAATAGATAAAGATCCCCTGTTGTCTTCACGATAGAAGTTTACAATTGATCTGACCTATAAATGAAGTCAGTGGTTGGCAATACTAATTTTAATAAATGTGTGATTATTTATTCGCTTAGTTCCCAATCAATGTCTATTTAGGGCTTTTCAATGTGTTTAAAATTTTTTTTACCTTGAACCATGCTCTTTCTATTTTCCATGTGTTTTAAAGTTTTTTTTACCTTGAACCATACAATTCCTTTCTATTAAATGTGTGATTATACTTGATGAAACCATTTCAACCGATTATTCATCAATGTTTTCTCCAGTCAATGTAGATTTTGAATGCATATGATAATATTAGAGCTTTAATAACATGGCTGTTTGTCTTGTCAGTCAACATGTCAATTGTTACTCCAACTACGGCATCTATATATCATGTAAACAAAGAACATTTTTGGTATTGTACCTATCTTAGAAATTTTTTTCATTAGTTAGTATCATTCTTTCATGCAATATAAAAATCACTTAATAAGTATATGGATTCAGTAGAAGTAAGAAGAAATGAATAATATGCTTTGTAGTCATCAGCAAGAATATCTTAAATGTTTTCTTCATATTCTTTGGCCCATGGTTCGCATAATTTTTCATTTGGTCTCTATGTCGTACGTGTCAACTTATAGATCTAATTTGATTGGTTTTCAGTTGGCCCAAGTAGCATTCCATGCCAGCTGATGGTGGGATTCTTTGCATATGCAAAATCATTTGAGATAAATGTGGACAAAGCAGAGTTGGAAGGTACTTGAATATTAATAATGTATTTGACCTCTCTTTTTCTTGTTTAGTGTTCTCCGTTTAATATATCAAGTTTCTTTTACTATACTTTGTAGCCTTTAGCTGTATCTTTGTAATTTTTCCTCCTTGGAAACTGGATGGTACGAGTTGGTGGGGTTCTGTGAGTCATTTCTTTACAAATCATTCAACAAATTGTTGGACAATTATCGTGCTTACAATTTTGTGGTAGGTAGAAATTTATACCATCACGTCTTCCTACCCCACCACACCCCCTAAGAAAAAGAATCAATCTGACCAACTTTGCTATACTACTGCTGATTAAGTCCTGACACTGATAATTATCTTCAAATCCACAACCTTCTCCTTCATCTATGCAGCACCTGCACTTCAATTTTACCTTGTTATGCAGTCATTTTGCTAATTTTGCAACTACGCTGACTAAACTAGCTTTCTATTGTCTTGGCCACAGGTTTGCGCTACCTTCAATTGTTTCTGAAACAATTTGCATTGTAATATGACTTTGTTCTTTCTTATTTCTTCCATTTGTCCATATCAACTAAACATGTTACGCAAATGTTACGTGTTGCATGCCCAACAGAGTGTGTTCTAAGACACTAATAATTTGGTTGTCTCACTTTCAAAGTACTCTGGCAGTAGTTGCATGTCTTACCTTATATTACTTCTAGGAGGTGCTGCAGACAACTCAAACACAATGCTGGAGGAGTCTTTTTTGTATTTTCATAATTTGTTAATTATCCATACGAATTTGTGTCCTTAAATTAGCATTTTGAGCTATGAATTTTTATGTTTTTTTTGTAGTTCATGTAATATGCCTATGATTTTCTGTCTTGCATAAAGTATATTTGGCTTGAGGACTTTCTTATCTCAGAATCCCTTTAATTATCCTCCTTGGTTTCACAGTGTTGAAAGCTTTTTGTTTTTGTTTAGATGCTGAATGGCACTCTAGAGAAGATGTGAAAAAGGCATTGACATTTGCTGAATACAAAAAGGCACAAAGGACAGCAGCTGCCAAAGTAGAACAAATGTGCAAGGGAGTGGAGAAAGGACAGAGCTTAGCAGCAGATTTTAATGTGGAGAGTGGAGAACTTGCAACAATGTTTATCCCTGGGCCATTTGCAATTGCCCACCATCTTATTTCTTCTTGGGTCTATCAAGATGCGCCCAAAGCAGGACTATCTAATTTGTAGTAGTGGTTTGTTTTGACCTCAAGCAGGTTAAATGAAACCATGATTTGTGTTATTGAGGAACATTTCCCCTTTTTATAACTGTTGTTGCTGTCGAGTTCTTTTGTAATTCTTCGTATGTAAAATGCTAATAAGGTGTAACACTTCCCATTCCCATTATTCCTATCAAAAAGCATTTGCCGAAATTAGAATTGTAAAATATTAATGACAATTCAAAAAATTGCAAAATATCAATTACTACGAAACAACGAAAAAAATAATATTTCTTTTCATACCATCTCTTTTGCACATCACCTTGTGATAGGAGTGGTTAAGCATTTCCATTAATCTTAAAAGGTCAAAGTTTAAAGTTTCACCTTTATCGTAAAACATAAGGTGTGAGTAATTTCTACTTAATTTAATCTCTTCTCCTCCTCCACCTAAAAAAAAAGTTATAAAATGAAAAAAATAATAATTTTTTTGTTAATTACAAATAAAATATTAATGAATATTTACAATCTAAACCAACAAAAGGATTTGTAAAATACAAGAAGTCTACCGCAATATTAGTATCCAATATAAGGATTTTATCAAAACTAGAAAATTTGCATTCAAATATCCAATGCAAAAGTAGAAAGCCAAACCATCAAAGTATCAAACACAAGAGAATCAAATTAGACAAAAATTTAAAATGTCAACGAAACAATCGTAATATTCCTAGAAATCCCTTGATAATTAATAGGAACCGGAAAAGATTGGCCATTAAACAGCAAGGTCATATACGACCCCTCGTAATTATTATAATTTATGCATTACTTATGACTATTCTCAATTTGAGTGGTTTGGAATCACTCAAATTAGACCAGTATCAAAATTGAATCTCCAGTGGAAGTATGTAATGTCTTCTGCCTTCAGATACATGCTTGCATTAACACAACCTCATAATCTAATAGGAAAATCCATAATTCATGAGAGTATATGCATGAATCATTGCTTACCTTGCATTCCTCATAATCAATATATTTTCAAGACCCCCAACTATAGTTCATGATCTTAAAAAGTATAGAGAATATAGTCTATAGAAGCCTGGTTTCAATATTTAGCAAGGTACATGTATGATCAAACATATTACTCACTTGATTCCTCATGTACAGATCTGCCTCTCACAAGTCACAACAGCCAACAGCCCAACTTTGTGCAAATCACCAAAGAAAATACAGTGTATCATTTATTAGCTCTCTTACGTACCTTTTTCTTTGATGTAGCCCATTTTATGGTGGATCTAGCCAAGGCATCCAAGGGATCAATACATTTCTTAAGAAGGTGATCATCATGTGGTAAGACGCCTCGAATATCATCTGAAGCAAGGACAACAGCATTTACAGCCCTCACCAGAAGAACTTGAATTGCAACTCTCAACAGATTCTGTGCCCCTTCCATGTCCCTATTGTTCAGTGATTCAATTGCTGGAATTAGAATATGTTCCATGGTTGGCTTGTCTGGCAAAACAACTTCAAAACCCTGCACATTACAAGTATAGCAGTCACTGACCTTGACAAGTTTAGGTTGCTCTGCATCCTTAGCAATGTGACACTCTTAATATTGATCTTTCAATCTTCATGAACGACATCATACTATTATCACAACATTTTCTCTACTCGGCTGTTCATAGTTTGCATTTATACACATCTCTAATGTCTTCATAAGAGTAAAAAATTTAATAAAATATGTATACTCTTTTGCTTGATGGCTTAAACTATTAATGGTCACATTTCAGTGTTTGATAAATCGAATGGATGAGAATCAATAATCAAGGCTTTCAAAGCTGGAAGAATGATAAAGAACTCGAATGAAATTGAAGGATGATAGATTGATAGTGTATTGCTCGTTTGCCATGTTGAAATCTTCAAAACCAAAATTAGATAAGATTCCAGTCTTATTTCGCTTCTATAGCAGGTATCAGCTTAGTATATTTGTCCCCAAAAACTATCTCATAAAATTGTATCAAATGAACACATATCACCAACATATGCTCAAGTAACATTTGTTTTGAAATCCATGAATTGAATTAGCAATCAACTAAATAACAGTTGCAATAAATTTTAATACCTGACTCTGTAGTTTGTCCTGATAAAATCCAGCAGATAAAATTTGATCAGTGGCAAGCACTCCAATCCGCACACCACTCCCAGCTTCTAGTGGCTTAAACTTAGCTTCCTTGAGCTCCCTGGCAACACACTCGCCAACATGGAGAAAAGGCAATGAACATCCCTCAGATATCTCACCATACCAAGTATGTAAAATATGGCAAGGCATGACTATGCAACGAGCGCCAGCCTTCTCTAGGAATGCCCTTTTACGCTCTAAGTTCTCAACAACTATACTGTTATCTAATATGAGCCTTTCATTTAATGATGGATCACTGCAAACCACAAAAGGCAAACATTCTCCAATATCTCTAGCGCTCCACAAGACAAGCTTTTCCAGGAAAATAAGAGTAGAAGAAACAGATGCCCCTCCTATGATGCCAACAGTATTTGCATGATTAAGGAAAGGTTTAGGATATCGGCGTTTCTTTGAAGTGCTTGAAATCTTCCTGGATTCTGGAAAATTTCCACTCTCAACAGTTTGTGCCGCCAGAAGTAAAGATAATGGTACAATTACTGGTGAACTTGAACTTGTTCTATACTGAGTCTTATTTGTATTACTTAGAAGAGCTGGTGGGCAATTTGGCGCATGGAAAGACATGATCATCATGCCTCTGTCAAACATCCTTTTCTCTCTAAAAGCTCTCCACAAGCCAAGCCAGTAATCTTGTGTATATGATATCCCATGAATTTCACTCTCTAAGCTATAATTTTTTAACTTGGGAACTACTTGTGTTAAAGAAGTGGACAGTCTCGAAGAGTAGTAGTGCTATGATATTATTTCAGCACCATATTTCTCTGTCTTCAAGCTCTGACACCAACTGGTTTAAATCTCGTCTCAAAGGAGCGGCACATTTAAGACTGCCTTGAATAATTAGTAAATAACTAATCATTAGAAAGTGGAATATGCCCCATCTATATTTCAAACCACATGGTTGTAACAATGATTAATGGAATTAATACAAAGACATAGCTATAACTCGGCCTAGATTATGTTTATCTTTCTTTGTGAATATGGCAAAGATGGCACTTTGTGAAAAGTAATTAATATATATATATATATATTTTTTTTAACTTATCATAAATTCCGTGATACTTAGTCTTTTAGGTTTAGCAACTATTTATATAATTTTAGAACCCAGAAGTAGCAAATTGTAATCATCTCTCCCTTTTTATTTTAAATTCTTGTTAATTATATATATTACATGATAGAGGGTGTCTAGTATAGGTTTAGTTTTTATCATCCATCCACATTGTAAGAAAGAATAAATTAATACATCATAAATCTTATTAATATCAATTTTAAATACTAACTTAAAATTTTAGGTCTAACGATGTTGATAAATCTTATATAAGAAAAGCTTAGATGGAACAAATGTGTATCTCAATCTTCTAAAATAAATCATGTAACCTGAAGCTATATATGATTATTATATGAAAAACTGAACATGTTTGTGTACAATGTTTTGAGTGCACCAAAGTATTTAAATGTGTCACTCTCAACCAAATTTGTGTCCTTGTTTATGTAATTCATTGAAGCTAATTAAATATATACTACTTCAAGTTGTTGTATCTAGTTGGCACAGCACATCTAGCCCCATGTGAGTGTGCAAGTAAGAGTATCATTCACAATAATGCGGACATATAATTTCCACTAGACTCTTTTTGTGTGAGTGGATAAATCATATATAAGCTTCTCAAAATGAGAAGGGTAATTTTTCCTTTGAATAGAAGATTATGATTGTGGTCGTATCATAATATTTATCATAATGATTCGGTAGACGTAATTAGCTTAAAAAAAATAAATATATACCCAGTGTTGAAGGGGCTTGCTGTTTGATTCAATCAGAGTTTGTATAAACAAATGGCCGGGTTGGTGAGTGGATGAATGAACGAAGAGAAAATGGAGTGGAAATGTTTTGTCGTTGGCTTAATTGATTGGTTATTGCTAAATTATTGAGTGAAATGTTTCTTTCTCCAACCACAAACACAGACATGCAACCAATACAACTTCGACACGCATGCATAGTGTACAGATGAAGATAGATTAGTTCAAATATCTTTTCCTGATATTATTTTACTACGAAATCAAGACCATCAATCAGCTTCTCAATTTGTCTTATTAAGACGACCTATAATACTATATATTATCTCTCAATGGAGTCTCATCACGCGATCCTGCTGCAATCCTTCCTACTCGAGCCTTAGCTACTCCATGCCAACTACACATAATGTCTCTCTCATCTGAATATACGTGTTCGAGCCTAGCTAGTCCATGCCAGTGACACATAACGTCTCATCTGAATGTACGTGTTAACACATCTCATTGTGTTGAAGAGAAAAATCCAGGAGCTGTCACAATTTCATTAAGTGTTACGTAATTTTCACTCTCTGTACGTTTAGTACATTTTGTTCGATTGAATTGAATTATAATTGACTAAATTAAATTACACTGTACTAGATTGGATTACATTGAAGACAATTAAGTTTCATGTTTAATATATAATAGAATTGAAGAAAAATATATATGTGCATGATAGGATTGCACATTATTAATACAATTAATCTTTTTTTTTTTATTATTAATCCAAACACAGTGTTAATGACTATAATATGTGTATTTATTCTTACCAATAGAAATGAAGAAAATATTTTTCAAAATAAAAAAGTAAAAAATAATTGCATTTTTATATAGAATTAGTAATTATATTTTTAAATTTCTAATTCTTTAAAATAAATTATATAAAAAATAAAAATAATAAAAATACCATTAAACCGCTTGTCCATGACTCAAACAGCAGCTGATACCCACCGCCAGCAACCAAATTTTGTTCAAAACAATTATGCACAAAAGCCGGAAAAAACTTATGCACAAATTGAGGAAGATCAAGTGATTGTTTTTAACTTCCAATCCAAAGAAAACACTATATTCCTCAAATCCCATGATAGACATGGGTTAGCGAAATCCAGTATCGATTGATTATAGTGCATTGTCTGTATGCTTCTTATTCAATTTAGTTGGAGTTGCCAAACACTGCATTCAAAATTCATAATCTCCTCGATATCCAATGTGGGCTTTTCTTTTTTTTTTTTTTTTGAACTTTATTTCCAATATGGTGTTATAAACATCGATTTTGTTGTAAATCAATTAGATACAACTCTTTAATATTTTATAATGTATAAATTAAAGATCATTATTACTCAAATAATGATCATCATAATAGTATTATAAATCAATTGAATATCACCTTTAATATTTTATAGTCTTCACATTAAATATTATTATTACTTAAATAATGATCATCATAATAGTGTCTTAATGTTATATATAACTTGTACATTTTCTATTTTCTATATTTATGATTCTTAACCTATAAATAGAGGGTACATAAGTTTATATGATTGATCATTTGCAAAAGAAATGAAATAATAAAATAACAGTTCTCTCTAAAATTCTTCTTGTGTTTATTTTTAGTTCTTATTCTTATTATGCAATATTTTAATATTGCATTTATTTTATAATACGTTATCAACACGAGTTCTAACCGTTTATTTTTCATCAAGGTAGAATTTTAATTAAATAGATTTTTTTCATAATATTTGTTTAGTTTTCTATTATATTATTGACATGTAGTGTTTTGATATGATTTATTAAACATTCTTTCTCTCTACTACATATTTTATGTATTTATATGTTTATGAATTATGTTCTTTCTATTTGTCTATATAAATCTTTATTATTATTCCCATGATTATTTACATATTTGGTCACCAAGTAATATATTTTGTATTCTTGGATGGATTATGTTTTCAATTCTTTATTTTGTAAATCAATTGTTATTAACTTTGTTTTATGATACAATTTTTTATATCAGTTATAAGTTAATTATCAATTATTTTGTAATGATAAACTTTATTATATATTTGTTTTATTTTACTGTTAATCAATAAATTGATTATACGTTGAAGTATAATTATAGCATCATTGTTAATATATCTTATATAATTCCTCTATACACTCTTGGTCAATTAGAATTCATATAATTAAGTATGTAAATATAATTTTCTTGTTTGATGCAAAGTTAGTATATATACATCTATTAGTTATAAATGTTTTTATTTTAAGCATTTAGTATATTATAATATTATTGATTATTATACTTAAATTATGTTATGCATGGAGAAACTATTTATTATATACTTCAACATATCGAATTTGACAAAACTCGAGTTCACTGCCCTTGATATTTCTGGTAGTAATTATTTGGTATGGACTCTTGATGCTGAAATTCACCTAGATGCCAAGAATCTTAAAGATACAATAAAAGAGAAAAACGAGGCATCCTCGCAAGATCGTGTGAAGGTAATGATATTTCTTCGTCATCATCTCCATGAAGGCTTAAAAACTGAATATTTAACAATAAAAAATTCATATGTCATTTGGAATAATTTGAAAGAAAGGTATGACCACCAAAAGACAGTAATACTTTCAAAAGCTCGTTATAACTGGATGCATTTGTAGTTGCAAGATTTTAAAAGTATAAGCGAGTATAATTCCACAATGTTTAAATTACTTCTCAATTAAAATTATGCGAAAAAAGTGTTGCTAACAAAAATATGTTAAAAAAAACATACTCTACTTTTCATGTCTCTAATATGTTTTTGCAACAACAATATTGAGAAAGAGGTTTTAAAAAATATTTTGAGTTAATATCATGTCTTCTAGTGGCTAAACAAAATAATGAATTATTGATAAAAAATCATCAATCCTGACCAACTAGATCAACAGCATTCGCTGAAGCAAATGCTGCATTTGTTAGTGATCTTAGGTGTGGACATGGTCATGGTCATGGTCATGGACACAGCCGTGGTCGTGATCGTGAACATGGTCATGATAATTATAACCAAAACTTCTCAAATTTCAAAAAAACTGCATCTCACCACAGAAGTGGGAGAATAATGAGGTAAAATAAAAAGAAAATGATTGTCAAAATAAGACTTTCAAAAATAATGAAAACACTTATCACAAATGTAGCATGAAAGGACATTAGAGGCGTACATGTCGTATGATAAAACATTTTGTTGATCTATAACAAACTTCTTAAAAGAAAAAAGAAAAGGTGTTGAAACAAACCTTACTGAATATCATGATCCTAAGGATTTGACACACTTAGATGTTGCAGATTTCTTTAAGAATTATGATGGAAATTTGACCGGTGATGGAAACATAAATATGATTTAAGAGAATGGTCTTGCAACAAGCTATTCTAAATGTGTTATTTACAATATATTTTAATGTGTTATGTCATTAGTGTGTTTAGTATTTCTAATTTTCAAAAGTGTGTTGTTTTTGGTATATTTTGTTGCAAATATGTTGAGTAATATTCATTGTGTTTTATTTTCAGTATGTTTTCAATATGTTCATGTTTTAAATTATAAAAAAATTGTATTTGATATTTTATTCTCTATTTTTATAATTTTTTTTCTTTTATTTATGAAGAAACATGATTTTCATTAATCACATGATTGGTGCTAAAGTTAATGATGAAGTTCTTTGTCTAACAGACAGTGGAACAACACACAATCATATTTAAAGATAAAAAATATTTTTTCAATCTTACATTGGCTGAAACTAATGATAGCACAATATCTGGTGTTGCAAACCTTATTGAAGGTTATGAAAAAACTCATATATTACCCAGTGATGTAAAATTTATAATAAATGATGTCATGTTTTCTAGTAGATCAAAAAGAAATCTACTAAGTTTTAGAGACATATGTTGTAATAGTTATCATATTAAAATAATGAATGAAAAAGACATTGAATATATTTATATTACATCTATTGTCTCAAAGAAGAAACATATATTGGAAAAATTATCAACATACTTTTCTGGGTTATATTATTCTTTTATAAATCCAATTGAATCGTATGTGGTTATGAACTAAGAGTTGTTGAATCCAAGGATTTTTATTGTTTGGCATGACCAGTTAGGTCATTCAGATTCAATAATGATGTAAAGAATTATAGAAAATTCACATAAACAACCTTTAAAGAATCAGAAGATTCTTTTGTCTAAAGATTTTTCATGTACTACTTGTTTTCAAAGGAAATTAATTATAAGTGACATGACCCAATCCAGACTCTCTCTGATCTTTTATCTGGAGAATCCCGTCGGGCACTCCAACAAACTACTCACAATCCGACTTGTCAGAATGGAGAGATTCACGGAGCAAACCTCTTATTCTTTCTCGATTTTCTTAACTTACATCAATTGTATTCTTTACTTTTGTAAATAACTTAGGTGGATAAAATTTTTTCGCGATTTTATTTTAAAATGATTTTATAAAAATTCCGGCAGTATAACAACTGCATTTTTTACGTTTTCAAAATTTTTACCTGCAAATAAACACACTTCGACAATGTATTCATTTCCTCCCAATTTCATTTATCCACAAACATGCAATATCATCACACATTTCACAATCAATAAGCATGGAATTATAATACAATGTATAAGTATATGTCTACATGAAAATCCATAACTAATCACAAAAATATTTACAACTATACAATCCAAAATGCAAGTATTTTTTCAAATTTGATGTAGTCAACCCATATATATGATTTACACAAACATATTGCATGACTCGCCCACCTATATGTATGAAGTGAAAATCTCGTCGTCCCGTCTAACGACAACACCCAATGGAATTTGGAAACTACACAATAATTAAACAAGTTAGTGCAACATAATAATATAATATAATAGACACTAAGGTAATAAGTTGTAAACTTATTCATCCTTAAAATTTCAAAATCTTAAGGTTTTCTTACAAAATCTCCATGTATATCCTTAAAGTACTCAAACCATCACGAACGATTTTAACTAACGTCAACGTGAAGCTACTGAAGTATCTCAACTACTATGTTACAGAATTTACTGCATCGCAACGTAGTGTGATAAATCTCATATCTAACAACTATAATGCGAAATTTTCTGCATCGCAACGTAGTGCTACAGCTCTGGGCAACTACGAGCAGAATGTACTGTATCGCTACGTAGTGCCAAACTGTAACTAACCCACTACGTGCGGAATTGTCTACATCGCAACGTAGCACTATACTTTCTAAGAAAACTAAGCAACTACGGACGGAATTTTCGGCGTCATCGCGTAGTGTTAATTTCTCTATAATCTAAGCAACTACGAACGGAATTTTCTACATCATCACGTAGCGCTAAATCTCATATGGTCTTAAGGCATATACATGGGTTTTTAAAACTAACTCATCAAGTACAAAAACACAAAACTAACTATTTTTGAAACTTTAAAACTCTCTTGATTCAATTCTTTTTAGAAACAACTTAATATTGATTTTAATCACTTTATAAATTCCATAAGAAATCCACATACTCAAAATTTGAACTTTGAAAGTTAAAAGCCATTTTTTTTTTCCATTTAACACAATAGTCAAAATTTAAAATAGAATTTAAAACAACCACAAGTGACGAAACACTTACCTCGAATCCGCGCTTGCCAATGGGCTCTAATGGGTCTCCCTCGCTCCGCTAGCTTGCTCTGAACCTACATATCACATTCTCATTCAAACTTTGCTAGAATGAACTTCATTGAACTACAATTGAAACTTTGAATACAATTAACTCTATTAAAACCGTTTTAGACTACAACTTTCCCACTTAGTTTTTAACTTAACCGAGGCTTTCAAATTCCGATTTATTTACAAAAGTCTCAGTTATACACCCTTAGGGACACCTCCACACAGCCCGTATAATTTTCAGAGGTTCGGAACGAAAAATAAAAAAATTTACGCCTCTTTCGACACCCCAAAACAGAATGTAACACACGGCTCTGCTCGGGGCTTCATTTTCTTAAGTTTTTTTTCCTACGGTCCTCTTATTTCACATTCTGGTCACCCATAAAATTTCATCGAAAAATTTTATCGTTTGCTATGTCAAATCTAAAAAATACGTCATTTTTCAGACATTTTTTTATGCACGTTTTCGTATCGGATAAACGACGATGATTTTTCTTTCGTATTTAAAGTTCTTTTACCTAATTATGATCAACTAAATTTATTCCATGCAATAAAAATTACATTTACATAGACATTTCACTTTATGGCCTTTTAACGGCACTGTTTTGAGCATAATTTGCGTAATTTTTATCGGAATCGATCTCTTCCAAAATCTATGGTTTTGTATGACTCATAGACATGATTTGAGGTCTAGAACAATCTCAAATAAGTCAAACTTGTGCAGGTCATCTCTATCTCATTGTTTGAGCTCGGGATTCCTCAAATTGCCTAAAACTACTATTTTGACAATCCTATCACTTCTACATGTTTTTCTAACCTTAATTATACTTAAATTTGAGTTCAAATCAATCAAAACTCAGAGGTTTCTTACTGCCCTTCATGGCCATAACACACACACATACCCATTAAAGAGTAGAGCTTTTCAATTTTTACAAGACAATCTCTCACAATTTTTTCATCAAACAACTAGCTACAATCTTTTTAACACTTTATGGTTTTAAATCTCACTTTAAAGTTTGATAACCATAAACCCTAACCTATCATTCACACACAATAATATTCATTTAAACTTCCATAACACCTACTTAGGGTTCTATACAAATTTTAAGTGTAAAATACCCCACACAACTTACTACAACAAACAAGACTATCACATACACATACTGCTCCAACTTCATGCTTTTACTCCTTCAAACAACTCTCAACTTAAGAAAAACTAGAAGAATTACCTTTGTCTTGCTTGGAAACACTTTAGATTGATGATTGAAGGCTTAAAGGATGGAAGAGAAATCACTTTCTTCTTGCATCATGGCTGTTGTCCCTCTCTCCCACTCTAACTCATGACAGCTTCTTCTTTTTCACTCTGATCACTTTTGCTCTCTATTTTGCACGACCAAAGCCTCTTGTTTCATCTATTTTTGCTCTAAGTGTTCAATATATATAAATTAACATTTATCAAAATAATAAGATTATCCTATTTGACTACTTTGACTATCACTAATATTTTTAACTTAATTCAATTAGTACTTAACTATTAATTTAAAATAATAACTCTTATGGTTCTTATTTTTGAACTTAACTATATTACCACTTATAATTTATCTTATATTTATAAAAGACATTTTTACTCTTCTTTGACATTTTTCTTATTCAATTAATTATTGTGAAATTTTAGAACAATCGTTCGCTCTTTAATGTCCTTGGTTAGCTTATTGTTGAATAGATTTATTATTCTAACTTCACACTCTAACTTCTAACACTAGAACGTTGAAAATCGAGACTAAGGGTTTACAACAAGGCTATCCATAACAAAAATTGACATTGAATCTCCTGCATTTTTAGAATGAGTTCAAAGAGATATATGTGGATTTATTCCAATATGTGGATCATTTCAATATTTTATGGTACCAATAGATGCATCAATATGTTGGTCACATGTTTATCTATTATGTACTGGCAATATCGCATTTATGAGGCTTTTTGCCCAAATAATTCGATTACGAGCTCAATTTTCGGATTATACAATCAAAAAAATTTGTCTTGATAATGCTCAAGAATTTACATCCTAAACTTTTAATGATTATTGCATGTCCATTGAAATTATTATTAAGCATCTTGTTGTTCACACACATACACAAAATGGATTAGCAAAATTATTTATTAAAATACTTAAATTAATTGTTAGGCTCTTACTTATGAAAATAAAATTGTCTAGTTCTATTTGGGGATATACCATATTACATGTTGCAGCACTTATTCGTATAAAGTCAACTGCATATTATAAATACTCTCCATTATAACTTGTTTTTGGCAAAAGACCTAATATTTTTCATTTAAGAGTTTTTGATTGTACAGTATATGTTTCCATTTTTCCACCATAGTGCACTAAAATGGGTCCACAAAGAAGATTAAGAATTTATGTTGGATTTGAATCTCCATCAATTATTTAATATTTTGAACCTTTGACGAGTGATATTTTTACAACACGATTTGCTGACTGTCAATAAGTGAAACAGTTTTCCCAACATTAGGGGGATAGAAACAACAGTTGGAAAGACAAAAAATTTCGTGGAATGCATCATCATTATCTAATTTTGATCCTCATACAAATCAATGTGAATTGAAAGTTCAGAAAATAATTCACTTGTAAGAAATTACAAATCAATTATCAGATGCATTTACTGATGGTAAAAGAGTGACAAAGTCACATATACCAACTGTTAATGTTCCTGCTCGTATTGATGTCACTGAAAGACAAGTTGTTAATATGTCAACAAATGAGTCTAATGCACGCCAAAAGTATGGTAGACCATTCGGTTCCAATGATAAAAATCCTAGAAATAAAAAGAAGCAAAATAAGAAAGTTGACACTTCCGAAGTTATTAATACTCATAAAAAGCCCATAAAAGAAATAATTGATATAATTGAACAAATAACCTCAGAAGAGGGTCAAGTTCCTGAAAATAACTATGATGAAGAGTTCTCAATAATTTATATTATTTCAGGAAAAAAATGAAACCGAAAGGAAACTACTTGAATATACAGTAGCTCTTGATATTATAAATAAGGATCTTAAACTGAAGTCTGTTGATGAATGTCAATGTAAAACTGATTGGCCAAAATGGAAAGACACTATCCAGACAGAATTAAATTCACTTAAAAAACATCAAGTCTTTGGATCTATTATCCAAACACCTAAAAATGTGAAACCTGTAGATTACAAATGAATATTTGTGCGAAAACGTAATGAGAGAAATAGAGTTGTAAGGTATAAAACACGACTTATAGCACAAGCTTTCTCTCAAAGACTTAGTATTGATTATGAGGAGACTTATTTTTTAATGGTGGATGTTATCACATTTAAATTTCTAATTAGTCTAATAATTACAAAAGGACTTCATATGTATTTAATAGATATTGTAACAGTTTATCTGTATGGATCACTTGATAATGACATTTATATAAAAGTCATTGAAGGACTGAAAATGTCTGATGCATGCAATTCAAAACCCTTGAAAATGTATTCGATTAAATTAAAAAGATCTTTGTATGAATTAAAGCAATTTGGACGCATGTATATAATCATCTCAATAAATATCTTTTAAAGGAATGGTATATTAACAATCCAATTTGTCCATATGTTTTTATTAAGAAATCAAAGTCTCGATTTGCTATTATCATGGTTTATATTGATAATTTGAATATCATCGGAACTCATGAAGAGCTTATAGAAACGACAATCTTTTTGAAAAATGAGTTTGAAATAAAATATTTTGGCCAAACAAAATTCTGTCTCGACTTACAGATCGAGCATCTATCTTAAGTGATTTTTGTTCACCAATCAACTTATATTGAAAAGGTATTAAAGCACTTTAAAATGGATAAGTCTCATCCAATAAGCTCTCTCATTGTTGTTCGATCTCTTGATGTGAAAAAATATCATTTTCGTCCTCAAGAGGATAATGAAGAATTTTTTAGTAAAAAAGTATCATATCTTAATGTTATTGGTGCACTAAACGTATCTTGCTAATTGTACAAGACCTAATATAACATTCTATGTTAATTTATTAGCAAAATATAGTTATTTACCAACTCGAATACATTAAAATGGTGTTAAACAAATGTTTCGTTATCTTCGAGGAACATCAGACATAAGTTTGTTTTATTCAAAAGACTTAAAAGTAAAATTGTTTGGATATGTAGATGCTGGATATTTATCAAATCCACATAAAACACAATCTTAAACAGGTTATTTATTTACATATCATGATATTGCTATATCTTGGCGTTCTATAAAACAAACTCTAACTATCACATTTTCAAATCATGCTAAAATATTAGCATTACATGAGGCAAGTCGAGAATGTGTATGGTTGAGATCTTTGATTCAACATATCCATAAAACATGTGATCTTCCATTTGTTAAAGAAAGTCCAACAATTTTATATAAGGATAATACAGTTTGTATCGTCCAAATCAAAGGAAGTTATATAAAATGAGACAAAATCAAACACATTTCACCAAAGTTTTTTTTCACACTTGAACTTTAGAATAAAAGAGAGATAGATGTTCATCAAATTCAATCTTGTGACAACATGACAGATTTGTTCACAAAGGCGCTTCCTACAATAATATTTGAGAAATTGGTGAATAAAATTGACATGCATTGGTTAAGAGAATTTTGTTAAAATTCACCAAAAGAAGACATATTGGCATGAGGGGGAGGTTACTACGTACAAAGATTATGTATTCTTCTTTCTTCTATCAGAATTTTTTTCTCCTACAGGGTTTTATTCCTGATAAGGTTTTTACTGAGACATATTCTTTGTAGGTGGACATCCAAAGGGAGAGTGTTGTAAATCAATTAGATACCACCATTTAGTATTTTATAACATTCACATTAAAGATCATTATTACTCAAATAATGATCATTATAATAGTATTTTAATGTTATATATAACTAATGCATTTTTTATTTCTTATATTTATAATTCTTAATCTATAAATAAATGGTAAATAAGTTTGTATGATTGATTCTTTGCATAAAAAATGAGAGAATAAAATAACAACCCTCTCCCTAATTTTTATTGTATTTATTTTTAGATCTTGTTTTTATTCTATAATATCTTAATATTGTATTTATTTTATAATAAATTCGAGACTCGAAAAAAACAAAAAAAAAAAAAACAATTCGAGACGTGCCTAAGACAACCCACAAAACACATAGGCCTGAAACAGTTGGCCAAGAGGCCGAATCTGGCCCATTGTAGATGTCTAAACTCGAACCTACTACAACTGAGTGGGACCGAGATTATTACCAGGAAACTTCCTTCAGGTTCCCCTCACAAACAATCCTCGAAAACAAGTGGCGATATCATAATGGCGGAAAATGATGACCTGTCATCCAATACCCAATAATCAACCTCCACTCAAGAAGATTCACTAATTACAAAACAAACGCGAGCACATCATATCATTCCTCCATGCCATCACTGAAAATGTGAAAAACCAAAACGACACCAATGTAAAATCTGAAACCCTCAGTGTCACTCATCATCAGTGTTGATTGTAGGCTTGCTGTCTCCTCACTCAACTGACCAAATGGCTACGACCTTCTTTAAGAGACTGGGCAAAGCCACTCCAGTTGCATACAGCAAGGCCTTTGGAGGCCAATCCAAGTCAACTTTCGACACATATAGACTCCCAATCAGTGCATTTGCTGCAATTTCTGGTGGACTCTCTTATTACTACTACTCCTCTCCTAATCTGGTAAATTCTCATCTGGGTATTCCTTTAAATGATCGTTTGTGCAATGTGCACTGCTTTTTAATCATATGTTAATGTGATGCTCTGTATGGCTGTTTTTTGTTACTATATTGTTGACGTTGGTGTGGTACACACTGTATATTGCATATGTGGTATCATCAGATGGGTCTGTTAAGCTGACGCAAGTTTGTTATGTTGTGACATTTTTTTTTCTTCTTATTATTATTTTTTAGGATGTGTTGTTATATTAGTCGGTTAATGCATGTTCATCATACAGTATATTTATTATCCTCAGCTTAGAACGGCTAAATTATGTTGTGTTTATTTGGAACTTGAAGATCTATTTTGCTTTTTAATTATAGGTTCATCTGGATCAAATCAAAGAAGAGACGGGTCCGAAAATTGGTGAGTCTCTGTTACCAAAATTGGAGTCATGAGGTTCAATGTAGTTAGTCACTTCATTAAGATTAGATGATTAAGTCAATAAGAGTATTTGATGATTCTGTAAATTTGGTTTAGTTTTATGAATGTTCTATTTAAAGCTGAATGCAACGTTGCTACAAGCTCAATGATTGTTTCTGTCTTCTATCAGCTCTTAATCCAGATAAGTGGATTGAATTTAAGCTCCAAGACACTGCTAGGGTCAGCCATAACACTCATTTGTTCAGGTATTTTCTTTTGGTTCAATCACTTTCATTTTGTAAATGAGTTTAATAGAATTCATTAGTATCAAATGTCATGTTAAACCCTAATTATGTGAGAATGAATATCTTCTTCTTGTGTTATTTTTATTTCTTGAAATCAGAAGACTAACTGTGTTACTGTGGTATTGTGAACTGATGTGGATTTCACTGTGCAGTATTACACTATGGAGTTTAAAACCACGGTGCCTAGAGGGTGAATGCTATATATTTTACAGCTAATTTTCTTCATGCAATGCCTTAACTTTTAGATTCCCAGGATAAGTTAAAACTTTTGCTTCTAGCATATTAGATATAGTCATTCAACCTTAATCAGACTATTTTGTTCTGGAATATCTGTTCATTACCTTCTTTTGGTTTCGCTAACTTATAATCCTGGGGATTTTGACATAAGCAAGTACCTCCCCTGCTTGTAGTCACTAATAGGGTAATGGAAACTGAACAAGGTTGATATACCAAATGAAAATAATACTGTTATCTAAATTTAAATATTAATAAAATAAAAAAAATTGCTTAAACTGGAAACTAAAACAAGGAAAGGAGGAAAGTGTTTGGAGGCTGCCCCTCCTCCCTTCAGAATTTGAAAATAGAGGATCCTTTTGTCCTTCTAGATCTGACTCATTTGACAATAGGCTAATGGAAACTGAACAAGGTTGATATACCAAATGAAAATAATACTGTTATCTAAATTTAAATATCAATAAAATAAAAAAATTGCTTAAACTAGAAACTAAAATAAGGAAAGGAGGAGAGTGTTTGGAGGCTGCCTCTCATCCCTTCAGAATTTGAAAATAGAGGATCCTTTTGTCCTTCTAGATCTGAGTTCCTGTTCCCAAATCTGATGGACTTGATTCCACCTAGCTTCTAGATATGAGAAAAGAAGGGTGACCTTGTTCCTTCACGACCTTTTCAATTCCATTTTTGAATAAACTAAATATTTGTTTTTTTTATATTTATTTATTTATATTTTGTTTTATCTTAAATTTTGTTAAATTGTTTTAAAAAGAGTTGAACTAATTTCACCTTTTCAACCTTTAGCTATTAATGTTAACAGATTTTACTAAACAGTATGTAAGGTATCTGCCTATTTTCAAACCATGGTGGTCTGCTTTCAATCTGCCAAACCACAGGAGAGGGGAATGATGTTTTTCCTTATATGAAAACCCCTATAATGCTTCACATAATTAACATAAGGAATATGTGATATGCTTATTTGCAAATTCCCTTTACTCCCCTTCATATTTGTTACTGGGTGCATGTCATACCATCAAGTATATTCTGAAGTAACTTTGATCCGGCTTCTATTATGCCACTAAGCCCTTCCAATAACCTTTTTTGGTAATCATGCTCTGTGTATAATTTCTGCTCGATCTTTTTTGTTTAAACTGAACATCTTCTCATTGGCCAATGTGCATACTTCTCTGTAAAGTGGTCTCTCTCTCTCTCTCTCTCTCTCTCTCTTTTCCTTCCTTTTGGGCGTGTCACTAAATCTCAAGTAGGTTATTAATTTGGTTGAATCATTGTTTGTTAGAAATTGAAAAGTTCTTTGTATTTTAAGTGTTCAAAACAATCCTCTTGTTAGAAGCAAAAACTTATATAATTTCTTTACTAAGCCACAGTGTCCTAGTATAAGTTTTAAAGCTTTATTCAGACTAATTCTTTCTTTGTTTTCCTCCTCAAAATGGCAGGTTTGCATTTGATCCATCTGCCAAGTTGGGTTTGGATGTTGCTTCATGCATCATTACAAGGTATATACCACTGTTCTAATTCCCAATTCTTATTGTAGAACTTTAACATATTTTCAACAAAAACTTTGTGTTGCATTTATAGGGGACTTTCTTTAGAATGCCATGAAAACTGATTCAACATTCACTGTTTTAATATGTTATTGCAAATGCAGGGCTCCTTTAGAACAAGATGTTGAAGGAAAAACCAAATATGTTATACGGCCGTAAGTCTTCTTCTTCAAACTTTACTTTGTTTTATTTGACCTTCTTTTTTCCTGTTTATGCTCTTAATTGCTGATCTTGAGCTTTGTGTCCTTCCAATTGTTTTTTTTTTTTTTTTGGGGGGGGGAGGTTAATTTTCTTTGAATCATACATTGTTTATTAGCCGCATAAGGTTTTAGTTCACACTTACTCTGTATTCTTATGATATTGTCCATATTTGATTTAGCAACATGAAGTTTAGAGTGATGAATGATTCTTAAGTTTCCATTTACAAAGTATTCAATTGTTTTTTTTAGGTTCCTCTGCAAGTCTATGAACAATATGATTTAGGGAACAAATTAGAAAACAGGTGATTTAGAAGAGACAATATACCAAATACAGAGATTGTGTGAGCTTCACTGTAGTAATTTTTCTCGTTTGAAATAGACTATGTTTGGTGTGTATGACTTGACGGAACTATTGGTTGTAGATATGTTAGAATTTAATCGGAGAGAATTGATTTATATTATAGTTACTGTTGTTTAATATAAGCATAATTAGATGAATTTAGAAATAACAGAAAAATCACTTAGAAAATTATCTGGGAATTAAATCTCCCATTAATCTGACTTGTCAATTTTTTTCTTTTTCCTAGTCTTCACTTTTTTTTTTTTTCCATTTTTTTTCATTTTTTTTTAACATGATGGGGGAGGGGGGATTAAATTTAAAGAAAACAGCCCATATCTTGTGGTTAGGACAAAGGTGGGATTTGATCCTCTGACCTCTTAAGATCAAGAAAAATATTCAACCACTCTTACTAATGGATGGTGTGCAAAACATGAATTCGTTTGTTGTTTTCCTAGTCTCCAATAATAGTATGTCAAAAATAAAAATCTCACACCTATTTATCATGTAATTTCAAAGAATGAAAAACTTAATGGAAATAAATAGTTCAATCAAAGCAATTGAGTTTTTATACCACAAATTTCACAAACTTCAATAAAAAAAGAAATTAATTCGGATTAAGCAAAAATATAACATCTGTTAATTTCATTAAAAAAAAGATCAAGGAATTAGAACATAAAAATAAGAAATAAATAAAAAAAATTTATTTTGCATCGTCTGTGATGGGAATAACATTACCACACCTCCATGGATAAAAAATTGAGTTACGATATCCAATTGGCATGCTCCAAACAATGGATTAGGCTATTACGACTAATTATTGAGATACTCTATCCTCTTTGTATAAATTTATACTTATCTCTTCTTATCAAATTTTATCCCCAGCCATAGTCCAGTTCAATCCAGTCCTCACCTTAAAGGTTTAGTTGGTTCGCATTCTAGCCACAAACAGACCATTTTTTTCTTGCTACAGCTTGAAAGAATAAAAAATATCTTTAGCAAAATGAGGAACATATTAGTAAGATAGATTTAAGTAGGTGACATTTGGATGCATTGATTATGTTCTTTGATAATTAAGCTTTCTTACTGAGTTTGTAGCTTCTATGGAGGGTTTCAACATTAGCTTCTATGGAGGGTTTCAACATTAAGGAAAGACCATTACCAGAGCCTGTATCTAGTAAAAAGTTTTGAAAATTTTTCTTAATTTTTAACGTAGGTGGTTATTTGCATTCTTATGTAGAAGGGATTCATGCATGTTGCTTAAAACTGCATCAAGTGAGATTGAAACAAATGTTATCCTGGGGCAAGTTAATATTCTTTCTAAATGCATTAATGCTTCTACTACCATTTCATATTCTTCTCTTTCTTTCCTTGTGACAAGAGTAGTGAGGGGACCTAACTAGTGATTAATGCTGTTTGTCCTGGAGAATCTATTATGAAAATTATGCTCTTATTCTGGAGTGCTTATTCTGAAATGACTTGCTGATGATTCTTTTATCGGCTATCTTGTTGGTATCTCTTATTTTTGTTTATAGAAAGCTGGTTCTATATATTGTACTTGTGTGTTCAGGTATACTCCTATATCAGATCCAGATTCTAAGGGATATTTTGACTTACTAATTAAGGTATGTTGCTATGAATGCATGTTCTGACATTAGTTTTCTTATTAATTATTATAGTTAAAAGATGGCCTTACACCTTTAATGCAATGCTCCTGTCTAAATCACTCTGTTTTGTACTTCTAAACTTCTGCAGGTGTATCCTGAGGGAAAGATGAGTCAGCAGTTTGCAAGCTTAAAGCCAGGGGATGTGGTTGAAGTGAAAGGGTACATCATTCGCATTTACAAAGTGAAAGTAGAGATCATATTATAATCATTTCTATATTTTAATGCATTTACTCCTTGCAGGCCCATTGAAAAGCTTAGATACTCTCCCAACATGAAGAAACACATTGGCATGGTATGAGTTTTGATGTAGAAAGCTAAACTTAATTTGTCAAGGTCAAAGAAACTTTATCAGAAATTTGTTATAATATAATAATAATGTTGTTCAAGTTAATAAAATTGTGTAATTACCCCATTTGAAGTGCAATTGTATCTTGTCCTCCTAGATTGCTGGTGGCACAGGCATCACACCTATGCTTCAGGTAATTGAGGCAATACTGAAAAATCCAGATGACAACACTCAGGTAAGCATATCTTATTACTATCTTTTTGCAACTACAACTTTCTGCTCTGAGTCATTGTTTTGCTTCTTTTTATTTTAGTTTATTTTACTTTATTTTTATAATATTGATTTTTAAACTGCATAGGCCGTGCATGATTTGTCTTAAAAGCAATGTCACTTGGTGGATGCACATGACACATGTACATGCATGCATAACTGAAAGGATCCCTTTCATAGATCGTGTATACGCTTTTCTTGACAAAAGATAAACACTATTTAAGCACATTGTTACCATCAAGTACTTACAATAGAACATTTGGTGCATACACCTGCATTACTAACAGAGATAATTTGTTTCTTTTGAGCAAACGTATTTGATCATTTTGGATACATACCTCTCCTTGACTAATAAATCGGTCCAAAGTTATTGCATAATAATGACTTCTATCTCAACAGGTGTCACTGCTTTACGCCAATGTTTCTCCAGATGATATATTGCTCAAACAGAAGCTTGATATTCTTGCAGCTAGCCATCCCAATTTGAAGGTACCTATTGTTTCTGCATATTTTGCTTCTGTAGTTGGTAAAGAAATGGATGTGCTCTGGAATAAGAATTGTTTTTCTTTTGCACAAACTTTCCAGATATTCTACACTGTAGACAATCCATCGAAAAATTGGAAAGGAGGTTCAGGTTACATTTCAAAGGATATGGTCTTGAAGGGCTTGCCTGGCCCTGGCGATGATACTCTTGTTCTAGTAAGTGTTGCTTCATTATTTTATATCTCAAACTTCAACGAGTTTTTGCCAGTTCACCAAGTGATGATGTTAAGTTGATAATGTTAGACCTAAACACAGACTATCTATTTTGAGTAACAAGCCAAGCTCATACATATTCAATACAAGCATGCAATTAATCAATTTTCCTTGTGTATTTCTTCAGGCTATATCTAGATAAACAATTTTTCAGATAGTCCACTACTGCTTGAGAGTTGGGCTACTCTAGGACACCATGGACCCTTTTGTTTCAAACCTTGTTAAGGTTGCTAGACAAACCATGTATGGAAATTTTATGCAGTATTACAGGACAAACCCGGAATCTGTTGTATAAATTATCCTAAAATTACTACTAAAATTTCTTGAAAAATGAACAGAGAGACGAGGATAAGATGTTACCTAACTTTGAACTGCGAATCACTTGCTCGATTTTGTTTAGGTATGTGGCCCCCCAGGGATGATGAAACATATATCTGGCGATAAGGCTAAAGACTGGTCACAAGGCGAGGTATGTGATGGCATTTTGTGAATTTTCATTGATGTAGGCTGATGGGTCGGAATTTTTTTTTTTTTTCTTTTCCTCTCTTTTTATCTAACTTTGATGTGCTTCCTTAATTGTTTCTCTGCAGCTCACTGGCATACTCAAAGAACTTGGATACACAGAGCAAATGGTTTACAAATTTTGATAGATGGAGGCGTTTAAGCAGCCAATTCCTATATTTCCAACCCAAATTTTCTGTAATAAATTCATTGGAAGCGCAATGGTGAATAGTACTCCACGCCCAATACATCAAATAATTTGGGAATGATGTATACCATGCAAAACATAACACTGAGAAGTTTGGACCTACACTGATCTCAAATTGATATTTGAAAGATGCTTGACGTGCCAATTTCCACCCATTATGAATTGTTTGATGAACTTGTGGATTTCCTGAGGAAAGAAAAAAATTCCTAGGCTCATTTAAATTAAATAATATTACTCTCTGTTTTGGCAAATATTGTACACATTCTATTTTTGCAGTTAAAGAAATGAACTGTAACCCTTCACCTCATTTATACATAAATGTTAAAAATATTTTAAAATAAAAATGAGATAATATAAAAAAAATAATAAAATGAAATGAAAGGCAGTCTGGTTACTGCTGAAGATTTGGTGAGGTTTTTGACTTTGTGGAGACCTCTGATCTCCTCTTCCGTCTAGAAAAAGAGATGGTAATAGAGCCGACTGGAAATAGATACATTGTTTGAAACACATATTCGCATCCTCCTATTCATTACTTAGTGAAGTACATGCGGATAAATTTTTGAATTATGATATGGACGTCCATCCCATACTTGTCTATCTCCATATATGATATAAAAAAAAAAAAGTTAAATTATTATACATCACACAAGAAAAATGTAATTAATATCCAATTATAAAACTGTACCTAATTTCTTTAAAAGTTAATATTAAGAATTAAAAAAAAAAAAAAAACTCATATAATTCCTTAAAGATAAATTCAAACAAGAAAATGAATCTCCATATCAAAAACACATTTGTTTAATCTATGTAAAAGCAGGTACCGGCCTTCTCACTAAAGAAGGCCAAGACTGTTTGCCTTTTGTTCTAGTTTTTTTTTTCTTTTCATGGATTCTATTTTCAATTTGTTTTTATTTTTTGTTTTCAATTTTTTTTTTTATACTTTGTTTTGGATTTTTAGATCATACAGCAATGTAAATAATACAAACATTCATATATATATATATATATATAATTGTAGTGTAAGTGTGTCAGCAATGTTGTGAGCATCTCAAATATATCTATCAATAGTTTCATAAATTTAAAATCTCATTATTTTTATCGAAATAGATATTTACTTTTTTTTATTGATACATATAGGACCTGTTTGGGACGAGGCGACAAGAGCTTTTTCTGGCTTTTTGAAGCCAGAAGCCATTATTCGAATAATTTTCTAAAAACTCCTCCAGAGTTGTGAAATATAACAAAGTAAAGGCCTTGTTAGAAAATATCTACTTTTGCAAAATTCTTGTTCTTAAACCCTCGCACTACATTCAAGAGTTGGTAGGAAAACTAAAACCCTTTGTTTTTGTCTCCACTTGAAAATGGAGACGAAGTTATTGTGGAGATTGTCATTTGCATTCAATAACACATTTGGAGTCCAACCCATCTCCGCTTTCAATAAGTTTCGACTTCCCTTCAGGGCAGTTGCTGCAACCTCTGCTCCATTCTCTTCTTCCTCTCCAAATTCGGTAATTTCTCTCCGAACTCCAATCTGGGTATTCTTATAAATTACCCTTTATGCAATGTGGACCTCTTAGATCCTTTTTTCTTGTTTATTTGCTAATATGAATTCTGTCGAGTTCATGTCTGCGAATGGTATGGTGGTGCAGTATATGTTTTTAGAGTATATTTGGAGTGATGGATTTGTTCAAGCTGATGTAAGTATTTGTATGTAATGAAATTTGTTTGATCAACTTTTGGGAGATATATTAATTGGTTGGTGCATGTTCTTCCTCGACAGTTGTTTGGTTATTATGTGGTTTTGGATTATGTTGTATGCAAGTTATGAAATGAATGTTGCTGTTAACAAAAGTGGATCACCCTTCCTATGGTTGCACTTGCTTTATTAATTTGTTTGTATTTTTGCAGAATTCAGGAATTAAAATCTGTTTGTGCTTTTCGATTATAGGTTCATCTAGATCATATTTATGAAGAAACAAGTACGAAAATTGGTGAGCCTCTTTTTTAAGATATGTATTCATGAGGTTGGATGGACTTTTTGAGATTAGATTATTACGTTAAAAAGGTTTTTTTTTTTTTTTCCTCCATCCGTTTCCAGTAATTTGAGTTGATTTTTTAAAATGTTTTTATTTTAAAGCCGAAGCTAATTTCCCAATAAACTCAATGGTTGTTTTTATCTAATTTCGGATACCTATTCAGATAAGTGGACTGAATTTGAACTGCAAGACGCTGCAAGGGTTACCCAAAGTTACCAGTCATTTGGCATACAATCTCACCAAAATATTTTGGACATTAATCGTTCAATGCTCAATTGTATGCACAAAAACCATCCATTTCAAGCACTTGATATCTTCAAGAAATTTCTTCAATTAGATTTCCTCAAAAGCATCAATGAAGTAACGATTGCAGTCGCTCTCAAGGCTTGCAGCGGAAACCAAAAGCCAGGATGCCAAATCCACGGGTTTGCTATTACTTCTGGGTTCATTTCATATATTACAGTTACAAATTCATTAATGAACATGTACTGTAAATCTGGTCAATTTGATTGGGCCTTACGTATATTTAACAACTTGAATGATCCAGATATTGTTTCATGGAATACTATTCTTTCGGGGTTTCAGAAAAGTGAAGATGCATTGAGTTTTGCTCGTAGAATGAATTCAGATGGCATTATTTTTGATCCAGTGACTTATACTACGATTCTTGCTTTTTGTTTGGACCAAGAAGGTTTTTTATTTGGATTGCAGTTGCATTCTCTAGTTGTGAAGTTTGGATTAGATGGTGATGTTTTTGTAGGGAATGCTCTTATAACATTGTACTCAAGATTAGAGCATATAGTGGAGGCTAGGAGGGTGTTTAAAGAAATGCCAAACAAAGATTTGGTATCATGGAATTCTATGATGTCGGGGTATGCTCAGGTAGGAAGCTATGGGTTTGAAGCTATTTCAGCATTTGTTGAAATGGTCAGACAAGGTATGAGGCTTGATCATGTCTCATTTACTAGTGCAGTTTCAGCTTGTGGTCACGAAAGAAACTTAGAAATGGGGAGACAGATTCATGGTTTGAGTATAAAAACAGGATATGGTACTAATGTTTCTGTTGGCAATGTTTTGATGTCAACATATTCAAAGTGTGAGGTAACTGAAGATGCAAAGCTGATATTTGACAGAATAAGCGGTCGCAATGTAGTTTCTTGGACCACAATGATCTCAATCAATGAAAAGGATGCTGTGTCTCTCTTTAATGAGATGAGATTAGATGGGGTTTATCCAAATGATGTTACATTTGTTGGGCTACTTCATGCCATATCGATCAGGAAACTGGTTGAAGAAGGGCAGATGATTCATGGGTTTTGTATAAAGACTAGCTTTGTGTCAGAATTAAATGTTTGTAATAGCCTCATCACCATGTATGCTAAGTTTGAGGCCATGGATAATTCGATAAAGGTGTTTGAGGAGCTTAATTACAGAGATATAATTTCTTGGAATGCTTTAATTTCTGGGTATGCTCAAAATGGATTGTTTCAAGCAGCTTTACTAACATTTTTGTCAACTATTATGGAATCTAAACCAAACCAATACACATTTGGTAGTATCTTGAGTGCAATTGGTGCTGCGGAGGATATATCTCTTAAATATGGACAATGGTGTCACTCTCTCATAATAAAGCTTGGATTGAACACTGATCCTATTGTGTCTGGAGCTTTGCTTGATATGTATGCAAAACGAGGGAGCATTTATGAGTCCCAAAGGGTTTTCAGTGAGACACCTAAAAGGAGCCAATTTGCTTGGACAGGAATAATATCTGCCTATGCTAGGCATGGAGACTATGAATCTGTGATGAATTGGTTTAAGGAAATGGAAAAGGAAGGGGTCAGACCAGACTCAGTCACCTTTCTTTCTGTACTAACAGCCTGTGGTAGAAAAGGGATGGTTGATACAGGCAATCAGCTGTTTGAGTCAATGATTAAAGAGTACCATATTGAACCATTCCCAGAGCATTATTCTTGTATGGTAGACATGTTGGGTCGGGCAGGGAGACTGAAGGAGGCAGAGGAGCTGGTGGCTCGCATTCCAGGAGGGCCAGGGTTGTCTGTGCTGCAGAGTTTGTTAGGAGCTTGTAAGATACATGGGAATGTGGAAATGGGTGAGAGGATAGCTGATGCTTTGATGGAGATGGAGCCTGCGGAATCAGGTTCATATGTTTTGATGTCTAATTTGTATGCTGAGAAAGGGGATTGGGAAAATGTAGCAAAACTTAGGAGAGGGATGAAAGTGAAAGGAGTAAAGAAGGAGGTGGGATTTAGTTGGGTTGATGTTGGTGATATGGATGGTTTGCATGGGTTTTCATCAAGTGACAAGTACCATCCACAATGTGAGGAGATTTGGAGGATGGCAGAATGCCTGGGATTAGAAATGAAATTTCAAAAAGAGAGAGAAGAGAGAGAAAGAGAGAGAGAGCATTTGCAATATAATATCATATGAGCATTTGAGACCTTGAATAAGGGAAAATTATCTGTGATTATGTTCATTCAAAAGGAATTTGAAGATTGTAATGTTCATTTCTTGTGTTTGGACAAGAGTGAAACACTTTGAGGAACTACATGTTAATTTAAAGATCTCACATCTGATAGATATCTTGATCCATGACAAGATCGATCTCTCACTAAGTGATACAAGGCACCCATAGTCTCATTTGCTGTCATTAGGTTGGTGTAAATGTTACAATCTGAGCTTGAATAGATGTGGATTGGATCTTGAGTTTATAAGGGTGGTAACCACACATGACAGAGTAGTCTTTTGAGTTGTTTTTAAACTCCTAGCTCCTGACATCAAGGAGCAACACAACAAGGTGCTTGTAATTGTTGCATTAGATGTTACAATTCAAAATTCAAAGCAAGGGTTAGCACTTACACTATATCTCAGAAAGGCCATCAGCTGAAGAAGGGACCAACTGGATTTATCAGGTACTAGTTGTACTACTGAAGCCAGTAAAGAACACTTTAATCATTGAAAATGTCATGAGTCTCATGACATATATTTTTCTATTTTTAGTTGAATGATTTCATTATCAAATTTCATGTCAAGGCCTAACTATTAGGGACCAGTTCATGCATTTTGTGTTATTTTTCTGTGAAATTCTTAACGACTCATTGAAAGCACAGGGGTTAGAGTGGTCTTATAACCTCACATGTTTGTCATTATTCAGTATTGAACAATAATTTATAAGTTCATTTTTCATAGATTTTTTTTTCTTCGTTTTTGTATTTTGCTTAAATGGATGTTAAAAATTTTGCCTCCATTGCAATAGATAAAAGTTATTCCCTCTTAATCCATTCTATTTTGTTTTCTAGAACTTACCCACTGCAATGTCTGAGACCATTAGATACCATAAAAGTGATATGTTCATTGCAGATGTCATTTTCCCTACTTCATGAGATGTTGATGTCTGTTGAAGCTTCAACATAATTCTTTAATTTAAACCTTCCATATAATTCTTTAGTAAGTTTGAAGCCTTGCAGTCCTTCTAATAACCTTATTTTAGTGGAATTGTTTCCTTACAAAGTATCAATATTCAATATAATTCTTTAATATGGCAAAATTGTCCTTTTCAAGTGATTGAGAAGTTCCCTGTGTTACATGTTTTAACAACAATTAGTTTGAATACTATAACAAGCAGTGTGTAAATAGTAGTGGAATTGTTTCCTTACAAAGTCTCAATATCCAATTGTTTATGTTTAAAAAAGCTTGTTTACAGTAATTATCTCCTGATTTTATTTTTCAAAATGTTAGGTTTTCATTTGATGCATCCATCAAATTAGGGTTGGGTGTTGCTTCATCTGTCCTTACAAGGTATGTTCCAATATTTTTTATCCAAGATGCTTGTCGTAAAAGTCAAACTGATTTTCTGCAAAAGTTTCGCTTTTGAGCATTTATAGGGGTTCTTTCTTCGGATTTTCATGTATTCTTTTAATTGCAGGACTCCATTTAGACATGGTGATGAAGGAAATCTAAAATACGTCATACGGCCGTAAGGGTTCCTGTTCAAATTTTACTTTGCTTCATTTGAACTATTTCATGTTTATGGTGCATGATTGCTGAGCTGAGGTTGATGTTCTTTCAACAGTACCTATGCAGGTGAGACAATTTTTTTTTCTTTTTCCTTCAATCATATATGTTGCTCACAGAGCATGTAGAGTTTTGATTTACACTTGGACTGTATTTGTAAGATGAAGTCTTTATTTGCAACATGGAGTTCAAAGAGATTAATGTAGTCCATAAGTTTCAGTTTACATAGTATTCAGTTAAGGTTTCTAGGGTTGTCTATCAGTGTTTTGTGAATTAAGAAAAATTAAAAAGTAGAAAAGGTCAATTAGAGAAAAAAGTATACCAAATACAGTATTGTATGACAGAAGATTTTTTCCAGTTCTAAAATGTACACAGAGCATGTTTCTTTGCGGGATTGAACAAAGGTAGGACAAGCTTCGAGTGCACTTTCTAATGATGTCTAATGTTTGGAGAAAAATAGAAACATGTTTTTTTAAAAATTTTAATCTTAAACATAATAATACAAGTCTAAATATATAGCTTATTTCATTGAAATAACTTTATTGGAGAAAGATCTCTCATTCATTATATATTCAAGTCCAATCTTAGACACCATAAAGCTTATTTTGCTGATAGGAATATATGTTGCTGTTTATGAATGCTTTACTATGAGTATAGAAGAAAGTTAAGACTGTAAGGCTGCCTTGAAATTATTTATTCTACTTGTCCATGCCATCCATCCAGGTGTGCCACATCTTAAACAGTGATAACTAGCATGAGTTTTTGCTTGTAGGATCAGTTCTTACCCGATATTAAAAATAGTAGTGGTAGTCAATCGCATATCTTTTGCTTTATTAATATTACTACTTGTAGAGATGTGCTTCCCCTATCATTTAAATGTTTGATTCGAAGTATTTGTTACTTGGAATTTTTGATATCATTTGCTGTGATGCTATTCAAGGTAATAAAATTGTGAGATTGAAGTGCATTTGTAGTGTGTCCTTCCAGATTGCCGCTTATGGGTATCAGTCCAATGCTTCAATTAATTGATGGAACATTGAAGAATCCTGATCACAACACTCAGGCAAAGCATATAATTATCTTTTTGCAACTATGATTCTCTGTCCCAATTGTCGTTGTTTGGTCTTTTTTTTTCTTTTTTTTTTAAAAAAAAAATTGGCTTATTTTGATAACTACATGTGGTAAATATTACTCCTTGTAAAAGAAATATGGTTGTTTGGTGCACACACGTCCACACATACATATGTAACTGGTATCATCTTTTCTGTCAATCATGTGTAAGCGTATTACTAAACACAATTTTTACCATCAAATAAACACATTAGGACATTTGGTGTACATGCAATTATTCCTTTAGAGCAGTGTATCTAATTTTTCTAGGTGAATACCTCTACTTGGCAAACATTTCTGTTCAAAATCATTGCTTAACAGTAACTTTTATCTTAATGGTTGTCACTGCTTTATGCCAATGTTTCTCAAGATAACTTATTGCTCAAACAGAAGCTTGATAAACTAGCAGCTAGCTATCAAAATTTGGAGGTACCAGTTATGTCAGGATGAAATTTGCTGCTATATTAGTTAAAAAAAATGGATATATTCTAGAATTAGAATTTTTTTACTCATGCTCAAGTATCCGGATACTCTGCACTACAGGCAGTCCATTAAAAAATAGGAAAGGAGGTGGAGGTTGCATCTCAAAGGATGTGATCTTAAGAGGCGTTCTCATAAGGGGTGCTATGACATGCATTCGTGATTTTTCATTGATGTCGACCAATGATTTAAAAATGTTCTAATTTTCATGTGCTTCCTTGATTGCTCAGCTGCAGGCGAGTAACATATTCAAAAGAACTTGGATGCACTGGGGAAATTGTTCACAAATTTTATCGGTGACATTTAAGGAGCGCCTTACGATACTTTCAACCCAAATTTTGTGTAACAAATTCATCTGAATTACATCAGCATATAGGAGTCAGAAGCCCAGCATGTCAAATGATATACTTTCCAAGATGATGTTAGTTGCACCTGCAGGCTGCATTTGGTATTTCTTTTGACTTCCAAAGGTCTTCATGTAAATTGTGAATAGCCATAGCTAGTCCAAGATGGATGATTATCAAGTAAATGAACAGATTGGAAGGGGGGCTAGTGAAGCTGCATTTGTTCTGCATAAAGCTATTTGAAAAATAAGAGTAATTTTGCTTCGAACTACTCTTCACAGCATATTGTTATCACTTATCACAGCACAACTGCACATACAACAAACAATTGCGGGCACAAGTTTATGTGGGGCAATGGCATTTTCCAAAATATGAACCATGGTATGGTAATTATTGATGACTGTTCTACTATAAAATGAATGCTTAGAGGCGGTTAAATCTTTCAAGAAATCAAGTAATTAGAAGTAAATAATCGTTGGGAAGAATCAACGTTTCATAAAGAGTGAAAAAAAAAAAAAAAATTGAATATGTGAAAAGCCGTTGTGGTGACTCTGGTGTGGTAGGAGGAGAAAAATATCCATTTGTTTACTTTTAATAACGAATTTTAAGTGGATCAAGACAAAAGCAGCGGAGGGGATTTGCGTTTGATTATAATGAATTGGTGGGTCCATGGAATATTTAGTAGCCAGAGATTCGAGTGATTGACTCAGTTTTGACAGCAACAGTGGAGGTCTGACACAGTCACGCAGACATTAACCAAATATGGCAATGATAGCTACATGCACCCTTGTCTTGTCTTGATTAAGGCTGCAATGATGTTGCTGTGGGGTAAGAGTTATGGTTTTCCTAACTTCATATAGCATTTTGGTTTGACTTTCCTCAATCTGCCATTCCCATTTGTTCATTTTGCCCTCCTTTGGTTTCCCTAATAAATAATCATTTAACTTCCACCCTTGCCATCCCTTTCAAACCTAAAAAAAAAAAAAAATCGATTTTTTTCATTGATTGTCTCAACACATGAATTATATGACAATCTTACGGAAAATTTTCTTATAAATCTATTCACAATTCATGATATCTATTAATTTTGTTAAAAGGTTTACTTAATAATTTTATTGTTTATTTCTATTTTTTGATCAAATTATTATTCACTTATATCATTTTAAAATTTTAATTTAAACCGTAACTTTTAATTATAAGTAATTTAATATAAAAATCTTACAGTAAAACATCCAAATTATTAAGGCATAAACTCCATAATTTACAAGAGAGTGCGACGGGGATATTCCAAATTCCAAAACCAGCCTTACTTTCGAAAAATATTTAATTCGAGTTCAACGACCTTACTAATTAAATAAAAATAAAGTTATCCAACAACTTTTATTTGAAAACTAATTTTACAACCAATATATCAGGTCCCTAAGTTTGCAAAATCCTTCCGGTCCACATCAAAATTCAAAAATAAAGCCACAATCCGAAGGCAGTGAAGATAAAAGGTGGGCAAACAAGAAATCACAAATGTAATGCGTAGGTCCGCATGTAGTCACCAGAATTCTATGTGATCTCCGTCTCTCGAATGGAGCAACTACTCCAAAAGCGAAACACTGATTGCGTGTATTTCCTCGCCTCTCCTCTCACCTGCAAGAAGGTCTCTACTCTCCCACCTTCAATCCTCTTCTTCCTTTTCGCCTCTTTTTTTCTACATTTGAATTATAGGGTTTTCGTTTTTGATATCGCATTATCTACTCCTTCAATCTCTAACCATTTATGCTTATACATATCATGTTTAACACCACATTGTGTTCAATTGCAACTGAAATGAGTAGATTTACTTACTCAACTCACTAATACAAAATTGTACGGGTTTCCTGTTCGTTGATTTTATGTTTTGTTTCAGGGGATGGATTGCGAGTATCGCCACAATGAAATTGCAAGGCATAACCCAAGGGATTGCTGGTACTGGTTGGCTGGCAACTGTATTAATCCAACCTGTGCTTTTAGACATCCTGTAAGCTTCCAATAATTCTTCATTTTTGTGAAATGTAGGTTTCATTTCAAATGTTATTGTGAGAATGTCTCGTAATGTTATGATTCCCTTAAGACAAGTATAATCACGCCTCAACAATGATCTTGTCCTAATGATGTATGCGATGGAATGCTGTGTTGTTCTGTACTAGCACTTTGGTTGGATTGAGGGTTAAAAGTCTTTTTTTGTTTACAGCTCAAGTCAACATAATTTCTTTGACAACATAGGTTTTGTTTCTCTCTTGTGAAATTTTTCCGACACATTGGCTGTAAGACTGAAAAGTTTTGGTGGGTTGAAATTCTTCCTGTCAAAATGTTCTGTGAGTGGTTGAGTTAGTTAGGAACTTAGTTAACAAATGAATGTCTCAACTCTATTGTAAGAAGTTAAGGTGTAGTGAAGGTTGACCTGAAAATGTACGTTAATGTGAGTTCTTCTTCCTGAATCATGTGTTTCAAAAGCAAGTCTATGGTGAGCTCCATTTTCCCGAGGTGATGGAAGCATTGCATAATTTTGTGGAGAGATAGATCTGAAAATTGGCATTTGAGCTTTTGACTTGAAGAACCGTGGCCAAATGTAAATTTTGTTTCAAGCCTACTCTTGTTTGGGTATTTGGTGCTGTCAAACCATGGTGGGGAAGGTGGGGGATGCAAAAGCTTTAGTCTTTTGCAGGACAGTCAGTTTTTCCATTGGCCAGTGATGGTATTTGACATGCAAGACATTTTACATTTTCTTGTTTATTTTGGGTGGTTCTTTTGTATGGGGGTGTAGGTAGTATGCTATCTACTGATTGAAGGTTGTGTTCTGAGTTTTCAAGATTGTGGATTCTTTAGAAAACGTTACTCAGACCTTTTCTTTTTTTGGTGCAGCCATTGGATGGACATCGACCTGAAGCAGCACCACCAGAGTCTGCACCATTTCCATATGAATCTTCTAGACCTATGAACAACAAGACCAGTGTTCCCTGTTATTTTTACTTCAGTGGCTTCTGCAACAAAGGGGATAGTTGTTCTTTTTTACATGACCCTGATGGTGGTGCAGCTGGTGGGAAATCTTTGAAGACAACCTCTGCAATTGCTGATGAACTTCTTTCAGAAAACAAGACCTCCACAGGAAATGTAGGGATAGCACCAGCCAAAACGCATCCAACTCTTCTGGAAAATGCCTCAAAACCAGCAGTGGATAGGAGAGTTCAGTCGAAGTATGATCTTCTGCAATCCTCACCCAAAATTATGCCAAGTTCCTTGCCACATGTGTTTGTGACTGAGGATGAAGAAGCTGTCATAGTTGAGTCAGGTTCCATGGTTCCAACAGAAGGCTTTATCCGAACTAGATCTCATCTATTCATTAATCGGATTTGTGATGAGCTTGTGGATGACCATATTGAGCCTGAGGATCAGCGGGAATCTTCCCCAGGATTTGATGTGCTTGTGGATAATGATAATAGATCAGAAAATTTGGGATACGAAGATGACACTGATTACATACTTGCGACTAGTAGGGAGCATGAAGAAGTTAATTGTCATTTTGCAGGTTACGATGTTGAAGACCCAGTTGAGTATGACCTGATGTATCCAGATACAAAATTCTTGTATCAACACAATGCGTGTGATGATTTTGATGGTATTGATAATGAGCACATTCTTGATAATCTCAGAAAGCCTCCTAACTATGGAAGAAAAAGGATGCTGGATTCAATATCTTCTCGAAAGAGAAAATTCTTGACAAAGAAATCATTTAATGACCATAGTTCTATTGATCTTCGAGATTATTTGAGGAAACGCGGAGTGGTTGATGGTAATCCAATTATTCATTCATCAAGAAGACATGAATCCACTCGAGTGGTGAGTCAAAGCCAGGAAAGGCCTAGAAGGCATGCCATGAGTCAGCGGCTGTGTGGAAGATTGGCATCACAAGTTGGAAAGAGCTATATGAAGTTGCAAAAAAATAATGGAACTTTTTCAAACAGTGCTAACTGGCGTGAGTGGTATATGCATTCTCATTCTAGTAGGTCGCGGCAGCATTATAAGGAAAAAAGACTGACTAAACGACACTCTCATTCATCTGAAGTCCCAAGGAAACTAGTTTCAAGGGAGAGTAGATCTACGCAGACTTCTTCTACTACATTTGCAGGACCTAAGACCCTTGCTGAGGTCAAAGAACAGAAGAAAAAGGCTGAAGAACATGGGGAGTGCTTTGAGAAAGTGGGCTGTTTGAGCAGTGCAGCAGCAGAATTCCAAGGACCAAAATCTCTAAGTGAAATCCTCAAGGAGAAAAAGAGGCTGGGTACTGAGACAGAAAGCAATGCAAGAAGTTGCTGATTGAATAGACTGAATGAAATCTCAGTGTCACAAGTCATAGATTTTGTAGGGGGTGATAAATGACTAGAAATGTAATGGAGTTAGAGCTTTTCCATCATATGTTGGTGATCTCTGGTGAATAGTATGCTTGGTCCCATTTACTTAGCATTATCCGCAGAATATATTTCTTTTTGTTCCTTTTATTAATAGATAATGACTTAAAAAGGGTCGTAAAGTTTACTAGAGAAGTTTAACAACATGGCGAAGTAGACCCATAAAGCATTTCTTTTGTTTTTCATAGATCTCCAACTGGCTTACAAGGAGCTTATCCTGGAATGGGTTATTGGCTGGCATATTATATTATTCTGCCAGAAACATTGGTAACATCATTGTTGGCGTTTAGTTTAGGTTTTCATCATTTCCTGTACAAAGTTGCACATCCTCGTGAGTACATTTGTATTAAGATTTACATCAGAAGACGCTTTCTGCCTGGTAATGGTTGAATAGTTAGAAATTAACTCTCTTGGAAGACTCTTAAGACTTTTTCATGGTTATGTTGCTTGTTAGGCTATTAGTTAACTGCATCACCCTTTGTATATGTTGTGTGATTGAGGGACTAATTTAAAGTGATGTCTTCAGGAGATTGTTTATTCCATGAAACAAGGTGCTTATTCCATGGAACAAGGTGCCTTTTTCCCTTTATAATCCTGAAGATGCTGAGCCTAATTGTAATTTTTTTTGTTTTTTTAAAGTGAGCTTAATTGTATTGTTTTACTGTGATTCGAGCTTGTTTTATTGGGATTAAATAGGATAAGATAGAATTAAACTATATTATGGTGTGTTTACTTCATGGATTGAGGAATGAGAATCAGGAATGGGATTGATTGATGGTGTTTACTTGCTTAAAATTCATTCCGTAATGGGAATGAATGCGTGGGTCCCACATCAATTTAGGGTTGAGGAATGGGAATCTCATTCTCCCCAACCCACTTGATAATTTCATTCTCATTTCCTTTGTCAAGCTAAAATATCCCTTTTACCCTTCTTTAAAAAAAAAAAAAAAACAAACAAACAAACCCTATTTTGACACATTTTGGATTTTATATTTATATTCATGGTTGGTTGTTATTTTGTTTTATGAACTTGTAGTTGGTTGTTTTATATTTATATTTATATTTATAAACATAAATATTTATATATAAGGTGCTTATGAACTTACTATAGATACAATATTGGGATTTTATATTTATATTCATGGTTGGTTGCTATTTTATTTTATGAACTTGTAGTTGGTTGTTTTATATTTATAAATATAAATATTTACATATGCTATAAGTTTTCATAAAAAAATGTGCTAGTGCAAAATGTTATATTTTATAAGAAATAATTTACAGTTAGCACTAAAATTTTGAGTTTAATTGAAGAATATTACAATAATACGATTAAGAAAGTTTAGATAATATTTTATATATAATTTAAAAAAATGATTTGATATACCATATAAATACATAATATCTTCTTCTAAAAATAAAATAATAATTATACAAAATGCTTACAATGATATTGTCAAATTGTTAAGATTTTTTTTTTTTTTTGTTTTAGCTTATTATGACGAATTACAAGATAAAAAGATAACACTAACATTTTAAACAAAATTTTATACATTGTAATTAATCCGTAATTTTAATTAAGGACATTTTTGTAACTTATAATTAATCCATTCCGATTCCAAAGTAAAGTAAACAGCTTAATGGGAATACTGTTGATTCCGATTCCGATTGTTACAGTTGAAGTAAACAACTTATTCTGATTCCAATACTTCATTCCGATTCCAAGTCATTCCGATTCTAAATCATTCCGATTTCTATTCTGATTCTTTCAAGTGAAGTAAACGCACTATTAGTATTTGATTTTTGGTGTCAAATGAAATTAGACTAAATTAGTAATATGAGATGTTTGGTGTGATAATGGATTGAATTAAATTAATATAGTCATATATTTTTGTATATTTTAGGATTAGATGATTACAAATGGGATTAAATTAATTTTCAGATATAGTAAAATTATAAAATTAATTATAATAATTAAGACAAAATTACTTAAAATAAAATTTTAACAAAATATCAATAATCCTGTTAACTTTTGATAAAATAAAATTATCTTAAATCATTTTAATTATAAACATTAAAACTTCATTTAAAAAATAATTATTTATATTATTATAATAGTATTATAAATTATTTATTAATAGGTAATTATATCAATTAATAGCCAAAAAATAAATAAATAAATTGGCTCAAAGCATGAGGTTGTGAAATAACGTGCTTTGTGGCAGGACTGTATAGTCTCGCCTAGCCGAATAACGCTAAGGCTACGGCTAGGCTATGTTTGGTAGTTACATAGGATTGATTGTATTAAATCGAATCCGATCTTTCTTTTGATGCATTGTAGGCTTGAGGGCGCTGCATTAAATGAAATTAAATAAAATGATTTTTTGAATTAAAAAATTTATTTTCAATCATTTTTAAATGAAATAAAATTATATTAAACTATGTATTAGTAAAATAATTTTTTATAAAAATTTTTAATAAAATAATTTTTTAATATAAATAAAATTTTTATGATTTGTTTGGTAATAAATTAACATAAAAATAAAATATTCTAACAAAATAATTAGTTTTATGATAAAATAATATTATTTCTAAAAACACCGAATGTAACAAAACCCACCATAACCACAGTTTACAATACTTGCAGCATTGAAACCTTTTAGGGATTGGTGAAATCCAATCCCTTCATTCCACCAACAATGTATAATATGAGATTGAATATTATACTAAATAAGAGACAATATTACTTTCAATTCAACACTAACTTACTAAACACATTATAGTACTAATTAAGTCTAGTTCAATCTAAACAAATCTAATCCAATCTAATCCCATGTACCAAATCCATCCTTTAAGTCTAATTACTTGTTAAACTATTTGGTTAACATATTGGCATTGTCCTAGTCCTAGATAGAATATGCACAATACACACATACATCATATGTTTTTAACAAATCCATGGGGATTCAAACCCATCAAATACAGTTTCCTAAATTTAGTTTGGATAGCTTTTTTCTATATGAAAGTAGTTGTCTCTTATTATAGGAATAAGTACGTGGGTGGTTGATAGTTTTAAAGGTTTTAACTACCTCACACAACCATTAGTTTTACCCATCAATTGGAGTATTTAAATTAACTTTAATAACTATTACTATAATTAATCCAAGAGTTTCAATTGATGAGTAAAGTTAGCGGTTAGATAAGATAATCAAACCAAATTTTAAAATAAGGAAGAAACAACTCTGATGACTCTTAAGACAAATAAGAAGAAGTATTTATCACGGGGAAATTTCATAAAGGATGGAGGATTTAGAATAAATTCGTGGATGATGGATAGTTTCAAAATAAAGAAGAAACAATCGTGATGACTCTTAAATAAACAGGAAGAGGTAATTATTACGGGGATGGAGGATTTAGTCTGGTTGAGCTTTTAGATTAGGCTTTCAACAGTGGCGGCCTTTTATGAGACTTATTACCAGAAACTCCGCCGTGAAATACTCTACGGCTTTGTACTATGAAGCCCCTAATTACGCTATCGTTTTTATTTATTTATAATTATTATGGGGATAATCTCAATTTCCCTCCAATAGTTTGAAGAAATAGTCAAAATCCCCCCTTCCATTCAAGTGATTTTTCAAAACCAGGGGGGATTTTGACTATTTCTTCAAATTATAAGGGAAAAATTGGGATTATCCCATTATTATGTGATTATTTGAATTCAATTGTTCTAGAGAGATCATCGGTGTTGATAGCTGATATTATTCTGTTAATATAGTCAGGAGGACCAAATGAGCCTACCTAATTCGCTGATTGAAATAATTAGCCAAACATCAATTCAAGATTGATCAAGTATTATGCAAATACTTAAACGCATCGAATACTTAAAACAACTTATAAATCATGACCTGTGACTTTATGTGTCTATTCGGAAAAAGAAGAGGCGCTTTTTTTACTTTGAAGTGCTCAAATGTTTGACGTTCCTACATTTGAGCTGCACTTGTTGGAGAGATTTTGTTTTTTTTTTTTTTTAAATAACTATTGAAATTTCATTACTTCTTTTTCATATTTAGGAACATCACATCATATTTAGGAACATCACATTACAAGTATTGAACGCCCAAACAAACTTGGGAAAATAGCAAATAAGCACACATACAATTTTCAGATCCATCCTCAATAATGAGAAAACTAGGATGGCTAAAAGGATTATCAGGCGATTCCCTAACTGGGAATAAGGATGCCATCTTTAAATCTAGCTAATTCACCATGGAGCTAAACACAACTAAACTCAATAAACCAATATATATGACCCAAAGGGAAGATCAGCAACAACACCTAAAATATATTTTACAAAGCGATTTCCTTGCAACCAAAATGAAATCTTCTTCTTCAGCAACAAACTGGAACCCAGCTTTGGCATGCTAGAAGACAACCTTTCTTTACTCAACCAGAACTCCTATACCACTACAACCACCATGATGACTGTTGGTTTCTCCGCCAAAGTAAGAAGAACGCACCCAGGACACGTTGCAACTTCTGATCAGCAGGGAGCTTGAGTTGAACGTCGATCTCCACCAAAAACCATAGTCAACGGCCAATGAATTAACAAAAAAAAATCACAAAAACCCCTATCGGAAACGGAGGAGAGGACCGAGACTCCATAATGAATCCAGACATTAGAACATATTATTTTTCAAGGGATAGATCCAAAAAAACTCTGAATCCAACACTTGAAAACCCCAAAACTGGTAAAAGACAAGGAGAAGAAAAGAGAAAGGGAAAGCTTTGGTCGGAAAAAGGATGGAGGTTGATCGAATCTACCAGAAGAAGAAGTGTATAGAAAACGCAAAAAGGAGAGCCTCTCTCTCTAGAATTTTCGAGAGAGAAAAGACCCTTTACTTTCTTTCTTTCTTTTTTTTTTTTTTTCCTTTTTTAAACTATAGATACAATATTGTGATTTTATCTTTAATCTGAATAAGGCTCCATTCGCAGTTTCTCAAAGCAAATTTTGTAGGAGTAAATCTTTTATAAACAGATTTTTTTTTTTTTTTTTTAAGTTATTGATGTTTGGTTTTTAATTATTTTTTTTAATTCTTTTAAATTATATATCATATTTCAATTTTCATATTCAACGTCGCACATGAATTGTTTTAAGAGCTGAAAATAGACTAAAAAAGATTAAAATTTAGCAAATCGAATAACATTTCTTCGGCCAAAAGTAAAATTTTTTGTTTTTTCTTGATTCAATTCTAGTAATTTTTAATCTTTATATATTACTGATGATAATTAGATGCCCACACGAAAATAATGTGCAAGATCCTACACGTGATAAATTATTTTTTGATGGTAATCGGTTAAGTATAAGGCTATTCAATTTTTTTTTAAAACCTATTCAATTTTCAACAAAGAAAATTTCTAAGGGCCATTCAAAATTATTTTGAATTACATTTTTTTTTCTGTTTTTTTGCCAAGTTCAACAGCAAAAGATGTCTAGCAACCATTTTGAAAAGCAAAACATGGGCAACAATAAAATCACTGGAAACACTCTTTTGCATGGAAGAGGCAAATTTTAGAAACTTATTAACTCAACGTTCTCAACACTGTTTTCATCAATCAATCTTTCCTAGTATCCAAAAGTAAATTTAAAAAAAAAAAAAGTCAACTCCACGACCATTGGTCGGGGTGGCCCCGATGATCTTCTCCTAGTGGGAGGAGATCGACAAAGGCAAATATGTCATGCGGTGAGATATGCATTCTCATCATTGATGGTCTTTTCCACCACCACTAGAGTAGACAAAGTTCTTCTTTTACCTCTATGAGAGAGCTAGCCACATCTGGAACAAAACCAACAAAAAAAAAAAAAAATCCCACAAATTTTTAAACAAATATATATATATTTACTATAAGAGTTTTCAGAGTAGTTATTGAATTTTCTTCTTCAGCCATTGATGGAGATAGACAGACTGCTTTGGAATCATTGGCCTTTTTCGTGGTGGAATTTTAATAAATTTTTATAATAATTAATAATTATAATTGTTTTATGTAAGATGATTTAAGGTTAGTTATTTTTATTTTTAGTTTATGTTTGATGTTTTTCGAGCAAATTACACATTAGCTATATGATTCCAGATTGTTTAGAGGCAAGGTGAACTTTATAAGTTTATTATAGCCACTAACCATTAAAGTTAACAGTTAACTGTGATAAAGTGACTTGAATTAAAGAAAAAATAGAAGTAAAAATATAAATTTATTTAAAATAATAAAAAACACTTAAAAAAAAACCAATTGAGTTAATATTTGGGTTTTCACTAAAAGCCTAGAGATTAGTAGATTTCCATCGTTGGAAATAGAAGTAGACAAATGAAGACGAAGATATTGACAGAAAATGATGATACAGATTTTGTCAGATTCGTTGGCAATAGCGACGGGTAGGAAGGTATCATCAAGTTTGGATCGGGAGATGTTGTAAACCTTATCGACTATGTCGAAAGAGACAATTAGTTAGGAGATAGTGGGAGTGGTGGGGGAAAGGTTAAGGACGTGGATGCGGCGATTGCTAAGGATGCCAAAATTTAAAGCATTGGTGACAACAAGGCATGATTCGTAGAATAAGAAAATTTGATGGATTAATGGTTGAAAGAGTTCTTAAGCACGAGCATGGTTGCCGGCAATAGGGGCGAATGCGGGTGTTAGGTTTTGTTATCTAGTTGAGTTGAGTAGACTGAATTGTATTAAGATTTTTTGCTTCTAATAATAATTTCACTTCCCTAGGTGTTTTGGATTTACTTGATTTTTTCAACATAAAAATTTTAATTTGCTACAATTTTCTATTTCAAAGTAATATTATCAGGAATATATTCAATCTGGAATTCATTGGAATTTAAAATATTTTAAAAGTTCGTGTGTATTCAATAAAGTTTTGAATAAATTTCATTAAAATTTAGGTGTCGCTACAAGAAATTTAACCTATAGCAATGTGCAAAAGACAATATACATGAGTTTTCTATTACCGTAAGTCACGTATGACAACGTACAATATGTTGTGGAAGGAGTTTACTATCAAGATTCCAAAACTCGCTACTCGACCGGTGAAACAGCGAGTAGTGAGCTCTCGATTACTCAGAGAGTCGGTCAAACTTGTAAAAAAAATTAGAAAAAAAAAAAATTATAGGGTACAATGATATGATCACAAAATATGAAAAATTAAAGTCACAAAATCAACTAAATCCATATAAATTAAAACCAGCTAAATCCATATAAATTAAAATCTCAAAATCAACTAAACCAATATAAATTAAAATCCACTAAATCCTTATAAGTTAAAATCAACTAAATTCATATAAATTAATATCACAAAATCAATTATACCCACTCATGCATCAACTAGGAAGAAATTAAAAAGCTCAAATGATATCAATAATTTAAAAAGCCTAATGTTTAGTGGCCAATTTGTTAAAAGATGTTACTTTCATACACCCATTTTTTTTCTTTTTTGGGATGCAGATTCGATACACCTATTTGTTTTAAAAAGAAAAAGGAAATATAATTATAAACCCATTTGCTTTGATACACCCACAGTGGACTTTTAATGTCCCCATTTGTTTTTAATGAATGTCAACCCACCATGAGCTTTTTATATAATGTCCCCATTTGCTTTGACTGCTCGTGACTTTGGTTGAATGAAAGATCTGGAAAGTTCTTTTTTTTTTTTTTTTTTGAAACAAAAAGCTCTAGAGAGTTAGAGAGAGGAAGTAGAAAGAAGAGAAAATGAGTATTTTACCAAGGATGATGTAGCCACTTTAAGGATAGCCATGACATCTGAGGATGGTGGGAAACAAAGGATTCAAGCGAGAGAAGCCATTATGATTTTCAAGGATAAGAAGCTGCCACCGACAAAAAGGAAAGAAAATTAAGCTCAAGATTCGTGTTCCATTTTTCTACTTAAATTAATTGATAAATAAACTTTAGGCAATCATTCTCTTTCTAGGATGTGAATCTCACTTTGCATGTGGAAGATTTGAGCTTGAAATTAATATCTGTCATTTGTGTAGATGTTGGGCAAGTTAACCAAGTTGGCCTAGTTGAGTTGAGTTGACTCAAGTATTTGGCCAACTTGATCGAGTAGTCAACTAACCCAAGCTGAACCCCTAATTTAAGGATTCTCGAATCGGCGACCCGTCAAAGATCTATTTCTAAGCCGAGGACCGATTTCTCGCTTAGAAATCGATCTACTCAATCGAGTTTTTAAATCATGTTTATGATAGGGTTGCAATGCCCTACACCCTATTAGCACATTGTTATAAGTTGTTAAAAACCGACCTTTTAACAATGTGCAACCCTACATATTGCTAAAAGGTGAGATTTGAGCAATGTGTAACAATGTACTGGAACATATAGTAATGTGCAAGGTGTTGTGGCCCTATCATAAACCTCTTCCACAAGATGTAATAATGTGCAGTAATGAATTATCTCTTCTTAATTAAGACCAAAGAAGGACCACAAGTATCGATTTTACTGGAATATCTATCAATATGAGATTGGATTCTTCATAGTTGTCCTGGGCATCCTTAATGTGTTTAAAGGACTAGATATCTTAGTTCCTGAAACGAAATGGAAAACAGCCTACATAATAGTGATTTGAGTCTTGACTAGTACAGCTATGTTGTTGGAAGCAATCACTTGGGTGCTAGTATTGAAGAGAAAGTTAAATAAGTCGACCAGGCCTTAAAAAAAGATACATATCCATTGAATGGCCAAACTGTCGTCAGGCTTAATGGAGGATTCCAATTCTGTAATACTTCTTTTATTCCTCCATTTATCTATCTTAAAACTCCCTTTTCTTCTCCATTTATATCTTTCTTGTAGAATGTAGTAAAATCGTTTGGTCATTTACCTAATAATATTGTTGAGGCTATTAGTACAGATTGTTCACAGTCTCTTTGCTATGTTCTTGTTTATGTCTACGGTTAAGAACCATTAGATTTTTAGGTATGATTGTATATTGTTATAAGATTATTTATCATCTTTCTTTTTTTTTCCCCATTTATTTAATCTATATTTGTATAGAATCCATGAAAATTTAGATGTATTCAATTTAGATTTATATAAAACCCAATACAATTTAGATGTAGTTTTAGGTATGATTGTATATTGTTATAAGATTATTTATCATCTTTCTTTGTTTTTTCTTTCCCATGTATTTAATCTGTATTTATATATAATCCATTAAAATCTAGATGTATTCAATTTAGATTTATAAAAATTCAATACAATTTAGGTGTATTCAATTCAAATTTGTAAAGAATCCAATGAAATTTTATGTGTATTAAAAAGTCATTAATTTCATAGATTTTATTTAAGTGATGCATTTGGATGGATTCTATAGTAATTTTTATAAAGAAAAAAGTCATGATCTATAACAAATCTTACCTTTCTTTTAAGGATTTCATTGAATTTCATAAAGAATTCTAACAAAATTAACCAATATAAAGTCTATAAAATCTGTGAATTCCACTCAAATCTATCATTTTAAAAAAAAATCCATCAAACATTAATAAATTTTAAATTGAATACATCCTCCTAACTTACGATTTTTTTTTCAATCTTGAGATATTGCTTTTAATTTTTTAGACCAAATGCATTTATGAATCTGAAAAATATAAAAATTAATTTGTCTTTTTTTGATGAAAACTAAAAAGAGATAAAAATTACCAAACATGCCCCAAGTTTGAATGATAATAAATTCTTTTGATTTTATTATTCGCATATGATAACAACAAGAATGCATATATGCACTTGTAGATCTGCATTTTCCAGTAACGTGTGAAGTTGCTTGCTAGAGATGGAAGAAAAGAAAAAGATGGAAGAAGAAGAAGAAAAAGAAGGAAGAAGGAAGACGAAGAAAGAAGAAGAAAAAGAACAAGAACAGAAATGTTGCACGAAGGAGGGATGCTGGACAAAAAAGGATTCTATCGTTGAAAAAGATAGGAGAAAATCAAGTTACGTTTTTTTCTCAAATGACAATTTTGTCCAAAAAAATACCTCTTAAGAATCAAATGATAAAATTGTAGAAACTAAGAGCATCTCTAATTAGAATGCAATTCTCTATTTGATCAGTTAAATTTTTTCCTATATAGGATAACTAGATAATGAAGGGGAAAAAAAAAACCTTTTTTTTTCAATGCAATTATATAACCAAAACCTTTTAGAGAATATGGAGATGTGTTTTTTAATTGAAAAATTCTTCTAGAAATGCTTATTAGGATTTCTCACTTTTTCCAAGCAATTACAAATATACAAAGTTTTTCTCACTCTCTTCTCTCTTAATTATAAAATATAAAAAGGAAAGAGACAGTGACTTATATTTTATTGTGATGAGTCAAAATGTTTGTATGTTTTATTTTAGAAATTGCATTTGAGATGAAAATGTGTATTTTCATTTTTTTTTTTAAGGTGGATTCATATTCAAAAAAATTATTGATGTATCACTAATAGAAACTCAAAAATATATAACAGTATTGGAGATGCTCTAAGTCATTATTTATTTATGCCATGACATTTTCACTAAAATAAAAATATGGCTGAACTCGTTGAACTCATCTAAGGTTTGGAATAAATGGTTTTAAAATCATAAAAACATTTTCGTTAAACCTGTCCAAGGCCCCCTTTGAAATAAAAATTCTTCAAAAACCTATCTTGTATATAATTCTGGAAGGCTTTTATTTTTTCCAATTAGACGGTTTTACTTGCAACCAGGCCAAACATCAGGATAGAGAGATTGAAATTGTTCATTTGAAAATATTACTATAATTGAGATGATACAAATACATAATAATAAACTTAAAAAATAATAATAATAATAAGAGGGAGAGGTTGAAGCAATGTAGTTTCCTAATTATGAATTATATAAACATTATTCCTCATTGGTCCTCTTACTACCTTCTCTCTCCTTAATGTATACCACCAAATCAGTTTGACTCCATAATTTTGAACCCCCATCACACCAAAAAAAACAACTCATTGCGAAGAAACAAACATGGATGGATTGCAGAGGTCTACGACTTCATTCAGAAGGCAAGGCTCTTCTGGGATAGTATGGGATGACAAGTTCTTATCAGGAGAGTTGAACCAAGTCAAGCACAAAGAAGGAGAAGATCATCTTCAGAAAGAGAAGGAAGACCCAAAAAGGCCATCACCAATCAATACGAAGCGATCAGACGGCGGAGAACGCACGTACAGGACAGATAAGGCGCCACCACCAACCATGGACCCACCTTCTCCAAAGGTCTCCGGCTGCTGTGGCTTTTTCGGCAAACCAGTGGCTGCTTCTGCCCATAAAACCAAACATAGAAGGCGTAAGTCGTAACTTATAAGACTAAAAATGAAAGTACTGTAAAATCACTTCTTATTTATATTCAAAAATGAGGTTAAGTGATATTATTTTTCATTTTAGAAGATTTTAAACTTTTTTTTAATATATATAATCTGTTTTCATGTGATTATTTTGTGAGTTTTCCATTTCATATGAAGTTCAAATTTCTAGCATAATTGAACCAAACACACAAGTCTCTGTTTGTTTCACTTTCTAGTTATGGAGATGTTTTAGTACTCTCATTTCTTGCAACATATGTTGTGAATTATTTTGTTTTCTGGTCGTGGATCCAACTTTAATTCAAATACCATTAAAAAAAAACTGTAGCTTCAACTTTCTTTTACCCTTAAACGTAAAGATGGCAATTCTGGACAGATTTGGGCTGATGACATTGCATGACTTGAATGTGTGCCAACCAATAGCAATTTCGATAAACATTGAATGCAATAATTTCAGCAATAATGATATTGAATTAAGAAAGTTGTAATTATGCTAGCTGCTTTTGGAATGAAAGCCTACCTAAATCACACACTAGTGAGTTATGTCAATTTTATTGACTATTTTAAATTTGAATTAGTAGGTATAGCTTAGTTGGTAATAATGCAACCAATTCCTTTGAATAAAAGCATATACTGTTTATGGTCTTCATTATCAAGAAGGTGAGCTGCCGGCCATATATAAAAATTGTCTAAGAAAATGATAATAACAGCACTATTTAAAGAAGTGGTTTTCTTGATGTGGGTCATTTTCAGGATCTATGTCAAATTTGGTCTCGTCTTTGGTTCTGTTTGTCTACTCTCGACATTTTATTTTCTTATATTATGGGCGATATGTTGCAAGATAAAGCAATCATTTTAAGTGAAAATTAATATTACAAGATCCGTTTCTGCTGGTACTAATTTTATTATTTCATGCCCATATATAGTTTTAAGTTTGGACTCAAAATTTGTGTAGAATTTGTAGTGTAAACCATGCACGCAAATTTACCTAGCACACAAAATTAAGCAAAGTTTTTATATCTTTATAATTATTATAGGAATTAAACTTATTTATGTACATGAGGTGTTCTAAGTGTAGAAAAGTTGCATGGTTGTCATGGTTATTGTGTTCTAGGGATGCCTAGATATATATATACAAACGACTTTTGGGTGTGTATATATATATATATATATATATATATATAAGCACTTGATTAAAAATTGTATTATCTTTCAAAACAATTAAAATGTACTTAAATACTTTCATGAATTGTACGAAGTATATTGCTTCGTTTGATACAGTTTCTCCAAGTAGATCTTTTAGAAGTAGATTTTTTATTAGCAGAACTTTAAAAAAAAAAAAAATTGTTGGTTGTTTGGTTGTCAATTAAAAAAAAATATTTTAAATTATAAATTTATCAAAAATGATTAAATGATTTTAAGGATATAATGATATTAATAAGGTTATATTAGACATTTCAATTTTTTTTAAAGTTCAAAAAGATTTACTTGAAAAAACTCAAAATTTGAGTTTTGAGTTTTTTCAAATTGACCTTTTTCAACTTTTTTAAATATCCAAAAGGTTTATTAGGATGACAATCAAACGACACAAAAAAAAAAAAAAAAATCAAGTAAAAGTTTGGGCATTAAAAAAGTATTTTTAATCAATAGATAAATTATATCAAATGTACACAAATCACTTTAACTAGTTTATTATAAAGAAATGGTGGGCTAAATTGAAATGAAAATTTCACTTAAATCTAGATTTTAATATCTAAATATTCATTTTTGATCAAAAAAAAAATATCTAAATATTCATTTATAGAGTAGTTCAATGTTTGGGGTAATTCTAATTATTTCATGATTGAGACTTTTTTTAATTGACTTTTAACACACCCTTCATTTAATTTGAATCAGTGGAACATAAAATTTTATTGGATTTACTCAATTACCCGAAAAGAGAATATTAATCATATACTGAATTTTAAATGAGAGAACTTTAGTATAGCTTTTGGTGAGGTTGCTGTGTACTTAAACGACACACTGCTAGATTTGCTGCAGCGTTAAACTATAGAAAGTCTAGTCAAACTGACAGCCCATAAAGATACATACAGGCAAACACATTTATGTAGAGAAGTAGGAAACCGAATTCGTGCATTTGGTCAGAGTGATGGCAGTGGTAAAAGTTTGACTTGCTATTAATATTATGGGTGGATTAATTTTACAAAGATTTGAGAACAAGGAATAATCTAACAATTCATGATCAAGAGGGCCTTAAACTTACCACAGGCTAACTTTTGAAAATTCAAGATTGTCACTTGATCAGTCCATTATTAGTGACTAGACAAAAGCCATGCAACCAACCCTCAAAAAATAGAGCCGTCAGCATTCAGCAGCCACGAGGGTCCACCACATCAATTCTGGCAGCCACCCTTGTTTTGACCGTTATCTAGCCAACTAGGTTTTGCCATTAAATATATAATTATTTTTTTATCAATGTACCTTATACATTAATAACATCTAACACTTATTTTTTCGAAAGAAAACAGTAACTTGTGATTACGTAGTTTTGTCAATTACAAACTTCTCTGAATTAAGAGAATTAAAACAGAACTGGGAAATTGAGAGAAATTAACAATAGGACTTCGTAACTGATTCAATAACCAATGATACGTCTAGCAATTAACAATAAATTGATTAATCAATTCAGTCTAAAGCTTTTTGAACTTTAGTCCTAAACACTAAAATATACAGTTTCTCCATTGAAAAATAGAGGAAACAACCTGTTGCATGGGTCACGAACGATCCAAAACTTGAGCCCACAATGCAGTGCCACGCCGGCCCATACACTTTATCAAACTCCTGCACCAAAGTTTATAACATTGTCATTTTGTCAACCATACATTATATATTTAATAATAATACTATAAAGGGGGAAAGAGAGAGGGCACATGATTGATTGAATATAAAGTGGCCTGCCTTTATTATTATCATTTTGTCAACCATACATTATATATACAATAATAATACTATAAAGGGAGAAAGAGAGAGGGCACATGATTGATTGAATATAAAGTGGCCTGCCTTTATTATTATCAGTGTTGTCCACATGGTTTGAGAGAGAATGAGATTTGATTATTAGTTCATGATTATTATGTGAAATATTTTATAACTGTAGTTTCCATTACAACACATGAGCTGCTGGATCCTTAATGGTTTAAGGGCATGGAAAAAGTACATGTGATATATACATTTAAAATTTTAAACACAAAAGATTAAAAAAAAAAAGTTCTATTAGTCAATATGTGATGATAAATTTTCTTGGAAAGTTATACATACAAAGTTGGGAAAGTCTGATGACTTTTCATTATGAGATCTTCTAATTGTAACTGTTTCATTACGAGGCCTTCTTTCTAGTGGGGTTCCATGAACAAAATCTAATCATTTTTTAGGAAAATACAAAAGAACATACCAATTTTTGTACTATATATATATATATATATATTGTAAACATAATGTGAAATGGACATCGAAAAGGAAAAGATGCAACTATAAGTAAAGTCATTTAGGATTGTTGAGAACAACATATATCCGTACCTTTTTCATATTATAAGCAATGTGTTTAGAGCTGAACTTCTCCAAGCTATCATAGGTTCGCCTAGCGCAGCGAAACGCATGAGCCTGCATGAATCCAGGCATATCAGACACCAAAACCTTCACCTGAAGAAATGCAATCACTGATGCCAAGTTTGTTTCTACGTGAGAAACTGACTTTCTTCCCTCAACCAATACATTATTCCTCCTCCTTCTCCTCTGTCTACCCCTCTCCGGCCACCACCATAAGGCTCTACCGTTTCCTGGCAATTTTCCAGTTTCTTTAACAGTGAATTCTGCTTGATTTCTTGACAGTTTTCCAGTTTCTGCAACTGCAAGCTATGTGACACAACAGGTTTAGTTGTTGCCTCAACTGGGTCTGACTTTGGTTTCTGAGTTTTATTGGTGGAGTACTTGTAGAATGACATGAATCCTCTCTTTAGTTTCTCTTGTGTAGCCATTTTTTTCTTAGGCTTCTTCTCTCAATGTGTAGGTACAGTTAGTTTTTACAACTCCAATATATGTATATATAAGTATATTGATGTGTAAAGGTGAGGTGTTTGGAATCACGAACACATTGAAAACCAAGTTAAATAATGTGGATTAGAAAGTGGGTAGAGATCATTTAAAGCAACTAACCATGTGTTATTGCCTGTAATCAAGGATAATAAAATAGAGTTGATGTTGAATAAAAGATTTGATTGATATTGTTTTTGCTAAAATATAATGCTACTTTGTGCATGATAGAAACCTTACTAGTGTTTGGGGCATATTTGTCGACTATGAGTTTGTTCCTAAAGAACCAGCACACATGGACCCCAACACCCTCCACCGCCTATTGCCACAGGGTATCCTAAAAAATAGTCTCTGTCTTTGTTCCCCTCTTAATTTTTTAATTAAGACTTTGGACTTATGGAATAGTCCCAATTAAAATAACGCTTTAAGAAATCAACAAACTTTTGTAACCAAAAGCATACAAAACAAATAATGCAAGAAACATTCATGACTACATGAGATGATGGGTATCTTTTCTAGTTTCAGATAATTGGTAGAACAAGAAGCGACCATTCAACTGTTATATTTATTAGTTTTGCTTTACTTTTCTTCTTGGATGTAGAATATGAAGACTTCTTGATATTTCAGGTTGGGCAGGTTTATGGCCCTCCACTTTTAATGTACTAATTCCTTGATGATCCTAGCATATATGTTACTAAATTACCATAAGTCATCACCTACTTTACCACAAATAATTAGTGAGATCTGTTTGTATTTTTGCCGGTACGTATCTTAACAACAATTACTAACTTCTTCGAATTCTTGACTAAAAGTACTATCAAGATAAATTTTTTAAAATTTGCTTATGGAGAATTTCTATGTTAATCTTAGTTTTATGTAATCCAATAAATTAAATGAATTAATTCATTGTTTTTAGGACTATGCTCTTAACAGTAAGTTTGGACTATCTCTTTATCCTTCAGTCTCACTCTTTACCAAATCTCTCATATAATATTTGTTGACTTTATTTAACAGAATGAACCTGCTTTAATTTATTGGCTAGTAGCATTATACATACTACTACGATATGATGAAAATGGCCTTAAACATAGGGAGGAACATGTGCATATATACTTTAATCTACATCACTTACAGTTAAAAAGTATATAATTTTATAGTGGAGTTGAAACGCACTTTGCTTTTACAAGAAGTAATTTAGAAGTGGCATCAGGGATGTCTTTGAAGCAAATGGTGAGCTTGAAATTTTATTAACATCACGTTAATTAATATCATCTAATTAAAAAAAAATGGAAAGGAAAAAAGAAAATGCATAAAATATGTGTGTGTGTGTGTGTGTGTATCTAGCTATCTAATAGAAAGATTTCATGTATATATGTCAAAGACTCTATGATAAGAAGATTTGTCCAAAACATATGAAAGATATGCAAGAACAGGTCTACCATAATATAAACATGGCAAATAAAGAAAATGAAAATTTTTTAATGCACTCTGGTGTAAGTACCATGTGTAATAATATCGAGATATCAAACAACAATTAAATGTGTCTTTTATGTGAAATTGATATGATTTTAATGGTGAAGTGAATATATTGGACTGTATTTTACAGATTTTCTTGTCAAAAAATTGCATGACGAGCAATAACTTAGGAAAGTTTTAGGGAAAAAATTGCCACCTTTCAGTTGCAAGTTAATGTAAATATGTAATAGTTTCCTCTTCATTTTTCAACTATATACAATTATTTCAAATTAATTAATCTAATAAGAAGTTTCAAAAAAAAATTAATCTAATAAAACCTATCATCTGGTTAATTTTGAACGAATAACTACTCAAGCCAGTCAACAGATCAAATTAGATTACCAATGATATTTAATTGGTTAAAATGAAAATTTCTACAAATCGATAAAAGAATATATTGTAATTTAACTTATTAGGATATATCATTTAGTTAGATTTTATTTAAAACCATAAATTCTTGAAAACAATATAAAAAATATAAAGGAAAAAGGAACGAGATTGGACAACTCCTAAGGCCACTGCTTTATGATCTTATCAATATTTTGGGGCTATGAAATCTCCAACAAGAATCCATACAGTAGAAATAATATATAACATGAACCTCATAAACCAAAAATTGGCTACTTTCCAAAAAACCAAAAACGAAGCAAATTAATGAAGATAGCGAAAATGACCCAAGCCTAGAGCGTATTAAAAAAACCGCCTACTGATTCTCAATATATCCTTGTCCAAGTAAATGAAATACAGGTCAGTGGGGATGGCATGTCTCTTAGAAGGACAGTTGTTCTCTGTATTGTTGTTTTGTGTTTGGGTTTCTTGTATTGGTCTTACATTAATATTAGTATTTCATTCATGTGGGACCTGAATTTTGATTGCTTTCAATGAGGCCCCCCTCCGTTTAGGAACTTTGTGAGTTAAAAGCATAGCAACTGGCATTCATTGCCACCGCCCATGTTGTGATTTGAGCTTGCTAGCTTTAGTTACGGGTCGGTTGTTGGATGTGAATTTGAGAAAATTTAATGGCAACGGTTAGTTGTCCACGACCATGTGTTACTTGAATAAAAATGAACCTATTTTACTTTATCAATATTTTAAATCTACTTAATCAGTTATTAAATATAAACAAATAAAAGTTATCATTAAAAAAAAAATGATTCAAATGGACGATGCAAACAAAAATTAATTAAAATAAAATTAAAAAATTAAAAAAAAAAAAACTTATGATAAAAATGAAAAATCTCCATTTTACATCTTTGATATGGACAATAGAGATTAAACTTTATTAAAGAATTTAAAACATAATTAAAGAATTTATTTATTTATATTTTATTTGAATTAATTTTTATCAATTAATATAAGTTTGACTATTTGACTAGTGGTAAAATTGTTTTGTTGTCTTTCTTATGTTTTACTGTTAAAAAATCAGTCAAATAGACCAAATTGACATATTGAAGAAACTTCAGGAGCTAGAAACCGAGTTACTGCATTCATAAAAAAAAAAAAAAACTACAATTTTATTGAACTTCAAGTACCCAAATGAAATTCTCCCAAACATAAAGAATAACGGGCTCAAACTGGGTTGGGTCTGGACAGACCAATCCACCATGTGTCTGTTCCCTCCGGTCTAACTCCAAAAGTAACTCATAGCTCAAAAGTCAGAACACGGTCCAACTACCTAGATCCAATCATGAGCAGTCAACCGCAATTAGGCAAATAATTTACACAAGTTGCAGAGTCAGTTGCAACATTATCAAAGTCATTGGAGGCCCAACACTAGTGAGAGTTTTCTCAGTTGTTTCAAATGATACTGATCACACCTGACTTATTAGTTCCATGACATCATATTTTAGTTATTAGATTAATCTAACAACAGAAATAATCTACAATTCTTTAAAAAAAATTTAAGTTGTCATGTCCGAAACAGCTCATTTCCAAGCAATGTTTATGAGGGCATGAAAATCATAAACATCAGTAGAGTGTAGGATGCTAAATGCAGTTAAAGCTATATCCTAGAGGGAATAGGAGAGTGAAAGTCGGTGAACAAGAAAGGGAAAGAGGAATTAATGTTGGATAGGAAGGCGGATGAAGTTGAGCACCGTATGCTCATAATAAGCAATGATGGTTAATCCCAATTCCATTCTCCTTAAACAGATTGAGCTTAAACCATTACTTTCCTTGCAGTGATGGATCACAACAGAATCATAATGACCTGAAATTGTAACTAAAAGTGGTACTAAAACAAGCCAATATGATAGAATCTCTTCTGTGGTATTTGCAAATTGCAATCCTGATAATGATGTAACAGTTGCCTCTTCATTGTTTGGCCAGCCATTGCATGTTATTGTCATGTTTGCATTTATGTAATTAGCCAGGGTGGTTAACTCTCACTTGCGGTCCAAAACAGATGGCTGATAATGAATTTCTTGTCTATGTTGTCAATGTTTTGGAGTGAAGGGAGCTCCTAATTCTTCTGTTTTCCGCCGTAGATGATCTCCTTAAGAGGCTTGAACTTGGCAGATATATATTTCCATGTATATATTTGTGGTAAGTAAGGTAAGTAGTTCATCACATATTCACATGCCAACTAGTATATGAGAAACCCTTATCTTACTTTTTTCTTCTGTTTCGGATGAATAATTTCTGAGTCTGCAGGCCTAATCTTTTACCATTTACGTTCCAAAATCATAAACCTTACAAGATAGCCTTTTTGTTCTGTTTTTTCCTTTGGTTTCTGCAGTGCTTCAGGAAATGCTTAGTAGGTTACATATAATCCTTGTTTGATGATTCTCCTCAACAATATAAAGTTTATGGATATAACCGCATAACTACATGCTGATTTTACTGGAATCTCATTTCATGATCTATAGGTTAGTTTTCTTATTAAAAAATTCCATTTATTCAGCATACATATATGCATAAAACAAATCTGAGAATACAAAAGGAATGTTAAAACTAAATTGTATTAGCAAAAGAAAGAAAAGTATTTATTAAAAGAGAGAGAGAGAGAGAGAGAATCTGAAAAATGAAAAATGGTCCAAAGGCACTAAAAACAAAATAGACTAACAAAATCGACAATGCGATTCTCCCCAGGTATCATGAAGAAAGAAATGTCAAATAGATGGTACAATTGGGATCTGCTAAATTGAAGACCTTTATTAGCAATATAATCAGCTATAGAATCAACCTCTCTAAAATTTGAAGTTATCTTAGATTCTTCAAAATGTAGATGTAAAGAAAAATCAGATAATTAACTCTTGTTTGACATGTTTGCTCTGATGAAAAGGAGGCCAGTTATAAATATTTATAAATGGTTCCGTGTCGCCAATATATTTACGTCATGTCAGGGTTCTATTTCGCCGATATTGAGGTGTCATCTTATGACATTTGTTTCAAGAAATCAACAAATTAATTAGGCTGACTGTTGGAAATTTATCCATCTATGTAATCTTATATGTACAAAAAGGTTCTTGAAGATAGCGGTGGCTTGTGATAAAAACGAGAACTAAATGTAATATATATAAACTTATATTATACAAAACGGTTGTTCAGGATTGAACCCCAAAATAATAGTATTTAAGCTCTAACATAGATTATACTAAGGAGCTAGTTGTTAAAAATTAACATAAAAAAAATAATAATAAACAAAGGGGAAATATGATTACATATACTACTGTGTCCATGCAAGGACACCAAATAATAAAGAAAGTAGCTAGGCTGAACAATGGCGACCTCTGTTACATACGCGTAAATATGTATATACAACCAGATACACTTGAATTTATATGATCATGGTAATTTAATATGGATGAGGAAAAGCTACATATGCACAGATGAACTGCTGATGGAATCTGCTGTTGCTGCTGGAAATTGCAGTTGACATGCACTTGAACATGATCTGATGGGCTCTCCTAATAGTGGAATAACAGGAAGGGCGTCGCAATTGCAAATCTCGATCATTGATCCATCTGGGTCATGAAAGAAGAGCTGATCAACGTAGATTCCACCCTCCTCGACCCTGCTCTTCACATACTCTATCTCCATCTCCCGCAGTTTTCTCTCCACAGTTGCCACGCTCTCACACTGCAAACAAAGCCCACTTTTAGCTACAATATTTTTCACATTGTTCAGCATAGACACAAACCTACATTTTACATTTAACGTAATATATATACATATACAAGAAAATATGTAGAGATATATATGTATATACATACTTGGAAAGAAATATGGTTGTCCTTGGGATTAATCTGTCCCATTTTGGGCATGTTTTCAGGGTCTTCAGATTTCAGAAGATGTATGCCAATCCCATAATTGAATAGCCTGTTTCAAGGAAATTAAATATCAATCAATATTGTATTAAAATAAATTATACAAGTTTAACTATAATATTTAAGTGCACAATTTCTTGTTTATGTGGTACTCAATAATAACCCTTGACATGAAATATAGAAACGCACATACCATGCACCATCAAAATTAAAGGAACCAGGCCTCCTGATAGGAAGAAAACCGAGAACGTTTTGGTAGAAATCGAGAGATTTCTGCACCGATCTACACACAAGTGAGATGTGATTCACAGACTTGAGATGCAGAGGATTCTCCTCCATATGCTTTGATTGGTCTTTTGTTACAATCACAAGCTCAAAACTTCAAAAAGTCAATGGAAATTCAAAAAGATTGTTAGGAGGTAGTAAATGTGGATAAATTGTGGGAATACAATAAGGAGATGTGAGGGAGAACACTTCGGAGGGCTCAATGGCCTTGGCTTTGCACCTATATATATAGACTACAAAGTAAGGATTGTTGTCTATTAAAGAGAAGACTCAATCTCTCTCTCTCTCTCTGTGCATGTTAAAAATGTTACGTCTTGTAAGGTTGGAGATACGGGAGCTGGTTACACGTAGATTCCACGTTGATGAATGATGCCAGCTAGACTTCTTGTCATTTTTATTTTTAAGTTTGACATCAAATGAATATCTTAAGCTCAATCAAAATAACTATTTCTATAATAAAAGAAATCGTGATATCTAAAGGATAATCCAAAAATAACATACTTTCCTGATAAATGAAAAAAAATGCATCAATATAAAATTTGAATCACTCTTAGAATAAAATTAAAAAATAATAACAAAAAGCCATCTAAAAAAATTTGAATTATGGGTTGTTTTTTTTTTTTAAAAAAAAAACTGAATAGTGTTGAAAATTACTAAAGACCGAATAGTAATTATAATATAAAATCTGAATGATATTTTTTTTCTTATCTCTAAATATATAGTAATCTTATTTGTTTTTTAAAGTTAAAATTATTTGAAAACTAACAATTTGACATTTATAAATTTTTTTACTATTAATTGTTATATAAAATCTTTTAATAAAATACAAACAATTATAAATAAATTATTTAACAAATATTAAAACATTTTTATGTATATATTAATAATATTTTTATTCATAAATTTAAATAAAAATAAATAAAACGGTTTTAACTTGAATTACTGCTACAATGAAAGTTTAAAATGTAAAGTAATATATATTTTTTACTAAAATTTGAGGATGAGATGTTTATAGTTTTTATTTTTCAAAGATATTTGTTATAACATTAAAAAAAAATCTGTATAATATAAAATTAAGACAAATTTAAAAATATTTTATTTTAGAGAAGATAAATTTGAAATAATATATTTAAAAAAATATTCAGTGACTTTATATTAAAAAAAAAAATCAGATATGTTTACATTTTTCCAATGAATTTTTTGTAATTTTAGGTTATTTGACTAGTTTAAAAAAATAAATAAAAATATGTTAATGAATCAAATTCAGATCCATTAAGTGATAAGTACTAAAAACAAACAACTCGTCGCTCTTATTACTTTCTATATAATACTCGAATTATTTTCATAATGAAAAAAAAAAATCTAAAATATATAGCTAAGAGTTGAATTCCCATCTATTATGTAGATAGGAATGTGTTCATGTACATCATCAACACGGGAGGGGATATACAATGATGAGTCGGATTTGGATGGGCAATTAATGTGTTGACAACTGCGTACATTTCTACAAATTTAACAAGAAAAGTAATACTCACGCCCAAACAAATAAATGGAATACGTTACCCACCGTCGCCACGTTATATCTGACCAGCTTTCGGGGAACCTACGTACCACTAGAAATTTGACCCGGATCTTTTTTTTGGACTTCATTTTTTTGACGGTTAATGACACTTTTTTTTAAAAAGAAAAAAGGACCTGTATTAATCAATCGCGTGTCCTAGGTCATGAATCATGACTTTGATTGAGAATTTGAGATACGCGGCTACCTTCGTTGCACACAACACAAGTGTTTTTCTCTGACTTGTACAGATTAATGATGAAGAAGACAGATTGGCCATGTATAATTTTGATGCGGCAACCCAAGCAATCAGCAAATAATCAGAAATGACGTGAACTTGCAAAGCCAAGTTTCCTTCATGACAATTAAATTATAAACACAGCCACACTACCACTCCTACAAGTTGATTCTTTTTTATTTTAATACCATTGGGTTATTTGTTTGTTTACATGAAGATTTAATAATCTTGAATATTATTAACGACTGAAATTAACAAACATAAAGATCATGTTTGTTTTTTTATTTTAATGTCAAATATATATATATGATTTTTATTTTTTTTTGGGTGGCAAAAGATTCCTTGCTACACCCATTTGTTTATAAAATATTTTATTAATATTATATCTTTACATACAATTACTTGAAAATACATAATTATATAATTACAAATTTTAATTTGTTTTCTACACTTAATTTAGTATAAACCCTAATAATATGTACAAAATCAAAAGTAATATAACATAAAGAAATATAATTTTTACAAGTAAATAAAAATGGATGAACAAAGAATTGATTTAATAAATTATGAATGTATACAGGTATATTTAGTTTGACTTTTAATATGTTTGATGTTGATAACTTTTATTATTATTTTTTATGATAAATAAAAATATATTTTTTTGTTTAAAAAAAAGCTTCTGATTGAAGAACAAATTATTTTGGTTAACAAAAATGATTTTGTTTCATAATACACGTAATGTTCACAAAAAGAAAAAAAAAAAAATTATATAAATAATATTTAAAAAGATGTAAAAGAGTTTTTTTTTTTTTTCTTTTTTCCTGCACATGGTTTGTTCAAAAGTCATCAAAATAGTATTGTTTTTGTTACAATTTTGTGGCTTCACTTTATTTTTCAGGCATTTCATCAAACACATCTATAGTGGAACACTACTTTTAAACAATTTTGTGGCTTTACTTTTTCTTTAAGGCATTTTATCAAATACATATGTGGTTTTTTATAAATTAATATAAATCAAGAGAACTTAACGTTTAATATATCTAAAAACCACTTATGTAGTTTCATCAATATATATATATATATATTTAAAAAAGTCCCACTCCTGTAATCATTATCATAAATAAATTATTAAAAAAAATCAAATTAACATCAAAAAATGAAGAAGAGATAAGAAAGAAGAAAAAACAATAAAAGAAGTGAGAACAAGAACACAAAAAAAATTCTCAATCAAATCTAAGTTAAAAAAAAAAAAAAAAAGAATTGTGTTTTAAATGAATGTTAAATAAGTGTAATGAGAAAAATACATGATTAAAGTTATCATTAATGTTGAAAGATAGTTTTGGTATTTTAAAAGATATAAGAAGTAAAAAAAATTTTAACTTTTTAATATGGATTTATACAATAATTAGGTGTGGTAAGGAAATTTTAAGGTGGCAACAGGCCACCCTCTAAGTTTTTAAGAGAAAGACATGGAAGACAAATGCTTATAGGTTTATATATTTATCACTAATAATTGTTATATATTTTTATTTTAAATTATATATAGCAAAAAAAGTCATTTAATAAATCCTAACCAAATTTATCTATATATTTTCAATTTTACATAAATGCAGTTTTTATCGATAATAATAAATATATAGTTTTAAACAATAATAGTTTAAGAAAATATCAAATTTACATAGCTTATACATACTTTTTAGATTATAAAATATATGTAGTTGAAATTACTATACAAATTTAAATATTCAAGTTAGTAACAATATGAAAAATGGCAATTTATATGATATTAATGATGATAAAATTGAAAATATGTATCTTTTAGAAGGATAATTATAGAAGGAAATGTTTTAATCGTGGTTAAATGATTAAGTGTTAAGTGATGTGTTAGAATTTCAAACCTTTTATTTTATTTTTTTAAACAAGTTTTAAGTTATTTGACTACTTAAAAACAAATAAAAATGACTTAATGGATCTAATCTAAACTCATTAAGGGTCCATTTGGGATAACTTTTACTTTTGGCTTTTAGCAGTAGAAGAAGAGAAGCAGAAATCTGAGCTTTTCAAATGTTGTTTGGATTATATATTTCAGAAGATCTTTTAGATTTAGAAGAGCTTTTGAGACTATTTGGTTGAAATATTGTTGAAATCTCTTCTAAATATGATATGACTTTTATACCCTTCTAGAAGAGTTTTTAAATGTGTTTGGATGAAATATTTCCAATTATCACTTACATAATATATATATATGTTATTTTTAAACAATTTACTATAAAGACATATGTGTAACTTATTTTTCAATTATATTTACCTAAACTTTGGTATTTAAAATATGTAAAATAATAAAAATTAAATTAAAATTACACATACATTTATGCATAATAAGATATAAAAATTATGTCAATAATTTTACAGAAAATTATAATGATAAAGATAAAGAGGAAAAAAATTATATAAACGTTAATTCTCTTGCAATCAGAAAAATAAACAAATATATATATATATATATATATATATAGAGGTGGGGATATGAAGGGAAAATTATATTTGTTGTTTACTAAAATAAGGGTAAAATGAGAATTATAAAAATTTCATTAAAAGAATTTTGGCTTTCCTTGTTTTCATTTAAAGCTTTTTTTGGGGAAGCTTCAATTTGTGGCTTCACTTGGAAGTTCTTCTCATAATCAAAAGTCATTTTAGGAAAACCACTCAAACACTTCCTTAAATCACTTTTAAGCTCAAGAAGAGCTTTCAAAGCCTCCAAAAGCTATGCCAAACAGGGCCTAAGAAATAAATTGAAAAAATAAATAATCCCCACGTCTACTTCTTAATTTCAAGAGTTAACCATAATGATTTGAATAATGTTTGATTTCTCAATTTTTTTGTCAAAATAATATAATATATGAGTTGTCAACATCATTTTATAATTTTTAAAATATTAACAACTCACATATTATATCATTTGAATATAAATTTGAATAAAAAAAAGTTTAAAAGTCTAGCATTTTTCAATTGGTTTTTAAAGATAATAATATTCAAATTTTTTTAAAGAAAATTCTAATAAATAATTATAAGAAAATGTTTTAATGTAAAAGTATTTTGTCCATTAAACACACTATAATTATATTTTGAATTTTGTTTGAAATAATAATTATATTTTGAATTACTATAACATCATGGAGCAATGTAGACAAACGTTGTTTAAAGTTTAAGAAACTTGAAATTTTCTGCAAATTATCAACAATATTTTATAATTTTCTAGAAGGTTGCTAGCCATCGAACTCCTAGCAGGCATCACATCCAAGCATATAGACCTCAATATTCTCCTATAATTTTCCTCCAAATTAAGGTAAAGATTTCTTCAATATACCTTCTAATTTCTAGAGCACGCAGAGAAAATCCCGTACAGTTGAAATTTGAAAGATATTTAATTTGACCCAATGTCAAATAAATCGTGCGTGCCCAATTATTTGGTTAGTCACATCATGACAACCACGTCGTGACAATGATAGCACTACTTAAACACATTTATCAAAGATTCAAGCACATGCATACAAAACAAATTTATCATAATATAGAAAAAAATAAATTAAATAATTTCTACCTACTATGGCGTGCCATTTTTTTGATTTTGTGTTTCTTTGTTCCCAATGATGGAGAGTGGATTATTTATATTCAGAGTCAATTTTTTATGTTTTAAGATAATGATAAGATTTAAACCTATAATATATTACAATCAAGAAAAATATTCAACAATTTTTATTTACGACAAGTTGTTGACTTTTTCTACTTTGTCAATTGATATGATATATATGTAATTAGAAAGAGTATTACCAAATATTAAAGTTAGGCCACAAAGTTGAGTATAAATACTACAGGTCATATATTTTATTGGATCCAACAATATAGCTGGGATGAAAACTCATTATTGGTTTTAAATCTAAGAGTCCTCAAAAATCAAGCATTTAAAAGATTTTAAAAAAACTCATAAATTAAAAATATTCTTATAATTGCCTACCGATATTACTGTTTTATTTATCATAAAACTGTAAACAGGAACAAGCCAGAAAGTAACAGAGAACCCCAAACAGACAAGTAATTAACGATGATCTAGCCTCTTGGGAACTTGCAAGTTCAATTTTCCTTGCACTTGTAAAGGTCTCTGCGAGTCTGCGACACTACAGCCGATGTTTGTGGACTTAAAATGTGTGTAGTGTGGCCCTGAGGCAGTGATACATTTCAAATGCAAAATCAATTCTACTTCGTATTGTGACTTGTGAGTTCTGGCTCTACTCATTTGCGTCATTGATGGTGTAATTTGCTGTTTGTGAATGCCCTTAATTAATTATTATAACCACTTAACCACCCCAACCAGGGGCCAGGTTAGTCAAATGAGACTTGCTTTTTCAAGGAAAAACCTTAATTTTCTACTATCAGGTTTGTCGTTTTTTAAAATTCTATTGTAATTGAGTTTTGCTTCTCAGTTAGATCACATATATAAAATAAAGCACATGCTCAAATACAAAGGAAAGCATACAAATTGGATGTAATGGAGGATGGATGAGTAGTCGCATCAATTGAAAGTTGAAGACGGCAACTGTTGTATTTGATTTCGATTTATTGCATTCACAATTTCACGTAGAGGTTATATTCCGGTACTACGTTTGGATATTTTTGCAATAAATTTTACGTGTTTGTTGTATCATTTACACAATATGTTAATGTGAAGATAGGATATATATCACCTAACATATTTATTGTTTTGTCATTGTCACCTACTTAATAACTTGAATCCTTTTAGCACCGGAGAAAATGAAAACAAAAACGTCCTCACATAATTTCACTTTAGCTTTCAACTCATAAATTCTTTATTTTACTTCTCCTTTTTTCCTCACTTAATCATACTTTTTCTCTCTACCAAACCTCTTTTCTCTTTCTTTCATTAATTCATGTTAACACATTCACACCTTTAAGACCAAAATCTAACAAGGTCTAATATTTTTTTAACAAGTTTTACTAGTCTCTAAACCAACCCAAACAAAATCTAACATTGCAAAAAATAACAATAATAATAATAATAATAATAATTGTGCTTTCAATTCATACAAACATTATTTTTCACCTTTAAAACCATCTAGCTCACTCTATTTTTCATGTTTAATTTAACTACACTCTATTTATTTTATATTCATTGATATTAGAACTGAAAAGGTTGTTTTTTTTTTTTTGGACAGAGAAAATTTTATTATTTTATATTTTGGTAACAAAGATTATAAATAAATATAGTTTATACCGAGGCTTATTTATTTTTGTGCTTTCGAGATTTAGTTTGTGCTTTCAAGACTTATTTTTGCTTTTAATACTTACTGTATGTCATCAAAATTTAAAATTTATTGTATTCATAGGAAATTTATTTTAATAAAGGATTGTAATTTAATTTAAAAGTAATATTGAAATTTTAAAAAGTGACAATATTTTCACCTCTCATAAATTGTATGTACACCCCTTTCATAAATATACCTCATCAAAAATACAAAAAGTTTTTAATTGGTAAATAAGCCCCGATTAATACCAATATCGTCATTCTTTTATTGTTTTTATACTATATTTTTGTAATAAAATTCACAATATTTAGTTTGTTATCTAATTAATTTTATTAAATTTTAAGATTCATTCTCCAATAGACAAAGCATGTAGATTATGATTTTCTTTTAATAATAATTAATTTAAAACTTATCATTTTACTATTAATTTCTTAAGAAAATTTTAAATTATTCTTCATACTTTATAATTAATTTATATTATTTTAAAAAACTTGATATTTGAAAAAAAATTAATTTAGAGAAGTTAGAATTTGAACATGTATAGAGAGTTTTATTTTGGTTTAATTTTTGATTGAGTTTAATTTTTTATGTTATATGATAACATTCAAATAAGTTTCTTGTTATTTGATCAAAGTATAATTTTTTATCTCGATTCAACAGATGTATTGTATTATGAAAAAAAGTTTGAATTGATTGGTGGTTCCTTATGACGTATTTGGAATAAAACTTCTTGATATTTGCTCTTTTTTTTTTTCCAAACATGTTTTCCTTTTTTAATTTTTTTTTAATTTTGACAAAATACAATAATTTTATCATGATTTTGATTAATTCTCAATATTTTGTAATTAATTTATTTTCTTAAAAATTGTTTGATATTTGAAATTTGTATTTCAAAATCAATCTCAATTTCTGCAATTAATTTATTTCCTTAAAAATTATTTGATATTTAAAATTAGTATTTAAAAGAGAAGTTAAAGATTTGAGAAAATAGAATATTTGTGGGTGTGGTTATAAATTATTTACCCTTTTTAATAATTTCTTTTAAGAATAATAATAGATTTTTAAAAATAGATCATGATGAGATATATATACAAAATTTTTTAGGGGTGTAAATAACGTTACTCATTTTAAAAATACATAAAATTTGTAGTCTCCATACAGTTTCCAATGGGCTACTCCGAAAAAGACGAGACTGGATGGACTATGTAGTATGTAGCACCCAATCTTAAACGGGTTTTGACTATGAGTATGGATCATCATCCGAATGCGGCCCGATCCGATCACTCAAACCATGGGAGGCCCACCTTTTCTCATTTTACAAAGATATTACACAAGATCGAGCTCCGGGAAAGTTTTGTTACTGTAATTAACAGTCAACAGTTTTGGTCTCTGGGCCATCCTCTTCGAATTGGCCGTCGAATTTTTCCGGGAGAAAATGGACGGCAGACTACAAATCTCTCTGGACAGACTACCTGTCAAGCGCTTAGACGCCATCGAAGAAAACGGCGCCGAACGATTCCCATCGTAAGTTTTTTTTTTTTTTTTTTCAATTGTGTTAACCCTAATTCTATGTTTAATTTATGTTTTTGTCTTAAATAGTGATGTGGACTACGATGAGAAGCGGGTGTCGTTGATTCGGAGAATAGACTTCGCGTGGGCAGTGGAGAAAGATGATGATAATAAGAAGCAGAAGAAGAGCTCCAAAGAGAGCAGCTCGTCGGCGTCCACGCCCTGGCAGTGGCAGAGCATGGTTGAGAACTTGCAGCTGGCTCATCAGGAGCTTTCCGTCGTTATAGACCTCATCAACACTGTAACCTACTCTATTCATGCATTCTTTCATCAATTTATTTATTGTTTGTGAATATTAAGGGTTTTTTTTGTGATGGAATTGTGGATTTCATTGTATCTTGGATGAGAATGTGAGTGCATATTGGAGGTGTTAGATTGACAATCCGTGAAAGCGAAAAACTCCCGGGTTTGTTTTTATGCTGAGAAATGTGGCTACACTAAGATTTTAATTATCGAATTACATATTTAGAGGCCGTGAGAAACAGTGAATTTTTACTTAGTTAAGTGTGATAGTATTTAGCATAACTGCTAACATCTCTTTTTGTTGTACAATGGATCTCTGGTTCACATTTCTCACACACTAGGGTGGGAAGGTTTGGTTTATATTTATTGTAACAGAAATACAAGTGTGATGTGGCTACGTGCTTAATAGGTTATTTTTTCTTGGAGTTTGTGTCACGGAATGGGTGCAAGAATCTTAATACCAAAGATTGTTGTATCATTTTCTCCCTTAGTTGTCTTTGTAATCAAACTGTAAGTTAGAACGCTCCCTTCCAACAGAACTTCCCTTAACTGTTGTAAAAAATTTTATTTTGGTTTGGTTTGGTTGTTTGCTTGTTATCGATCATGGTTCTCAGACTTTGTTGTGAAGACTGGTTGGAAGCGGAAATGTTGCATTGAGAATTAGATAGACCATGAATGTTAATTAATACTTCCAATCTATAGGTGGAAGCTAATGATGCTGTAACAGTGGCTAGCATGACCAGGCCAAAGCCACTACCTAATGAAGTTCTGTCTGACCTTGCTGTATCTGCAGCAACCAAGTTACAATGCTACAGGGTATTTCCTTGTTGTCTTGTTTTACTGCATTTTCTATCAACATTCTGTAGGATTTTCTTATTTTTCTCTTGGGGAATTCCTTATTTGCATTGCTTTTGTTGCAGCACCTGGGTAAATATTTTAGGCAGTCTGCCAAATCTTTGGAACAGCAAATTGCTAGGGAAGCAAGATTCTATGGTGCTCTAATTAGGTGAGTTTCGCTTATTTTCCCTAATAATTGTTGGATGCATTAGTTTATGCGAAACTACATTACCTAAAACAAAAATAGGATTTTGTCTGGCTAGGACTCATCATTTTCTGTCCACTCACTTGCAAAATCTGACCGGAAATTAACTCATTGTTTTAGAGTTTATTCATTTTCATAAACAAATAAGTCCATTATTGTAATGATGGTAACTTACAACTTCAATTCGGCAACATCTTCTATCTATCTTTTTCCTGACAAGCTGATAGATTGCAGCAAAACTGGAAAGTTAAGAGACAGCGTGTGGCATCTTCGGCATCTGGAAACGAAGGCTTTACCATTGATCTTTTTGACAGCTCATTATATGATTCAGCAACTGTATTACGACCATTGTCTCTATCCACTATTCGTGTTGATCATGATCCAGCTGGTATGCTGGCTATAAATTTACCTCCAAATTCTTGCCGCTCTCTTCGTTTTGGTTTTCTTGGTGTACATTCCTGTGATAATCCTAAGGAATTCAGTGAGGTCAAAACCTACGGCTCAGCTCAGCCATCTAAAGAAGCCAAGAAGGAATCTGCTAGTGATGATCAGTCTGTTAGAGGAACACATTCACTTCTTCGTGAAGTTCATCAAGCAATTTTTAATGAGCAGGTGGGGTTTTTCTTTCTTTTCTTTTGTCAATTTATGTTTGTTTCTCATTTTCCTACTCTTGTTTTACTGTTTCAATTCTTCTGGCTTTAGGTCTTTGATATAATAAATCGTGAAGCATTTAGCCAGTCATTAGGAGTCAATGTGACTGGAATGCGGGAAAATTATCTACAGTTGGGAATCGATCAAGGAACCTCTGTGTTCATATCACTTATACCATCGAGTCAGGGTAATCAAACAGTCGACAGTTCGGACATCCAGAATGTAGAATCTTCAGTTTTACTGTTGGACTCGCTTGATGGGGTAACGTTACCAGAAGAAAAGGATGATATCCTGAAAAGGAGACGAGGTTATCCTAATCGTGCTAGTTATGAGATATATCTGCAACAGATTTTTCATGAACATCTATATGGTAGAGAAAAAAGTAGACCCATTTCTACAGGCACTCGAGCATCTGGTCAAGCAACTAAAGACGGTTCTAGTCTTCTCGGTCATTTCTGTATGTCTCTGGCTCATAGAATATTTTCGAACAAAGTTTACATGGAGCTGGAAAATGTGGTATATTCTTATTTATTGTTAGACATGGGGTACTGACAATTTTTGTTCTTTTTTTTTTTTTGTTTCATTTAAGATTGAAATTTTCCTTAGCTTTTTGTTTCTTTGATATTTTTAGGTGTGCAGGGTCACATATCTGCATTTGATATCCCATCCCACTTGGCATTCTCGAACATCTTCATGGACACTCTTCTTAAAAGTTCCTCAGTCCATCCTTCCTGCAGGTTCCCAATCTCAGATATCAGAAATCCATGAAATGAAAAATGTTGGGAAGTCACAGTTTCGAACTAAGATAGTGGTAAATGATGATCGCATCAATGTTGAAGGGGAAGGCACACCTAATGTAGTTGGGCTGTTCAAAGAGAGATCTGAGGACATATGTTCTATTAACAGATATGACTGTGACTTGGTAGATCTTCCTGTGATGATTCTACAACAGGTAGGTTGCAGCTTCTTCTTGTTTCTAAGAGTGGCGACACAATATATTACAGGATTTTATTTATGAAAGTTAGTGATAGATTTAAAAATGCTAATACAGGGCCTGTCTCTTGCTATCCACTTATTTCTCCTTTTTTTATTGTTTATTTTTTTAATTTTTTGCCTTTCTCCTTAGCTACTTGCTGGTTGCCTTTAGACGTAATAACAAAGAGACTTTGAATCGATGTATCCTAATATCTTTGAAAATTGTTTTTGTGCTATAACTTTGTTTCTGATGTTTATATTTTTTGGTTTTGTTATATCCTGAGAGACTAAACAAAGCATTATAATAATTGATTAAACTATATGCGTTAAGGAGGTATTTGGATCCATTTTAAAAATGGTTTTTTATTTTCAAAAAATGGGGCTAAACATGTTTGGTTGAATGTTTTGTAAGATATGTTTTTGAAAATGAACAATTTTTGTTTTTTCTTTTTGCAATTATTACTAAAAAGTTTTTTTTTTTTTAATGTTTTTCGTCATTTTCAAAATAGATTTTCAAAACAAACCATTATTTTTCCTTACAAACAACTATTTTACTCATTTTCGAAAACAATACTAAACACATTTACCATTTTCAGTTTTTGAAAATAAGTTTTAACAAATCCTACCAAATGCATAGCCTTTGAAAAAAGTCATTTTTAAAACATGATTTTCATTTTTAAAAATAATTTTTGAAAACACCATTTTAGAAATGGTACCAAACACATCTTAAAGTTTGTTTTTTGAGTGTAGGAATCTAACTTGTGGAATGGAAGCTTGAGTGTAGGGTAATACCTATCTTACACTTGGTGTTTCGGTATTTTGGATATGTCTTTATGTGTTTCTTGTAAAGACAAGGCTTTCTTTTTATTAAATGGAGGAGAGGGTATTTGATTGGGAAAATAAGTAAACATGAGTACTATTTTCAGGTGCTACAGTTTGTGCATCTTCATTGTATTATAATGTGGTCATCCTGAATTCTAGTTAGCTTGTTAGAAAATATTCAAAATTGAGTTTATCAAAACTGAATGGTAGAAGTGTAGCAGGAGACATTGTTTGAAAAATACTTGCCAAAAAACTAAATACGATAATCTTACTCTGGCATTTTAGAAATTTTGAGAAGCTTCATACTCACATTCTGGAATGTGAAGTCAGTAGATCGAGTTACCAAATGCAGATGGTTGTTTGCTTATAGGGTCAATCAGAGACCTATAAGCTATATTCAAGAACTGGGTCTTCGGAGCCATTAGTTGCATGGCATGCTGACCTAGATGAGATTTCATAAGTAAACATCTGGTGAGATGGTAATATGCATGATGCTCATCTCTCTCCCTTAGGCTGAAGCTAAATTCTTTTTATGGTGTGGAGACCTGCCTTACTGAGCCTTTAGGTTTGCCATCTACCATAAGCCAAAGGGCAGGTTTGCACAAGCAGAACAGCCTGGAGCAAATATGAAAATGGGATGTCCAGCAATACTTCAGTCAGTGAGCTACCTGTTGTAACAACAGTGTTTATCTCGCCCATAATATATTTTAGATCCTGCAAAACATATTTAGGATTACAGGCTACAGCCTACATGTCTCTAGAAACAAGCCATTCGTTTGGAGAGAGGAGAGGCAGCTTTTATGTATGCCTCTGCCATATAGGGATGCTATGGCCTATAAATAATCTTTTTAGGATGACCTTGTGCCAAGTTGTGTGGATGTAATTACGCATGGGTATGCAAAGCTAGGTCATCCGATATTCTGTGTCTGGTTTCACATTTTTATACTCTCAAATGTTGTTTGATTATCACCAAGTTCATTCTTTTCATAAATACGTTTCTGAAAATATCTTTTAATGCGAGGATAAAAATATAGGTTGCATTGGATTTCGTTGTGTTACATGGATGTACTGATATTTATGTTCTTCATTATTGGATTATAATTTATCCTTCAAACTTATTTATTGATGTTTTATTTAAGGGAAATAGAATTGAAGAAGAGAAATTTTCAAATGATTGTATCTGCAGTGGTTTAAGAATAATATTAGTTTGCAATTGATGTTGTTTCATTATGCACTGGACTTAAATAGTTTTGGGATACAACATTAGCAAACTAAGAATTATATCACCCTCTTTAAATTATGTGCATGTCTCTCTTTCATTTTTTTTTTTTTTTAAAAAAAAAGGACATTAGAAGAACAAAAATTGAAAGCTTAATTTTTAGCTCTCGAATGGTTATGCACACGTGAACATGTTTTAACCAATTCTCATGTGATTGAGGTTGTCTTGGAATTTTGACGATAGGTTGCAAGCCAAGTTATCAGATGGCTACATGAAGAAGCTCTTGTGGTGGGAATGAAGGCAAATCGTGATTTTTTAAGCTTGTCATTTGAGCTGGAACAGGGCGAAACAGTCAGCTTGGTGGCCCATGTGGACCCTGAAGATATCCAAGGATGCATTTCGTGGTGGTTGGTCATGGAGGATGGTTTTGCGGAGGAGAGAAAACTCCGTACAGACATTTCTGATGGTGCATCTGATTATAAAAGGTTCTTGGGGCATTTATCTCTTGATGTGTTATACTTGACGTTGATGGACCTGGTTAGCCTGTGTGGAGGTGGGAGCCATTGACCGTACATGTTTCTCATGCACTTATTTTATGAAGACGTATCTTGTGGTCGTCCAGTTTTGTAGAGTCTAGTTTTATGCATGTGTTATATCTCTTTCAAGTGATTCCAATATTTTGTTGCTTTAGCAAATTTTCAATTCGTGTGTCGACAACCAAATAGGTGGCTGTAAATGGGTTATCGCCTTGAGATTTTTTTTTTTTTTGAAAGTTATTGCCTCGAGAACTTGTTAATTTGTTGTTATTGACAATTACAAACTCAGTGTACGGATAGGACGTAAGCCAGGGGTAAACTAATAAATTTAAAAGATTCCTCCCACTCGTTAAGGAGATATGTTGGAGTTGGTCTGGTCTGCAGTTCGCATGTCGTTCTCATTTGATAATATTGTATGAATAATCAACCATCAAAGCGTGTACCCAGGCTGCTCTTGTTGGTATGTTATACCATTTATCATTTGCTGAAATATAGACAACTTGGATTCTTCAGGCTTTGTTACGGAGGCTACAGGACTCAAAAGAAGCTAATTTGAAGTTGCAAAATGATAAAGATGATGACTTGTCAGATGAAGTTGTAATCTAAGAAATCATAATAAGCCTAGAAGATGGCATTAATCATTCTTATCCAAAATTTCCAAGTCACATGAAAAGCGATAGACCCGTATTGCGGTGGCTTCAACAGGAAAAGTATCAAAGGATTGGTTAGCAAGCAAAGGGGATGGTTTTGCTCTTGCCTCTTTCTGACTCTTATACGCCAAGCCAGGTCCTCAGGTCTTTAACCTGTTAAAGCTACTTTAATTAATATAAAAATAAGACTTTGACATGTCAAATATTGCCCAATCAGCAGCGAACACATGATGATTGACCAACATCGGCCATTTAAGCAAACAAGTCAACAATTAAATAGAAAATGGAAAAGTTGATTAAAAGATAATAGAAGGTTCGAAATCGTAATGGCAATTGGTAAACATTCTTAAAAGGCACACGAAACGAATCAGAATGAAAACTCAAAATCAAATCTCCTAATGACATTCTTCAACATTCCGTTACACACACACAAACAACAAATCCCACACAGCCTTTTTTTTAGTAAATGACTAAACTGTCCCTGGCTCCTTGTTTTGCATTGATTTTCACTCCTCCCTCCGAATCCAAACGAATTCTTTACGTCCATATCCGCCTACAGATATTGAATCTGAATTTTGGGTTCTGAAGATTTCGAGGGTCTCCGTGGTTATAAAGATTGGTTCTTGAGATGATTTTGGGGTGAATATTTGAGTGAGTGAAAGAGATGTCGGGTGGGACACCAATTGTGGGAGGGTATATGAGACAAAGGCACAGTCAGGGTTATGCTTCAAGTGGTGATGACCTTGAAGACGATGCCTGCTCAAGGCCACAACCTTTCTCTCCAGCAAGTCATGGAAGCAGGAGTTGGGTTGAGATTTTGGAGAATGCGCTTTGGATTGCTTCTTCACTCTTTATTATCTACTTTGGTGATCGCCATTCCAATTTTATTTACCTTTTGTGTCATGATGGTCGAATTCGAAGGTAACCTTCTTTCCCTCCATTCTAATCAGATTTTTTTTTTTTTAAATTTAGATGGTTGGAGGTGATTGAAATTCGTTTGATTCCTCATTTTCTGTTGTTCAAGTCTGTAATGTGGACATTGTTTTCCATATCATCCTTTTAGAAGAAGCTGATTGCTGTTTGGCGTGTGTATTTGCTATAATATTAGACATTAACTTGTTGAAACAATGGTCATGGCGGAATATTGTTCAAGCTGGTTTGGCCATTTGCACTGGACCTTGAGACTGAGAATGGTGTTGGTAAAATCACTTAGGGCTTTAATGGAATGGGATGGCAGGAGAGGTTCTGTAGCCAGGTAGTTGGAAATGTTTGTCAGATCCATTTGAGTGCAACTTTTCTAGTATTAGCAGCTGAATTATGCTGCTTAATGTGGGACAGTAAAGCGGCTTGCCTTTTTTTGACAAGTTTAAGGATGCCTATACCTTTTGTTTGATTACTGTATTTATATGCTTTTGGTGGACTTCACTTATTCTCTAAATTGTACTAGTTGATTTCTCATCAATCAAGTTTTTAGACATGAGTTGGAGTGTGTGAAAAGTATTGTCTGAGTGCATATGATATTTTGAACTTCGATGTTTGGTCATTACATGCATGTCATATCTAACACCTCAGGAACTTGACACTTGTTAATGTAAGGGACTTATTGCATTAGTTCACTTGATAAAGATGGAGGATTTTGGTTTGAAACTTAGTGAGGATTCTTATCATAAGTCATTACCGCTGCATGAAGTTGCACAAGATAAAATTGGCTTTAAAGTAATATTTGTGCAGAGGTCATTTAGTAGCGCCAAGTTAAAGATTAGGAGAAGAAAAACCCATCATGATCTTTGTGGTTCTCACCTTGAAATTTCCAGTTTAAAGACTAGAACAACTTTATTATATACTTGTTAGGTCTTTCAGTCCTGTGGCTTGTTAAATGTGCAATTAATGCATTGGAAAATTAATGGCATTTCTTAGGCAACGCAAACTGAAATTTTATCCGGTTCATACAATTCATGTGTTTCTTTTTTCTGTCTTTCTTATCTTCTTATGTTTTTTTTTTTAATTTTTTTTTTTTTTTTGGACTTCTTGGACAGTTTTGCAGTTTTAGAATATTCGTGGTAATCCCCTAGGTATCTGAATAACATTTTAGTCTTCATTTTTTTTCTTATCTTAAATTTTGAGGTTTTATTGAGATCAGGCTTCACACAGATGCAATTTTTACATATACATGTATCTTTTGTTATGAGCTTTTTGCAAGCTTCTGTCTAGATAGGTATTTTTAACTGTATAAAGTGTTGGGTCCTTTTTCAATCAAATTCTAATTCTTGGTAAATTTTGTATGATTTAGTTACTTCTTTGTTACTAACCTCGTCAACTATAGTATTCTTTGACATGTGGATAATGCATATTTCCCTGTCTGCACTGAATAGAAGAATATTCTGTGTATCTTAACTGTGCAGGATTGAGAAACTGTGTTTCAATAAGGAATATCTTTTAACTCTTTTGCAGATTGCCTTTATACCTTGGCTTGGTGTGTGTTGGGTTGAATGTTGTCATTTTCTTCTATACAAGTATGTTAGCATGGAGAGTTAGAAGATTTGATGAGAAGTGGGAATTATCCAGTATTTCTGCTTTGCCATTGGTGACGCTGCTTGGACTTGTCTCTTTTTGCTTGTAAGAAGCACTGTATTATTCATTTCATTTATATTTTATTATGTGGCATGTAGTGGACCGCTAATCTGCTTTGCTACCTTCTTTGCTTATTAGGCTCACTTTTGCTTTGTGGCCAATTTGGAGTTTCTTGACCCTTCCTCTCTTGGTATGTATCCTATAAGATTTTGTTGTTATACAACATCGAGTTATCAAGTTCTCCTCATTATTGATCAATTTTCTGCAGGTTACTTTGTTTATGGCATGCATGGTTATATTTCCCCACTTGATGATTGGGAAATTGAGGCAACAAAATGATGTGTTCCGCATAGATTGAACAGCTCCAGATGATGTAAGAATGATACTGACATACCCAAAGAGAAACTTATCTTAAACATGGATGGTCGATAGTGCTCATTACATGTTGAAGTATGGCTTCTTCTTGTGATAGATCCAGGTCATATATTGCCATATCAGTTCTAACAATGATAGAAGCTGATTATCTTTTAATCAGTCAGTACTTATACACGCTACCTTGATGATACACAGTTGAAGGTGTGACCTCAGAATTTGGTCACTATAAGCTCCACGAATAGACAGGTCCATTTTTTTTTTTTTTTATTAGTCAGGTATTAGAAGGAATCATTTAGTTCTAGACATGTTGGGATTTTTAGATACATTCTTTGTTACTGCACCACACTTTTGTCATACGATGTTCTCTTGGACAGTGAACTTGATTCATCTTGGAACCGTGAGGAGGTTATGATTCGATTTATAACCATGAAATATAATTTAATATCATTTCTTTTTATCTATAGTGCCTCTTTTTACCTTGTTCATGATGGGATTGTAGAATTGATTCGCTAGTAGAAAGCAGTCCAGTTAAATTTAACTAACTTGACAGTTGAAAAACAGTGAAAAGCATCAGAGAAATTTAGTCATATTTGAAACTTGAGAGACATGCTCTCGAGTCTTGACCATCCAATAATAATTTATATCTTAGATTAACCAAACCCAGCTGGAGTGGTTGCAATTGCCTGCAGTTTGTTTTCTGTGACCTACGCGGATATTGTGAGTCCCATTCAATCAATGGCTTTATTTTATTTTGAGAAGAAAAGAAATTGTATGTATAATGCAACAAGTGGAGACAGCTCACGAACTTGCCAGAATAGCCAAGCCATTCAGAGTCTAAACATTTGGCAAGAATTGGAAATTTGGAAGCCAAAGATCCATCAACATGAATAGATACTGTACCAAACCCACGTTTCTTGAGTGTCTTGTGAATCAGGACTTATATAATTGGGTACTAAAGACGAGCACTAAAGACATGAAGATCGACAAAGAACCAACCCTATTAGCTGTTTATATCGAAGATGTAGTTGGGTAGATTGGCTGTATCAGCTATAATTAATTCTTTAGCAAATTTTTCCCGGTTACCCTGATGATGATATAGATAATTATGGATGATTATAAACTTATTACAAAGTAGACACTGATATGTCTGAGACTTAAGAGTCATGTCAACAAACAGACTGTGAATTTAGGAGGTAGGCAAGTATATGGTTAATCCTGGAATAATTTCTAAAACTTTATTTTTCTGAGTTTTGTTAGAATAAAAATGTAGTACTTGTGCATGGCATGACAAATGTAGATGTGAACCCCACTGGCATGACTTTTTTTTATAAAACCCCACAGAGACCTCAACCATGTCTTGTCCCCCAAGTTGAGAAGGAGAAAGACATCTTTCAACATCTTCCCCCCTTTCCCTTCAAAAAGAAAAAAAGTGATGTTCATTATTATTCAAACCATAGTGCTCTGAATAATTTTTGCGACTTAGCATCACCCCTCATCATAACACACTGAATTTCCAATACAATGAAGTGCCTATGATGACGATGGAGGCGCCGAAAACAAGTAACTATGTATCATGCTTTTTTCAGATGAGGATGAGCAGAAAGAGAGTATGACTAATTCAGATGGAAATACATAGTAAGTAGCTAGCTTTATAATAATTTATCAATAACCTGTCATTTGTCTAACAGAGAGGTCGATGAAAGCAAAAGGCAGAAGACTTTTAAAAGAAAACGATAAGAAGGTAGTTGTTACATGAATGGTGCACATGGTCTTTACATGAGCTAAATTTTCAGAGTTTTATCTACTTGTATGTGTTAGTTCATTTGAAATGGACAAACCTAACATCAATCAAATTTCATAAAGTAGATATCCAACTCATGATCAGAACAAATCCCACTTTACTTTATGAAGTTTAATCACTAAAGAAAGAAAGATGTTTATAGGCATTGATTTATTTCAACATGTTGCTGCTTAATTATTTGGTCTTTCCGTGTGTTGCTATTATTATTATAGAGAAAGCCAAAGCTTCTACTTTCAGAAATCTTCCTAGAAGGTGCTTTGGACCCTTATCTACTACATGTATATAAATTGCTTGTATTTCAATTTTCCTATTCACAAACTTCATTCAGTCTCCTCTCCACATCCAATCATAGAGACTTCTCCAGTGAAATTTCTGTCATCGAGTTGAGAGGGTAATCATTAGATAAATTGTGTGAGTGAAAACCCCATGCCTTCCTCGAGTCAAAAATGATATTGCTAACGTCAAACTTTTTGATTTGATGAACAATCATACACATTAAAAAGGTATTAAGGTGATACAACAATCGGATTGCCCACTGCTAGTCTCAATGACAAAATTAAAGATGATAATAATAAAATAAAAGAAAATTGGTACTCTACTACTCATCTTAAAAATAGATTGTAGGGATTAATTTTGAAAATAAAATTGAAAACATATTTGAAAAATTGAAAGAAAAAATAAAGTAAAAAATAAATAAAAAAGAATCCCCCCTAATGGATATGTAATCTCTAGATTGGATCTTTATCTATTGAGGAGATGGAGATCTCCTCCATTTATCTCTTCATAGCCATAGAGATCTACATGGACATAATTAGAATTAAGAGTAAAGATGGCGCCAAACAAAAATAGGTAGAAAGTTACCACCAGTTTATCATCTGATATGGTGATTTGGTGAATGTGGTCATTTATGTCTTTTTGAAAAACTTTCAAGAAGTGAATTTCAACTTGGCACCTAAAGAATTTTTGTTAGGCAAATTCCCAAAAATATCAACTTCATCTCTTGGCTCTTGCAGACCCGTAACATGTGCGAAGTTGGTCGAGCCTAATTGTAGTGCTTGCCCAAGAATGTGCTTGTCATTTATCACCGAGCCACCCATAAAGCTTCAATTTTTACCATTTACAACAAAGTTTCATTTGTTGACTATTAGTTATTATAAGATTTAAAAACTTAAACTAATATGAAATAATTCAACTATAATATTTAAAACTTAAGATTAACATGTCATATACCTTCTCATATGTAACGTGTACAAATATACAGTTGTTATGATTGAACTACAAGATGTGAAATACAAATAGAAGAATTATATGTTCAAAACGAAAACAGTGCTATGCCTAATATCTTCTTTGAAATATACAATAAACCATTGCGCCAAAAACAATATTACTGATTGACTTGATAGGATTAAGGTGACTTAATGACCCTGAGGGTAAAATTGGTGCAGATGAGTATTCTCCACTCGAACCATCACCATCAAATTTCAATGCAATCCCTGTAACTTCTCCACCAAAGTCCTCTCCTCCGTCTCCTCATCCTCTCTTGCCTTAGACATTAAAACACACGATTTATGAGGTTTCGTCCACCAGCACTCATGCAAAATTTAAAGCCCCAGTAGATAACCCTCCTCCTATTGATCCGTCGTTGTTGCAATGGCTTGTAGATGATTTGCTGGAGACAGACATGGTTGTGGATGGATTGCTCTCATCTAGCAACAACCACTAGACATGTTGTTACTCTTATATGAAAGTTAATACAGTAACTGGATTGCAAAATACATTCTAGAAACAAAACAACAAAATAAACTGAGGCCCACATGACACATGCTATACTTAAAATAGATTCTCTTCCCACTGTCTTTGATTGGCATTAATTTGTCTCTCAAGTTACAACGACAAATAGAAGTTGTCGCTGCTCCAACTCCGACAAACTGGAATGTATCTAAAACAATATCATACTAAACCAAAGGATCCTACATTTAGAATATTTGAGAGAAATATTGAGAGAGAAAAATGTGTAATTCATTTATTTTTCAAACAAAATGGACGTTAATATATAATATCCATGGGTGGAGTGTTTAAAATAAAAAAATAATGGCCCCAATAATGACTTTTTATTTTATTTAATTATACAATTTCAGGATTAATGGCCCCAATAATTATATTTATTATATAATTGATGCTAGAGATTCACGATTACTGACCCCAACAATTACATTTATTGTAATTAATTCTACAGATTACAAACTAAAGGCGTCAATAATTATATTTATCCAATAGTTATATTTAAATTCTACCATTTCATAATTAAGTCAAAATTACATTTAAATTTTGTAGTTTTAGATTTGAGCTATTATTTCGAAATTCAAAATAATTCAATTTTGAGGGAGAACTTTGAGCATCAATTTTAACCTGTATACCATTTTGAGTATATGAATATATTATTTCAAAGGTAAAAATCATTTTAATCTCTAAATTTTGAGAAAATGACAAATTTTTAACTATAGTTTAAAAAATGACAAAATGAACTTTAATTTTTCAAAAAGTGTCAAATTAGCTTCTTACATCAATCAACGACAATCAAACCAAACAAATTTATTAAAAAGTCCATTTTACCCTTACTTCAATTTAAGTGCATAAAATGATCATTTTACCCCAATAAAATTAGAACACTGCAATTTTAATCTTTTTAAAAATTAATAATAAAAAGACAACTTTAAATCTCCATCATCCATCAAGTTAGGATGGATGGTGAAGATATAATTAAACACAAAAAATAAATTAAAAATTAAATGAAACTTGAAAAAACCAAATCACTAAATCTCTACTAATCTCACCTCACATCACCATTTTGTAAATTATATGTATAATTTATGGAAAAAAAAAGAGAAAAAATAAAAAATCAATGATCTTCAAGGTTTCTAAATTTTTTTTTTAAAAAAATCAGAAGAGAGAGAGAGAGAGAGAGAGATTTTTTTAAAAAAAATCTAGCTACATTGAGTATGTGCAATGTTGTGTATTTCAATATAGTAATACCTTTTACAATTGTTTGATATAAAATTATGAGGTTGGATAATGGTTCTTATGGTTATTTAGTGTATATTAAGAACAAATCTGGGTTTAATCGAACTATGAACCTAGATTTGTAGGGTTCAAACAAATATAGGTTCGATGAAACCCAAATTTTCTTTAAAATAAATAAAATGAGAGGATTCATAGACTTTTTCCTCCACTACTTCAATTTACAAAACATCTTTGCGATCAATATCCATGCCCAAAATGGAGGGTTCAAATACCATACCCATAAAAAGATAACAAAAAACCCATGAATGGAAGTAAATAAAGCAAAAAAAAAAAAAAAATTGTAAATTGACCGAGTTAAGGAAGAAGAGAGAGAGAGAGAGATATTTCATTAGTTGCTGAAATGAATAAAGTCACCATGACGTAGGATACAAAACCAGGAAAAAAAATTAATAAAATAAGAGGATTTAGATTCACAGTCAAAAAAATTAATAAAATGAGAAGATTCAGATTCATAACCAAAAAAATTAATAAAATGAGAGGATTCAATTCACAGTCTTTTTACTCATTTCACTGCTTTAATTTATCACAACACTTTTATAGTCAATGTCCATAACCAAAATGGAGGGTCTAAACTCCATACTAAGAACAAAAATAATACTAACCAAAACCCCATCACAGCCCAAGCCCAGCAACCCTTCCATCAACCAAAACAATCCAAGCAGAGCCCATGTAAGTCTGTTATTGCTCCAAGTTCATTTCTCTTAGACTCAAATACAATTTTTGCTTGTTGGAGCTATAGTTTTAGCAAGAGGTTCCGATGACAGCCAACTGGTAGACCTGTACAATGTACTCCACTCACTTTTGCTTTTTGTTTTGTAAATCGGGTCTTGATATTGACGTCTAGAAGACTCTCGCTCTCGCGTGGTGGACGTCATCGTTTCTATCATGGTAGTGGTGGTTATGGTGGTGGAGGATCCATTTCCATTTGCAGATTCTAATGAAGACCCCAGAGTTGAAGAACAAGAAGACATTTTTCTATCACCGTTTTTACACGTGTCACGAATTAATTAATGGTTCCTTTTTATTTTTTTTCTCAATTTATCTACATCGTACATGTGTCATTATCCTGGATCGTAAACGAAAATGACAATTTTACTTTTACTCACTATATTGTCTGTTAGGTTTTCTTATCAGTTGACTGACAGAATGGACTAATTTGATACTTTTTCAAAAGTTAGAGTTCATTTTATCATTTTTTGAAATATAGTTAAAAATTTATCATTTTCCCAAAATTTAGGGACTAAAATGATTTTTACCCTTATTTCAATGACCTCAAAGGAGAACACGAATTAATCTTGATACATAATAGTCAAAATATAAACCTCACTCAAAAGGGATTCTTATAATGCATATTTATGCCAATTATTCAGTAGATAAAGATTGATTTAGAAAGTTTAATAAAAAAGAAAAAAACAATTAATATTGATCTAACCCAAGGTAAGATTAAAAAATTAGACATTTAATCCCACAAATAAAAATAACATTTATTACCATTCAATGTAGTTTTGTGATAAAGAATCTTTATTCAGTCCATAATAATTTAATTAGATTCGAGTAGGTATATAAAAGTAGGCATTACTATAAGATTGGACATTTTCAATCACTTTCAATTGAAATGAAAATCTACTTTTTCGAATGTTAAGAGTTATTTTTAATACCAGCTATGCAAATAATGGAACTTAGGACACTAAATTGAATTGCTAATCATTTTATCTTCAAATTCGTCCATTTAGATTTGACATTAATTAGTGTACAAGGTGAATCATGTCATCACCAAAACCTATACAGCAACCCCAACATTAAGCAACCAATTTTATTGCGTCACCAAGTTATAAACTTTACTTCTCTTAATCTAGATTTTCTATGCTTAAGCATTGATTCGACTGATTACAAAGTCTAACATCCACAACTACAACCCTAACCAACACGGAGGTTGTTGCTAACGGTTTTCTTTGATTTTAAGTCAGTCCAGATCCAGACACAACACCACTTGAAATACAAACCGACCACTCGGGTTTTCTAGCTTATGTGTCACGCACATAGGCCACAACTTGACAATCAAGTGGACCAGTTTAGTTGTCAACAGTGTGAAACAAGACCCACACGTGGTTGACCATCATATTACATATACTTGTCCTCCTACCCAGTCGTCCATGCAAAAGCAAGAGGTCTAGACGTTGAAGATTCACAGCACAGATGTCAAATACATGATGAAGTAATCAAATTATAATTAATGGTGCAAATTTCATTTACACACGTTCCATCTCCTTTTTCTACACTACATTCCTTTTTTCTTCTACCCAATAATTAATTAGAACTTAAAAATACTCATATATATATATTAAAATAATGGAAAAATAAAAAAAGGGAGGGCATAGTCTTAGATATGATAGGCAGTGACTATCATAATCCAATCACAAAAGATAATCTCAATCTCAACAATCTACTGCATCGACGACACATTATGCATTATGATCATCACTTCAGTTGCAGCAGCAATCAGCAGAGCATGTTATATACTTTGAAGATTTCCATAATGACTAAAATACCCTTTGTGGAGTGGCATGTTTTGAGATCATAGGGTGGGTCAGCAAATTACTAGAAAGTATATTAATTAATTAAAAAACGAACACATTTTTTTTTAGTGGGGAGTTGTGGGACCCACACATATTTTATTTTTGAATCCTTGTCTATTCTCGTATTCTTTTTTCATTTTTCACGAAAACAAAATTAAAAAAGAAAAAAAAAAAAAACGTAATAATTATAAATACACTCATGGCCATGGCCATGTAGTCGAGCATTTCACACTTGAAATAGTGTTTAAATATTTTAATTAGCTCTCGAAGTCTCAAACAAGAGCTACCTTCCAATGTTGTTGTGATTTGATGTCCAATTCTCCGAATAAAACAACCAGCCGAGTGTCATCATTTACGAATACTCTTTCTTCTCCCTCTTAATGGTTTAGGTTTTGCTTTTCCTCTCTCTCTCTCTCTCTCCCCTTGAATTACACGCTCTTGTGCTTGGTAGGTTGTGCCATTGAACAAGTAATGGGCCCTAAACTCCACTGAACATTAATGGTGAGAGGGGTCTTTATCTCCTCTTTCAGTGCTCGCTTTGCCCCCATTTTCTCGCTGTCTCGCATTTGAGTTGTTATTCTTCTTCTTCTGTTTTTTTTTTTTTTTCCTTTTTGTGTGTGTTTTCTTGTAAAGATAACGTTTTTGGGTTTTATTTTCACTCTCCAGAGACCAGAGACCATCTCATAAGGTTTTCCTATATGGGTTTTGGATTTTGGCGATGGGTTTTGCTTATAATATCGCCATCATCGTGTTGCTTGACTCTACTTTCGTCATCTTTTGACTCTGCCATTTAATTTCTAATTCTCTACAACGTCAGTGGGAGGCTCTGGTAGTAGATCGTCTCCTATCTGTCTTCTTCTTTTTTGTTTTCAGTTTTGAAGGTGAATTTGGATGCAATGATGGATTTCCCATTTATAGAATGATGGTTGGGAGATAAAAATTTGATCTTGGAGGTGGGGTTTGTGGGAAATCTCCTTTTGGCAAGCTCTTTAAAGAAGCAAAAATGGACAGAATGATTCAACCTCCTCTGGTAAATTGCATGTCTGATACTTGTGCTAATTTGCTGCTTTGAATTTTATCACACAAACACAAGCATGTACATATTGATGCAATGTTATGTTTAATTGTGTTTTTTTGGTGGTTTCCTCTTGTTTGATTATGCCCCAATTTATGGTTTGTCATTTCTGAAGTTGGATCATATGCAATATCCTTTTGTGGCATTTACTACTCCTGTCTGGAGATCTTTTGCAGTATTATGTTAAAAAATAAACCCATACTTGATAAACTATCATTCCTGAACCTGAGTTGGTTGTTTGTTTAGGATTGATGACCAAGATTTTTTAGATAAACATGTTGGAAGTTGAAAATAATTCCGTTGCTACACTCTTTTGTGACTTGCAAAGTTTCATTGATTTCATCTGCAAAAATTGAACCAAATCAAATTGTTTGCATTTTATTAATCCATCCAAACATCGATAATTTTCTCTGCCTGAAGCATTGGATTTTAGATTTTGGCCTGAATTCTTGACATTTGAAGGTATTTGAAATGATGAAGCAGGAGACTTGAGCAAAAGTAGTTCTTTTGAGCTCTGTATTACATGGAAGGCAATTATTCCTTTTTTAGGATCAAGAATTTGGAATCGTGGCACTGTTAATAAACTCTAGAGTCTATATTTTTCCCATTTAGCTCAAATCGATTATTTGATGGTAATTAGTATATTATCTTTTTGGGTTTTTCTGATACTTTGTTGTCGGAGCTGAAGAAGATTGTTGTGAGGATAGTTAAATTTTAAAATATAAGTAGAGAAATGAATGATAATGGTATGGACTAATGTGGTCCATCTTCTCTGATGCTTACTACCTTGAGTCGCAGACTCCCACTGTTATTCTCAATGGTCATTGCCTTGATGTTAACATGATTTTTCAAGCTTAATGTAAATATGTTGTATGAAAAATCTCCTTTAGTCATTAATTTGGTCTACTTATATACGAACTAATTAATAATTTGATCTGTTCACAAAAGTAGTTGCTTTCCACCATAAATTGTTCAAGATAAAATTTGAAGAAAACATTTTGTATTATTAGGGAATTTCTGTTTGTGTTAATATTATTCACCGATAGCAATAGTGTTAGGTTATATATGGCTTTTAAGTTTTATATTACAAGTCCTGCAAGTATTCTAGATTAATTATATTAGTTGCTGTATCTGTTTTTCTATTAGTAGAGAACAAATCAAACAATTTGTTCTCTACCATTGTCTTATCTGATGCTGACTCCAGCATATTACATTAAGTTGAGTTTCTGTATGGAAGTCATGAGAGTAGAGTTTGTTACTAATTTTGCTGCATCCAACCTTGCAGGTTGATACAACAGCTTGTTTGTGCAGAGTAGATGCAGGCCTCAAAACTGTTGCTGGAGCAAAAAAATATGTACCTGGGACAAAGCTCTGTCTTCAACCTGATATTAAACCATCTATTCATCCGACGAGGAACAAGCCCACACATGGCAACAGGACCCGAAACCAATCTCCTTTGCTTCCTGGACTCCCAGATGATCTTGCTATTGCATGCCTGATTCGGGTCCCAAGGGTCGAGCACCGTAAGCTCCGTCTAGTCTGCAAAAAATGGTACCGTCTCTTGTCTGGTAATTTCTTTTACTCACTTCGGAAGAGCCTTGGGATTGCAGAGGAATGGATTTATGTCATTAAGAGAGATCGTGACGGGAAAATCTCATGGCATGCCTTTGATCCCATTTACCAGCTTTGGCAGCCACTCCCACCTGTTCCCAAGGAATATTCGGAAGCCCTTGGGTTTGGTTGTGCAGTTCTTAGTGGCTGTCACCTGTACTTGTTTGGTGGCAAGGACCCACTGAAGGGATCAATGAGACGAGTCATATACTACAGTGCCCGAACTAATAAATGGCACCGTGTTCCAGATATGCTTCGTAGACGACATTTTTTCGGTTCGTGTGTCATAAACAACTGCTTATATGTTGCTGGTGGCGAGAATGGTGGGGGACATCGGTCTTTAAGATCAGCTGAAGTTTTTGATCCCAACAAGAATAGATGGTCTTTCATTTCAGATATGAGCACAGCAATGGTGCCCTTCATTGGGGTTGTTTATGAGGGCAAGTGGTTCCTGAAGGGGCTTGGATCTCACCAACAGGTTCTTAGTGAGGTTTACCAACCAGAAACTGATAGCTGGTGCCCTGTATATGATGGCATGGTAGCAGGCTGGAGGAATCCAAGTGCTTCCCTAAATGGACATCTATATGCTTTGGACTGCAAGGATGGTTGCAAACTCAGGGTTTATGATGAAGTGACTGATTCTTGGAGCAAGCATATAGACAGTAAGATGCATCTGGGCAATTCTCGAGCATTGGAGGCAGCAGCTCTTGTTCCACTAAATGGAAAACTATGTATAATCCGTAACAATATGAGTATATCTCTGGTTGACGTGTCAAAATCGGATGGTTTGAGAGGGGCCTCTGCTGAACATCTTTGGGAAACTATATCAGGGAAAGGGCAATTCAAGACTTTAGTTACAAACCTCTGGTCAAGCATTGCCGGCAGGAACCGCCTGAAAAGTCACATTGTTCACTGCCAGGTTCTTCAAGCATAAGGACTGTAAATTATATTGTTTCAAGTGGCCAACTCTGTGATTTTTGTGCTGTTAAATGTCTCAGAAGAGGCAGAATTCTTTCAGGCTGATGAGCTAGTGATGCAAATGGTCAATTGTTGTAGGTTCTTATTGGAATCAAGTATTCATAAGTACCATGAAAGGCATTTCATCTCGATGAGGATGTATGTTTTCTGCTAGTAGTCTAGCGTTACAAATACCCATATGATACACAGTTGTTACATGTCAAATGCAAAAGCTTTTTGTCCAACGCATTAGGTTTTTGTTTTTATTACATTGCAGTAATCAGTCATTCAAAGCAGGCAGCTTCAAATATATATATATATATATATGATCAACTAAGTTTTATTGTACATCGCGAAAGAAATCTTACCATCTAAATACCCACAACTCCTCAATACCTTTGAATCTAACAGGAACTCGGCAATTGAACTCTGTAAGTTTTAGACGTATTAGCATTATTGATCAAGAGTAGTTTAAGATTTCTTTATTTTTCTTAGAAATATCGATCACAATAGTCTAAAAGGTACGATAAATATTCAAATAGACAAAAATTCTAAATCCCTCAAGAGGACGCAAGAAGACGAAGCACCAGCTAATATTTGCAGTACAAATTCTGACCTGGTGAAGATGGAACAGCAGCATCACGAAGGATAAGTAGCAACTGTAGATTGAACAAGAACAAAGAAAAGAAAAGATTACAACAGGGTGAATTATTATGCTATGAGGAGCAACAACATTACAAAGAAATGGACTACAACAAGTTTCTGAAATAGAACAGAATGAATCAGGCGTGAAGTACTTATTCATTTTCAACGTTTTCTTCCCCAATTAATGCCTACAAAAGAATATTTTACAAGAATATCTAACTGATAAAAGGGATAAAATAATAAAGCTCCAGTTACAAGTGGTAAAAGACCAGTTTCAGCCAGTTCCTGACTTTGAGAGGTAAGACCGTGCAAGTGAGAAGCTCATTTCTTTCTGCTTTTTGTATTCATTGTATCGCAGGAAGAAATAACCTAGATAATCGAAATTTATCGGTGACATCTTTGCCTATAAACAACAGAACAAAATTTTTAGTCATCATAGTCTGTTGAAAATTGACATGCAAACTGGACAGGTAGAGATACCTGTATTAGTGCCCATAAAGCCCAAAATATATGTGCCGCTAACATGTATGTATTTGCTTCAACATGGAGAGCTTCAAGATCTTTGTCAGGAACCTGATGTCAACATCGAACAGATTAATGCATAGCTTTTCAAACTGAAAAGGAAATGGGTATGTTTACATGTAAGACTTCTTTCCATCCCATCAGTTTGGGAAGACAAAATTTGACCATAATTCACCTTTGCAATGATATTTTGATTGCAAAGTTTCTATTTCATAAATTCACTATTATCAATTTCCTAGGTACAGTAAATGCGCACATGAGCTGCATACAGAGACAATCAGGTGCCCGCTTTGTGGCATTGCATCGTGTTTAGATGGCCAGTTAACAGGCAACAGGTTATGGCTTTATATTCAGATCAAGCAGCATAATTGAAATAAAATTTACAATGTGCTTTATTTTAAGGCAATATGTCAAATTTTAAACATTTTAAAGGTCAGAATAATTAAGTGTCTAATGCTGTGGAATTGCAAAACCATACTCATATACCTCATCTGGTTTGTCAGGTTGCAAATAATGCCTGTAGAAATGATACTGCTCCTCTTTATTTGGGTATCTACATAGAGGCCACATTAAAATTATCAATAAAAGATTTAAAGTTTTTGTGTACCATTACTGTGATTGAAAGGTAGAAGGCAATTAAAAGAAATGAATAGAACATACAAGCTGTAATCACAATCATAGCCCGCATATTCATTGAAGTGATTTCCAATGTCAAATCCTCTGTAATTGTATGATCCATACTCAAAATCGATGAAGTAAAGTTTCTCTAGAATTCATCAAACAAACAAATATGTCAACAGATATGAAAAGCAATAAACGAACTATTTTAGATTATTTTTCAACTTTCTATGCCTGTCAGACACCATTTCAGGCATACCACAACATATTTCATCCTCTCTACAAGCCACCATCCTGGGCATCTCATTACTTTTAACCATGAAAGATGTTGATAGATAGATTTCAGGCGAGAGTAAAATCGAAGAAACCGATCTAACTGATCAAAAAGAAATGGACTATCAATTTGTAGAAGTGAAATTTATGTCACGGATCAGCCATTGCCCATAACTCTACATGATGGAGAAAGCTTAATCTTCTATCCAATATGAAAGCACCACAGTTGTTCCTAGAGTTTTAAAGTGAAGCTGATTTGTTTCAGAAGCTGAAACAAAGACTGCCAAATATAGAATTGAGCTGGTTTGGGTTCATTTTAGCTATGATTCCAGTTAAATTGAGTCAAAACAACCCATTGCTAATATTTAGCGTGAGCATGTTGAATCCAATTGATGCTCTTTTTTTTTTTATTATCATAATATTTCTAAATGCATTAAATATGATATCTCAATTTGAAAGTTTGGTTTGGTAGTAAAATTTATAAACTGAACAAAAACTTATTGCATTTTTCTCCTGAAACAGTGTTTTTGTTTTATTGAATAAGCAAAATGTAACCTCACAAGGAATTGCAAAAACCCCTATCCTGTATGACATTTTTTTACAAAAACAACTCTCTAATGAAAACTACTCTAATGTATACCAAAACCACCTTATAGTTCCAAAATTTAGTTGAAAAACCTCCCAATTGTATACCAAAAACCACTCTGTAAGATAGTTTGCATATAAATTCAAAACTAGACGGTTGATTTATAAAAATATCAAAATTCAAGAAGGTTTATGGGAATCTCCCTTTAACCTCATTTTACTTGTTTGATTTTATTTTTACAGCAATAAATTTTCAAAAACTAGTTGTTGCAACTTTTTTTTGTTTGGAAGTATCACTTTGAGCTTTTCAACTATGGATGCATGAGGAATTTGTGTCTATTGTTTTAAGTTTACATTCAATTAAATACATCTAGAGTTCAAATTTAAATACATAAGAATTGCACCTCAGTATGTCAAAGCTTTCGTCTTCAAAACATTTTAACTATTAATGAAGTCATGCAATTTACTACTTCTGCTTCACAACTAACAGATAGAATCCCATCAAGTAGGAGAAACCAACCAATTACATGTATACCAAATATGTAATATCACATAAGAGTTTCAAAGTATATATAGCATTGTAGTTGTTCATAACTGGTATATAGTGAAAACCACATAAAATTTAAACCTAAATGTGCATGTGTGTATTTTTGTGTCTGTTTGTGAAAGAGAAATACAGAGCAGTTATAAGTGCTAATAAGTAACACAAACATACTACAAGAGAAGGCAGTAAAAAAAAAGACAATTAACAGACATTGGAGCTAGTTTTGCTATTAATGAGTGTACATTAAAAATCTGTATTACCTTGTTCATCATTTACCATTATATTCCCAGACAGCAAGTCATTGTGAGCAAACACCACTGGAGAATTTAGATGAGCCGCCAATTCCTGTTCAATTATCACAAAATATATCTTAAAAATCGTTAAAAGTTCTTTATTTTATAAATACAAACATAAAAACAACATTAGTGTAAAAAGAAGGCAGTGAACTGTAAACAGGTCCGGACTGCGATTTTAGGCCATATGAACAAGAATATACAGTTACATCAGACTATAATGGAGTGAATTTAACTGTAATCTATTGATTGAAACCTAGTACCGTATTGCTTTTGATATTGCACTAGACAAAGTTTAGATTAAGTAATTATAAGAGGGATAAGACATTCTTTTAAATATGTAAAATATGTAATTAAAAAGAAGACAAATTATCATAAACTGCAGGGACAATTGCCTCCTCCGACAACCATGGAGAAGTCTATGGCCTCATGGATGAGACGCGCCCTCCTCGATTCTATAGAAGGAGGTGCCTCATTCAGAAAGTTTAGTGGAAAGCCTCCTCTAATCTTCTTTTTATATTTACTTTCATCTTTTTCTCTTTGCTTTTTATCCTGCCCAGTCTACCCCTAAACTGTACTCATAAAACTATTATCATCTGGTGAGGACTGTATAAAACTGCAAATAAACTAGTACAGTAAATTAATCTTGTCATACACATGATTGGACTAGTTTAGTACAGACAAATATGATTATCTGCTCTTATCTTGCGTGTCAAATATGCCTGACAGTGTCTTCTAGCTCGTGCTTCATTATGCTCACATAGCATTATAAGGGATTAGATCCTTATATGTAGAAGATTCAAGTAAGGACCACAAGGTGGACTAGACTATCCAAATTGACCAGGAATCGAAACTGGTTTATGACAGCAAGCACAACAGCTTTATGACTATTTTTATCTTATATGATATTGTTCGTGAGTGCTGATGACGACCTGGTGAGTCATCACACATGCATTTCTTAGGTTTCGTTTCCTGTGTGTCTATCAATTGGCCCAGTGAACACCAAAATTCAATGAAAATGTTGCTCCACTCTGGGTCAAAATGTTGTACTTTGGCCTGCCAGGTCCACTTAGTATGTTGAATAACAAAGGACTTCAGGATGATGCCAGGATAAAGTAAGATTAAGACAGCTATCTTCTCATCCTCAAAGGCCATAAAGAAAGGAAGAAATCAAAAGCAAGCACACCAGTGGAATAGGGAGAGCACCTTGAGCTCAACAATTTCTTTATGAACCTCATCAAATGAAATTGCCTCATACATCCTCTGCTTCTCAATATCATCAAATTCAAGACCTGATGCTGCAATAAGAGGCACTCAAACATGATAGATAACATGCAATCAACAGTAAGTTGATGAAAAAGTGATAATAGAGTGGAATTGTTAACACACTGAAACATAGAGACTCAACTAATTTATTTATGATAAATAGCTAATTATAAACAAGAAGAAAAAACCTTTCTCATAAAACTTGGATATATCATTCCATAACTGAGGTTCTTTAGATCCTGGAATATCCACTTGATGGAATCTACGCAGCTCTTTGGCAATTTCAGCTGCAAACTTTGGATTTCTCATGTCTGCCAAGGATATGAAAATAGGTTGAAACCATATTATTATTACATAGGTTGCAGGTCACTAACAATCATGAAAATGCAAATTCTTAAAACGAGAATGAATTCAGTTTCCTTCCCCAAAAAGAATGTCAGGTTCTAGGTATATACTTCAATGGCATTTGACATAAAAATTCTATTATAAATGAGGATGTAGTATAAAGTTGTTAAAAAAAAAGGAAAATGAAGATACAAGTTTGACAGTAATTATAACAGATAAAATTTGCACGTCAGGATTAGCAAAACAGACAGGTTCAGGTAACTGACTGTGAAAGACATTTCAGGAATGGTCCTTTTCTGCTTACCTGAAGGAGTAAAGGTGCGTGCATTGATAAAAGACTGCACCATGCCATTTCCGAAAACTCCGAGCAACTTGGCACCAAATCCTGCAACCGAGAGGTATTTGATGGCCTAAACCGAATATGAGGTGAAAATCAATCACAAACTAACCAAAATGACATCAACTGTACAAAAAGGACTAAATTATCTAGAAGTAGAATAATTTCAACTGATGACATTCAACAGATACTTGTCTCACACTGGTTTTAATACTTCAAATAATATACCACATTAATTTTCTTGCCTTATGACATCACTTATTCGGGAACCAAGATAAAAATGAAAGTTCGCGTGCGAGTAAACAGAACAACTATGAATAACCAACAAACATTAAGCTTTCAAAACCAAGAGAATTACAATAAAGCTAAGCATAATCACCTGCAATTCCCGTTCTCGATTGATAACATAATCCGTGTTAGGCCCGTACAATCTGACCGTCACCGAAACATCATTGCTGTTCTCTTCCTTCACGGAAACCTTCAAAACTGTACAATTTCTTCGCTTAGAAAACTCGAAGCAATTACATCACACATATTAACCAATCACATGAACTCACGCAAATTTGTGATGCCACCGGAAACTGTCTCCACGGAGAAGCGAGAATCGTCCAAATTTGACCACTTCTTGAACAGATCCTTACACAACGCTCTGTCAAAAACGAAATCACAGATTATAAACAAAGCTGAGACGAAAGAGAAGGAGGTTGAGGAGAGACGGACATGATGCGAGGAGTCATGTCAGGTAGAGAGAGAGAGGTGTCCACGGTGAGAGGAGACGATTGGAAATGACCATCACTGTCCATTTCGTCGCAGATCTTCTTCACTACTCCCATTGTTTCGTTGTCACACAAAAATTCAAAACTCAGATATTTGAGGCCTCCAGACAAACCGGGAACCTCTTTGTTTACTTTTTGTTATTAATAGGAAGATCCTGATTCAATATCTACTTTTATTTTTATTTTTATTTTGAATTCATGCTTACAAGTTAAGCTTTTTTTATACGTCTTTTTTAAAAAAAAAAATTATTACATTCAGAATAAATCAAACTTTCTTGTAATAATAACAGAATTCATCAGCTTCTTATTATATATATATATATAAATAAAAGACTTCATCAGCTAGTAATTAATTTTAGCTTTGAAATTTTTCATACACCAAAATCAAGCATAATCATTAATGTGTTTGTGTTTACAATATATAAATTATTATGAATTTGACTATTTTACTCCACCACTAATATTATCTACAAATTATAATTCTTAAATTGACTTTAAAAATTACGTTTATAATTCATTTAAGAACTATAATTTGTGAATAATATTATTAATTGGATAAAGTAACTAAACTTAATTATTATTATTATATATTTATTATCATACATTAATATATATCTATCGTCAAAGTCAATTATTTCGATAAATGGAGTTTTTTAAGTATAACTTGAAATTTGAAGGAAGGGATGTGACTTCAATTGAGTTTTTACTAAAGATGGAACATGATTGTGGTAACTTATTACGGGTAAAGGAATAAAATTATGATAAATTATAATTCTTTTTAAGTATAATTTGAAATTTGAAGTAAATAATATATGATGTTTGTTTGTTTGTTTATTGAAACGTATATAGTTTAATAAACCCATCCTCATGGGAATGAAAAAAACACTTAAATTTTTATTAATATAAAATCTTTCACAAAAAAATATTAATATAAAAATAACTTTTAAATAGATAATATTTATAATATTTTGAATGATTAAACAAAAAATAGTGTAAAACGAAAATAGAGAGTTTCAATGAGGCAAACTTGGCGGTTGGCATAGGCTAATAGCACGCGGACACAGCAGTGCCTTTGACATTATCGGGCGTCATAGAGGGAGTAGAACAGGCAATGGACATATAATAAATGTCATTTTTTTTATGGCCGACCAGCTACGTGTTGAGGTTTTATAGATTTAGATTACGCACCTGCTTTTGTAAACTCATCATTTTAGGTGGACCAAGCCCGACTTTTGTTGGCGCTCGCTCAAAGATTCCAAGCACGTGAATGACCTCACACCTCTTCCCACACAATCGCATTTCCTCCTGCTTTTTATTTATTTTATTTATTTTATTTTATTTAAGTTAAACAATTTTTACAAATATCACGTAGTTTATTAAACACTCTTCATCAAAGTTTTTAAAATATTATCTGGAATTAAACTCCCTAATTCAGAGGAAGAGGCCGATATCACATAAGAAATTTATCATTGTCTTTAAGGTTCTAGAAACAGATCGAGTCATGGATATCTAATTGATGGACCAAACTCCATGGGTTGGAGTTCCACTACAATCACCAGCCATATGCACATTTTCTTCATTATTATAACATATCATAACAATTTACAAAAGCTTTAATGAGGCCACATGTGTGTCACGCCCTCCTCATTTGATTGTTATGTGATATACATGCCCTTCTTATTTGATTGTTACATGATATACAGTCATTTGTGAAAGATATATATTGTTATGCATAGAGAGTATCTCCAATCATACTAGTCATGCATTGTTTTTAAGTAAAATAATTAATGATATGATTTTTTTAAAGACTCTTATCACTCTCCGTATTATTAGTTATTTTATAAAAGTTAAATTGCCCTAATTAAATATAGGAGAGAGAATCTCCAACTGTGTTAGATTATATTGTATAACTTCCTTTTAAATATGTGAAATTTCATAATCCTATAACAAATTTGAAATCTGCAATTAATCTTATATAACTATTAATTACTATCAATAAAATTAGTACATGTGTAGGTAGTTTTTTTCTAAATTTAATTCTCCTTCCCATAAAAAAAAATAACTTAAAATTCAATAATTAACTTAATCATAAATGCAATTTTTTTAAAAGTTCGGGGACTTTTATTTTAAGGGAAAAAAATTAATAAACAAATAATTAAACAGAAGATATTGCTTATGGTGATAAGTTACATAGATAACTTAGAAGATCGAATTTCATAAGCAGTCAAGTTTATATCTAGGAAGCTAATTGATGTATAAGTCTTCAATGGCATGTCTGTTTGACAGGAATTGGTGGAAAAGGAAAGGATTAAAAATCCTGACCCACGAAACCGGTGTTAACGTAGAAAAAAAAGGGCGAAGGGCAGGATTTGCCGGGTCCACTTAAAATCCTAGTTAAGTAGGATTTCAAAGATCCATCAATTTGTTGGATTTTTGAAATCTTGCCTAAATCGAGATTTCAACTTTTTTTTTTCAAATTTTTTAATTACTAAATAATATATAAATAATTTATTATAATAAAATAATTATAAATTTATTAAAAATATTGTTATAAAATAATAATTTAATATCAATTGAAAATAAATTTTATTTTTAATATATTCTATTTTCATTTATTTTAATTGTTCTTTATATAAATATATATTTAAAATTTAATTTATTATAAAAATAATTTTAATTTAGTTTAATCCAATCCAATCCTAACGTACTAAATACTTTATTGTACTTATTAAATTCTATTAAATTCTATCATATTCTTTATCATCTAATCTTATTTTATTCAATTTCATACGCCAAACTCATGATTTTTATGTTTAAAATTAGGTGTTTGTGCTTGTAGGATCGAGTCTTAAGGATGGGGTGATGGTGATGGGGATGTAGATATGTGAGGTACTCAAACATGTTTCACATTACCACCCCTCGTGTCGAGGCCTACTTTTTATTATTATTTTGTTTTGAAAATTACTTTTTATTAATTTAGAAAGTCAAACCTTCCTTTTTCATTCAGGCCCCACTAGTTAAATCATTTTTTTTCTTGTGTTTAAATATTAATTTAATAGTTTTTTCTAACACATAAAAAGAATTTTATTGATGTTATTTACTGTGAACCAAAGAGGGAGACTGCAGTAACAAAATATCTCTTTTTATGACTTTGTTTGGTATTTTGTATTGAATCTAATTGAGTTAAAATAGATTGAATTGGTTAGATTAAATATATGATTAGATATAATTGAATTAAAAATTATTTATTAAATAAAATTATTTTTAATAATTTTTAAATAGAAATATATATATTCATAAAATATAAGAAATTTAATCATAAATTTCAAAATTTATATATAAAAGCATGTTAACAAAATATAACTATTTCATTTTCAAAAGAAAAATATTACCATTTCAATTTTTTTTAATGATAATCATTTCAAATTAAATAAATAAAATAATTGAATTTTAGCACTCAAAAACACAAAAAACAATTAAAAAAAAAAGTGGTTATATATACATATATAGAGAGAGAGAGAGAGGGAGACACTAGGATGGAAAAAGAAAAAACATAGAATAGAATAAGAAAATCATTAACAGAAGTAATAATCTGCAACAGTGAGAAAATCAGGAACAGAAATAAATGATTATTACCATCATAGGAAGTTTAGTGCAGAGCGCAATGGCAGCAACAATAAGAACCATTAGCATGGTAGCCGTATTAAGCCAAAATTTCGATTCAGAAGCCTCAACAAATACCTCATCCTTCTTCATATTCCTTTTCTCCCCCCTCATCTTCCCCAACTCAGCAACTCTCCTCTTCAAGCTCAATAATGGAAGTCAAAATTTAAAAAAGGAACTTTCAAGTTCAATACAGTCTGCTGTTTAAAAATTCATAAAATACATATTCCCCTCAATATCTGATACGATCCTATGTGTCAACCAAACAGATTAGTCTTCTCGTTTTTTTCCTAACTTCTCCCTTGTGAGAGTGATTAAGGATAGGACGTAGAAGTACATATATCGACTAATGCAAGCAATGCTCACCCTTTTTGGGTGTTTTTCTCCTTCAAGAATGACTCGATTTTATTAATAAAAGTTTCAAGTTTGTGGATCCTTCAATACATTGTCTTTTTCATGACTAATATTTATTTTATTTGTTTGTGTATAGTCAATGACTTATAAATTTAAAACTAAATTTAATAAAATCAATTTAACCCAAGAAGAATAAATCTGCATATATATTTTAGGTTCACGAGACCATTTATACAGTTGGCTTGCTTCTGTAGCCAATGTTGCTACACTTACAAGTTTGTTTAGTTACTTAAGAAGACTTTAAAGATGCTTTAGAGACGATGGAGCAACGTTAAGTGTGAAGATATGAAGAGATTGTTTTCAACTCTCTTGCTTTATTTTTAGCAAGATTTGATCTCTTGAATTGTTCGCATGTTGTGCCCAAAAATAATGTTTAAGCCGAAAATGCATTAAAACCCAACAAATTGGCGGGCTCAAAGGGCCAAATGGGAAGTGGAGCAATGCAAAGCCCATTAATTGTAAGACACATCAGCAAATGTCATGTCAACAATAACACTTAAAAAATTCAACCATATCAAAGCAATAAGTCAACTCGAACTGACCAACTCGTATAGAAAACAACTCTGTGGTATATTAACTTAACAAATTAGCTTGCAATTGCTTAAACAATACAAATTTTTAGAAACAGAAGACTTTCTATTATCGGTTGAAATTGATATACTTCATTATTTTAGCAAATCTTTAGAAAGAAAAATAGAATTCCATCAAATAAGAAGATCTCTATAATACACAAAAGATCTCTTTAAACATAAAAATGTCAAAAGTACATTTTGATTTGAATATGTACGTATTAATTACAGGAAGGAGAATCTCAATCTTTCATATATTGGTGACCAAATTATATGTAAACAAAAAAACCATAACACTACATAAAGGGAATCTTTGCATGTGCACACGGACATCCATACACAATCATATATATAATGAGTTGTTTGTTCACCTTTAATAGAAATTTCATTAAAGTCTAGTCTTTCTCCTCCATAAATAACATAATCGTGGATATAGACATTATTCTAAAAGACCGAACCACAGCAAAAACTTCCTAATCATTTTGCTCTCATTCTTACATCCTTATTGTTTTCTTTACTCACTAGTATTATGACCATCCATCCATCCATTACTCGAATTCAATTCGTATCGATTTGAATGTTGATCGATTTTTTCGTCTCCTTCTTGGTTGTGGTTCATCTCCTCCTCATTGTTCACTGCCCTCTCTTTCCTTGCCGATTTTGTTTTGTGTTATTCATTTTGATGATGACAACAAGTATTAATGGTGGTATTATGTATAAACTAGATGTTATATTGGTAGGATTAGTAATAGAGAATGTGATGAAATTGATGGCATAATAGATTGATAATTGATTATAAATGGGGTCAAAGAAGATTAAATGGAAAAATGAGTCTATACTTTTATATGTTGGCTCTGGCTTTTCCTTGGATTCTTGGAAAGTGCTTTTAAATGCTTCCTCCTTCATGGATCTTTTCTCCAAAATTGACATAAATTGACTTGAACCAAACTTACTCAACACATTCAATTTACATTGGTGTTCCTTACAATTCGAGCTATGTTAATTTTATTACTGAAAAATCGATTGAAGTCAGTTTCGTATCAATTTTGTCAATTATCAGTTTCATATCAATTTTGTCAATTATCGACTTGAATCAAGTATTGTCCACCCTCATTTGAAATATGTATAGTGTTGCACGTGAAATGTTTTACGGTGTTGTATGTGAATTATTGTATTAGAAAACATTTTATGCAGATAAATATATTTAAGACGTAATATTAGACGTGAAATGTTTATCTACATAAAATTAATGAAAACAATCGAAACTACATTAAGAGCTAAAAACCATTACTTTATTATTATTATTATTATTATTTTAATTTCCACTAAAGTTAAACCCTCCTCCTGATGAGTCTTTTTTGGCTCTAGTTCAGTCACTCAAGTCATATTCCAGTCCTTTACTCTCAGAAGTCACAACCTCTGTAATTTTCTTCCTTGTTTCATCACAACTCACAAATTTGAATAAAACCCATTATTTTCAATTTCAAAGCTTTAGCGTTACATTGCAGACACATTATCTTTCTCTCCCGCACAAACCTTGACCGAAAGTCTCGGAATCCACTGGGTCTAACTGTTAGTGGGGTTTGACAATCTCAGTTTCTGAAGAGAAAACACATTCGACTACTTTGTGAAGATATATTGCTGGATAGGAGCTTTACTTGTGTTCTATAGGCACCACCAGCTTCATCTTTGCTCCCTCAACACTCCCGGTGTGTTGTACAATATCCTAGTGCCCACCAACTGTTTGATGTTAAGTAATGGATATAATTGATTTCATCCTGCTTCATCAATTTGTTGCACTATCTGTGTTTATTGAAAAATAAGTATATTTTTTTATTTTAATCTGCTGCTCAGTCCCTCAATCATAGTATACAATATTATGTTAGTGATTTGTGAATGTTACCTTGACGCTATATATTATGTGGTTCACTTTAAAGCACATTCAAGGACAGATAAAGATGCAGGGACGAATCTTCAACACCGCGATAAAATCCACCGTTTTTGGTCTTCTCCAATTCAGTCAACAACAGGTAAACCATTTTCAATTTCTTAAAATACCTTCTTCAAATCATTTATTTGTTTTTTGTGGGTTTACATTTACAGAGATGGCTGCACAGTAGAAACAAGAAGGCGATGGAATTGATAGCAAAAGGATGGAGTGCTTTGAAGGAAGTTGATAGAGTGATTGATTATTGTGAACTCAATGATCGTCGCCTAATTCCTCTTCTCAAGGTATGTTATTTTATAACTGTACATTATCACCAACTTGTGAGTTTATTTTTCATATGGTAATAATTTATGCATTGGAGAAAAAAATTTGGTCCTTTGGGAATTCATTTGAGATATAGAAGACAATCTATTTATTACTGAAACTATATACATATATATATATATATATATATATATATATCACAGTGTTTATAGTTGGAAGTTGAAGATATTAGTACACATTTCTTTTGTATTTATGTGGAGGTCTGAAATTTATACTCAGAAATAAAGAAGTTTGACTTTCTCTTGTGATTTGCTGAATTAACCAGAGTCAGTAGCCTTTTCATTGGAGGTACTGATGTTTTTTGGGGCTGAAAGTAGTGTAGATGTTAGAATGCTGATTGGAGATCCTATGACATTTCAGTGTTTAATCTTGTTAAGATCTTACAGATTTTTAATAGTTTTATTTTTTTAATTTTTTTCCTGTTTTTCTTTTGCTTCTGGCATCAGACAGCAAAGGAGAATTTTGAGTTGGCTTTGGAGGCTGACAACTCAAATACCCATGCTAGGTATTGGTTATCCAAGTTGCATTTGAAATACCATGTTCCTGGAGCATGTAAAGCTGTGTAAGTGAACCCTCCTTAACCTTTTCGTAAGTTGTCCATTTTTTCTTTTTTTAATCTTTCATGTGGCTGATGTGATAATGGTATGTAATCTAGAAATTTTGACTATTCAAAATTGTTTTGATCAGCATGATGAGAACATCTTAAATAGGTTCCTCTTTCCAGGTGAAATACAGATATCCTGACTGTCAACTTTTAGGAATGACTTTGTTGATTGCTCCTAGCTCTTTGCGTTGACATCTTGAATTTTTGAGATCTAGGGATCAATTAACAATTTTGGACACCTGTTGAGCCAATGAAAGAGTGAAAGAATCTGAAAATAGTTTCTGATGGCTTTTCTTTTTCCTTTTTTTTTCCCTCTATACAATTAACTGTCATAAAATTAATAAGACTGTGAAATTATTGAGACTTTTGAATCTTTGAGATGTAGAGATCAATTGCAAGTTTTGGACAGTCGTTAAGCTAACAAAACGGCTAAAGAATTTGAGATAGATTTAATTTGCTTTTCTTTTCCTCACTGTTCTATTAATATTGTTGTAGAGTCTTATTGAAATAATAATGTCATTAGCTTTCTGTTTCTCCAAACTATTTTGATATTCTATGATCTTCATGTTATCAGTATCATCCAACATTTGCTTGCTTATTATTCTATGTGTACATGTCAATTTGGTTGTCATCATGTAATTGTGTTGTATACTTAATTTCAATATCTATATTTTGCTGGTAAAAGACATCATTGTTTTTGTTAGCTATAGTTATGTCCGCTGTTGTGATTGACACTGGTTTGCCTTGTCTTGTTAGAGGAGCTGCTTTATTGGTAGAAGCTGCTAATATGGGGGATCCAGATGCACAATATGAATTAGGTTGTCGTTTGAGAGTTGAGGTTAGGCTCCATTCCTCATATTACTGCTACTATTCGTTACTTGTTTGTGTACGATATGTTGACTTCAGACCTGTAGAATTTGGATGATATGTCAATGAAGAAAATGCTTTTGCTATGAGCAGCTACTAAATGAAATATTCTTAACTGCATTCCAAGTATGTTCATACTTCCATATGTATCCGGTGAATAATGTTTCAGACATGTTAAAAGTATTATAAGGTGGAAGCCACTAAAACTGAATGCTTTCCCTATGTGCAGCTTTTAATCTATGTAGATGCACCATATTGATGTGAACAATCCAAAACTCTAAAATACAACAAAATTATGGACAATATCTGAACTTAAAATTTGTAATCATGTTTTTTTATACTAAGATTAAGTTTACTCATCCAGAGTTACTGTAAATTTACTATTGCTGTAACTTCTAGTGTGAAATCTCAATCACTGGATTTATGGCTTTGCAAAAACAAATTTGCTTGTAATGCTGAGTTACCAATGTTGTGTTCTACATTTTTCCATCAAAAGTTGATTTCTGAATTCATGTAATTTGCAATCTAAGTAGCTAATTTGCAAGTACGACTCATGAGTCTTAATTTAGTACACTATAGTCCTATCTCCTATTGTGTTTGGTATTCTTATTCAAGTAACATAATGATATTGTTTGCAAGTTACAAAGCTTAGTGCCTCAAATTACTATGGTTAGCACAATAAATATTGACAATCTTCTCTGTGGATTTTGCCAGAATTATTTTTCTTTAAGAAGTTAATTCCTATTATTTTTTTATTGGTCCCTGACCCCTTCAATATACTTACTATTTTTGCTGTAATGACCTGCGACTCATTTTTGGTTAGAATGATTATGTCCAATCAGATCAACAAGCTTTCTATTATATAGAGAAGGCCGTTGACCAGGTACATACATTGAAGCAGACTCATATTAATGATGCTTTTAGTATTTGTCTCAAAATCTTATGAAGCTCTTTATACTTTAGCTGCATCCAGGTGCTCTTTACCTTCTCGGTGCTGTCTATTTGACAGGCGACTGTGTGAAGAAAGATACTGCCTCAGCATTATGGTGTTTTCACAGAGCAGCAGAGAAGGTAAAGCAGTTACGAATGCTTATATTTCACTTATATTTTGTTGAGGAGTTTTTGTGGTGGGAAATTATCTTTTAGGAATAATGACCAGAAACTTCCAATTGGTTGACATTCATCTGTCAGATGGCTGTTAACCAAAGCTAAACTTGAAATGAGTGCATCAGATGGTGTGATTCTTTGGCTGCTGTTCAACTGTTTGGAGGTTATAGAAACTCCGACTGCAATTTTTTGGATTGAACAGCTTAGCTTCCAAATGTAAACCAGTCACATTGAGCTGCCTAATGAAACTATCTTTATTAACTTTGCTTTGCATTCGTTAACAAAGAAAAAACTTGTTCAAAGCCAATTAATTTTGAATGTAAAATGCTTTTTGGCTGTGGAGTAGTACTGTTTTTCTTGTTAATGAAGTAAATGTAGTCCATATTTATCAAAACACCAGGATATAAGTATTGTAAAAGAACAATTAATTTATATTTGATCAACTAATTCTCTGTTTAATCTCTAAAGAATACAACTAATAATGCAAGATGTTAAAGATCTCATCATTATTCTTCATATATATGCAGGGACATGCTGGTGCAGCTATAGCATATGGATCTCTCCTTCTTAGAGGTTAGCTGTCGTCAGCTTCTTATGCTTTTCCATAAAGTTTTTCAGTTTCAAGACTTCTTAAAGGTCATTAATTCATTATTAGTAGTGTATAAGAATTTAAATTACTTGTGATGGAGCTGAGACAAATGAGAATCTTATCACCTCAAGATGGCTAACCATGACTGTTGACTGATAAGATCAGTGCAGGGTAGTTGTGAGTTACCCACAAAGACTGTTTTGGTTTATATGAGAATTTCATTGTCTTTAAGATAATAAAATACAAATGATCTGTCTAGTTTGCTTACATAGTCTGGTCCCCTGAATGGATTGTCTATAAGATAATAAAATACAAATGATCTGTCTAGTTTGCTTACATGGTCTGGTCCCCTGAATGGTTTATTGGCATGCTTAGGTGCACAAGTCCCAGAATCTTTGACAAAATTCACTGCAAAACGTGGTTCCCCTGCCAAAAGAGCAAGGGCGAAAGCAGAGTGTGTTTTGGAAGATTCAGTAGAGATGGCAAAAGAACAGTTTGAGGTTGCAGCAGGAGCTGGTTGTGATCTTGGATTAAAATGGTTGCAAAGACTGGAAGAAGAAGAGAAGTATCTACTGGCCAGACATAGCTCCACAGAAACTTCCTCCTAAAGCTAAATTGGAATGCATATCTTATACTGGGTATGGGATCAAAGGTCAACTGAGAGATGTCTGGTTTAATAAAACGTGCTATGCATTTTGTTGAAGTTATCAACTGTTGGGGCAACTTCTTGTCGTTTGTTGTGTTATTTACTGGGTTGTAATTACATTTTGGCGTTATTTGTGTATATCCTTGTTTAAATGATAATTAAGATATTGCAATTTATTATTTTAAACAAAGTTAGTGTCCCTTAAGAAGATGGAAAAGCATTCAAGTTGCCCTTATTTGCTTGTTTTCTTGTGTATATTTTGGTCTGACCAATAAACTTTGAAGCAATTGAGAATGTTTCACTATGAAAATTATTGGCAAGGACATTGAAAAATGTATGTCAGTGTCTAGATTCCGAGCGACGAAGTATCTGGTGATGCATTATTGTCCTTGGTTTTGAAATGTCATGACAAAAAAATGAGCTCTCATCCACATTAGCATCGCAAAAAGGCCTGCCCGCTTGCTTGTTTGCTAAAAATTTTGATCTATGAATCTTTGAGAAACCGGGAAATGAATAAGAAAGGAAGATTTTGGTGTGTTAGAATCTAAGGTTCTTGAGAAATGAGATAAAGCGTGAATTGTTGCTGAAAGACAATAGGGTAAATTGCATAAGGAAACCGAGTTATGCTTGGATGGAAATTTTGGTTGAAATTACAGAAACACTTCTTATCGTCAGTTTACTTTCAGTAACTCAAGTCTTTGACCATAATTGCATTTCAAAATGATATAAATATTCGTAATTATTATTTTGTATTTTATTTATTATTTCAAAATGAATAATTAGTGGAAAAACACCAAAATTTAAAGAGAAGTTATAATGTGATGATGTTTTGATCAATTATTCATTATTAATTAAAAGGTCCTCTAATCTTCATCTATCAGACATTTGATTAAAGGGAGAAGATGCTCTCCATCTAATCGTGGAGGATGATCTCCTCCTTTGATGGAAGAGAGTATCTGCTCCTCCAATTGATAGAACTACTCTAACATAGGAAATGCTAAAAGTAGATATAATCTGTCATTGGTAAAACATTTATCGGCGATGGGTTTTTCAATTGAAATTGCGCAAACATCTTTTACTATTAGTGATAATTGTTAGCTTTAAGTGATTTAGGGGCAATAAGGTCTTTTGGAATGACATAAAAATATTGATGAATTTTTTAATAATAAAAGTAGCAAAATAATAATAATAATAATAAATTTTTAAAAAATTGATTTCATCAAATTAAGGGTTTAAGGTAAGGGTTTTATTTTATTATTTTTCAGTGGTCCAACGTCTCAAAATATTAATATTAAAATATTTAGATGTTTTGCTTGTTTCTTAAATTAAACTATTTATTAAATTTTATATTAAAATGTTGGGCAAAACAACATCTCCCAACTATTCCGGGCAAATTAATAATATCCATTACTTTTAACAGACAATTTACTGATTAAATTGTAAATTTTTAATATATTTGACATTTAAAAGGTTTGATTGAAATATATCATTACATCATAATTTGACTACTTTATTGATCGAATAAATTGTCTATCAATAATAATATTTAATATTATTTAATAATCATTTTTACAACTAATCTGATTATTGTTATAATATATAACTTTACTTACCGGTAACCAAAACCTCAACCACAAGTAAGGAACTCCTTTAAGAAAAAAAGGTAAGCAAATAATTATTTATGTAATATTAATTATTGAAAATTACAATTTAGGACTTTATGTAGTATTAATTACACAATTAAAAAAAAAAGAAGAATTTTTGCATGGTTTTGATTTTGCGAGTGAGTACAGTTGTACCAAACCATAATTTATTGCGATAATTAAATAATTGTTGATGAATGTGAAGGCTTCCCTCTATAAAAGAAAAAATAAAATCCCCAACTGGTCCGTCTCTACTCGAAACTTTTGCACACTCAGCTAGGTTTAGGGTTTTGTTTGATTTAATCATGGAAGAGATTGCCGAGGGAGTCAACAACCTGAACTTGGCTGGAGCAGATTCCATCAAGAAGAATCGGATTCAAGTCTCCAACACCAAGAAGCCCTTGTTTTTCTACGTCAATCTCGCCAAGGTTTGCTTTTTCTCTTTTCCAATACCCGATTCATGTAATTCGCGTTGTTTTCTTTGTAGTTATGAGATATAAACTTAAAAAATACGTTTCTCTTGTTGTCTCTTTTGAAAGTTAGTAGAGGTCTAGGTTTAGGGTTTTCGTTTTGTGGGGATCTCGGGTTTATGTACTTGATGATGATGAAACGGAAAACCCTTATCGTTTTGGTTGAGGTAATGATGTGTTTTTGCGTTGCAGAGGTATATGCAGCAGCACAATGAGGTGGAACTCTCTGCTCTTGGAATGGGTATATTTCTCCTCCTCTCAAATTTTTTAAGTGGTTTTTTGGTCTGTTGTTGTTCTTCACGTGCGTGCGGACGTTGTGTATATCTATTGTGTTCTTACTTATCAATTCTTGATAAGCATTATCCTGATAGGACTTTATATTTACTAGAGTCAAGCTTCTTGAATTGCTATTTTTTATTCATTCACAAAATGTCATTTATGGGGATTATATAGGGTTTATTGTTTGCTCTAAACAGTGAACGCTTTAGACCAGACTAGGTTTACGTGATGCTGACTTTGAAATTTTGTTTCTTTCTTTATGTTTGCAGCTATTGCCACAGTTGTCACTGTTGCAGAAATTCTTAAAAACAATGGTTTGGCTGTTGAGAAGAGTAAGATTTTCCGTCGTACATCTGTTATTAATTTTTTGGTTTAACTATCAAGGTTTGGTATTTATAGTGATTTACGTGCACTCTTTGTAGAGATCATGACCTCCACAGTTGATATGAAGGATGAAACAAGAGCACGACCTGTGCAGAAAGCCAAGGTAAATGGAATGCAAATTTGCTTATGCCTGCAATAGGTTTCTGCATTGTTTGCCTTATAAAAGCATGTAATGTGAAACCGTGTAGAGATAAGTTCCTTTTTTATTCCGTTGTTATTGCAAGATAAGGGAAGGTGTTGGGTGTCAAAAGTTTATGTGAGTTGGATTAGTGATTATGGAATCATAGTGTTATATTTTGTTATTAGGTGGTGGTAGTGGTGCCATTGGTATTGTTGGTTTCTCTCCCACATTTCTTTATGCTTGCAGTTTCGCTGTTTAGGTCATTTTAATATTCGCACTAGGAATATTTCATTTAATCTCTCCTTGAGAGGCTGATAGTTTGGAACTGTAATCTTCCTTCTCAGATTGAAATATTGCTGGGGAAGACTGCAAACTTTGATGAACTGATGGCTGCTGCTGCTGAGGAGAGGGAGGCTGGAAATGGGGAAGAGCAGGGTTGAAATGGGTTATTTCTTTCGATCTATCCAGTATGGTTTGGTTTTAAGTACTCAAGCATCGTTGAAGGCACTTAATTAGTCAGTTTCTGTGATTGTGGGGGTGTCGTTTTGACCTTGTGGTCCTAGTTGGTTTGGTCAATGTGAAAATTTTACCTTCAGACCGTAGAAACACCATATGCTTACTATTCAATATTCAATTTTGCTAGCTGATTCTTTTTCAATTAGTTGGCTTCTACTTTTGCTACCAGATATATGTTGTGATAATGATGTTGTTATGTCAAAGTAAGATGGAAAAAGACTTGATTTAATCCTCTTTTGTGAATCCCCAATTATACTCATTGTTAATCTAACCTTCATTTTTTGCCTTGGATTGACAATAAGAATGCAAGAATATCTAGTGCTCTTTTTGCTTCAACACCTTACATTAATATGATCACTAGCCTTGGATTGACAAAAAAGAATGCAACCATCTTATAATCTTGCCACCTGCAGCCTATGTTAGATATGTCTTATTACATCATAAGTTTGAACACTCATTTGCTGTTGTGTTTCTTCCTAGCCTGGGTAAAACCATTCTAGTTAAAGAGCAAATGAGTTGAAAGTGTTGCAAAACTACAACTGTGTGTGTTGCTTAGGTGCATTGGTTTAGGAAAAAATATTGCCATGATAAAGAGTTTTGCGTGTTAGCTAGCATTTCAACGATGACAATAATTCCATTGAGGCGTTAAAATCAAAAGGCAAGCGAAGTCCAAAAAGATTTTGCAAGAAAAGAAATGTAATTCTGCAAATGAAGTGCAAGAGTGAGTGGAACTGAAACATTAATGCTTCTGTATTCAACCGTGCAAACTAAACCCAAAGCCGGTTACTCCTACATACATCTGCTTACTAAATGGAGACAAAGGATGCTTTTGGTGGCCATCAACTGAACCTGATCATTTGCACAGAAATCCTCTCGTTAATGGGTTTGAGTCTTCCAAACAAAAGCATACTGACCCAATTACATATCCATAATAAGAAAACAAGTCCTCAAAAGCCGTCGAAAATAATCTTTGGCAGAGAATCTTCAGAGAAATCTTAAATGAATGAAGAGAAAAACCATAAGGACAAAATATGATAAGCTATTCTGTTATCACCATAACTTTGTTTTACCCCTTCCTAAAAATAGGAAAAACCTCAAAATATACCTACTTTTATTCAGAAGCTCCTCAGGGAATCATAAATATTCCTCATCTTTGTCAATCAATATCTTCTTGCATGCCTCATAGCACATGAAAGAGATCCCAGCTGCAGGGACCAATTTCATGCAGCTTGGCCCCAACCCTTTATACAGACCAGAGAGCCCTTCCTTCTCAACGATGCTTGCAAGAGCACAAAGCACGTTTTTGTACTGTCTTCCGTTTAGAGCTCCAGCCTGTATATGCTTCCTGGCCACCTCAAGGGGGAAAGTTGCACTACTTGATATTGCACCAGCTGCTGATCCAATCAAAAGAGTCATGATGTTTCCAATTTCCTCCTCCTTGAAAACTCTTTTGTAAGCTTTTCTTAGTGTATCATAAGCAAAATAATTGGTTGCGGCATATGGAACTACTCCTATCAGACTAGGAGTAAGGCCTCTGTACAGCTCAGTAGGTCCCTCCTCCACCACAATTTTTAAGAATGCGTCGAAAAGGTTTTTGTATGATCCTCTCTGCAATCATAAAAGCTGTGAGTAACCGGGATAAAGTCGACTACATATGAAACAAGAAATGGTCATGTGTTCATTAAACCGCTCAAGGCTTGAGTTTACCTGAATGGTTAGTCGAGTTTTGAGCAACTCAAGAGGATACATGCACAAGGTAGAGGTAACCCCCGCAACAGCACCTGCAATTGATGAAGGAGGAATAGGGAGCTTGGGCTGTTCCCCAGGATTAGGTGTCAAGTGTTTCTTAACCGTATCATAAGCAAATAACTGCAGAAATGTCAGCAAACAATCACTAAGAAGGGCTTTGGTATGTCGTAGTGTCAGACAACGAGACATACTAGATTCTGGTGCCTTTAAATAGATTTTAAAACAAGAAGCCTGATACTGTTTAATTAAATTTAAGTACTCTGATATGCCAAAAAGAAAAAAGGTAGTTTGTAGCAAGAACTACTACAGTCTGTGTGCTATTAATAATAAACAGCTTGATAGGTAACATTCATCAGCTGAGAACACCCTTCGAAGCAGATGACACGGAGTGCAGAACGGGAGTTTGTTATCAGCCTGTAACAAACACCTTATACATGTTCTAAGGAAAATTGCCAGCAAATTAAAGATGGATAGAAAACACACTAAAGCAGAATTCTTTAGGTGGAGGGCATGATGATATTACAAGAAATCTATATGATATTACTAGGATTTCAGGACATCAATATTTAGCTTATGAATTTAATTACAAAATTGAGGAACTAAATCATTTGGTGGAGATTGGCATGTTTATTCATAAGTATACTTATGTGAAAGCAAAATAATATTTTAGAAAAATAATATCATATTTTGACCCAAAAACAAAAAAGAAAAAGGTAGTGTCCAAGAATGTAAAATGGAGATTAAACATATCATTAGTGCAATAAAACAGTAACCATGCTTATTTCCACCCCAACAACAACAACAAAAGGGGGTAACCATGCTTATAGATAACAATGATGTGCAAGAGAAAAATAATCAACATGAAATTATCAGATGGAAATCAGTAATTCGAACATATAGAAAAAACAAAAAAAAAACAAGTCACTCATTTCAAATCTAAACATAAGACAATAAAATCATGTATTACACACACCTCAACAGCCTTGCTTGGAGCAACGCGGATGACATTGACCAAATTGCCTCTAAACAAGCCCTTCCAACCATCAGTCTTCAGGATAGCATTAAACACTTCACTTGCAGAATTCCCACAGCTCCCCACCATTAAATGTGTCCTTACAGTCTCCAATGGAGCCACAACTGTACGTGACACTGCTCCGGCTATTGCTCCACTCATCAACTTCCTCAGTGATGGATTCCCAATATTAATTCTAAATTCAAAGAAGCCACCCTCATTCTTCTTCACTACCTTCTTCCCAATCTCTAAGGCCTCGCTGAAAACCAACTGTGGAATCCTATCAATACTAAAATCCGGTTCAGGCATTGACACAAATTTTGTTTGTAAATTAGGATAAGCAAGTTTTCTGTTCTCGTCTAAAGAAGTTGCAGTGTTTGGTGGTGACATTCCAAATCTAATGCCCGCTTGACCAACACTTGCAAAAAATGCATTTCTTAGCCCAACGTTCTCTTGAGCACTACCACATTGAATCTTGATACCAGAACTGTAGAACACAACATCTTTTTTACCGTGTTGAACAAACAGAAACTTTACTATTGGTTTACCCATCATCAATATTGGAAAGCCTGAAACTTTACTATTTTAGTATTTTCTTCTGGTTTTTGATACAAACAGAAACTCTTTGCGTATATAGAATTGTATAGTAGATGTGTGATGAGAAACAAAGGGTTGGTATCAAACAAATGGGTACTTGGAAAAATGGAAGCTGTCGTATGTGGATGAGTGTGATACAATTTGCTTATAAGGCAAATGTGAGACTGTGGAAACAAGTTCTACCAACACAGAATAAAGTATCTGATAAGATTCTGTATAAAAGGTCTGTCACCTGGTTTCCATGAAGAAGATAATGTAAGGGTCCTCTCTTTTCCATACTCAAGCTTCTTTATAGGCTAGTGCAACTGAAAATACCCTACTGAAAAACAAAAACCTTTCCGTTCTATGACATGAACCAAAGAAAATTAATTTCTGTGGCGTCACCAGTTGTTAGTTTAGCAGAAAGAGAAAATAAACTCGATATAAGAAAAAGAAAATAAACTCGATATATGTAATTTAAAATTCATATTATCCTTTTTAGTTTGTCTGTATTCGTTTGTGATTCTCCCAGCAAGAGACATGAAGATGAGGACCACAAGATTCAGATAAAACTGATATATATATATATATATATATATATATATATATTAGAGAGAAAGATAAAACTGATATTTTTTGTTGTAAAATTATGATTTCTCCAAAAAGGAATTGCATAGGGCAGCACGTTAATAGCTACCAAGTTTTAACACTAAACTATCGGATATGTCAAAGAGCTTTCAGGATCAATCAACTATCACAAATGAAGATCTTGTTTGATCTGGCACCATGAAAATCCCCTTTTCATTTGTTTTTCCTTATAAAACCATGTAAAATCAAGTCATTGAAAGGTAATCAAAACCATATGCTCAGAAAGTGACAGGTTATGACAATCAAATAGCAGATTATAAACTCTGCCAGGAATACATAATAAAAAATACCACATATGCTATCTAAAACCTTTTTCTGACTCCAGATTAATAAACTGCAGTTGCAGGGAAACCCAAAATCTACAAGCTTACAACAAAGATCATTACTTATTGATTTCATTTTGCTTTTCCTTTCTTCGACGATCCCTTCTTTACTGACTTCTTATTGAGTGTCTTCTTTGGTTTCAATTTCCTTGAGTTCAATGAAGACTTCTCTTGTTCATTCTTCTGCTTCTTCTGTCTCTGTTTCTTCTCTTTCTTCACGTTGTACATGGTAACCGCCTTTTTTTCATTTAACAAAGTAACAAAGGTTAACAAATTTCCATGTGATGCCAATAACTAAAATTTGAATAAAGATAAGGATCCAATATACCTTATCAACATTAAGTATCTCATGTGAATGCTTAGAAATTAATCTGTTTAGAACTTTCTCAGTCTGCTCCTTCTCTAGGGAGCCTATTCCTGTCCCTTCCACAACTGGTAGGAACTGGAAAGTGAAAAATGAAAAGTTAGTGGCAACATGAAGAAACAACCACATTGAAGCTACTGCATGGCCAGGGGTAAGAATACACACCTTGCGATGCTTTCCTTGTTTTTTAGGAGCCTTTTCTCCTGGCAATTTTTTATCAAATTTACCGCCACTAGCTGTTGAAGTAGCAGCTATTCCAGCTACATCCCCTAGTTCGTGTTTGGTAACTTTTTTAGGTGCAGAATTGGTTCCTGTAATGGGCAAAGCTGTGGCAGCCAGCTGAACATGGCTGCAGTGAAGAGTTTAATCAGGCTTTGTTTACAATACTAGAAAAAACTATTTAGATGCTTAACTGAAAAAAAAGGCCTAAAGGATGTTCTCTTAATTCAGAATAATAAAACAAAAACATAGAACAAATCTAGCACTACCACCCAAAGTTTTTTAACATGCAAAAGGACAGCAATGATTTCCTGCTACCACTGGAAGTGCAAGGACTATTTAGGTCCAAGACTTGGATCTAATAACTTTTAACAAACAGCAAATGAGACACTTCACATGCTACTAGTCCATACAACTGATGGACTATTGATCTCATTCTACCAAAACCATCACAACTAGAATAACCTCAAAAAGAATTAACACCACCCAAAGTTTTTTAACATGCAAAAGGACAGCAATGATTTCCTGCTACCACTGGAAGTGCAAGGACTATTTAGGTCCAAGACTTGGATCTAATAACTTTTAACAAACAGCAAATGAGACACTTCACATGCTACTAGTCCATACAACTGATGGACTATTGATCTCATTCTACCAAAACCATCACAACTAGAATAACCTCAAAAAGAATTACAGGAGGTCAATGAAAGGATCTTGCCCAGATAAATCACAGGATAGTACCCAGTCAATGCATGCTTGATAAAAGTGTGAAAATAACAGTTAACAGCAGATCAACCATCCCTTATCATGCAGAATGCAAGTGAAATTCATATGTCAATGTTGATATAAATGAGGGTTGGATCAAGAAGGCAAAAATAGATATCACATAACCTATGAACCTTTCAGCATGACACCAGAAGCTTAAATTTCATTTTCCTTTTCTTTTTTTAAATGAGGAAATGAAAGAAAAAATTGACACATCTTCAAAGTCATCATGCTAACTCCCCAAACCACTAAAGAATTGCACCCTGAATGATGAAACAGAAGCAATATGGACTGGACATTATTCAATCAAAATCAACCAAAAAGTAGTTTACATTTAAAGAGTCCCAAAGGTAGTTAATGCGTTGCATGACCAAATACTGACTTATCTAAGATTGAGTTGAAAACAATAATGAAACTGTCTAAGCCAAAAGAACCCTAACAGGAGATGGAAGGGCAAACCTTGGCAAAGCACCAACTTTGGCAGCTTGTTTCAAGTTCTGCAACCGATTCTTTTCTTGCTTTTCAACTCTTTGTTTCTTTTCTGCTTGTCTCTTCGCAAAAGGATCCTCTCCTGGTTCTGGAAGTAGTATCAATTGGACTTAGAAAGGTCATTTCATAACTGAATAAATGGATATGATATTTTGATATGATTTTTAGGAACTTATAATTCACAAAATAAATAATTGAGTGTAATTATTTCAATTCAATATGTCTGCACATTTGTTTTGTGTATGTATAAAATATAATGCAACAAGGATTTTTTAAACAACTTACCGTCAGTCATCTTGGCCTCAATGATGGGCACATCTCTATCATCATCAACCCGATCATATCCATAGCTACGTTTCCAAGTACCAGTTTGCTCATCCCATTTAACCTTGTCTTTTTTACGCTTCTTTATTCCTGCAAGACATCCCAAAACCTATTATTTTGATGAAAGATGTATCCATTTAAATAAACTGGAATCAATATTTTCAAATAATTTAAAATTTTCAAATCTGTTCAGATTGAAGATCTCAAGCCTTAAATTCCATATCTCACTATTTTAGATTGGAAAATAAACAGATAAACACATTTTTAATCATAAAGATCATTTATGCTGCAGATAATTAAAAGTCAATCACCTCTCTTCTGAGCAAACAATTCCCATTTTGTAGGAGGCTTTGGCTTTGGTAACTGAAATAAAACATGAAATGTAACTTAGTTTTCAGGTTAAACAGCAAATTAGAATATACACACCTAAAAATTGCATTCTAGAAATGGTAGGTAGTCCTAAGAGCTTTTCTAAGCACCACACACATTATCAAATTGTACAACTTTAAAGCATAACAACATGGACAGAATATTAATGATCAATACAATTAAATTCCTTCTACACTTGCACAAAACCTGAAGATTCCTCCAATCATAATGAGAAACCTTAACTGCCAATTTTTGCCACATATCCTCACAGCTAATTAATGAAAACACTAAAGTGAGAGACTTCTCTATAAATCAAAATAGAAAAAACTTGGTTAACTTGGTTCTCAATCTCATACTGCCTGTTTTTGAGGAATCAGATGTTCACCTTCCCTGCTCCTCTCACACTTCCAGATGCATTCATAATAACAAGTACAATTACTAAATACATGTTCACCGCACAGTGGTAGAAAGGAGTAACATCTAAGAAACCATTTAATGGGTTATTGTATATCGAACAGACAATAAACAATAAGAAAAGTCCTTAGTAGTCCTGCACCGCCCAACCCAGAAAGAAGCAACAAAAAGATAACATACCAATGTAGAAACTAAACATCATTTCTTTTGGATTTAAACATAATTGATTGTTCTTCATTCAACAGAAATGGACAGCTATGTTAAACTGAAGAGGAGGCTCAACTCCTTTTAGCTTATATTTCATTCAGTTGGGTTTGACATATGTAACTTTTGGTTTGAGGACTGATTTTTATAGATCCTTTAGGTGTACTTTAAGGCTTCTGTTTTGTATAGCTTGTTTGCTTCCTATGTGGACTGTTTACTTTGTCTCTCTTTTCTCAAATACAACATTTTTGTTTCAGATAAATGTAAAAAGGGAAAAGAAAACTCAACAGCCCCCAGAGTAACGAGTGGTCACTGTTCAAAATTATTTGCAAAAGAAAACAAGGTAATCTCCTTTTTTCTGCAATCTGTGCTACTGTGCTTATGTTTGTCGTGCAAAAGCTATTTCCAACATCCTAATAGAATCAACTTTTACCATCATCCATACTCATGCAAAACACACCAATTTTGCCTTATATGTTACCATCATTTGTACTCGCATGACACCGTCACATTTGTCTTCCCAACTTACCAAATTAGTCTTTTGCAAGCAATACATAGAACCACAAACATCAAGACAAAAGGGGAAAATCATTTGATACACGAGCTCTAATCAACAACAATTAAACCAAAAAACCATGTGTAAAGCAGTTTTTTGCAGTAATTTATTTCCGTATATATACTGTACTATAAATAATAATCATCCTCTTCCCCTTAGCCAATTCTAAAAGCAGTTTCCACGTTTTACCAAAAACCAAGCATTAGATTTATCACACTGACAAGCTGAAGCATATAAAAGATAACATTAGAAGCATGCAATAATGAAGAAAAGGGGTAGCTTACATGAAGCATGCAATAGTGAAGAAAAGGGGTAGCTTACATGCTTCTCTCTAGGTAATTTAGTGGTGGGTGGGGGCAATTTAACAATAGGCCCATCTACATCTTCAGTTGAAGGCAAGTTGAAAAGTTGATCTGCAATTGCTTGAACTACCTTGGTGCCCTCTTCCAAGCATTCCCTTACAAGCTCCTCCCTGAGAGTTTTCGTTATAAAAATACAAAATTACACAATGTAACTGAGCATCTGAAAACCCTTATGAGTTTGTCACCGAGTCAATTTCTTAGTTATGGAAGGGTCATTGTTATCTAGCATAAAAACCTCGACTGGTTACATAATTATAAACTTGAGAAAAAAAAGAAAAGCGATTAGAATAGAAATGGAAAAGGAAGAAGAAAAGAGGCAAACCTTGAGGAAGGGAGAGAAGGAAAGTGATGAGAAGGGTTGAAAGCCATGAGATTACCAAGGTCGACCTCATACTCCTTCTGCCTCTCCATCTCTAATCTCTGTTGTTATGTTTGTGCAAACGCAGCGACGCTCCAAGGGGTTTTTGTATTCATAAACCTTGATGTATTATGCACTTTGGGCTGCTAGAATTTGATCAGCCCGCATCTTGTAGGAGCTTATGTTGGTAGTAAAAGCCCATCTTGTGCATTTTGCTCATTTAGAAAAGTTTTTCCTCGGCGATTATCACTTTTCTAAAAAAGTTTTGGGTTTTTTTTTTTTTCATAAATGATTATAGTTTTAGGTTCAAATTGAACACAAATATTTTTTCAAATCTTGGAAGAATAACTGTTTTCAAACAAAAGTATACTCACTAAAAATATGGAATCTCAATAAAATATTACTTTTCAACTTCAACATAAAAAAAAGAAAAGTTATTTCTATAATTTTCTCAAAACTTTTTCCTTAGATCAATCCTTCACTCATTTATCATCATAGAATAGATAATATTTTTGAGGTTTGAACCTGAAACCTTAAATGTCTTTTAATTACAAACCTTCTACCAAATGACACTTAAAGTCTCGAGTTTAAACCTCAAGACATTACTTACTTTATGGAATAAAGAAGCTAAAACCCTAAGGAAATAAATGGGTGAAAGTTGTGTGATAACAACATCCTATTGTCTCAGTGCTAAGAGCTTTACATCCAAAACATCTAAGGTCATAGGTTTAAATCTCAAAGATACTACCTACTTTATAAATTAAAAAGGTCAAAACCCTACAAAAACAAATGAATGAAGGATTGGGTCGAAGCCTTAACACAAACCAGCACTCGATTTGAATCGACACGACCCAATCATCAGCTTTCAAACGAATCAGTTCGGAGGCAATGTATAGGTATAAGATAGGTCCAATGGAAAGTAGACATGTTAGTGTAATAGGAATAGGACACATGACATATGTCATGAACTTCAAGCGAAGAAGAAGTTAAAATATTAACCTTCGGAAGAACTATTTTCTAACAAATAAGTAACAAATAAACAATACGTAGTAAATACTTGCTGGCTTAAGAATAACTCAAGCCACGAACGGCGAATGCTACCACATGTATCACGATACCTAAAAAATAAATTTATCTCTTTACAAAAGTTGATTGAGTGTTTTATTATTTTAAAGAAAACACATACTTCATAAGAATAATCATAAAGTAAAAATCTTTGACTTAAATATTAGAGAGTGCTCTTAAAGATAACCTTCAGGGCATCTTAATGAAACTATTAGATTGCTTTGCAGGTTGAACCGCAATAAAGAATAGAATGAAACAAGCTAACAAATGAAAGAATTGTCTAAACATTCAGTAGATTTTCAAACAACAGTTTAGACCGAAACAAATATAATAATTAATAATAATTTATTTGATTTATTATATATCATGTGTATCCAACTACTATATCTAAAGTTGAAATACAAGGGAATACCGAGTTCGAAATTCGGAGCATTACTCAGAGTTTGTGTTGGAATTATACATTGGATTGCAAGAAATTACGAACTCAACTGTTCACTGAGACGAATTCTCAAAATCATCCCCAACAAGTTTCGGAATTACCAAAAAAAACCAACGAAAGTCATGTTTGGCTATACCCGAAAACCGACGTAGCATTGTAACAGACCACATAGGGAGCAGCCAAACACGCCCCAAGAAGACGCCACTACATACTATATATTTCCAGCGAGGACGACAATTCCACCAACACTCCTCCTGCCCCAATCAAAACAAAACAAAGCCCCATTCGAGGAAGCCCTACAAAACCAAATCCGAATCCAATTCAGGGTTCAGATCCTCCGTTAATTCGTAAAATGATTAGCTACTGTTGATAAATTAGGGTTTCTGCTATCATAATCCTGGTGGTTTTTCCGATTTAGTGCTTCTCAGCATGGATGGGAACAAAGACGACGCCTTGAAGTGCTTCAAAATCGGCAAAGAAGCACTGGAATCGGGGGATCGACCGCGTGCGCTTAAATTCCTCACTAAAGCTCGCCGCCTCGACCCTTCTCTTCCCGTTGACGATCTCATATCGTCTCTCGAGTCCGAACCCGACGCGAATTCCAACGGCCCCTCAGAGCAGCCCAATTCGAAGCCCACCGATCAGTCGTCGGTCCGTCAACGGGTTCCGGCCACCGGCCGTTCGTCGTCGTCGTCGACGACATCGGGTGGCGTTGCGTCGTACACGGAGGAGCAAATGGCGATCGTGCGACAGGTGAAGAGAACAAAGGACTATTACGAAGTTCTAGGGCTTGAGAAGAGCTGTTCTGTGGAGGACGTGAGGAAAGCGTATCGAAAACTGTCTCTCAAAGTCCATCCCGACAAGAACAAAGCGCCCGGAGCCGAAGAAGCCTTCAAAACCGTGTCGAAGGCGTTTCAGTGTCTGAGCAACGAAGAGAATCGCAAGAAATACGATCTCACTGGCTCCGACGAACCCGTCTATCTGCAGCGCTCTCATTCACGTGCCGCCACTCAGGGCTTTAATGGTTTCTACGATGCGGACATCGACGCGGACGAGATTTTCAGGAACTTCTTCTTCGGTGGAATGCCACCGACAACACAGTTTCGCCATTTTGATTTTCGCACGCAGAGAACTGGAGATCAGGGCTCCGGTGGATTCCATTTGCGCGCATTGATTCAGTTGTTGCCCGTGATCCTTATAATCCTGTTGCAATTTTTGCCATCTTCAGAGCCTTTATACAGTCTGTCGAGATCTCACCCTTACGAGCACAAGTTCACAACACAGAGGGGGGTTAATTTTTACGTAAAGTCGGGGAGGTTCGAGGAGGAGTATCCGGTGAATAGCGCGGAGAGAGCGAAGGTTGAGAGGCAGGTTGAGAAGGATTACTTCTCCATTCTGGCGCAGAATTGTCGGTTAGAGGTTCAGCGTCAGCAGTGGGGTTTTGTAAGAGAGACACCTCATTGCGACTTGTTGCGGCAATACCAGGCTAAGCAAGCTTGATCATCACTTGACTTTGAGGTTTAGTTTATACTCCCTTATATTTTGTTTTGTAAAGAAGATTTATTTTACTTGATGTATAATTATGTCTTGTCCTCGATTTGATGCTTATAAGATTACTAATTTAGACTAGATGTTTAGGAGAAGTTATTATATATGTTTTGTGTGTTTCCTAGGCTCCTCTTATGACAATAATTGCTCGTGAAACCGTGCTTGTGACTGAATCTAGTTGAACTTCTATTTACTTTATAGTAATTTGAACATCATTTTACACCACTTCTGGGACCTGATTTTACCCAATTAATTGTACATCTTCCTTTATCTGTTTTGCCTACTTGGGTGGGTGGTATGCACCATCTCAGGCAATCTATGTTTTGAGAAACTGTTCCTTTTTGTTAGAATGCCATCAATTGGATCTTGATTTCTTGCTTGATTGTGAAGTACGGTCTATCTGTCTTTGAGCTTATAATTGTTACTAGCCCTCAAATGTTACATGTGAAATGATGTATTTTAAAGTTTAAGTTGGTGCTAGACATTGTTTTTGATGTAGAAATGTTATTGTTTGGCTTGCCTCTGATGCGACTAAATATTTATGGAGCTTAAGTGGAACTAATTATTTAAAGTTTGATGTGAGATAGTAGAAAATGTACAGAGATTTGTATTCCAGGTCTGTAATTTTCTTCTTTTGTAGGTTGCTTGCCTTTTTGCTGCTACTTGCTCAGCATTTCTCATTTTGAAGATCACGTTGAATCTCTGGAATTGCCTGAGAGATTGAGGATAAAAGTAGTTAATTTTCTACTTAACTTTACTATTATACCTGGCTCTTGTCTATACCTTGGCAGATTGATGTTCTACTACAAACTTCGGTGTCTTATACATGTGCCAGGATTTTCATAGGAATGCTGTCTGAATCACGGCTTTGAGTGATTGCTGCATAATATGCAAGAGTATGGTTGCATCCTACAAATGTTGTTAAATTTACATTAAGTTACAAATTCAGTACTGTAGAATATAGTTTTTGATACCCTTTGGTTTAATGTATGTGAACAAATCATGTTTTCAGAAAACATATTCGTTCATTCAAGTGTTGGTACACCAATGTTGGCTTTATAAAATGGCCTCACAATTTGGCTGAGGCTATTTCGCTTGGGCTTGAGATCTGCCAATTTGTACAAATTGTCTCAATTGAGACAGTTTCATTGGTCGATCTCATTGACAATTGGCATGGATAATGCTTTGTTTTTCTTCGAAGCTCAAAGACAATTGAATTGGCATAGTATAACGGTTTAGGGGCTTCTGTGTTTGTTTATCTTGCAACCTTTGCTGTTTAGACTATTGTTTGTTTACTTGGTTGGTTTATGTATTTTATTTGACGCTTTTCACGTAGGGATCCAATTAACCTAAGGGGTGTGTTGAATGGTAAAACTCCTTTGATTCTAAGAAATAAGTCCTGGGTGATGTTTCTACCTCTATCTAGTTCCTGATCTCAGTCCCTTGTTTAGTAGCCTGGGAAACCAAAGAATTTGAGGGATTTAGGTATTGAGAGCAAAATAATAATAATATATATATGGAGATCCAATATCATATCCGTATGAGTGCTGATTAACAAGTTTGTCAGATTCTTTTTGGTCAAGATTTGAAGAATATCTTTTATCAGAAAATTTTTAATCGATCCCAAAGAAAGTTGTGCCCGATCCCTCCACGATTTCTTTCTGGAGAAGCTTTTAAACATGACATAACATCTTAAGTAGTCTTTCTAGAGTAGCCTTTAAGCCCAACATAACTTCTTAAGTAGCCTTTAAAGACCGACTGTGCTTAATTGATAATCCCCATTTGTATGATTTTACCCCATTATTTGCATCCCAATTCATATATAAATGAAGATTTATTACACTCGTCGCATATCATATATAAAAGAATTAAATTGTCACATTAGAACTTGTAGTTGTGATACGCGTTGGGATATTTAGAAACTCTACTTTGAATGTGAAGGATCTGAATGATCTATTGTAGGTGATGGTATTCGGCGCCCCTAAATGGATTGTAAATCGAAACTAATGTCTATTAAAATTCCCACATTCCCATCAAGTGAAAATAAATGATATAACACGACTCTAATTAAATTTTTATATTTTCATCAACAATCAAAACTTTTACGCTACCATTTCATTCTTTCTCCTCCTTTATTTTTCATCATCTTCATTTCCTCGCATCCCTAGATTAAAATGTTAAGGAGATGAAATTTCAAAAAAAGAAAGTATCCAAAAATTATTCAAATTTGACAAACAAATCACTTGATTTGGAAAGAGTTTTTATGAGTTTACAAATTCAAAATAATATTTTTTAAGATATTTTGGGAAATAAAATTTAATCCTGGTTGGTGGATTGAGTATTTTTCAACTAACAAAGTAATTAACATTTGTTGGAACGGTCTTGAAACAATTTTACATGGAGAAAATTTCTCTTTTGAATACTTTGATGATTGTTTTATACCTTAGAATAACGTGTATCCCCTCATTCAGAGAAAATAATGATGAAATTAATGGCTATGTAATAACAAATTTAAATGCAATTGGTGCTTAATATTGTATTTGATAAGACATAAGATACGCATCACTTGAAAAATATTTGAAAAAAAGAGATTAGTTTTCAACTTGAACCTCTCCAATAGGCCATTTTTAACTTAATCCCTAAAAGTTTTTCTCAATACTAGTGGTGAGCGTTTTCGGGTTGGGGTTAGGTTAGATTGAAAATCTCCCAACCCAACCCAATGCAATAGTCGAGTTGGGTTGATTGAATTATATTTAATTTACCACAAAGGCATAAATGGTTTAGTTGATAATTTTCTTAATCTTAGTAATTTGATTACAGATAAAATGAATACAAATAAAAATCCAATTATTGTAAATAAAAGAGTAAATTCGACATAAAGGCTGTCCTTAATCTTTATTTTAAACAAATATTCTTCTAAAGAGAGAGAAAATCTTGGATTTAGAATTGAGGATAGGCGTTTGTAGGGTTCGGATTGGGTTTGATTAAAAATTTTTTAACCCAACCCAATAAAAAATGATCGGGTTGAGTTGGGTCTGTCGAATTGGGTTGGAGATGTCCACCCCTACTCAATACAATATCTGAAATGTGATGATATAGAAATTAAAAAAAATACAATCAAATTCCAATCTTACAAAATTATGCACTAGTAATTGCAAGAAACAAAATCTTGATGCATAAGTTAGAAACACGACGGATTAAAACACCTTGGCAAGAATGCACATTGAATGATGGGAGCATGTTTATTAGAAGATACTAATATCTTGTATCGTACTATTTTTTTGGGAAAAATTTATTTCAGTCCTTGAGGTTTCAACAAATATCAAAATTTTAATGTTCTTTTAAACTATCAGTTAACTGACGATCAACAGTAAATTTAAATAATTGAAATTGTAATTTAACAACTTAAATTTTTAGACATTTAGAAAATTTAATTTATAAATTCATTATAGATAATCCGGTAATTTGCATACCACTAATAACCATAAAAGATAAAAATATATTTTCATAGATTTTGCTAATATTGATTATTACTTGACTGATAGTTTAAGCTTTTTTAAAGAGTTTTAAAAAGTTAAAAATGAAAAAGCTTTAAAATTTTGATTTTTTGAAGAGTTTAAAAAGTTAAATACGAAAAAGCTTTAAAAATCTGATTTTTTTTTTTTAAAACCTTAGGGACCAAATGAAGGTTTTCTTTTTTTCTTCACTAGGTTTATCCTGCCAAGTTATTTCTACTAAGATTTTAGTAAGGCAATATACAACCCCAAGACTAATGCCAAAATGATGCCAACATAATGCCATTAAGTTATTCCACTAAGTTTTTTTTTTTTTTTTTCCTTTTGCTAGTTATTTTTGTTTTACTGAGTTTTTACTAACAAAGGTTTTTAATAAGACATATTCATCATATGATAGACATTCATAGGGTAATGTTACTATATAATACAATTATACTAGAATGAAAATCCATAAATATCTCGAAATAACTTTTATCTTTTCATCTTCCTACTAGCTCCATCATATCATGATCTATTTTATGATTTATTAAGTTGTAATTTATATTCATCATTATGTTAGTCTTATACAAGAGACTATATAAAAAACCTTTCATTATTGTATTTTATACACTTGAAGGAAATTGAGGAATGTTGGATCTGTTCTCTTCAGGGCTTCCCCTCCTAAGTTGTCTTCATTTTATGCTACTATTTTTATTTTCCATTTCATAACAAATTTAAACCATATGAGAAAGAAGAATTTTTAGGTTTGCGAATTTGTGAATGGTTGTTGAGAGGGAAAATAGTTGAAAGTAATTACTAAAAACAAGAGAATGATATAAAATAGCACATTCTCCCACCACACCCGTGAGAATGACACCAAGTTAATAATATTAGCTTTCATAGCAACAAAGTACGTGCACTATCTAAAATGACCCTCATTAAAAATATAAAAAGCTTTTTTTGTTTTCTTTTTCTTATAATTTTTCTTTTCTCTTTCTCACCATTTTTCACTATCTAGTTCTCATATTCTTTTTTTAAAAAAAAAAAAACTTAAAAACAATAACAAAATTCAAAATCATGAAAAAAAAAATGATTGTTTAAGAGATGTGATATGTCTCGGTGGAGGCAAGTTTGCCTCCATCAAGAATACTAAGTCATGGAGAAGATAAAATTTGCCTTCACCAAGACTTACTAATGTTGAAGGCAATGTTTACTTTAATTAAGACTTTTAAAGTCACAGAGGAGGCAAATTTTGCCTCTACCATGACTTTTTAAGTCATTGTAAGGCAAAGTTTGTCTCTAATGTCACTTAATGGGAAGTCTACATGGGACTCCCTTTTTCTCTATTCACGTTTTCTCTCTTTATTTTTTGTTTCATGTGGATTTTTTTGGTTATTCCCATTTCATTTTTTTTTTTTTTGGGTTTTTGGTTATAGTTATTTGTCATTTACAAGTGGGATTTACAAGAGAGAGAAGAAAACCAAGAAATGAAGAAGAAAGAAGAAGAAGTCTAAACGAGAGAGGAGAGAGAGAGAAAAGAAAGAGAAGAGGGATTCAATGATCCAAAACATAATTTGCAAAGTTATTTTTGTCTTTGAGTGATATGAAATCTAATGTTCTTAAGTTAGTACTAACCCCACAAATCAAAGCCCTAAAAGGTCATTTGGTGCACTAATTTGGATTGAATTATTTTTAAAGGATGTGTTGTATAACAAAATATATGAAATTAAATTTTAAAAATAATAAATGTTGTAAATATGCATCGTTAATAAAATAAATAAATGAAAAAGGAAAGAAACCCAAAAAAAAAAGGAACATAAAAGCCGAACTAATTAGTCAAAAAAAAAAAAAAAAGAGGGACATGAGAGTCGAACTAATTAGTCCCACCATTCAAGGTGGAACTAATTTATCACACTCAATTAGGATGAAAGATTAGGTGGAATTAAATTTTGTCCAATCCCACCTCCTCAATAAACATAAGATTGGATATATTAAATTATTTGAAAAATGTGATATATTTGATGTAGATGAGATTAGATAATTGATAAAATATATTAAATTAAATTTTAAAGATATAGAATATTTTAAATATAAATCATCAAAAGATAAATAAAAAAGAAAACCAAAAAAGAAAAAAGGAGGGACGTAAGAGGGAGACTATTGGTCCAACCATTAAAGGTGAGACTAATTATCCCTCTCAAGTACGATAAAAGAGGTGGAATTAAATTTTTCCCAACCTCACCTCTTCAACAAACATGAGATTGGGCAAAAAAATGTCCTAATATCATCCTATTCTAGCCAACGAATCTAAGAATTTATTTATTACATAGGTTTGGATTCAATTTGAATAATTTTTATTCCAAACCCATGTTTGATAAGAGTCATAAGATTAGAAAGTCAATCTCATGCTCTATTTTTTTTTTTTTTTAATCCAACCAGCAACTATGACAGATTTATTTAAACCCGTCACAACTCATGGGAAAAGCAAGGAAGAGCATCCTTGCTTTACCATCTTTTTATATTTTTTCTTTTTCTTTTAAATAAAGTATTAAATTTATTCAATTATTTTATAGATTAAATTATTATATATGCATTAATTATTTCTAAAAAATTATATTTTTCATATTAATTAAAATAAATATTATTTTATATAAATTGATAATATATAGTTATATTTATTTTTTAAAAATAATTTAATATGTTATACTATTTTAAAGTTAATTTAATTATTTTAAATATAAAATATATTTATTGTATTCATGTGTTATAGTTCAATCCCAACCTTAGCCAAACAAAAGATAGTATTATTTTTATCCAATCTCATATTACACTAAATATATCACTGTATTAATTTATTCAATCTAATCTTATTGAAATAATTTAATCTAATCTTACATGTCAGTAGCTAGTGGGACAAAACTCTTTTTTGCAAACTAAAATTCTATATATATATAGAGAGAGAGAGAATGAATTGTACAAAACCCTCTTGAGGTTTGCCAAAATACATATAAAAATATATTTACCTTTTTATTATACTAAACCCCATGTTGTTAGTTGACTTTAGTCAACTTTAATGGTTAATCAAAATTTTTAGTCAAATAATCATTTTGCCTATTAATAAAAAAAATTAAAATTATTAAATACAAAATAAAAATTATAAACAAATAGAATAAATTAAAATTATGAAATAAAAATGTATCACCGTCAACAAAGTCAGCTTCATCTTCATCTTGAAAAAAAAAAAAAAAGAAAGTAAAAAATAGAAATTTATCACCATCACCATCACCATAATTGAAAATAAAAAAATTAAATTAAAAATTAAAAACCTATAAACAATATCATCAAAGCCATCTTCATCTTCTTCTTCTCTTGCTCATCTACAAAACCAAAAGCTCATTAAAAAAATCCACCATCACCATTGTTAGATTCATCACCAACATCAACAAAACCCACCATCAATGTTTTTTTTTTCCTTTTTTCTTCTTTTTTTTAATAATTTTTTTAATTTGTATTTTTAAATTAATCTCCATCATCCAATTATGTGATGAATGGTGGCAATGTCTTTAAAATATTATTAATTTTTTAATTTTTTTAATTCTTATTTATTTTTTATAATTTTAAATTATATTTAATAAATTTAAATTTAAAAAAATTAGAAAAATTCTTCACCATCTATCTTTTAGATGGATGGTGGAGATACATTTTAAATATTTAATTTATTTTTAGTTTTTATTTTATAATTAATAATTTTAATGATTTTGTTATCATATTCATTTGTAAAATGGTTATTTGATAAAAAATTTTGATCAACTGTTAAAATTGATGAAAGTCAATTAACGGCATAAGAGTTTGATATAACAAATTGGTAAATATGTTTTCATCTATTTTTTGGCAAACCTCAAAAGGGGTTTCATGCAATTCATTCATATATATATATATATATATATGCACTACTTCTTAAGGAGGTTCACATATACCAGTTTTATAGAACTATAAATACTGGCATTCCTTAGTCCTTACATTTACTTTGCAAAGAACTATCATTTGTAATAAATTATTATTTTTATAAATAATTACACGATAATCGAAATTATATTGAAACCAATAATTAAGAGTCTGTCTGTACCTATTAAGATTTAATAATATAGGTAGGCGGCTCATTAAGAGAAATAGGCTCATTAAGAGAAATATGCTCTCACAATGAGGAGATAATACTTCTCACACATAATGGTAAATGTCATGCATGGTAAATTCGAACTCGCATATAACGGAGAAATATACCAACCACTTGAGCTATATCCAGGGGCAGACCTATCTTAGGGCCGGGGGGCATGTGCCTCCCCTGAAATTTTTTGAAAATTAATTAAATTGGTAATATTAGTTGTTAAATGTTTAAATATATTATATATATAATTTGAAAGAGATAAAGATTGTTTTCCGTAACCAGTGTTGCTGGCTTAAGGCGTGCTTTCTTACTCTCCTGATACTGGTTCACTCCCCCACCACAACATATACGTTTTTCTCATTTTATTTTCAAAAGAAGCATCATGTTATGTGATATATAAAATTTAAAGTAAACATGCTCATTGTCAGAAGATGGTGCAATGGGTATGAGGCTCGCCTTTTTAGTACTTGTTACAGGTTCGATACCCCCGCAAAACAAAAATTTTTTCCCAATTTTTTTTTCTACAAAAATACACTATGTTATTTCATATATAATTTTTAAAGTAAATTAGATGACAAATACAAAAAAGTGTTGGTGCCATAAGGTTTGATCTTCCTTTTTATGTATCATTATGGTTCAATTTCCCACCATAATAGATATTTTTTTTTTTCAAAATTATAATAACACATAATTTTTTTCCCTCTTTTTTTTTAAAAAAAAAATGCACCGTGTATGGTTTTTTCCCCACCATAATATGTAATTTTTTTTTTCCCAAAAAATACATCATATATAGGTTTGAACTATAAAAAAAGATGATAAAAATATATCATGGATTATTTTTCTTCTACATAAATTATTTTACATGATAAAATTTATAAGTAAAAAAAAACTCATATGAACTATACTTAAAAAAACTTATATAAACTATAATTGTTTTTATCTTTAATTTTTTTTTTTTTTGTTATAAAGTGCCCTCCTAAAATAAATATCTGGGTCCATCACTGACTATATCTAAGGATGTATGGATATTCTTTTGTAATGTTGGTTGCTAGTTTACATAATCATATGGGATACACATAGTTTTTATCATTATTAGAAAAAAATAATAATAATAAAAAGGAAAATGTTATATTATCCAAAAATTTATCCAAATTCATTGTCCAAAAGATATGATAAGCTTATACATAATTACCACATTATCAATGTATCATCTCAAAATAAATGCAATAGGTATAAATTAGTTTGTCACATCATTTAAATAAAATTTTTGAATAAATTTTTGAAAAGTATAACATTATTAAAAAAATATATATATATATATATATATATATATGCATCTCTATTAATGGAGCATGTCTTAATCTTCCCCCCAGCTTTCTAAACATAATCCTGTATTTTTAATCATGTCTTGACAGTTTGAAACTGATATCTCTATGCTCTAATCCTTTGAGGTCATCGCCAGCAACCCCAGCGCACCTAAGTATGTAATGCAAGATGAAGAATAAATGATGCAAAATGTTTAATCGATTATTATTATTTTAGAGCTTTTGCCTTTGTTCTTCAGGAAAATCCATCAAAATTTTGTTCGTTGTTGTTATCATAACGGAAGACTAGAACAAATTTAGTGGCTAAGAAATGAAGCAAAGTTTGCCTGTGATTCTTATAATTCTGTTGCAATTTTTGCCGTCTTCAATGATCCAAGCACAATTTGTTGTATCAAATTGTGTCAATACAAGTGAGAAAATCTTTCACAAATATTATTATCATTTTACAGAGCCTTTGTACAGTCTGTCGAGGTCGTACCCTTATGAGCACAAGTTGAAAACGCAGAGGGGGATTAATTTTTACGTAAAGTCGGGGAGGTTCGAGGAGGAGCGTCCGGTGAATAGCGCCGAGAGAGTGAAGATTGAGAGGCAGGTTGAGAAGGATTGCTTCTCCATTCTGGCGCAGAATTGTCGGATAGAGGCTCACTTTCAGCAGTTGGGTTTTGTAAGAGAGACACCTCATTGCGACTTGTTGCGGCAATACCAGGTTAAGCAAGCTGGATCATCACTTGAGTTTGAGGTTTAATTCATACTCCCCTATATTTTGTTCTGTGATGAAGATTTATTTTACTTTATGTATAATTATGTCTTGTCTTCTATTTTTTTTTTTAATACAGGAATTGTAACTGGGACAAACCCAGAGAACAACCAGGACCATTGAACCAAGATATTACACTGTGGCACGGCCTGTGGGAGTGACAAGCCCAGAGAACAACCAGGACCATTGAACCAAGATATTACACTGTGACACGGCCTGGGGGACGACTCCCAAGTGGGAGAGAGCCACCCACACGAAGGTGGGGGAGAGACCCACACTGAGGTGGGAGAACAACCCACACAAGGGTGGGAGGACAACCCACACTGATGGTGGGACAGAAATTATTAATATATTATATATTATATTATTATATATATAGAAAGTGGGGGGAGCGGGTGTCGAACCACGCCTACACTTGGCGTGGAAGTTGACTGGTGCCAACGGCACCAGCAACCATTCGACTGTCTTGTCTTCTATTTGATGCTCATAACATACTAATTTAGACTAGATGTTTAGGAATTTTTATTTTATTTTATGTTGTAAATCAATTGGATGCCACTCTTTAGTATTTTATAATCTCCACATTAAAGATCATTATCATACAAATAATGATCATCATAATTGTACCTTAATGTTTTCTATAACCTCCACATTAAAGATCATTATTACTCAAATAATGATCATCATAATAGTATGTTAATATTATGTATAACTTATGTCTTTTCTTCTTCCTACATTAATGATTGTTAACCTATAAATAGAGGGTACATAAGTTTGTATTTTATATATCCAAATACTTGAAATGAAAGAATAAAATGACTACTTTTTCTCTAAAATTCTTCTTATGTTTTAATTTTAGTTTCTGTTCTTATTCTGCAATATCTTAATATTGCATTTGTTTTATAACACGTTATCAGCACGAGACTCTGACCAACTGAGTACAACGAATCTGGTATGACAGATTTTATTTATGTGATCTATTCTCTACTATTTGATTCAAATAATCTTGCTAGTATATGTGTTTCATGTAGAGGTCATGTTATACTGACAAATATTATGTTAAATTCAAAATAAATTTTTCTTCAGGTTTAATTGATTTTGTCTTTTTGCTATTCTGGTTTATATGTTATTTAAATATATGCAATATGAATCTTGTTTTGAAAGCATATGTTAAAAGCTTCAAATTCATATACTATTTTTATGATTTGATTAATTGTATAAAAATAACATATTTAATAAAAAAAATAGTTTTATTGGTTTGATTGATGCAAAAAGAAAGAAAAAAAAATTATATGAAGTTTATCTTTGTTCTGAATATGGAGAGAAAAAAAAAAATATATATATATATATATATATATTTGCTCTTTGTGAGATATCAATGTGCTTACTATTTGTTTAATTGATTTTATAAACATTGCTATATGAGAAATGTCATTTTTGGATATTCTGCATTCAAAAGTAAATTAATATCATTGAACTTACGTTTTGATATTTAAGTTATTATGATATTCCTTCTAGCTTTCCAATCTGCAACCTGAAGTTTGCAAGCAAAAATTAAAACTAAAAGTTTTAGTTTTCACATAGAACCAGAAGTTCTATAGTATTAATTTATTTGAAACTAGAAATTCTAGTTAAATTCTAATTAAATTTTGTTGGCTTTCATATTCAATGTGGGCAATTGTATATATCAAATAAATTATAGTTGTCTGAAGCAACATAATTAGCCCTTGCCTATTATATTTAAAGAGTGTGTCTTAGACCATGAATCTAAACACAAAAGATAATAAAATGTACAATTTTGTGTTTCATATATGAAGCCAATGTTATGTATGTACATATAGACATAAAGCAATGTGATTCTTTCGGGTTATGAAAAATTAAATAAAGATCGAACAAATTTGATCTTGTGATGTTATGGTCTTGCTTTTGCATATGACATAATGATTTCATCAAATTCGTTTTAATTGACGGGATTCTCGATGAACGATTTGAATTCGAATTGTTGAATTCTAAATCTGAACCAGAAGTTTCAGATTCTCAATAAATTTATTCTCATTTTTATTTGGATCTTAAAACCTAAAGTTTCAGATCCTTACTTCAGTTCTAGATTATAATTCATTTAGATTTTGGAACCAGAAGTTTCAAAATTACAAATGAAAAAGATTGAGAAAATTAAATCGATTCGAATTTGATACGAAAAAAAAACTCGAACCAATTATGTTTGAAAACATGTCTTCTCGTTAAGGGTGAGTAGAGACTTGAAGATCTTTTATACTAACTTTTATTCATGGTTTCATGATATATAGATCGTGAAATTTAGATTTATAAATACGTTAAAGTATTATAATTTTCTGTTTATGAATTTCAACGTATGTATTTTCATATTTGTGTATTTAATACGGATTACTTGATTGGATGTATATAACGATCTCATGCCTCATGTTATACAATTAAAATTTATTGGTGTTATGGTTAAGTCGTTACCTCTCTAGTGATGGTATGAGTCTGATAGTGGCATGAGCTGTTAGTTGTGAAAATTAGGTAGCGTCGACGGTTAAGGTTTTTTTTTATAGTTATTTTGTTTGGAATCTTTTATAATATATCATAAAAGTAAGACATTATTATAATTTACTTAGAACCTGAAGTTCTAAAACTAATTATAGTGATTAATGTGATATGGAAAAGAATTTCGATGTGATTTGAAAAAGAATTTCATTCTCAATTCTATCAAAAACTGAAGTTTTGAGTTATTATCATATTGAATATGTAATTATGATACACAATTACATTATAGCCTGAAGCTTAGGTTTTTGAGAAGAGAAGGTATAATATTTTTATTTTTCTTATCTTAAATTATATAATTATTATTAATTCTCATAAAATTTTTGGTTAGCGAAGGTCGTGTTATTTTCGTTCCTCAAAGCAAGATACGAAAATAAGGTATATGACATGTATTTTCTTATACCTTATTTGATTATTAAATATTTTTTATTATTAAATATTTGTTACAATTCGTTATAATAGTATTTTTGAGAAATTGTTTATTAATTCATTGTGCTTACAATTTATATATCTTGGAATGTACACTTGATCACCAAATAAATGAGGTCAGATGATTGAAATAATTTGTACTTCAAAATTGCTCCTGAAGTAGCAATGTTAATGATTATGGGTGAAAAATCATTTATATCGCATGACTAAATTAATTAATATCATTCCCTGAAGTGAATGTTAAATCATCTAATAGTCTTGGCGATGATTATGGTCAATAAAGTCTCGATGATCATAATAAATTTTAACCACCTGAAGTGGAATTCATATCAAAGTAAAGTAAGCAAAATGTTTATTATTGCTGGAATATGAAATTATAATAATTATGTACTTGAAGCATACATAATTATTTACCGATATAAAAAGGTTCCAAAAGAGCAAATTTGCATATTATAAAGTGAAAAACAACAATATTATATATGCGAAATTTTGTTACTTTAATAGATCCTGAAGGAATCTATTTAGATATACATTAATAAAAGTATATCGCATTTGTATTATCCATACTGTCATATGCCAGAAGCATATTTTACGATGACTATCATATGATTATAAGTATAATATGATAAAAAATTGTGATGAATCAAAAGTTTGTTTTTCATCTAAAAAGAAAATGATGCATCAAATTGTTGGAAGTAATATGAATATCCATTATAGAATCTGAAGATTCTTACCTAATAAATGTCACTGAAGGACAATAATTAATATTACAATTTGGTCATTGAATGACACAATGTATTTGGTCCCTGAAAGACACTATGTGTTTGGTCCCTGAAGGACACTATATGACATTTTAGTCATTGAAAAATAATATGATGGTCTAATATATCTCTGAAGGATGGTAAGACAGTATAATTAAATCCCAGAAGGACATTATGATTATGCAAATAAATTCATGAAGAATAACAACATAATGTCAATGAATAAATTTTCTCGTCGTTAGGGGGAGAATAAGGATAAAATTATAACGACGTGAAATTACAGTTGGCATGCATAATTCATTATGACGATTACTGTATAAGTCAATGAAATTACAGTTGACATGCATCATTCATTATGACGATTATTGTATAAGTCATATGAACTTGAAGTTCAAATGATTGTTTACTATGCATAATTCATTATGACGATTATTGTATAAGTCATATGAACTTGAAGTTCAAAGGATTGTTTACTTGAAAATTGTATACACGAATGATTTTATACTCACTGCCAATACATTAACCCGAGTGATTGTTTCTGAAGAACAATTTATATCAATGACAACAAATAAATCATTCGAAACATGAAAAGTAAATTTGGTTGTAAAGTTATTATTCCTTAAAGTGAATAATGAAATATCATGATCATTTTAAAGATCACACTCGAGCTATATATAATCCTCATCATATAAATACAACTCCTGAAGAGTTAAATATTTTTGAAGAGATAGAACTCTTTGAATCTCCCCCTATGGAACTTAAAAGGGATCTTAATTATATATGGAAAAGTGTATGTGCCCAAACTATAAATATTATAGTTTGCCCTAAGAATGTATGAAAGTTTACAATAGCTCCTGAAGAGGTGTGTGTACTGAAAATTTAAAGAAAATTAAGATCTTATATTTTATTGCTTTGCATATTATAGAAAAATGATGAGGATATTGAATAACATATTATGGATAAATGTCGACACAAAAATTATTAATCAAAACAAAAGAAGAGCTATATTTGTATAGTTATATTAAACTTGTCATGTGGACGCTTGAAGATGTCATATGTTTTGATCAAAATAATTACTCATATGAAAATTGAGATAGTAAGATATAATTGTATCTTAAAGGTTTACTACAGAAACTCAATATTGATTGTCTCATAGTTGATTTCACGTGATGAGAATTAATAGCCCTTGTACAGGCTAGTGCCTCAGAAGCGGTAAAATCTCCTGAAAAGATACAAAATCTTGGAAATACAAAAAAAAAAATTCCTTAGGAGAACTATGAAGTCATGATAAAATAATCATTGATAATTTATTTGTATATGCACTAGCTATTGAGATTATAAATAATATATCATAAACCATGTAGTATCCATGAGTATTGAAAAAGGCATGATTGGTCTAAGTGGAATGAAACAATTCAAATAAAATTGACTTTATCAGCCAAATGTGATGTATTTGGATCAATAGTCTAGATGTCTGAAGACGTCAAACCCATAGATATAAATGAGTATTTGTAAACGTAATAAGATGAAACGTATTCACCTGTGATGGATACAATTACGTTTCAATTTTTAATTAGTTTGGTAGTTTCCAAAAGACTTTAAACGTGCCTTTTGAATGTGGTAATGACATATTTATATGGGTCATTATATACCAATATATATATAAAAATCCCTGAAGGATTTAAATTGCCTGAAGCATATAATTCAAATTCTCGTAACTTGTATTCAATAAAGTTACAATGGTTTTTATATAGCTGAAAGCAATTCGGATGAATGTCTTAGTGAATACCTCATAAAAGAGGGATATATTAATGATCTATATGTCTTTGTGTACTCATAAAGAAATCAAAATCTGGATTTGCAACTGTAGCAATATATGTCGATGACATGAATTAAATTGGAACTCCTGAAGAGCTCCTAAGAACTGTTGAATATTTGAAAAAGAGAATTTGAGATGTAAGATTTTGAGAAAACAAGATATTGTTTCAGACTGAAGATCAAACACAAATCAGAGGGAATACTAATCCATCAGCTCGAAGACATTGGAGTGGAGTCAAACATATTTTTCAGTATCTTCAAAGAAACTACAAGAGTAACAGTTGTATACCTTTCAGGGGGAGTATATTAATTCAATATGGACATATGTGCACTGCACTCTTTTTTCCTTCGATCAGGTTTTGTCCCACTGGGTTTTCCTGACAAGGTTTTTAACGAGACAGTACCTTTAAGCACGTCCAAATATTATTGAATTCAAAAGATTATCGCACTTTTGATTCAAAAGATCATGAAATTCACCAAAAGAAAACATATCAACATGAGGGGGAGATTACTGCGTACAAAAATTATGACTATTTTTTCATTTATCAGGATTTTTTCCCATAGGGTTTTTTTTTTTTCCTGAGGCATATTCTTTGTACGGTGGACATCCAAAGTGAGAGTGTTATAAATCAATTGGATGTCATCCTTTAGTATTTTATAACCTCCACATTAAATATCATTATCATACAAATAATGATCATCATAATTGTACCTTAATGTTTTCTATAACCTCCACATTAAAGATCATTATTACTCAAATAATGATCATTAAAATAGTATGTTAATATTATGTATAACTTATGCCTTTTCTTCTTCCTACATTAATGATTGTTAACCTATAAATAGATGGTACATAAGTTTGTATTTTATATATCCAAATACATGAAATGAAATAAAATAATAAAATAACTACTATTTCTCTAAAATTCTTCATGTGTTTTAATTTTAGTTTTTGTTCTTATTCTGTAATATCTTAATATTGCATTTGTTTTATAACATTTTATTATTTTTAAGGGATAAGACTGATTTATGAAATAATCGGGACTAATCAGAATAAAGACACTGATGGCAAAGTCCAGGTGCTACTCCCATACTGAAGGGATCCGTTAATATAAAGGTGGGGGAATAACCCACACAAAGATGGAGAGACGGCTCACGCATATAGGTGGGGCCGTAGGAGAGCATTTTATTTTCGGCTTTGGATGTAGAACCACGCTAAGGGCATGGGGCTTAAACACATTTGGGAAAAGTTATTTTATATAAGGGTTTTAACCAAATCTAACATTTTTTTTATAACCCTTTGGGATATTACCCATTTTTTTTGAATTCCCTGCAGCATGATTTTTTTTGGTCCAAAATACCCTTAATAGTCCAGCTAATTACCACTTATCATGGTTTTTCCCTCCAATGACCCACCCCATTTCTGATTCTCTCTCTAAAATTCCCACCTCATCAAATTTTTTCCTCTCATTCTCTCTCTAAAATACCCTAACCCATCTACATTCTCATCCCTCCTCCCTCTATTATTATTCTTCTTCTTCTTCTTTCCTTTTTTTCTTTTTTTTTTCCTGAGTTGGATCTGGTCGCGAACCAGAACCATATGGTTCTGGGTTCACGAACCCAGAACTAGATCCGATTCTGGGTCGCGAACCCAGAACCAGATTTCTTTTTTTTTTTTTTTTGTTTGTTTGTTTATTAATGAGTTTATGAATGATTTGATGTTGTTGTTGTTGTTGTTGTGGGAGATGATGATGTTGATGAATTGGATTGATGAATTGTGGTTATTGATGAATTGTGGGAAATTATGGGTTTTGATATTGAAGGAATGGGAGGGGTAATTTTGTTCAAAAAATAATAATAAGGTCCGTTTTGATAATTCAGAAAACTAGAAGTCAATTTTGTAATTTAAAAAATATATTTAAGGGCGCTTCTTGGGTAAGAAGCGCCCTCTATTCTAAATTTGATAATTACGAAATAACCCCAAAAATTTGTTTAATTATGAATTTTACCATGAATTTTCAATTAAGGTTGGGAATCTCAACCTCGAGGTTGGGATTCCTAACCTGAAAGTTAGGATTGATAGGGAATCCTAACCTTGAGGTTGGGATTATGGATTTTGATATTAAAGAAATGAGAGGAGTAATTTTGTTCTAAAGATAATAATAAGGTCAGGTTTGATAATTCAAAAAAATAAAAGTGCAATTTTGTAATTTTAGAAAATATCTTTAAGAGCGCTTCTTACCCAAGAAGCGCCCTCTATTCTAAATTTAATAATTACGAAATAACCCTAAAAATTTGTTTAATTACGAAATATATATAATTGAACATTTAGGTTGACATTCTCAACCTCCAGGTTGGGAATCCCAACCTAAAGGTTGGGAGTTCCAACCTTGATTCAATATTCATATTTGAAATCTCAACTTCAAGGATGGGAATCTCAACCTTGAGGTTGGGAATCCCAAACTTGAATAAACATCTAAGGTTAGGATTTTCAACCTTTAGGTTGGGATCCCAACCTAAAAGTTGAGAATCCCAATCTTTGATATTCAATCCTATTTGGAATTCCCAACCTTGAAGTTGAGATCCCAACCTATAGGTTGGGATTGATTTAAAAAAATACTCATTAAGGGTATTTTTGTCCATTCATGTTTTTTTTTCTATTTGGAACTCCCAACCTCGGAGTTGAGATTCCCAACCTATAGGTTGGGATTGATTTCAAAAAATACTCATTAAGTACATTTTTGTCCTTTCAATATCTTTTATTAATAATAAAAAATAAAAAGGTTACTTTTGAGGATGGCTTCCCAAAAAACGTCATTTTCTTAATTTTCTCTTTATATAAATATATTGTGTATCTCCTGGGCTCCTCTTATCACAATAATTGCTCGTGAAACAGTGCTTGTCACTGAATCTAGTTGAACTTCTGTCCACTTTTCTTTTGTAGTAATTGGAAAATCATTTTACACGTCTTCTGGCACCTGATTTTCCCCGATTAATTTTACGTCTTTCTTGATCTGTTTTGCCTACGTGGGCGGGTGGTATGCACCATCTCATCCAATCTATGTTTTCAGAAACAGTTCTTTCTTTTTTAGAATGCCGTCAATTGGATCTTGATTTCTTGCTTGATTGTGAAGTAGTCTATCTGTCTTTGAGCTTATAATTGTTACTAGCCCTCAAATGTTACATTTGAAATGATGTGTTTTAGAGTTTCAAGTGTCTTCGATGTAGAAATCTTTTTATATTTTTTCCCTTTTCTATTAAATATAATATTAAATTTATTTAATTATTTTAAAGTTTAAATTAATGTATACATTAATTATTTCTAAAAAATTATATTTTTATATTAATTATAAATTAAATGTTATCTTATTTAAAATTGATAATATATAGTTATATTTATTTTTTGAAATAATTTTAATATATTATGTTATTTTAATTTAATCATTTTATATATAAAATATATTTATTTTATTCATATTTTATAATTTAATCCCAACACCGACGAAACAAAAGATAATACTATTTTTATTCAATCTTATGCTATACCAAACACATTATGATATTAATTTATCCAATCCAATCCAATTTAATTCAATCTCATTAAAATAATTCAATCTAATCCCGTATGCTAGTAATTAGTCGGATGAAACTCCTTTTTGCAAACTATAACTTTTTCTTTATATATATATATATATATGAAAAATTAGCTACTGATTAAGGAGGTGCACATATATCAGTTTTATAGAAGTGTAAATACCGGCACTCCTTACACATACTTTGCAAAGAACTATCATCTATAATAAATTATTATTTTTTAAATAATTACAAGGTAATTAAAATTATATTAAAACCAATAATTAAGAGTCTATCCACACCTATTAAGATTAAAAACTAAGGCAGACAGCCCATTGAGAGAAATTTGCTCTCACAATAAGGAGATCATACTTTCCAAATATACTAGTAAATGTCATGATAAGATTCGAACCTCTACGACGTACATAAAGAGAAAAAATACTAACCACTTGAGCTATTTCAAAGGATGTGCAGGTATTCTTTTTATTGATGCTGGTTGCTAGTTTACATAATGCTATGGGATGCACATAATTTTTATCATTATTAGAAAAAAAAAAATGCATCTCTAGCAATGGAGCATGTCTTAATCTTCCCCCAAACTTTGTAAACATAATTGTGTATTTTTAAATCACGTCTTGACAGTTTGAAACTAGTATCTCTATTCTCTAATCCTTTGAAATTATCACCAGCAACCCCAACGCACCTATCAGTATGTACTGCAAGACGAAGAACAAATAATGTTAGAAGTTTAATAGATTTTTATTATTTTAGAGCTTTCGCCTTTGTTCTTCTTGAAAATCCATTAAAAATTTGTTCGTTGTTGTTATCATAAAGAAAATGCATGATTAGAAGCAAATTTAGTGGCTAGGAGAGGGAAATGAAGCAACTAGGTTTATTTGAAAATACTTTATAATTCCAACAAAACCCTTACCTTGACAATAGGCTTTTCAGTCATGATAATTGTCATCCAACCAACATAAGGCAGGAACCTGTAGAAAGAGAGAGAGAGAAAGAAATAAAAATTAAACATAACAAGGACTCAGTATGCAATATGTAAACAAATAGATGGGATCAACCAGAACGATAAAGCAAATAATTTATTTATTTATTTTTTGATAATCCATAAATCTCTCGAAATCGCTTAGTAAATTTAAATTCGAAATTGGAGTCTCTACTTAACCCTACAATCTTTGGGAAATAGTAAACTATAGTCTTTAGCTATATATATGCCTATGAGGGTTTGAACCTCAGACGTTGAGGAAGCAAACCCTAACGCTGATAATAAAGCAAATAATTAAGGCTGATAGAAAGGCTGACTATCAACTATAAGAATCATTCATGCTGACTGACAAATTCATAATAGGTATGTTACAATCTTAATTCTTTGCATTGCTTACCTTGTTCCTCACTTGCATGAATGTGTCTTCTTGATTATATTAGTGGATTAAATGAAGAAATTGTGAGGGTTGTCAATGCTCTAAAATTAAGTTATTGAGTCCTATTAACGAACCGTTTGGACTAAGACTCAATAAATTAGTTATAAGATATATGACAAACATTCACAATTCATACACTTCATCTACCAAAATTATCAATAACACATTGCTGCTTATATCAATTATATATAAAATATGTAATTGGCCATGACATGTAGCCTTGCAAGGAAGTAACAAAGTAGCAAATGCAAAGAATTAGATTTTGATCTGCATTGATTCAAACTTAATAAACGTTATCAAGGCCAGGATACGGACAGAATACACTTAATTCAAGCTTAAGCTATTAAGGCCGACATATAAATAAAAGATATTTCTGTCCAGTTCAAATGCAATATTCCATATAAACAAGAAAATTGCAGCTTGAACACACTAATGAGTCATTCTTAATGAAGTATTAATCAGTTCAACTAATTCTACATAGCTAGTTTAAGAAAAAAAATTTGCTTCATAAGCGCAATTTACCCAACAGCTCTTCCCATGATATGTTGATGATTTACCCAACGCTGACCATAAGCATACAACCCTCTGTCATCGGAAGGATTATTGTCTCCTGATTATGAGAAAAATAGTGCATTGAACAAATGACTGAATTATAATACAATAAAGCAACATAAGAAATTATAACATATTTCAAAACATTATACTTGAGCTTATGTGACCCAGAGATGATTTCAAGAAAACTATCTTTGTTTAAGCAACACCATGATTGGAAAAAATAAATTAATGGATATGAAAAAATACTGCACCTTTTGTGAGGATATCAACTTCTTCTGTCTCTCGTCGCTCATGAACCTACCAAAGTATAGAAAAATACACAAATTTATACTATACAAAATACAAATATGTTTTAAACGAGGTACAAAGAGCAGCAGGAATTATGTATAATCATTAAATATTTATTTATGCTATGCCACCAACGTATCCGCTACGAATTCTGACAGTTTGCAAGTCCCATATATAACCCAAGGTTTTTGAAAAATTAATTCTGGTGTAATTTTCAGATGCATTTTTTCTCGGTTCAATTGAAAGATTAGGAACACTGAAAATATCATTACAGAAAAATAGATAAGTTTCAAGTCTCCCATCATCTGCTAAATTTTGACAGCCTCCTTGCAGAAAACATTATATACCGACAATAAGATAGAAATTCAAGATTCATCTTGGCCATTAAGGTTCCTAGATGACATCTGTTGCTTACTGGTTGAAATCAAAGGAAGCAGGAAATAAAAAGATGTGATTCAGAACATCTTATAGTCAGCAGGAGATTCTTATTGTAGTAGATGGTCAATAGTTCCCTAGATTTAGCTTTCTTTCATTTGTTAGTCATAGGAACAACTTTAAGTACTCGAAGTATCCATTATTCTTACCTCAATCACTCGATGGACAATTGGAATATCACGTCCCTAGACAGCATGGAAACGATACTTTAGCAAAATGAATTATAGAAGCACAAACGTTAGAAAGCAAAAATTAAGACAAGGAAAGGTATAATATAACAAATGTAATGTGTGCACGGATACATACTATTGCCATAAAAAATAAATAATATTCCCCGGGGCAGCTTACTATAATAATTCAAAAAATAATAATAAAAGCAACACTACAATCACATTGCATATTTGTTATGCGTATTTTTTGGACTTAGTAGTTGGGCTGGTAAAAGTCTAATTGAGGCCCATTTGAGACCCGATAAGAAGACCCGATAAGGTCAACATAGTCGAAGCCCATCAGACGAGGCCTAGTATTGACTCAAAGACCATCAAGACTTCCAGCTGGCATCAACAGACTCATAAATACAGGCAAGTCGCAGCTCGACGCCTACGCAGCTCGTTTCTCAGCGAGCTCGAGATGAGGACCACTATGACACGTCAGCTTGCTCAGATACGTGATAAGTATCATATCTTCCAGAACAGGCAGTTACCAAGTTCAATAGTGATTCTCTCTCTCCGAATATGGTAGTTGCCCAATCAAACCATGATTTCCTCATCAGATATGGAGATTAATTCAAATTCAAATTCAAGTCATCATTATTTCAAGATAATTATAGCAATTTCCTGATATCACCTAAATATATTAGGAAGCATGATTAATTTATAATTCTTTTCCTTATTTTTCCCAATTGTTTAGGGAATGTAATTAATTCAGGATTCTCTTCCTGATTTGCTACAACCAGAATTGTAACTCTTCTTTCCCTATAAATAGGGATTGAAACCATTGTAACAACGGGAGACAATATTCAATAATATACTGTCACTCTGCAGAGATTAAGAGTTGGACAGTCGTGGACGTAGGCCTTTTTATTGCCGAACCACGTAAAATTTGGTGTTCTTCGTTTGATCATCTGATTTCTGTCTTTGTCTTTTCTAGATTTTTGTGCTTTCTCACATTGATTGCAGGTATTGGGCATTGATTTCTCGTCGACTGAATTCCAACGTCGACATTTTGGCGCTAGAGGAAGGGGCCTCAACTGCAATCTTTTTCATCCCAGTTTATCAACTTCTGACGAGATGGCAAAGACTAGATCAAACAGGTTCCTTGGAGATGATGACCAGGCGGAAAGTCACGTGAACCAATCCCAGCAGAACTTACAGCCTGGGCAAGACGCAACCACGCATGCAGCAGGCCCGTCCCAAGGACAGACACTCGGGGCCGCGCCAGGCATCCCCCCTTTACCTCACCGTCAATCGGTTCCAGTTGCCCAAACGGCCGAAGGGCAGAATGCGTTGTTACAAAGGCAAGAAGCGTTGGAGGATACGGTTAGGCAGCTCACGCAAGCCGTCAACATGTTGGTACAGGCCCAGGTACACAACGTGACTAGGGTGGAAGTTCAGGCACCACAGGGAGTGCCTCAGCCTCTCGAAATAGCGCAGGGACCTGAAAGGCTAGCAAGGGAGGTCCCGCGACCTGCAGATTCGGCTCGCTCATCTAATGCGCGTTCGAGGGGTGGAAGACACCCTGTTCAACACGAAAGGGAGGTCGCACGTCCTGATAGCCAGGTAGCAAGACCAAGCCAGGAGGGGAACAGGCGAATGGAAGTTGATCAAGGCAGAGTTCGAGTCGCAGCTCGTTATGCCGATGAGGTGGATGGGCAGCAGGTAAGGCTCCATCGTCATGAAGATCGGTTCGAGGATGAAAGGTATGATCCTGAGCATCCGGCTCCAAGTCTTGATCATAGGAGAAGATACGAGCTCCGAGATCCCCAAGTAGAGGAGCTCCTCCAAAGAGTCCGACAGTTGGAAGCACGACCTGGAGTTCCAGAACAGCGTGGGCTCTACGGAGACAGGACCCCATTCACAAGGGAGATTGAGACACAGCCTCTCCCTCCAAGGTTCAAGATGCCGAGCATTCAGCAATACAATGGGGACAGTGACCCATATGACCATCTAGACGCTTTCAACGTTCAGATGGATTTGCAGACAGGAAATCCAATGGTAAAGTGCCGAGTGTTCCCGGCCACATTGGGGGACATTCCGAGAACGTGGTTTAGAAATCTCCCAGCTCGCAGCATAGGAAGTTGGGAGCAATGCCAACAGAAGTTCGTTGGTCAATACAGGGCACTGAGAAGGCAGCTCGCTCCATCCTGCCACCTTGCCACCATTTTTCAGCGTCAGGGTGAGTCGTTGAAGGAATACATCACCAGATTTAGACGCGAGGTCGCGAATGTCGAACATCCATCAGATGAAAGCATTCTGACAGCGATCTCAGCTGGGCTGCGCAAGGATGGAAAACTATACGAGAGCATTTACAAGTCCCCAGTGAAGGATCTGGGAGAGTTCTATGAGCGAGCTGCGAAAGAGATAAGATGGGAAGAGACCTTCGGCCCGAAGAAACAGATTCAGAAGAATGAAGCGGGCAGTTCCAGTCAGCCAAAGAAGAGAAACAATGGCCGGAATGAAGAAGGAAGGAATAACGGCTCGAGTAATCAGATTGCGAAGAGATCGAGGAGAGAGCCGAGGTATGAGCGACCTCAGCGTTGGGGTCGCCAGGAAGGATACAGCATCCTGACTACGTCTCCAGACAGGATTTACGCTGCGGAGCGGAATAAGGAGGACTTTGGGAGGCCCAATCCTATAAGGGCTCCCATTCAGCACAGAGATCAGAACAAGTTCTGCGCCTACCATAATGAGGTCGGGCACAGTACATCAGATTGCTGGGCGTTGAAGAACGCCATTGAAAAATTAATCAGGCGAGGTCGCTTGGGGGAATATGTGGCAAGACCTGCTGACCAGCGACCTCATCAGCAACGACCTCAACAGCAACAGCCAGTACACCAACAACAGCCCCAGCGAGCTATCGAGCAAGGCCAGGAACCTGCGGTAAGAACTATTTTCACTATTTATGGTGGCCCCCATATCGCAGGTGATTCCAACAGATCACACGAGAGATACGTACGAGAGGCGAACCATTCATTTCAGCTCAGCGGGTCGGAGGGACCTGCCAAAAGAGCGAAGCCGACCTCGGACGAGATCGTATTTACAGAAGAAGATGCTAGAGGAGTGATCTGTCCTCATAATGATGCGTTGGTTATACGAGCAAAAATCAGCAATGTGGAAGTTAGGCGCATCATGATCGACACTGGGAGCTCGGTGAATGTGATGTATAGAAGTTGTTTTGACCAAATGGGGCTGCGAGCAGACCAGATGAAGCCATCCCCGGAGCCTCTATTTGGATTCACTGGAGATGCTGTGATACCAGTGGGGCAGATTAAGCTGCCGTTAACTCTAGGGGAGTCAGGTCGTCAAGCAACAACCTTGACAGACTTTTTGATAATCGACGGCCCATCAGCATATAACGTGGTCCTCGGAAGACCTGCTATGAACGAGTTGGACATGGTTACCTCAACCAGAACACTGACTGTGAAGTTCCCAACTCTCAATGGCATCGGATGTGTTCGAGGAGAACAGCACCTAGCTCGTCGTTGTTACGAAGATGCTGTGAAGATGGGCGTGAGAGGAAAAAGGTGAACGTGGTCTCAGGGGGCGAGCCACGAGCTAAGACTGAGAAGGGAGTCAGTCACGACCTGGACCCTCGCGAGGTAGATGCAGACCGAGCTACCGGTCCAATTGAGGAGTTAGAAGATGTACCAGTCAGCGAGGTAGATCCTGAGCGATGCTTGAAGCTGGGAAGAGGATTAACTCCGGAATTGAGAGCCCAGCTCGCTGACTTCCTAAAGGCGAACTTGGATGTGTTTGCATGGAATCATGAGGACATGGTGGGAATAGATCCAGAGGTGATGTCTCACAGGCTAAACATTGATCCTCATTTCAAACCAGTTCGCCAGAAGAGAAGGGTAATGACAGGGGAACGATACTTAGCACTGAAAGAAGAGGTGGACAAGCTCCTGGTTAACAAGTTCATCAGAGAGGCTTACTACCCGACCTGGGTTGCCAACCCCGTGTTGGTGAAAAAGAAAAACGGGAAGTGGAGGACCTGCATCGACTTCACTGACCTGAACAAAGCGTGCCCAAAGGACAGCTTTCCCCTGCCAAGAATAGATCAGCTCGTGGATGCTACCGCTGGCCACGAGCTCCTGAGCTTCATGGATGCATATTCAGGATATAACCAGATCCCAATGAGGCCTGAAGACGAAGAGCACACCTCGTTCATGACTGATCGGGGGCTATATTGCTACAGGGTGATGCCCTTCGGGTTAAAGAATGCTGGAGCGACCTATCAACGTTTGGTGAACATGATGTTCAAAGAACAGATTGGGAAGACTATGGAGGTCTACGTTGATGATATGCTGGTGAAGTCCAAGCAGATCGGTGATCATGTTAGCAATCTGAGAGAGATGTTTCAAATTCTGAGGAACTACCAGATGAAGTTAAATCCACTTAAATGTGCATTCGGAGTGGCTTCTGGGAAGTTCCTGGGCTTCATGGTCAATAGTAGGGGGATTGAAGCAAACCCTGAGAAGATCAAGGCGCTGATTGACATGAGGTCGCCGACCAGAGTGAAGGACGTACAAAGCCTCAATGGCCAGGTCGCAGCATTGAGTAGGTTCATCTCGAAAGCTACAGACAAATGTGTCCCTTTCTTTGACATTCTAAAGAAAGCAAAGAATTTCGAATGGACTGAACAGTGTGAAGTAGCCTTCCAGCAGTTGAAGGAATATATGGGGCGAGCTCCACTTCTTTCCAAGCCCAAAGAAGAGGAAAAGCTGATCTTATACTTAGGGGTGTCTCAGCAAGCTCTAAGTGCGGCGCTGGTAAGGGAAGAAGAAAAGACGCAGCTCCCAGTCTATTATGTGAGCAAACGGTTACAAGATGCTGAAACCAGATATTCCCAGATGGAGAAATTGGCTTACTGCCTGGTGATTGCATCAAGGAAGCTGCGACCTTATTTCCAAGCTCACACCATAGAAATCCTCACCAAGTATCCATTAAAGCAAGTTTTGCAGAAAGCAGACACCTCAGGTCGTTTGTTGAAATGGGCAGTGGAGCTCGCGCAATTCGATATCCAATTCAAGCCAAGGACGGCTATCAAAGCTCAGGCTCTTGCAGATTTCATTGCAGAATTTACAGGACCCGTGGATAATGAAGCTGAGTCTTCTGAAGGTCCGGCCTGGGAGCTTTTTGTTGATGGATCATCCAGCGAGCAGAGGGCTGGAGCTGGAGTTCTACTGATCAGTCCTGAGGGCCACAAAATCCTCTGTGCTCTAAGGTTTGGCTTTCAGGCGACAAACAATGAAGCTGAGTATGAAGCCCTGCTCGCAGGTCTACGATTGGCTAAGGAAATGCGGGCTGAACACTTGAAGATTTTCAGTGACTCACAGCTCGTCGTCAGCCACGTAATAGGAGAATATCAAGCCAGGGGACCAAAAATGGCCCTCTACCTCCAAAAAGTTCACGAGCTGCTAGGTGCATTTCAGAAATACGAAATGAAGCAGATCCCGCGAGCTCAGAACTCGCATGCTGATGCATTAGCTCGCCTCGCAACTACGCGAGATGCAGATTTCCTTGGGGCTATCCCAGTTGAGTTCCTACCAGCTCCAAGTACTGAAGAAAAGAGTGTGACGATGGTCATATCTGTACGGCCTGATTCCTGGATGAGCCCTATTCTTGAATACTTGCAGGACGGAAAACTGCCTAATGACAAGCTGGAAGCCCGACGACTACGAGCTAGGGCAGCCAGGTATTGCATCTATGATGATGCACTGTACAAGAAGGGGTTCACAGCACCGTTATTAAGATGCATTGATGGCCATGAGTGTGAAACAGTATTGAGGCAAATACACGAAGGCCACTGTGGGAACCATGCTGGGGGGCTGTCTCTGGCTCAGAAGGCACTTCGCCAAGGCTTCTACTGGCCCACCATGAGGCAGGACGCCTCAACTTAGTGAAGAAATGCGACAAATGTCAAAGGTTTGCTCATATTCCGCGAGCTCCACCAGCTTACCTCCAACAGATGGTGAGCCCGTGGCCCTTTGCGATCTGGGGAATGGACCTGATCGGTCCCCTACCGATGGCACGTGGAAGATGTAAACATGTAGTAGTCGCAGTGGATTATTTCACTAAGTGGGCTGAAGCGAAAGAACTTGCTGAGATCTCCACTACAAAGATTGAGAAATTCGTGTGGAGCAACATTATTAGCAGATTCGGGGTCCCACAGCAGATCGTGACAGACAATGGAACTCAGTTTGCCAGTGACCAGTTTCTTAGGTTTTGCAACAACCTCAAAATTGTTAAAAGTTTCTCGGCAGTAGACCATCCACAAGCCAATGGCCAAGTGGAAGCTGTAAACAAGATTATCAAGCAGACCCTGAAGATGAAATTGGAAGCCAAGAAAGGAGCGTGGGTAGACGAGCTCCAAAAAGTATTGTGGTCCTATAGAACCACAGCTCGCGGCTCCACTGGCGAGACCCCATTTTCAATGGTCTACGGATCGGAAGCTATGATCCCGGCTGAGTTTGAAGTCACCTCGCAAAGAAGAGCGACCTTCAATCCAAACAACAATGATCAGCTACTTGCAGCAAACCTGGACCTGCTCGAGGAACATAGGGAAACCGCTAGGTTAAGGGTAGCTGTCTATCAGCAGAGAATAGCGAGATACTATAACAAGTATGCTCGCATTCGCAGATTCAACGTAGGAGACCTAGTCCTACGCCTCATCCTACCAGGAGCCCGCAAGCCGAGTGATGGATCCTTAGGCCCAAACTGGGAAGGACCATATGTTGTCAAAACAGCCTTGGGAAATGGAGCTTATCGACTAGTCAATGTAAACGGGGCAGAAGTCCTCCGAGCTTGGAATGCCGAGCATCTCCGCCCCTATTATCAATAAGTTTTTCATTACATGTAATATGGATTAATTGTAAATGATATCTCCATTTCTCTCCTGTTTTTGATTCAACTTTCTTCACCAGGCTGACGGGCTCCGAGCTCAATGGTTAGGAATATGAATTAAAGAGCCTAAAAAGCAAGTGACTAAGTGTCCTTGCATAGCTCGCCTAATGAGCCTAAAAAGCAGCGAGGTGACGACCCCTGCATAGCTCGCTATGAATTAAAGAGCCTAAAAAGCAAGTGACTAAGTGTCCTTGCATAGCTCGCCTAATGAGCCTAAAAAGCAGCGAGGTGACGACCCCTGCATAGCTCGCTATGAATTAAAGAGCCTAAAAAGCAAGTGACTAAGTGTCCTTGCATAGCTCGCCTAATGAGCCTAAAAAGCAGCGAGGTGACGACCCCTGCATAGCTCGCTATGAATTAAAGAGCCTAAAAAGCAAGTGACTAAGTGTCCTTGCATAGCTCGCCTAATGAGCCTAAAAAGCAGCGAGGTGACGACCCCTGCATAGCTCGCTATGAATTAAAGAGCCTAAAAAGCAAGTGACTAAGTGTCCTTGCATAGCTCGCCTAATGAGCCTAAAAAGCAGCGAGGTGACGACCCCTGCATAGCTCGCTATGAATTAAAGAGCCTAAAAAGCAAGTAGTTAAGTACCCTTGCATAGCTCGCCAAACATTCTAAAATACCCATTACTTATACTTACAAAATTTTGTTAAGTGTTGCTTTTATTATTATCAGGTTTTGGGCTCGCAGGAAAAATGAAGAGCATGAAGTACATTGGCCTGAGTAACATTCAACACAAGAGGAGTAATGAAAGAAATTTTCATTAAAATACGAAGACTGATTACAAATTGAAAGATAAAAGATATACATGAAAAAGAAAAAAAAATTGCTAGTTCTCTGCAGGAGGGTCTGGATTAGCCGAAGGTTCCGGACCAGGGGCAGACGAGGCAGCTTTTGATTTAAAATCCTCAATGGTTTTGAGCCCTATGTCCCCGAAGATAGAGAAATCCATGTCTGGATGGGACATCCACAGTGTATAGAGGAAATCGCGACCTGTCCTTTCTTCAGCCTCATCCCTTGCATCTGCAACCCGCATTTTCAGTTCTTGGGCAGCCTGCTCTCTAAAGGCTGTTAGCTCCTCGAAGGCATTATCAGCTAGACGGTTGACGACCTCAGCCTCTTTCTTCATATCTTCAACCTGCTGTTCCGCAGCCTCAGCTCGCTGAATAGTTTCCCCCACTTGTTGCCTAAGTACCTCAGCTCGATGCTCAGCCTCCTTCGCACGGTTATCCGCAGCTGTCACTTCCTCAGCTCGTTTGGCTACAGCCTCCTTAGCACTTTTAGCTGCAGCTCCCATCTCACCAGCCCGCTTATTGGCCTCCTCGGCCTGCTTCTCGGCAGTTTCAGCTCGCGCCAGAGCAGCATCAATCTGACTATGAAGCACTTCAATTTTCTCTTCTGCAGCTGAAGCTCGCTGTTCGTCCAGTGCGGCCTGTTGCTCAGATCGCCTCAGATCCTCTTTTACCTTGAGCAGCTCATCCTTTAACATAGCATGATCATCCTCCATTTTCTTCAAGGCATCCTCGGCTGCTTGCCTTGCGGCGTTTGCCTCAGCGATCTGGGCTTCTTGACCTTCTATCTTGCCCGAGGTAAAGCGAGCTAAATCATCATTGGCTGCCTCCAGGTCGAACTCCAACTTCCTCATCTCATCCTTGGCAGCCCTTGTCTCCCTTTTTCGCTTCATCGCAGCAAGGGCACCCTGAAAATCATGAACACATTAAAATATTATCAAGGAAGAAAATCAGCAGATAAAAAAAAAAAAAAAAAAAAAAAATTAACTTACCAGCATGCAATGACGAGCCACGAACTCATCCAGATCCTCGCCCCTAAGGCTCCTATTTTCCAAGACGTTTGTATGATTAAGCATAATTGTTGACCAGCTGTCAAGGAAAGCATTCAAGTATCTTCCTCCAGGACCCAGCTCGATATCTGATCTGGTGGGTGAAGGAGTTCTCTCACGCTCTGGGATATCGCGCGCATCATCATGAGAAGCACCACGACGCGACACAACAGTACGCCTAGTCGCATATGTGCTGCGGGCAGTTCGGGCTGCCTCGGGGGCAACATCTGAAGGAGCATCACCTTTTCCAGGCTGCGAGCTGGAAGGCGTAGGTCGCTGAAGATTTGCAAAAACATCTGAGAGAGGCACCTCGCTGGGAGCATCAGTCGAGGGAGTAGTGGCTCCAGCAGCAGCATGCACTTCGCTGGGAACATCGGATGAAGGGGCAGTGGCTTCAATGACTGCTGGCCCTTTGGTAGATGCAGCAACTGAAGGAGCCTGGTCCTGGCCAGATGGTTTGGAGCGTTTGGAGGGTGCCACTGGAGTGGCCAAGTCTTCAGCAGGTCTTTTTGCCGAAGGAGCTGAGGAAGCTTGAAACTCAGCAGGGCGTGCAGGAGGAGATTTCATGAGCACAAGTTTCCTCCTATTTGCTGGGAGTTTCGTGGAAGAAGGAGCAGGAGCTGGAGCGCGAGCTGGGGATGACAGTGAAGCCCCTGGAGTAGATGCATGACGTGGAGAAGATGATGGGTCAGCTTGTGCAGCAGGAGCTGCAGGAGTTGAGTCTGATCCTGTCCGAGCTGGAGCAGGAACAGAAGAAGAACTTTTTCTAGATGCACCCTTTGAAGAGGCGCGAGCTGAAGACGGTTTCGCCTTCGTTGGAGTGTGAGCTGAAGATGGTTTTGCTCTAGACGAGGTGCGAGCAGGAGCACCTCGAGATGAAGTCTTCCGAGGTGGAGAAGGGGAGCGAATGTTATCCGAGCGAATGACATCCTCTGATGATGAAGAGACCGTTGGTGGAGGTCGGGAAGTAGACGCATCTAGAACAGAAACTTCGAAAACAGAAGGAAGTCTAGGCCTGTCACTCATCTTGCCTATGTCCTCCCCAGCTCGCAGAAAATGTGATTCCGTAGAAGGGGCAAGCTTGTAAGCCCTAAGGATAACATCATCAAATCTGCTGCTGATGCCCGCGTCGTTCGATTTCGCGAGCTTGTTAAGAGCTCGTTCCTCCCCGCTGCTGAGAGAAAACTCGTCCATTTTCAGCTCTGCACAGTAAAGGATTAAAGAATGATAGGTGATGAAGATGCAAAACAAAATCAGCTCGTGGGAGTTTTCTTATGAATACCTGGTTTCAGAACGAAACTGAAGTTTCGGAGGTCTGCAAGAGATGGGCACGAGATGTAAAACCAGCTCGTCTTGTATGGCCCGACGTTGGATTTACCTTTCGCTTCTCCCTTGGGCAAAAGGTCTTTGTATTGTGACTGACGAGCTGTCAGATAGTAAATCCCATCTGGTTTCTCTCCTTCTCCCGCGCTTAGAGCCTTGAAGGAGTAGAACTCCTGGATAATTCTTGGTGTAGGGGCATGAAGGCCGATCCTGTAGAAAGCTATGGCCAGCGAAATCAACTGTGTGTAAGAATTCGGAGTCAGTTGAAATGGTGCGAGCTTGACTTTGTTGAGAAATTCGATTAAGTACGGCGGAACGGGGAACCGCAACCCCTGCTCGAGATGCTGGGTGCTGACAGCGATATATCCCCTGGGTGGATAACAAGCATGATTGTCCGAATCAGGAAGTAAAATGCGGCAACCGAAAGGGATGTGGAATTGCTTGACAAGTCCTTCCACCTCAGGACGCTTCAATGATGAGGGATGACGGGCGAATGCTGCACGGGCTTCTCTGCCCTGAATGGCATGAACTCGGGCTTTATCGCGCTCACGAGCTTCGTTGCTTGGGATCATCCCCTTGCGAATCCCACTTGAAGACATCTAAAAGTAAACAGATAAATACATATATATCATTGCAGGAACAGCAATGGTGATGGAGCAAGATGAGTCCAAAACAGAAAATATGAAGAAAAGAAGCCTCACCTTGAATTGTTGACGAGGTGAGAAACGATGAAGAAGACTGAGGATTTCGTAAAAAAGTAGTGGGTCCTGGTTGCTTGAAAGCTTGAAACTCTTGTTTGCTTGGAAGAAAGTGACAGATGAAAGAAGAAAATGAAAAGGGACCAATAGTTTATATAGACAATCGAGCATGAATCCCCAACCATCAGATCTTTGGAAAGCGTAACCGTCATAAATCTGACGGTGTAGCGTGAAACGTGGCTTTGGAAATGATACAGTCGTCAGTTGAGGGACGTGCGCATTAAATGTGCGTGTAAAGGACATGCAGACGTCGTTTCAGTTACCACCTGCATGATCGCCACGTGTCGCAGCTGAAAAGGTGGAATTCGAAAAGTGCCCAGTGGCGGTTACAAAAGTAAACGTGCCAAGGAAGACAACTTTTGCCAGCAATTCAAGCTCCCAGCTCGCTAAAGCAAACTGAGAGCTGAGGGGCTAATGTTATGCGTATTTTTTGGACTTAGTAGTTGGGCTGGTAAAAGTCTAATTGAGGCCCATTTGAGACCCGATAAGAAGACCCGATAAGGTCAACATAGTCGAAGCCCATCAGACGAGGCCTAGTATTGACTCAAAGACTATCAAGACTTCCAGCTGGCATCAACAGACTCATAAATACAGGCAAGTCGCAGCTCGACGCCTGCGCAGCTCGTTTCTCAGCGAGCTCGAGATGAGGACCACTATGACACGTCAGCTTGCTCAGATACGTGATAAGTATCATATCTTCCAGAACAGGCAGTTACCAAGTTCAATAGTGATTCTCTCTCTCCGAATATGGTAGTTGCCCAATCAAACCATGATTTCCTCATCAGATATGGAGATTAATTCAAATTCAAATTCAAGTCATCATTATTTCAAGATAATTATAGCAATTTCCTGATATCACCTAAATATATTAGGAAGCATGATTAATTTATAATTCTTTTCCTTATTTTTCCCAATTGTTTAGGGAATGTAATTAATTCAGGATTCTCTTCCTGATTTGCTACAACCAGAATTGTAACTCTTCTTTCCCTATAAATAGGGATTGAAACCATTGTAACAACGGGAGACAATATTCAATAATATACTGTCACTCTGCAGAGATTAAGAGTTGGACAGTCGTGGACGTAGGCCTTTTTATTGCCGAACCACGTAAAATTTGGTGTTCTTCGTTTGATCATCTGATTTCTGTCTTTGTCTTTTCTAGATTTTTGTGCTTTCTCACATTGATTGCAGGTATTGGGCATTGATTTCTCGTCGACTGAATTCCAACGTCGACATATTCAAACCAGGACCGTGCACAAGTGTATTGGAGAATTGACATACTTGTATATTAAACACAACGATTTCTCCAGCACGAATGGGATCCTTGCTCATTCGCAGAAACAGAATGTCGCCCTGAAAGACAACCAAAAGGCTCATGTTAAGTGGATAATGAATGAATATGCATACACTGTGAATTTTCCAAATGATACATGAGACATTACGTTTGAAACCAGAGACAAGTAAATGTGACAGAGATGAAATGAACTCACTCGTTGGAACCCAGGCTCCATACTCTCGGAGAGCACAACTACAACGGGTGATTCACTACCAGTTATACAAATCAGTCCTTTCCATACAATCAGCGCCGTCGAAACAATCATCCCTTTTCAAACAAATTGCAAGAACATCAAACCATTTCTATCATACGACTGAAAATATGAGAAAAATCAAACTAACCGAGACTGATGAACTGAGAGAGAGCTTGTCTCATCTGCATAGATTTCACGGAGGCCATGCTCTCTCCAATCCAACCCATTTCTTCTCTGATTTTTTTGCAAGCCTCTCTCCCTCTGACTCGCTATTTGTATTTCGCAGTGGAGCCACTAGTCAACGGGCTTCTGTTTTGACTAATCACGCGGTCCCATCCCAGCATTGGAACGCGGCGCTTTCAATAGCGAACCGCCACGTGTCAAAAGGTATCGTTATTATGAAACGGCGTCGTAGTAGTGTGAGCGTGCGTTTATAAACGTGATTCCTTGGGTTAGGTGCTCTTAAACCCTAAAACTTGTTAGGCGGTGAATCACAGTAACCCTAGCCTCCTCCTCCTCCCACTCAATAACCAAAATGGTAGAGTCCTTGTCTTCTCTCTCTCGTTGGCTCTCTGCGTTTCATAGTGTGTTTGCGCTAATTATGAGTACAATCTGTTGTTTGTTACAGACAGGAGAAGCAGTGAACCCGAAGGCCTACCCACTGGCGGATTCGCATCTGACCATTACCATATTGGATCTCGTTCAACAAGCAGCTAACTACAAGCAGCTTAAAAAGGGCGCAAATGAAGGTTTACTTCACTCTGACAAGTACATATCTATCTTATTTCATCCACTAATACGGTTTTTTGTTTTGTTATTGATGGGATTTTAGCTACCAAGACTCTCAACAGGGGCATTTCCGAATTCATTGTCATGGCTGCCGATACCGAGCCTCTTGAGATTCTATTGCATCTTCCCTTGCTTGCTGAGGACAAGGTTTTTTCTTTTTTTTTCTTTTTTTAAATTTTAGTTTATTGCTTAGTTCTGTAGTTTCTTGGATGTTAAGGTTTGTAGTACTTGTTATTCATGATTGTTGAATGCTTTAGGGAGTCTGCACAATGTTTTTCCACAAGTTGGGACGAGCATAAATAGGCGTAATATGCTGATATTTAACTATAAGCCAAAAATAAATAGAAGTGTCTCGTACAAAAGTCCTCACAGCATATGTTACTCAACAACTAAAAGCTAAATTGTCTTATTCTGCCCTTGTAATTAAAATGTTTGCCAAATCTATCCTCCCAATATTTACCTTCTGACTGATAGGATATCAAAGTGAGTTTGATCTAAACGGCATTTGTAAAATGCAAAAGAGAGAAGAAAGAAAAGAAAAGAGATTTGTGTCATAAAAACCGGTGGGCAAGCTCTTGGCTAAGAAGAACATTAATTGAACTCACATGAGAGCTACATGAAGTAGGGGAACAAATACCACATCTAAAAGACAATAAGAGATGAAAGGATTTATATGCTAATTGGATCCACAACCTAATAGTTTTGTTTTTTGAATTTTGTAGCAAGCCATTAGATATATACCCAATCATAAAATTGTAAAAGTCAATGTAAAGTACAAATTATAAATTCTAACATAATAACGTTAAAGCCATCACCCATCAATACCAACCAGAGCTTGTGAGGAAGAGTGTTGGAGATAATGGACAACTACATATGAGTTATAAGAGCTGAGAATAAATCCGTGTTTTGGGTTGCTAGCCTTTTATGAATATGTAAATCACTCTCAAAATATTAGAAGTGTAACAAATATAAAATTCTTGATAGACGTATTGGCTCATTCCATGATTATGAATTTCATGTGGTCAAAGTAGCTCAAGGTGTTAGAAACTGTTTTGTGCATTGTTGGGCCACAGGCAAATGATGCTTCCTAATCCTCTTTATGTGACTATTATTGTATTGTTATCAAATTAGATGCAAGGCAGAATATTAATAATGGGATGGTTTTGTCTGCTGGTGAATGCTTTCCATGATTGGAATCCTTGCAATGAGTTTCTGTTTGGTGTCATGTTTGCTTATATCAATACTGTTCATTGTAATGCCTGCTTTAGTTGCATACATTTTATTGAGATGAATCCAGTGTATTTGTCAAAACTTCAGTCTTAGCAAGCGCCATCACTAAAGAGGTAGTAAACGATGTACATAAAGGTCATTTCATGAATTTTAAATTGTTGCACTGGAAAATATTTTGCACCATTGAAGTTAAAACCTTAAGTTAAAATGACTGATTTTGCAAAGGCCAGGCATTCAGAACAGTTAACCCTATAGAGAAGAATTGAATCTGATGCTTCCAACTATATATTTGGACTGTTATATGGTCCACTGCATTTTATTAGTTCTGTTGAACATTGCTTCTGTAATCAGTACAAAGTGCAATAGAAGAACTTGTGCAGGATGCAGAGTTTTATTTGTTTGTGTAGAATGTTTTTTGGTCCAGGAAAAGTTTGATATCTTCCCCTATGTTAACTTAACAGTTCCCAGAATTACAATACCTAAATTAAACTCCATTATCGTCTTTGATGGATGACAAGTTCAAAGAATTGAGGTGTGGAAGTCAAAGTTGATCTGCAGTTTAATTTTTCATGTATTCCTATCCTGATGATTGAGTATAAGTGTAAAATGAAATAACCTTTTTATATTTGGATTTGGCAGAATGTGCCCTATGTTTTTGTCCCTTCAAAGCAAGCTCTTGGGCGAGCATGTGGGGTCACAAGACCAGTCATTGCTTGCTCTGTGACATCAAATGAAGGTAGCCAATTGAAATCTCAAATCCAACAACTCAAGGTACTTGTTTTTTGGTGATGTTTGTTGCTCTAACAAATTATTGTAATCTGCTATCTTAATTTGTGGTTTTGATCCTGCATTCTAAGTTTCATTGTTCTTTCAATGCAGGATGCAATTGAAAAGTTGTTGATATGAAGTATTATGGAATGGATGTTTCGGTGTGATGGGCCTCTTGGATAGTGGTCACTCCTTCAGAGGCTTTGACTGATGTAGTTGTGGCACTAGGGAATGAAGCTTCTAAGTTCTAATAGTTAACCATTTTGTTTTAATCTCGCAAGTGTTCGTTCTTGTTTTGCATTGTGAAAATGTTACTATTTTTATTCGAACTCGGGGTGAATGATGCTATAAATTATTGTCATAGCTTGTCTGATGTGCTTTTTTTGGTTTCATGTTTTCTGGTAAAAGTGTGTTGTGAATATTGTTACTTAATAACTGATTATCAATCAATACTTAATCGTTGAGGCTTTTTTGACTGTGAAGACTTGCTCCAAAATCTTTCAAGAACATCCAACATAGCTTGCAGTGTACCTCTTTTCGAATTTGAGATCACATAAGGTTTGATCCTAGAAGTTGAAGGCGCTGCCATTGCAGCAGCCAAAACCAAATTCTATGGTTGTGAATCCTGATGTCTACAATGTTCAACTACGCCACGATTTTGCAGGGATATAATCAGCCTCGTAAATACAAAACGAAATAGCTTGGATGGCTTGTGAAAATTCTAATCACTAAATCTGGATTCTTTGGGGTTGGGCGACTCTCTGGCATACTAATGTTAATGGGACGGTTAATTATTGGAAGTAATCTTTAAATTTATCATGTGTGGATTGGTAGCAAGGATGTAAACTTTACTGGAAAAGCATTGTTGAGTTGGGGAATGCGCCATTCAAAATTTCAGTTCATTGGTGAACTAATTAAAAGCTAATTGATGCAAAGAGAATTACACGAATGATCAGCGGTCAAGCGCAAGAAAGAAATGAATGCATGCTCTTGAAGCAATCTTTCATCTCGTGGGCGTGCCGGAGTGGTTATCGGGCATGACTAGAAATCATGTGGGCTCTGCCCGCGCAGGTTCGAATCCTGCCGCTCACGCTATTTTCAGCCAATCCTTTTTAATAGTTCAGAATTGCTTCTCTTCAATTTTCGTGCCAACTACAAAATGCATTCATTCCACTCAAGTTTAAATTATCATTTTGATAATAGAAAGTTGCGATTGTGTGCATTTATCCCATAATTGGAACCTAGTGTTCATCATCGTTACACATGACAATGGACTCTGTATAGCATCACTCACATGACTGGAAAGAGTAGTCACTAATCACCCGCACCACCACGACGATTCATGCACGATGGTAAACTAAGCTGACTCCCCTGAATTTTCACATTGTAAAACTGCACGGCCACCACAATCTTCCGGGAATTTCTTCTTTTAATATTTAAGCAAGAACCCATAGTTTAGATTGATCCCATCAGCTGTGCTTGCTTTGAGACGTTTGAGCTTGGCTTTATCCCCACATAGCATTTTCCCATTCAATCCCACACCTCAACCAAAATGTTCCTACAATTTCTCACAGTAACGAAATATGGTTGCAAGTTCCATTCCAACCGGCACAACAAACTTGGCCACTGCACTTTTTCCAGGCCATTGATTGTTGCAACATAAAATGATGTCAAGTGTCTTTTTAATGAACCACAATTTGCGGTGAACAACATAATGCTCCTTTCTCCAAAGAAATTACAGGAGAACTTCTGCCCCATGTTCTTCAAGGTCTGCTTAGCATCAGGACCGGAACCTTTTATTGACTCAAGATTTTTATGTTTGCTCTTTATTTTTTAAATAAAATAAAGATTATATTCACATTGCGGATCAAATGGGTCCTTGGCTCCTTGCAATCTCCTAATTCTTTATTATCCAGACATGTTCATAGCACACAGGTTATCAACGAGGCAACAACATTTTTCTAACGACTCAAATTGTGGCATAAAATTACCGATTGGCAAAAACATGCAAGAAACTCTGGTGAGGAATAGAAGATTCAAAAATCTGGTAAGTTATATTAACCTAATAACATCAACAAAAAATTAAAAATCATCCATGAAAAATTGTAAATCAAGCAACATTTTACTTAAAAAATCACATAAACATTCAAATCAAAGAATCTGGACATAGAGTGACTTTAAAAGAGAATTAATTAACCTTGACCAAACATTAACAGAAATATAAGATCGTGCTCATACTAATCAAAATATTATACAATCTAGATTTTTTAACACCATCTATAAAGTCAAATGTATTCCATTATGGCCATAATGCAACTTCGTAAACGGTGAAACATGCAGTTGCATTTTCTACTATGCATTCCTAGCCCACAAAACTTATCATTGAGTGCATTAACTGACCATGTTTTTATTTGCAGTCTGATCATATAGATGCTCACAAGTTGTCAAAACAAAAGTAGAAACATCAAACATGAGTAATGACACACCAAAATTCTGCCTCTTAGAGGTCAGTCAGTGGTAGCCCTTCCCCAGACAGTTTAGACAGCGCTGCACCCTGAAATATTTGTAACATGGAGAAAGCATCAGACAAACCAACAAGCATCATCAAGAGATGAAAGAAAAGGAAGAGGAAAATTTTTAATACTGGTTCACTACCTAAATATCAAAGAAATTAAGCATTTGTGAAAAAAAGGCACGCCAACTTCTAGTATTCCAAAGACAAAATAAAATTTCAATGAAACTACTTCACACTGTAGTCATAGAAAGAAAAAATAAAACTTTTCCTATTGGTGTATCTCATCACATCAGTTGTGAGACAGTCTCATGGAAGATTTTTTCACGATGATAAAACAATCTCTTTCATTGGCTCTACACAAACTGCATCTGCTTAGTTGAAGTCATTTGTTAGTAATAAAAAGCTCACAATTTATGTCAAAAAGAAAGCATGTTGGATAATGCTTAAACCCCACAAGGACATGATAATGAATTTATACCTTATTTGTCAAATCTAGAAAACAATTTACTAATGCATCCTACTACATATTTAAATTTGATTTTGTTTGGATGTCTGCCTATTATCTGCAAAGGGAAGAGAAAGCAAAAGAAGAAGAGTAACCTGTGACCATCACAAGTAGGGCAAAGACAGGGGTTGATGAAAATAGGATCATACAAAGGTGACCAATGAATGGTTGCATTTCCTTTGCATAACTTGCATATATAAAACCCTTTTCCTTTACAAACCACACAAGGCAACGCATGTTTTTTCTACAAAATAGGAAAGACAATCTCATCAACAGTCAAAATGGATAAAATTTGAATATTATTATGAGCTAGTTTTTGGGAATTACTGGGGTTGTACCAGCTTGGCTTCAGTGGCTGCACGAAATGCACCCAGAGTGATAGTGGAAGCGATATTGAGAGTGACAAACCCACCCAACAAAATTCCAGTGGTTGTGGCCAACGCCCGCATCGGCTTTGGTATCATTATGCCCTAGTGTTTTATGGTTTCTCTCACAGGCGTTTTATCAAACACCTCCACTGCAAAAGAAGGCGGCTTCTATATTTTTTACAATTTTGGATATGTTCCCGGTTCCAACGGAAATGCACCGTCTTCTCCCACGTCCAATTAATCGTTATTTTTGGATTGAGAGGAATATTATGGGCGTCTCAGTCGGAGCTGCACGGATGGGGTTCTACCATCTTTTAATTTATTCGAATAATTTTATTGATTTTTTTATCCGTAAGCATATCCATAAATAACAACCTTTTAATTAACCACAAAGATAATTATTAAAAAATATTCAAATATTATTATTAATAAGTAATAAGGTAGTCTAACCTTTGAAAAAATAATAAATTCATTTTTCCCTAAATTAAAAAAAAAATTGATTCTTAGAATTATAAATTAACCATTTTTATAGAAAATATTGTGCAACAGGTAACATAGGTGAAAACTAAAAAAATCAGAGTCTTCTAGAGCCTCTCTCTCTCTAACACTTAAGAGAGAGAAACTCTTAGAAGTATTTTATCTCCGATAAGATCCACCGTTTTGCTCTATTTTCTCTCTGATTTCCTCTCGTTTCCTTCCCTTTCTCGTAACTTGATTTAGATTTGAGATTTTAAGGCTTAGATTCAGAGGTTTCCTAGATTCATCCCTTAAAATCCAAAATATTATATAGTTTTAGGTTTTTCTCGGAGGGTTTGTCGGTCTTCTCCTTCCATGTCCTTCTCTTCGATTCTTCTTAAAGGTTTTGATTTTCAAAGGTTTGATCCGGATGCTATATGGATCTAACCTTTAAAAGTTGTTTGTTTTGTAGGTGTGGTGAATGGGGTTGCATTTTGGGAGAAGATTAGTAGCCTTCTCTAGCCTCCTTGAGGGCCATGAGTGTTGGCGAGTCCCAGACCTTCTTACAGATTTGGCGAAGCAAACTGAACATTTCATTCATATTTGGATGGCTATTTCCATTCATTTAAAGATTTCCAAGTTGTTTTGGATTTAAGGAGACTGTTTTATTTTGTGTTTATGCTGATTTTCTTCTTGTTTTAGGGCTCTGTAAATTCTGTTATGTTCTAGTTTATGGGGATGTGCTGGATTCTAAGGCATCATGCCATTTCCCATTTTTGGAAAACCATTGATATTCCATTTGGTCATTCATGCTTCCTCCTTTATGAGGGTTATCGTATGTTTGTAGATTTAAACTTGATGTCCAAAATTTGACTAGACGATTAGTGTTTGTAATCTTATGGTTCCCAAATTTGGGATTGTGGTAATGAATTCCATTATTTCAAAAAATAAAAAAAAAAAGACTGAAAAGTCACCGATTTAAACATTGTAGCCTACATACAAACAGATTAAACACACTCTACTACTAAAATACATTGGTTAGTGATCCGATTAATTACCTAACACAGATATATGATTCCTTGAAACATTAAAATCGAATTGAAAAATCCTCCTTTGACCTAAGGTTTAATGGCAGCTTTATGGATATTTTATTCAAAATTGTGTAAACCTCTCTTGTCCGTAGTTTACTTCGCTCAAAATTTAACATTATAGTGTTCCAAAAGGATAAAATAAATAACATCATACGGATAGAAATTTCTTTTTCCACAAAATAGAACTTTTATGAGTGATGTTATTGACCATCCATTAAATATTTTTTTAACTTTTTTTACATTTCATTTTAATATTTTTTATTAATAACAATTACATCCTTAACTAAAATTATTAAAAAGAAGAAATAAAATGTAAAAACATTACATTATACATATTAATTTTGTAGAATCCTATATTATTTCTTTTCATTTTTTGCATTCACGAAACCTAAAGTACCTCATTTTTTCTCTCACTATTTTAAAGTTTGCTTGATTCTTGGAGAATGATTTGTAATTCAAAAATAAATAAAATTTAAAATAGTAGTGAATTATCTATAACAAAAACAAACAACATGAAGAAGTAATTTTTTAATTAATTTTAAACATGCAGTTGTTTGTATAATAAGTTGAATATTAAGAAATTTAAACTAATCATCGTATTGAAATTTTGAAAAAAATGGTTTGATATTAATTTCAAATACTGAAATGAATTCATTGATTTATTAAATTTATTAAATTTATTTAGAATTTTATAAAATGTTTTTTTTTTAATGAAAAAGAATTTAAGCGAAATTAATATAAAAAATTTAAATTAAAATGGAGTATCCTTAAAGAGTAATTATAGGCTTCTTAAATATTTTATTTAAATGACATAATATATAAATTGTCAATATCCTATTAATTAACATATTATCTTATAATTTATAAAATATTGACAACTTATATATCACATTATTTTGATATTGTTATGGGTAAATTCTGGTCTACATAAAGGGGTTGGTAAAAGCCCAATAAACTAACTCAGATGATTGATCCAACAGACAAAGCCCATGATCTAAGGAATAGGTCGTAGCTCTCAGCTCTCAGCTAGCTGAACATCCAGGTCGCAGCTCGCAGCTCTCAGCTAGCTGAACATCCAGGTCGCAGCTCTCAGCTAGCTAAACATCCAGGTCGCATCTTTCAGCTCTCAGCTCTCAGACCTAAACTTTCAGGCCTCAGCTCTCAGCTTTCAGATCTCAGGTCTCGTACTTGTGAGATCTATGCAATCCCGAATCCCGATGAGTAATTAATGTAGTATGACTATGACAGAGCTGTTAGTCAATGTAATAAACATCATGTCAGAGTAGTTGATTACTTAACGTATACTACACTCAATTATAATCCTTCTTTCTTTATAAATAGGGGGGAAATTCATTGTAAAAGAGAGATCTGATGACTACATTGTAGAGAGAGTTGATTTATTAGTGATATGGTCACTTTGCTAAAATATGTTGAAAGTGACCCGTGGACGTAGGCACCATTACCGAACCACGTAAAAATCTCTGTGTCACCACATTGTTCTCCCTCCATTCTCTTTCATTTTTAGCTGTTTTTATCTGTTGTTATTTGCATCTATTTTTTATTGTTATCTATGCACTGTATGTTCTTCCTCTTGCACTACTCTTTGCTTTCTACTTTGTTTCTCGTTAATTGCAAGTATTGGGTCTAGAATCTCTGGTCGATCATTTCCATGCGTCGACATTTTGGTGCTAGAAGGAGGACACAGACTGCAATTTTCTGAGTTCTCAATAGCCATGGCAAGAGGAAGAACTATCAGGAACCTCCAATTCTGAAAAGGTCTCACCTATGGAAGGGGTTGCTATCCATGTGCCATGGAGGATACTACCAGAGACCTCCAATTTTAAAAAGGTCTCACCTATGGAAGGGGTCGCTATCCATGCGCCCTAGAGGGTACTACCAAGGACCTTCAATTCACAAAAAGTGCAACCTATGAGCTGCGAAGCATGCCATCACAAAAGGTGCAACCTGTGAGCTGCAAAACATGCCCTCACAAAAGGTGTAACCTGTGAGCTGCGAAACATGCCCTCACAAAAGGTGCAACCTGTGAGCTGCTAGCTCTCGCGTTTTGGAAGATGCTACCTGTGAGCTGCTAGCTCTTGCGTTCTGAAATGTGAGCTGTTACCTCGCGCTCTGGAAGGTGCTACCTACAAGCTGCTACCTCTTGAAGCTCTAGAAGGTACATTCGCTACTTATGAACTATTATTAAATTGAGCTCTCATATATTGCTTATTATTATTGAGCTCTCAGCTATTGCTTGAGTTATTATTATGAGCTCTCATCTGCTGCCTATGAGCTATTATTATCGAGCCAAACCATTATTATTGAGCTTTTATCTGCTATTTATGAGCTATTATTACTGAACTCATTTCTGCTACCTATGAGCAATTACTATTATCAAGCTCTGGAAAATATATTTGCTGAGGCTATTATTATTATTGAACTCTGGAATGTACATTCGCTACTTATGAGTTATTATATTGAGCTCTCATCTGCTGCTTCTGAGTTATTATATTGAACTCTCATCTGTTGCTTATGAGTTATAATATTGAGCTCTAGAAAGGCAGCTCGATGTTCAGCTACTTCAGCTCGCTATTCGGCAGCTTCAGGTCGTTATTCAGCTGCTTAAGCTCGCTACTCAGCAACTTCAGCTCTCTATTCAGCAGTTTCGGCTCGCTACTCAGCAACTTTAGCTCTCTATTTAGTTGCTTTAGCTCTTCAACAGCTTCAGGTCGCTATTCAGCAGCTTCAGCTCGCTACTCAGCAGCTTCAGCTTGATATTCAGCTGTTTTAGCTCTATTTAGCATCTTCAGGTCGCTATTCAGCTGCTTCAGCTCGCTACTCAGCAGCTTCAACTCAATATTTAGCTGCTTCAGCTCTATTCAACAACTTCAAATCGCTATTCAGCTGCTTTAGCTCGCTACTCAGCAACTTCAGCTCTCTATTAAGCTGCTTTAGCTCTTCAGCAAATTCAAGTCACTACTCAGCAGCTTTAACTCGAAGGACTTGCTCTGTTCTTTGTGATCTCTCAGCTTCTACTATCGTGAACGGGAGCTCGCTAAATAACTTTCTCAAGCTCTTTCTTTTCCTCGAGAACTTGAGGTCTCAACTGCTTTATCGCTCTCATAGCGACTTGAAATACAGCAAATAAACACTTAACCCAGATAGTCGTCACAAGTCAAGTGATATGAGAGCATCTGAAAAGGCAGCACAACAGATGGTAACATATTGGCTTTTACCAACGAGCTTTAGCTCCCAGTCCGAAGATCGCACTGAGAGCTGAGGGGTTTATGTTGTGGGTAAATTTCGATCTACATAAAGGGGTTGATAAAAACCCAATAAACTAACTTAGATGGTTGATCCAGTAGACAAAGCGTAGGATCTAAGGAATAGGTCGCAGCTCTCAGCTCTCAGCTAACTGAACATCCAGGTCGCAGCTCTCAGCTCTCAACTAGCTCAACTCTCAAGTCGCAGCTCGCAGCTCTCAGCTCTCAGCTCTCAACATCCAGGTCGCAGCTCTCAGCTCTCAGCTAGCTAAACATCCAGGTCGTAGCTTTCAGCTCTCAGCTTTCAGATCTCAGCTTTTAGATCTCAGGTCTCGTACTTGTGAGATCTATGCAATCCCGAATCCCGATGAGTAATTAATGCAATATGACTATGACAGAACTGTTAGTCAATGTAATAAATATCATGTCAGAGTAGTTGATTACTTAACGTATACTACACTCAATTGTAATCCCCCTTCCTCTATAAATAGGAGGGAAATTCATTGTAAAAGATAGATCTGATGACTACATTGTAGAGAGAGCTGATTTATTAGTGATATGGTCACTCTGCTAAAATATGTTTAGAGCGACCCGTGAACGTTGGTACCATTGCCGAACCACGTAAAAATCTCTGTGTCACCACATTGTTCTCTCTCCATTCTCTTTCATTTTTAGCTGTTTTTATTTGTTGTTATTTGCATCTATTTTTTGTCATCTATTTTTTATTGTTATCTATGCTATCTCTGTTCTTCCTCTTGCACTCCTCTCTGTTTTCTGTTTTGTTTCTCGTTAATTGTAGGTATTGGGTTTAGAATCTCCGGTTGACTATTTCCACGCGTCGACAAACATAAATTTGAACAAAATATTTAGAAACTCTAGAATTACTTATCTTTAAAAGTTTAATAATATTATTCTTTTTTTCTTAAAATGAAGTACATATATAATAAGGGTGCCGAAAGATTTAAAAAATAGTATTTGTACAAAATCAAGTATTTTTATAGTTTTTTTTTTATTTTTTAATTTCAATTTTTTATATTGGAGTGTTTTATTAAAAATGGATAATTCTAATTTCTCTTTGTAGTTTGATATAATAGCTAAAAAAACCCCATGACTTAAAGAAATCGCTAAAAAGCCTCTATAGTTATTAAAAATAGCTGAAAAACCCTCTAGCATTTATAAAAATAGTAAAAGAATCCACTATTGTCAACTTGGATATTAAAAATCAATGTCTGACTGTTAATCAAGAACGGTAAAATCATCAATTCATTATAAAATAAGTTTAAAAAAATTAAATAAATAGATGAACGTTACGTGTACACTACAAGTGAAAGATTATATTTTCTAAAATAATTAATAATTAAAATAAATAAAAAATATTTTTTAAAAATTATGTCTATCAAAAAATTAAAAAATAAATAAATAAAACATTTCTCTCTATCCCCCCTTCTCCGATCTCTTCTTCATCTTCATCTTCATCTTTTCGTCTCTGATCTCTTCTTATTCTTCTTCGTCTCAAACCTCATCATCATCTGGGTTCGAAAATGTTTGGGTTCGATTTCGAATCTAGATGAAATTGGATAAACTTAGTGCTAGGTGTTTTGGAGGAAAGGCAATTTGTGTTTATTTAGTTTTTGTGTTTATTTAGTTTTCAATGGGATTTTGAATAAATGCATTTGTTGTGGGCGTGTTTGGTTGATAGGAAAATGTGGTTTTGTGTCTAAAGGTAGCTTTCTTTTGCCTCCTGATGAATGAATCCCAACTCATCAGATGCCAACCAATTCATCGTCTTTAGTTTAGAATTTTGTTGGTAAGGATGATAATAATGATGTGTAAGTGATCAGTGGTGAGCGTTTGAAGGCTTTTTTTTTTAATTTGATTTTTGTTTTTATTTTTTTTTTTGTTATTTTTTTTTAATAATTGAGGTGCTATTTCATTTATTCGAGTACTATCACCATCCGAATCAACTTTTTACTAATAGAGTTAATAGAACGATAAAAATGGAATTTATCTTAACCATAAGAAAAAATTAATAATTAGATTAAATAACAAGTGGGATATTAGCATTATCTCTATTGAAAAAGAAGTGTTAAGCAGGGATTACGCTTACGTAGAGTAGTGTGCCCCACAGAGGGCAAGTAAGAGCGGTCGAGTAAAAACAAGTAGACAGGAGGTCCATTTCCACGAGTGCAAGTGGCTCTTTACGTCATATCAACTCTCAAACGTTGAATTACCAAAACGGCGCCGACTTAAAAATAACAATTCAAATTTCAAATAAATTAATAAAAAGATTAACGAACCCCAGTTGTCCACGTCAGCTCCCACCGAGACGCCTTATAATAATCCTCTTCCTCACCGTCTCTCTTCTTCTTCTTTCGCTTGAGCTGTAAAAAGCCCTAGAATAGGGTTTGCTCCGTTTCTTCATCTTCTCTAATCTCTCTCGATTACTCGTTTTAGGTTTCGGTTTTGATCAATCCGGACCCTTACTTGCTCTGATTTTATTCCATCCCACGCCTCTACGTTTCTGGTAATCGTCTCTTTCATTTTTGCACTAAATTTGTTTATTTTGACCCATTTCTGTCTCCGATTTCACTCGGATCTTCTTTTTTTTATCCGAATGTTTCCTCGATTTGGGTTCTGATCTTTTGATTGTGTTTGTTTCCCGTATTTCTGGATCTGTGCGGATGTGCTGTGAGAAATTGGGGGTTTGTGAATTGATATAGTTGCTTTGTTGTGTATTCAAATTCTGATTGAGTGTGTTGAATTGGGTGTTGAAATTACAATTAAGATGGGGTGTTTTGCCATAAAGTTTTGAGCTTTAATCTCACTGTTGAGTTTCAATGCCTGGAATCTTTTCTCTAGATTGATTTTTGTGAGATTATGATTGATTGTAAGCTCGTTCAGTAAGGTATGATCCGGCCTCTCTTGGCTTCCTGGTTTTAGTTATCTACGACTGTGACTTGTGTTAATTAGTATTTGCGGAGGAGCAGACTTGCTTGCAAGTGAAAATGTTGGAGAAAGCACATTGAAACTGGAATTTTGTGAACGGATTTCTTCTGGGATGAGGCGAAAGTTGTATGGAGAAGGCGGCAGTGAGTGTTTGATATTGGACTATTGATGCTGCAGTTGAAAAAGGGTGTATGCGGTAAGTTAAGTGGAAGGCTAGACGAATGTGGACTTGGTGGTGGAGAAATCGTTGAATTTTGGTTGTGAGATCTTTTGAATGAGTGGCTGTGATTCTGAAGTTGTCATTATGATCTTTTTATCACATGAAAGAATGATGATGTATGTATGAGTGTCAGAGAACCAATTTAGTTTGTGGTTCAATATGGTTTGGACAGAATCTTAATGTGTGATTGTTACAGTGCAGATTGGTCTCAGCAGACATATCATGGTCCTAAATCTTCGTAATGCTTTGCTGGTGTTCTCTCTTACCTGCTCAATAATGCCTTTGAGTTTTTATGTTTATATCCATTCAGTTTAACTGGTTTCTATTCTTACAAAATATATGCCTATAGGGATGGCACCACGGGGGATGCGGTGAGGTTTTTAAGGGATAATGTTAAGTATCTCTCTAGCATAGCTTCAAGAACCTTCATGTCATTATTATGCATTATTGAAGATAAATATTTCTATTTGTAGAGTCGGTGAATTCTTTATTTTTTTTCCTCTACAACTTTGTATCTGTGTTTTACATTGATATGATACAGCTGCATATTTTAGAGTTTATTGTGAATCTATTCTTTAGTTTTGCACGATTCTACTTTATCGCTCTGACAAAACTGCTGTAGTGAGCTTTAATATTGTGAGCTTTGTGTTTGTGTGTGTTTTTATATGTTGTCATTTGTTACATTTTATTGGATTTGTAATTCTTCTGATGGATTTCGACATCCAAGTGTTGTAGAATAACATTTGTTGATTTGATTCTTTTTTCCTCTTTTTTTGGTGGTTTAAGTCATTCAGTTGCTACCTTGTGGGAGGCACCAGACTTTAGTGATTTTCTTGATATATTTTAGATTTCAACATGCCAAAGGACAGAAGAGATCGTTCTGTGTCATTTGATAGGTGCAGGGCATCTCCTTATCCATGCAACTCTAGTCGTGATCAAAGATCTTGTGCCAAAGTATCTTCCGAAACTGAGGAAAATTTAAAGGAATGGGAAGAAGCCAGGTGCCCTGTTTGTATGGAACATCCTCACAATGCGGTTCTCCTTGTATGTTCTTCCCATGAGAAGGGTTGTCGGCCCTTCATGTGTGACACTAGCTACCGCCACTCAAACTGCCTTGATCAGTTCCGCAAGTCATTTGCAGAAGCTTCGTCAACATCTCAGCTAGAAGAAACTCGTCTCTCGCCCACAAACTCATCCTCAGTTGTTACTTCAGAAGCAACAGTCACCAATTTGCTAGAAGAAAGGACTGAGGAAGGTTTATCTCCACCACATTCTGTTTCTTGTGAGGACAAATCCCTGTCAAAGCTGGTGTGCCCCCTGTGCCGTGGGCAGGTTAAAGAATGGATTGTTGTAGAAGCTGCTCGTCGATTTATGAATGCAAAAACAAGATGTTGTGCCTGTGAAACATGTGATTTCAGTGGCACCTATAAAGATCTTAGAAAGCATGCTAGGCTTGAACATCCCCTTGTACGACCATCAGAGGCTGACCCTGAGCGTCAGCATAACTGGAGGAGATTGGAGCGCCAAAGGGACATTGGGGACTTGCTGAGCACACTACAATCCTCATTTGGAGAGGATAGCGGTGACAGTAGTATTTTGCCAATTGATGATGGTGGTTGGCTTACTGTATTTTTTCTTATAAGAGTGTTTAGGCCTGGGTCCAGTCCAAGGAGAAGCAGCTGGTCTAGAGCCATGAATATTAGAAGGAGAGCTACCCGCAGACTTTGGGGAGAGAGCTATGACGGGGAAACAGGATCTTCTTCCAGAGAAGAGGAGAATGAATCTTCTGATGGTGGATCAGCTCCTTTAAGGCGCAGTGAGCGCCTCCGACGGCAAACAACTCCTGACAACCACCAGCCTTAGTATCAAACCAGTCACTAAATCTCTGTGATTGCTTTTGTACTGAATTTTCAAATTTGTAAGTATCATTATAGTATTACAGTTGCAGTTCTCAATTGTTTTGTTCATGATTTATATGCAAGTTACTGTGTAAGGAAATGGGTGTCTTGACTGCTTTAATGTGTTTCAGGTGGAACAGAAGGAGGGGACCAGAAGTTCTACAACATGGGTTGGATGTTTGTTCCAGTGTGGAACAGCTTTGCTTGGAGTTGCTGAATATATTCATAAGAGTGATCAAATTGTAATTTATATGAAATTCTAGTTAATCTATATATCTTTTCTTCTTCAGCTCTGTTTTTCTTTCTTTCTTTCTTCCTTTTTTTTAAAAAAAATTATAAATTTCAATTTGTTGCTATATGTATGTCGGAATTCTCTCTTTGAACTTGTGAGTTTGAAATAAACTTGTTTATTTGTGGCTTTGAAACCATACCAAGGTGAAGGGTGGCTGTTGCTAGCTCATATAACAATGGCAACAGCACAGGTGCAATAATATAGTTCCTGTAAAGTCCAAGTGGTGCCCTATTTATCTCGTATATGACCATTTCCAGAGTTGTTGTGGCTGCTTTTATGGCCCTTTTCTTCAGCTCAGATTTTGTATTAACTTATGTAAGCAATAAATGGCCTTCTTTTGAAAGGAAAACAAGTGCTTTAAATTCAAACCCTCTTCAAGACCTCGGTTCAAACTTCAAATGTAGTCTTGGCAAATTATTTCTAATCAGAAGGGTGGTGTGTGACTTGATCATTTTGATTAAAACTTTAATCAATTGATGGTGGCAAACCAATCAAATTAGATTTTCGTAAATGGAACTAAATTTCATGTCAAGAAAAGACTAGTAAATTATGTAGTAGGTGCCACTGTGTGAATCACGAGGACATGTTAGATGAATAGCCGGCCGAGTCACAAATTTAAAATATCATAGGCACGCAGGAACCTAATTTGAATTATTGAAGTAAAAACAGTGCTGCAACAACTTGTAAACACAATGATAGCCCACCTTGTCTTTCCTATATTTAACAATTTTTTATTCGAAAACCCAAAAAAGAAAAAGCTAAAAAAAAAAAAACATTTGTTTCGTGTAAATTCCTCCATAGTGGCAGAGTCCCACACCATAATTACTGTTTGTGTCTCTCTCTGGGGCCAGAGAGAGAGAGAGAGAGAGAGAGAGAGAGAGAGAGAAAAGAGAAATTCTGGTCTTGGCTCGGGATTGGGATTGTGAGTTTTTTGAATTAGGAAAATGGGATCAGCCAAAATCTCTTGTACGAGCTCTCAACAAGAAAATGCGAACGATAATAATAGGCAGGAAACCCAGGTTGTGTTGAACGTCTACGATCTCACCCCCGTCAATAATTACACCTATTGGTTCGGTTTCGGCATTTTCCACTCCGGCATTGAAGGTTCTTTTCTGTCTCTTTCTTGATTTGCTTTCTTCAACAAATTAGTAAACATGTGATATGATGATTGATTGATTATGATAAATGAGGATTTTTATTGCATCGTTAACAGAAACACTTGTGTGATATGTTTTAGTGTGCTTTGCGGGAGTGATAGATGTTTTACAGGTGAATCTTGGTTTCCATTATCTGGCTTGGGAGTGTAGTTTTAGTCATGGAGTGCCTTCGAATATGACACTTTATGATGGCTTTGTAAATTTGATTGTGCTTCGTTGAGATAAAATGTGTAAATGTTACTCATTAGTAACTACTAGAACATAAAGTTTTAGTTGTTTTGAATTTAGTGGTGCATGCCGACTAAAGACAATTGACCCCGAAATTTTAATTGTTTGTAGGTATTTCAGCTGGAAGAACACATTTGCAGACTAGCTTAATGATCGACTGATAGTTACTATTTTTGGTTGCTAGAGCCACAAACAACACTAGATTTGATTGAAGGTGTTTGTGAATTTTTGTTTTTACCATATTGTGATGTAGGACAAACACTAGAGAAATAGTTAGATAAAGAATTAGGGCTTGGAAGATAGAAATTAGGGTAGAAATTAGAGGAAACTAAAGAAGAAAGGGCAGAAAACCAAAGGAATAATAGAGAGGAGACAATTAGGAGCAGTATTCAAATCGCTTTATTTCATAATCATAGTTTGAAAATGAAAGAAACGTAGGCCTCTATCAATAGTGGGCAAAAGAGAACAACAGAGGTAATAATCTACCTTCCGAATTGAATATATCTTAATGGAATTCAAAGATACAATCAGTCGATCAAAATAGATTGTCAATTAATCAATCACCATCTAATTATGCTAATCAAGCAATCAACATAAACTTAATCAAATTCTAAATTTAGATGTTATTACTAAAGCTATAATCTCTAAAATATATTTCCTATTCTCCATCATTTTGACTACTTGGAATAAACTATGACCCTTAGGTTTGTCATGAGCACAGGGTGCTAGTGGGTAACTGGTGCATGTGTGCCTAGGAGGAAAATAAAGGACAGAATTTATGTTAGGATTGATCGGTAATCGTTTTTAATCTTGTTGATATATGATTTTGTTGGGTTCATGATACATGTTTCCATCTTGAAAGAAGTATTATTTGGAAGCCCTAAATCTGTTGGACTTGGGGAGATTTTTGCAATTGATGAGTTATGTTTTCTGATTGGTGGAAATTTCCGAATCTCTTTTTCTTCAGAGTTACAAAAGTTTTCCATCATAATTCGATGTACATACATCTGCAACCATTTGAAAGGCATGATCTTGTTGAATCTGGAAGCTTTCATTTCAATACTAATAATTCTTTATTCTCTCTCTCTCTTACTTCGATAATGATAACATTTGTATTTATGTGTCAAAACAGTTCATGGTAAGGAGTATGGTTTTGGAGCCCATGATTTTCCAGTTAGTGGAGTTTTTGAGGTAGAACCAAAGAATTGCCCAGGATTTATTTATCGATCTTCAATTGTATTGGGCCGTATAAATATGTCACCCTCTGAGTTCCGTGCATTTATTGAGAGTGCAGCCTCTGAATATCATGGAGATACCTATCACCTCATCTCCAAAAATTGCAACCATTTTACAGATGATATCTCATCGAGATTGACCGGCAAACATATACCTGGATGGGTGAATCGGCTGGCCCGGCTAGGTACATACAATTTTTTTCCTATTGATTGATCTTCGTATATTTCTGACGCATTACAACTATAAGCTCCAGTCAATTCAGTCTATATGGTACTTCTCCACTTTACCAGGGACAAAGTATTGGGTTCATAAAAGGCTATGTATTTTCATTACATGTTGAATGTTGTGAAATTCCAACAAAATGTGTCATGTTTGCAATTTCAGGTGCATTGTGTGGTTGTCTTCTTCCTGAAAGTCTTCAAGCAACCACTGTTAAGCAGTTGCCTGAGTACCACGATGTTACGGGTAAGTTTTCATAATGTAGATCTCTGTTCTTCTTGATGGTGTTGAACTTAGCACTTGGTCTACACATATTTGTTTAACGTCTGCAACTTTTTGTTTTCTATTTTTGGGTGGTTTAATTGTAATAGAAGATGGAACTGAATCTCCTTCAACAACTACCCCCCGGGAATCAGCCGAAATCTTTGATACTGATCTCCTGTTATCACCAACAGCAGGCGGTGGTGAAGTTGCTTTTGTTAAAGAGGCCAATAGGTGAAAGCCAAGTTGGGAAAAATAGGTCATTGAAACTGTGGATGTGGTCTCTTGTTGATAATGATTGATTGGTTGGAAGGAAATACCTGCATCCCCCATTTATTTGAGGCAAATTTGCCATCATCAGTTACCGTGGGTAGCTCATATGTTGGTTTATTGGAGTGTTCATGATTTTCAAATTATTCATTTTTTTCAACTGTTTTCATTCCTTTTCTCCACCTCTTTTGTTTCAGCTCTTTGGAGAAATTGGTAAGAAAATAGTCTGTTGTAATTGATGATTTGTACTAGTGCTTTGCGTGAAACTTGTCAAGTGTAACCCCGTCAGCGTCTCCATTCCAATGTTTTTATCGATCATTATGAGCTTGTAGACACGTTTCAGAACATTCCCATAAAAAGTTGATGTTTTTATTTGATTGCATAATGGTTTTTACCACGGCCCTCAACAACTTCAGGAAATTCTGGTTATATCATCTTACCCAGCAACTTGAAATTTTTGGGTTGTATAAATTGCATAGACTCTGATACTAATACTTGTGACTGCTAGAGTAATTGGAAATTGATTTATAGTACCTGATATTTGTTAAAACCTTGGGCACTTCTAATTAATATTCGGTACTTTCAGCATGTCCTAAGGTAAAAGTTATGCTGATGCTGATAATTAAATTCTTTGAGCATATTCAAATTCAAGTTATGAAATTCTGCAGTTTGTCTAGTTTGAATTTCTACTTAATAATATTTATTTCTTTACACAAAAGGGCACAGCACACGTTAGGACAATCCATTAATATCCTTTTTAAGTATTATACTTCCAAGTTCTTGCAAAAGAAGCGCAAGTAAACCTGATTTGTAACCGGCCACTATCATCAATGAATGATTTGGACCTATTTCATGCTCAAATTTAAGATTCAAATGAAAAAAAAAGGAAAAAAATCTTATCCAATTACAGAAGCATCCGTAAGACAGTAACACTAGTTGCAAGCTGAGTCCGCTTGTCATAAATGCACGTAGCATTTGATTTCAAGGTACCCAGCACCCAATAAGAGAGTACACCTTGCAGTAAAACATTGCTGTAATCATCCAAATTTCAAGCCAAATGAAAATATAACTCCAAAATTCAAGTTGATGACCCAAATCACTTATGTTCTTAAAGATTTATCATGAACTAATATCACTACAACATGTATACCACACTCAGAACTGCTTTGAGCTACTGAATTTTCTTATAACCATAAACAATCCCCTGCAGTTTCTTAGCCCTTCCAAGTTATAACTCAAGATGCAGCCTCTCAAGAGCGCCCCTCAAGACCCAACTTTGATGTTAGCCAAGCACAGAACTCATCCATCTCTTCAGGGATAGTGTAATGGCCAAGCCTGTAAAGTCAAACAAAGTAACCAAAATTTTATGACTTTTCAATGGAGCAGGTTGAGCCACGGCCATTCGAATCATCACCACCAAACTTCAACCATCACTTCTATAACTTGGCACCGAATTTGATCAGGCACGTTGTTTCACTGACTTCATCAGCTCTATGAATGCCCTAAAAACTGTGGCATGAAAATTTTGTCAATATCACCTGTCAGGGAAATTCTATGCAATATGAAGTTACGAACAATAGAAACATTATAAATGCTAAAACTACCGCTCTTGGGCAGACAGAAAAGCACAGCCTCCGTTTTTATCCGCTGGGATCTCCACTAGATATCAGTCTCTTTAGTGCAGACCATAACAAGTGATCCCTTACAGACGGGAGTGATGTATTTTCCATAAAATGAATTGTGAAAATTAATAATATATCAGTTACAAGCATGCTAGAGATTTGCATTACCGTCATCAGAATCATGAGGTCCAGGTGATGCTTCTGGATGGTATTGGAGAGACATGATATTCAGTGCAGGATATGCAAGACCAGCACAGGTTCCATCATTGAGATTGACATGAGTCACTTCAACACCTTTTGGAAGTGTTGCTGGGTCAACGGCGTAGTTGTGATTCTGTCACAATATGAATTGAACATGAACATGAGACTAAAATAAAAAGAGGAAACAAACTAAAAGCAATCTGTTACTAGCACCAACTTAAGTGAAACTTAAACTTTGACATTTTCAACTGTCACAACGGTGGGTGGACGAGAACAATCTAGTTCATCTAAATCACAAATTCTTCAATTTTTTCTTTTAAAGAAGTAAATAATTAACACAAAATCCTGCTTAATTAACAAATTAGAGCATATGTTACACACCTGGGCACTGATCTCTACTCGGCCATTTCGAATGTTACGAACTGGATGATTTCCTCCATGGTGACCAAACTTCATTTTAAAGGTTTTACCACCCAAAGCCTGACCAAGCAACTGATGGCCCATACAAATTCCAAAAACTGGAACCTTTCCCAGTATTTCCCTGACTGTTTCAACAGCATATGGGACAGCAGATGGGTCTCCCGGGCCGTTACTGAAAAGAACTCCATCTGGCTTCATTTTCAGTGTTTCTGATGCTGGCCATGTTGAAGGCACGACAGTGATTTTACAACCATAGGATGCTAGACGTCTCAGTATATTATGCTTGATCCCGAAATCATATGCAATCACCTTCAGTTCAGCAAGACAAGGGAGATGTAGGAGCAAATTCTACAAATACCTTGAACTTTCAAACATAAACTTGGAAAAATAATACTAACATGGTAATTTTCACCGTGTCTCCCATTGGTGTTAAATTCCCAGTCTGGCTTTGTTTTATCTACCCATTCATATGGTTCTTTGCATGAAACACCACTTATTAAATCAATACCTGCAAAACAAATCCATAAGTTTCTAGATTGTATAGCTTCTGCAGCACTCTCAACATTCTTTTTGTCAATCATAGCAAATTCTTACCTACAATGTCCCACGAACGAGACATCTCAAGAAGTTCCTCATCTGTTTTAGATTGCTCTGTGCTTAACACCCCAATAAGACTTCCATCTTGCCTAAGTCTGCGGGTGATTGCACGTGTGTCAACATCATCTGTTGCACAAAAAAAAACCAACACCGAAAGGAAATATAGCCCAGTGGTTACATCAAAAAAAGAGGAAAGCTTATGAAGCCCGTATTTTAATTCCTCCAGAATGGGAGGTGTCTAAATAATTAAGCCATCAATTATAACTTACAGATCCCCATGATGTTCCTGTCAGCTAAATACTTGGAAAGTTCTTCTGTACATCTATAATTTGAGGTACTGGAAAACATTTATTGAAAACTCAAATTAACATATGACTGATGGTTATAGTAAAAAGTTGCAAACACGCATTTTCTGAATGTGACAATAAAGAAGAACAGCAACACTTGACTGCTTACTTAATACTTAAACTTCTTATTACTAGACCAGCAAGGAAGCATTCTCTTGATTCTTCATCATCTGGAAAGGAAGGCACGTAACCATATTAAAATGTAAGAAGGCCAAAATATTTGAAACCACAAACATGACCTACCAAAATTTATGCCAGTATTGCCAATATGTGGGTTTGTCATCAGGACAAATTGACCAGCGTAACTAGGGTCAGTTAGAATTTCCTGATACCTGCAGAATACAGGTGTTGAAGCATGAAACAGATTGTGTTTATAAACCATCCAAACTACAAATATTTATACTCAAGCATGAATCCCTTAACATATAAACAACAATTATCAGCTTTTCCCGACGAATAGATGATCAGATAAATTTCACATGTCAATAAGTTGCTGAATTTTCTCATGGTCCCGCAACTATTATAAGTCATTAAAAGAAAACAATTTTCCTGCAGCTTGAAAGGATCTAAGCTTATTGATCTTGAAGACAAACTTACAAAGACTCTCACACGATACAGCTTCAATTTATCGTACGTTAGAAGAATCAAATCCATTAATTCTTGAAACACTTAAGGTATCGCATTGTTATGAAAAACAATTATTCAATTTTAAATTTAATTTAACAATAGCAAATATCAATCAAATATTAAAAAATTTAAGAAGATTTTTAAGTTTTGAATACAAAAGTGTTCAGCCAATCTCATTTCTCACAAGGACTTACTCAAGGGCCACTAAGAAATTTCACCTCTGTGCTTGACGCAAAATATAGATAATCACCTTCGATTAATCAGCCATGAGTAATTGACCACAAAAACATCCCGCTTAACATAAAGCAAGTTTATGTCTAGAACTTGTCATTCCCAACCAAAATGAAAATGATTGTTTGCAGGAGACACACACACACACACACACAAAAAGGTGCTTTTAACAATTCTTGCCCTTCCTTGAACAATTAACTAAAATAATACACAGTGATTTTTAAATTGACTCTAGCTGTCACGTTGCAGCCTGAAAAAAGGAGCTTCAAAGTCCACTGAGAATACCCTATATTAACTTCATATTACACAAAGTACCAATGAATTACTCTATTTGTAAAGTGCATAATGCACAATAGCTTCAATAACATGCTAACTAATTTAGCTATAATAATTTCACTTATCCAGCAACTTTTACATGATCACTGCAATTCCTATGATGATTCCACAACAATGGCAGGTCAGGCAGTTAAAACTCCGCCTACTTCAAATTTCATTATGTTATGAGAACAAATAAAACAGTTTTCATTGATCGAAAAGAAAAACAACGAAATGAACTGACCCCGTCAAGGACGTATTGAAGACGACTTCGCCAACTTGGGTTCCGGAAGCACCAAAGGACTTAGCCCTCCAAATGGAACCATCTTCAAGCACAAGTCTAGCATTTGAAACACTCCAAGGCCTCTCCACCAAACCTAATAACCCCAACAAAAATTAACAAGCATCAACACAAAAACTAAACACACATCTATTGAACATAACAATAGCAATAACAATAAGAACAATAATGTAACCAAACATACATATAGTTAAATACGAAATACTAAACCACAAATTGTTGATATTCAACAGTATTCAGCTCAAACTAACATCATATTAAAAACCCTTTTGAGTTTGTGAAACTTCTGTATTTATAATGCATTGAAATACAAGTGTTGAAAGGAAAAAATAGAGTGAAAAGGGAAAGTACCGGTGGCGGCGCCGTCAGATGAGAGAGGAAGAGAAGCAGAACATCTGACAGTGAAAACCCTGAATCTGGAAGGGGGGTTTGAAGGGAGTTTGGTGGAGAAGTAAGTGGAGGGTTTGAGTGAAATATCCAAACGTATAATGGCCATTGTTGTGTCTCACTTCTCACTTGCAAAGCAAATATTTAGAGTTTGTGTTCAAGGGCCATTGTTTGCGTCGTCGGTTTAGGTTTTATTATGCTAATTGTTCCTTTCAATGACAAGTGGAGGCGTGGAGCGCATTATTTTTATCAGTGTTCTGCCATTCACATACCTTTAAACCCAAAAAGGGTTTTGATTTCAGAGACCAAACTGGCGATAGAGAGGAGAGAGGCACAGTCGAGACTCGAGCAGGGGAACGGCGGCGACGGCGATTGGAGAGAGAGAGAGAGGCACTGTCGAACGGTGTCGAGGATCCGAATATTGTCGCCAACAACAAGCGACGGCGATAGAGAGGAGAGAGGCACAGTCGAGACTCGAGCAGAGGAACGGCGGCGACGGCGATCGGAGAGAGAGAGAGAGAGAGGCGCGTCGAACGGCGTCGAGGGGTGTAGAGAGAGAGAGTCGAGAGAGTTGAGAGAGAGGTTAGGGTTTGTTTTGAAAATGAACCGGGTAGGGGTATATCTTGCGGGTCTGATGAGACCAGCTGGTAGATCCATATCCTACCCGCAATTTTGCGGGTTTTTCCGCATCCGGTTCTTTTAAGGATTTTTTTAAAAACGGTGCGGGTCTCTACCCGAACTTCATTCTTATGGGTAAGGACCCTGTCCATTTTGCCATCCTTACCGTCAGCGTTTCCATTCCAATGTTTTTATCGATCATTCTGAGCTTGTAGACACGTTTCAGAACATTCCCATAAAAAGTTGATGTTTTTATTTGATTGCATAATGGTTTTTACCACGGCCCTCAACAACTTCAGGAAATTCTGGTTATATCATCTTATGCAGCAACTTGAAATCTGTGGGTTGTATAAATTGCATAGACTCTGATACTAATACTTGTGACTGCTAGAGTAATTGGAAATTGATTTATAGTACCTGATATTTGTTAAAACCTTGAGCACTTCTAATTAATATTCGGTACTTTCAGCATGTCCTAAGGTAAAAGTTATGCTGATGCTGATAATTAAATTCTTTGAGCATATTCAAATTCAAGTTATGAAATTCTGCACAATTTGTCTAGTTTGAATTTCTACTTAATAATATTTATTTCTTTACACAAAAGGGCACAGCACACGTTAGGACAATCCATTAATATCCTTTTTAAGTATTATACTTCCAAGTTCTTGCAAAAGAAGTGCAACTAACCTGATTTGTAACTGGCCACTATCATCAATGAATGATTTGGATCTATTTCATGCTCAAATTTAAGATTCAAATGAAAAAAATATAAAAAAAAAATCTTATCCAATTACAGAAGCATCTGTAAAACAGTAACACTTGTTGCAAGCCGAGTCCGCTTGTCATAAATGCACGTAGCATTTGATTTCAAGGTACCCAGCACCCAATAAGAGAGTACACCTTGCAGTAAAACATTGCTGTAATCATCCAAATTTCATGCCAAATGAAAATATAACTCCAAAATTCAAGTTGATGACCCAAATCACTTATGTTCTTAAAGATTTATCATGAACTAACATCACTATAACATGTATACCACACCCAGAACTGCTTTGAGCTACTGAATTTTCTTATAACCATAAACAATCCCCTGCAGTTTCTTAGCTCTTCCAAGTTATAACTCAAGATGCAGCCTCTCAAGAGCGCCCATCAAGACCCAACTTTGATGTTAGCCAAGCACAGAACTCATCCATCTCTTCAGGGATAGTGTAATGGCCAAGCCTGTAAAGTCAAACAAAGTAACCAAAATTTTATGACCACATCTATGTCGAAATTTAACACAAATTTGCTGGGATTACATACCCATTGTAAGCTTTGAATGTCACATCCTGAAACCCATTTGAACTTAAGGCTTGTGAGGATTTCTCACCAAATTTATAAGAAACCACATCATCAACTGCAACCAACCAATATTGAAAATAAGTTAACCAAGAGTGTAGCTGACATCACCAATACAAAAATAACCAAGGTATCTCCTCAATGATGCAAAGGCTAGATATGCAACAATGAACTGCTGGTGAAACATCTAGACCCCAGGACCATAAATGACAATCACTAACAACCTGCTTCAACAAGCAAAATGACAGGAAGAACATGAGGAAGAAAAAGAATTTTTGTTCAAGTTATTGTGAGCATTTTGCTAATAAAAGAAAGATCCTAGCCAGTTCAACTTAACTTCACTGTACTCTATGCAACTTCTACAATGAACAAGCATGTTATGCAACCCAATTACATAGTGTGCATTATTGAATATTTTACAACCCTTGTCCCATGTACGTCTACAACATAGCTCATGGTTGATGAGGAATGTTTAGTTCAGGCGAAACATCTATGCAAAAACCAAATCAACTTCCAAGCTGACAGGTCTAAACTCATAAACAAAATGAGATGATGATATGGCCACACCCAGCTGGAATTAAATTAATGTCGACACAAGGCAACTAGGTCCCTCTCATCTGTATCACGAATCGATACAGGCAAAAGAAAATGCCAAGAGAATGAAGAAGTTGGTTTCATTTGTCTTATTAATGGAAGTGACCCCAATATCTGTTCCGTACTTTACCCCTAAATTCAAAAGCCTATTTAAGAAAAATACTGCTCTGGCATGCCTCATTGAGCTGTGAAGCTCTAAGCATGTATAGCAAACCAGTGAGCCAGTCAAACAACTAGTTAAGTGTCTATGAACCACATTTTGATCTGCTGATGAGTCCTTTCAGCTCTATTTTGTATTCCTAATCGAATCGTGTTCTTCATAGCAATAAAGTCAGATGTCTATGGTAGAGCCAATGATATAAAACAAACCCTCTCTAATTAGTATATATTAATGACAAATAAAATCAACATCAATATATGTGAGATGGTTGGGAAGACCTTTGCCATGACATAGCAAAATGGGCAAGGATGCAGTACGTCTTGTAGCTTCATTGTCAGCTTCTAATTTGTCCTTTAAGGTCCTGGAAAAAGAATTAATTTAGGCCAGAAGAAATTGCAAGAATATAAAGTATTAAGTATATATAAGAAGACTAACTTTGAGCATGGAAGCCAGCCACTTAGCCCCACAACTGCACTTAAATTTGCAGGGTATGGATTGCCATTTCCAAATTTGCCTACAGTGAAGCAGGTTGCTGAGTACAGCGAGGTTGCTGCCCCCATACTGAAGCCTCCAACACCAAGTTTAACTAATAAAGAATAATCGTGATATAAATGATATCAGAATAAGTAAACAAGAGGTAAGCTGTCAATCACAAATTAAATATTAGAGGAATTATTACATTGCATGCATAGGAAATTAATCCATGGTGCTCCTAATAGCACTTGGAAAAACAAGTTAACCTCTTGAAATAGATATGAAGCAGAAGCTAGAGTAATTAACATTAGTAAATCTAAGGCAAAGAAAATGCAGTTACACTACCTTACATCACATAAGCAATGTCAAATATATGTTTCAAATATCATGAGAATCTAAAGTCCTTTTAGACTTAGTAGAATGTTATATGTATAAATCACAATGCAGTCATGTTATATCCAGATATACTCCTATTTTTTATTATGCAACTCAATAAACACAACCCAGATAACAACCACATGATGTCTGTACAATCTTGTAGAAACATTTGTGTATAAAAACATAACTCATTTGAACTGACGATTGGAGGAACTGCAGTAAATTTTGTCTTCCAATAAGCAAAAGATAGACAAAGCCAGAGCCATCACTATCAAGATAAATGAAAAGCACAACTAAGAAGAGAAAATAAGACTGGACCACTGGATTCTCTATTGTTTTCTACAAGTGTCTAGCACAGAATCAGCTCCAGATAAATTAGTACCCTTTTCAAATCAGCTCACAATGAACAACCAAAAGCAAAGTTGTCTAAGGTATGCCAGATATACTTTCCATCAAACCAGAAACTTTAGGCTCTTATTCACTATCTGATACCCAAGTTAATATAAGTAATTAAATTGAAAACTTGGTATTGTCAAGATTTACATAAGAAACTTCCAAAATGATAAAGAATTGCAAACATATAGCATCTGCATCACAGCGTATACTACAAATCTGAAAGAGGAAACTTACTATCAGCAGGTTCTGTTGACAATAAATTTGCAACATGTGCTGCTGCAGCATCTAAACCCTCTACATCATCAGGAGCATTTTCTGAAAGGTCTTCCACATCAAACCCTGATTTAGATCACATTAGCTATCAGATAATTTTGATTAAAGTTTCAAACAAAAGAAATTAAGCTAAAACATAGTTTTCATCTCTATGACTGATAAGAAACCTCAACTTTCAAAGCATTATCAACGAAGATGAAGATGAAAAACATCTTGTTAGAGATCATTATTTAATTCTCTCTTCTAGTGAGGTATTAACTATTACGATGATACAACTTCTGAAAACCGTGGCTCGTGTGTGTGTGTGTGTGTGATGCAACTATTGAAGCAGTACTATACTTACAAGCAGTGGATGGAAAGCCACCAAACATAGTCATAGGTCGTGTAGGTGCAGTTGGGCAAATCCATTTAATCTGCATCACAAAATAACAACCATAAGAAATTATAAGCACCTCAATGAAAATTAATTTATATACTAATGACTTTAAGGGAGGAAAATTAATAGCTGATATAAATTCTCCTCATAATTTCTGTGCAACTATCCTTACATTTGGAAGGGGAAGGGTCTCCAAAAGCTGGGACCAGCTGCCAAACAACATCAAAGCATAAATGAGGTTCCAAGTCACTATTGCTTTATTCAAAACATTGTAGACATCAATTAAAAGTAAAGAATCTGGTTTCTGTTATTAGTTGTCCAATTCCGTCTCCCTTTCTCTTACAGTTTTTGCTAGCACATGGTTCAGATTTTGAGGCAAGTAACATAAATCGAAATTGGTAAATGTGACAGCAAAAGGAGATCCAGCAGTCATCTGTTTATACAATAATAACATTGTCCTGGACTTTAAAGATCCAATGAATTGTTCTTATCCATAAGCATGTCAGATTATCGTTTTCAGAAACCCACACCAAATTGAAAATACATAAATCCGTAACATTTCCAAGCATGCTAAGGTTGTTTGCCTATTCACTAATCCAAGAACTGGTCTCATGAAATCTGTACATTAGAGGATAATATAAGAGCAAGTGAGGTCTCCTACGATGAGATAACAACACCATTTCTGTACACACTTATTGAAAAAAAAACAACAACAATATTGAAGCAGTTACTGGATCGTATATAACTCAACTAAGTGAATATATATATAATGTCAGGTTCTTTTTTTCACTTCTCCCAAGTGACCTAAGAGAAGTAAGAATATAATAAATGAGGAACTATTAAAATATCATAAACAATCAACTAAAATTCAAGCATACATAATAATTAAAAGAAGCAGCTGAACAAAGCAATTAAAAAAGGTGTTACCTTGAACCATTATCACCAAGGCCATGAAGCCAAACCACAGTAGCTTGATGTTTACCTTTAGGCCTGACCACATAGGTCCTTCCAAACTCAAGCGCTCTTCTAGCGGTTTTACCTCCTGAAAACGCATTGCAATACGATTGAATAATTTAAATTAAAAAAACAAAAAGCAGAGAAACTTATAAGAACATAATTAACGAAAAATCCTTTTCCAGTCCTTCAGAACCAAATGTTGAACAACAATTAGTAGCCAAAATCAAAGGAACCAAAAAGATTTACACTAACCAGCACTCACGGAAGGGCCACTAAAGCTCATTTTCACCTCGAAGTTTCTCACTAATAAAAAGAGCACAGGACCTGCAGTTTACAAAGACCCACATTAACATTTCACATCATTTGACCAACATTATCATTTATAAAACCAATTAGAAAATCAAACAACAATCAGACAACAAGTCACCAAATGTATGACCTTGCAAAAGTGGTCGAAGGCTTTTCTACAATAAAATCGAATCAAAACCTAGAATTCAAGCCCTATTAAAAGAAATGACAAAAAAATGGGAAAAATCGTTGATCAAACGGAAATGAATGAGAAAAAAGAAGGAGGGTTTTAGGGTTTGAACCTGAAATCGTGAGGTGAGAACTCCAGTACCTGCCTTCTCGTCTGCTTGATAGTCCTAATACCTAACCTAAGTATCCTTCAGTTTTGCTTTTGGATTCACTGTTGTTCTATACGTACGTACAGACACTAATATACATACTTTTCTACGTATCTGCTCCAAGAGTCAGATCTTCGTCTTTAGTACCCGGTCACTCTTGCGACACGTGTTTAACAAAGTTTAACGAGTGGAGTGAGGTCTCTCTCATTGGAGTCTGGAAGCTGTGACAATCGGAACAATTCCGGATGATTTTTCCGTATTTTTTAGATGTTCATAATCATATCCGAATGGATTCGGTCTGAATATTTTTGAGATCAAATTCATATCGGATCCGAATTTTCTTAAAAATTTCCATTTCCCAAACTTATGTTTAAATTTTAATTATAGTTTTTATAGTAGTATTAATTATTGAGGTTAATTGCAAAATTTTAAATATTATATTTAGATTCCGATTTTCACAACTTAAAACAATTATTTGGATACATTATATTTCATTTAATCAATGCCTTGTTATTTATTAATAATTTTTTATTTTGTCAATTTATTTTGTTGGATAAGTTTTATCTTCCAAATTGAATATAATTAATCAAATAAAGAAGATAAATGATTTGAACCTGAAATGTTTCTTTATTAAAATTTGGATAAATAATAATAATGATGACAATAATAATAACAATAACGAATTATCAAGATTTGAATCAACACTACTACAGCTAAATTACATCTAACTAGGTTGGCACTTATTCAACCAACAATCATTTACATTTCTTAAATTTTACATTAAAGGATGTCAATATTGACACTCATAAATATAATTACACACTCATTTTATAAGCACATCTTGGACTTTATAAATTAAATCACTACATAAGCACCCAATATAACAATAACTTTGTCCTTACTAAAATGAATTTATTTAAGTTTTAAAAAAATAAATTTATTTATTTTCACACATTTTATTTGTGTGTATATATATATTTTTTGGTTGTTTTCTATTTTGGTTAGCTTCAACCTCAACTTCTTTTAACTTTTCATTTAAAGAAAAGGAAAAAAAATCGTTATTACAATCAATGATCCATTATACACATTATATTACACCCAGTATAATGCGTTATGAAATTAGTTTGTTATATTATATTTAAATACTTATAATTATATATATTATTCATTCTCATTTTTTAATTTCATTGATGAGTACATTGTTGATATTTATTCAATAATTGCAATTATTTGAGATTTGTAAACTTTTGACACATGGTGCATTTTCTAAAATGTAATTGATTAAGTCCACAATAATCTTAACACTGCTAAGTTTGATTAACAATTGACCAACTAACGTATCAAAGTAATATATTCTAAATAAATGAGGGATTAAAGTTGAAACTATGACGAAAACTTTTTAAAAAGTGACATTTCACTAAAAGTAAGGATTTAGTGAAATTTCCCCATATTCTAAATTGACGGATAACAAATTATGAGGTAATAAATATTTATTAATTAAAAAAAAAAAAAAAGCCGCTTGGTCTTAACTCTCAACTTTATTAAGACTTAGAAGTCCTGGCCAAAGCAAGCAATTATTTATGTTTTCTTTTTAAACTTATATTTTTCTTTTTCTTTTTTTTTATGTTTTTATATATTTGTCATTTCTTTATTGTTCGTTTTCAAATTTCTCTCTCTCCCTCATCTCCTAAATAGGCAATCCTAAAAAGTTGAACTTGCAATTAATGAAACTTCAAAGAAATCTTAATGGAGTTTCACTAAAAATAACAAATTTAATTGTAAATTTGAATACTAACAAAGTTTGTGACAAGAAAAATGTCATATGCGAAAAGTAATAATTTGTGAATAAAGAAAGGGGGAGGAAAAATATTGAGAGTAGAGAATGGGGGAAAAGGAAAGGTAAAGAGTTTGTTTTTTTTGTTTTTTGTTTTTTTTAAAGAAGGAAAAAGAGCAAATTAGGAGACCTCCTCATGTTTGACGTAATTTCATATAAGTTTAGGGCATGTTCATGCAAATATCATGTGAACTTTTGAAAGTGTTGCATCGAGATTCCTTGTCATTAGTCCAGACTAAAATACCTGTTATTTCAAGGGTTAGGTGTACAGAAATCAATACTCATCAATTAGATGTTGAGAAATTAAGAAAAAAAATATAAATAATTCATCAAATGTTTAAATCAAAGCAAAAATAGAACAACTTAAAAAATTATAAAGGTTGATATGATAACATTTGATTGGATAAACTAATTTTATTTAATATATATACTAAAAAAAAAAATTACTCTTCATTTATTAATGTTAAGGTTGGTCAACTAATGTGAGGAGAAATAATTGCAGTACTTCAAAAAAGTCTTATAATGTTCATTTGTAGTTAGACCCTAAACTCACATATTTGTATAATTAAGCCAAACACTAAGGGTCATCGTGTAATTTATCCAAAAACCAAGAGAATGAAGGTAAGTCTTGAAAGACAATTGGTAGATTTTTTTTTTTTTTTTAAAGTAGTAGTAGATTTTTTTTATTTGTTTATTTTAAATTTCTGCGTTAATATAGAACAATTTGATAACTTTATTTGAATAACGTTCCACTTTCAAAAAATTTTGAAATATTTTTTTATCTAAATGATGTAATAGGATAATATGCAATAACTATATTAATTATAGGATGATGTATTGATGATGATAGTTATATATAATTTTGCCACATCATTTGAGTAATTTTTGATAAAATGTTAGGTAGTGCAATGTTACTCTTTATAGATCTATTTTGGTGCCACAAATTAAAATTATTAAGCATATGCTAACCTCAAAAATTTGGTGCCACTCTCACTAATTTTTTCTTCCATCTAGAACTTTTTTTTTTCTTTTTAAAGCTGTATAACGGTAATAAGGATAAATAAACAGCAATTCATCTGGAATCTATATCAACCACTTTACAAGCAACCTTAATTATATAATTGTAGATTTATTAATGTGATAACTGAATTGACTTGTATAAGGTTTTTATTTCCTTAGTAGATGCATATATTTCCGGGCAATGTGATGAATTCTGATTTCTTGTAAATAAATAGTGCGGTATATTGGAGTTAATAAATTTAACATATACAATTATTTGTTAATTTTTGGAAAAAAAAATAATGACCGAATTAATAGACCAAAGTCAATCAAATTTATTTATTATTTTAACTTGGGTAGGGGATTTAAATTCGGAATCTCAATTTTGCAGGTAAATGTAATTATCTTTTTTTTTTTTTCGAAAAAAGAAAAACTGTGGTTACCATTGTGTCTCTGAGACTCTGACCATCAACCAAAATTATTTGACGATGTGAAATTGCCAGGTAATTATTTTTTATACCATATGTGATGCAAATACACTTTGGTAGGTAAAAAAATCAAACGAAATAGTAAAGTCGCTCCCTATACAAGCAACCATATTTAAATGCCAATTGATGGCTTCCGGTTCCTTTTCAGTTGGTGAGGTGCATTAAAAATAAGCTTTAATGAGCAAAACATGTTCATCTTCTTCCATCTATCATAAGTTGATGCCTTCTTCTAGCCCACTTCCTCAGTATTAATGTTGGTTTTTATTCTGGGTGTCAGGAGGGGACCATGTCAGACTTTCCAGCTCATCTAGAATTTCCATTTCAGTGGAGTAATCTTGTCTGCAGATTGGAATGGATAGAGAAGTTTAAGAATATATATATACGACTAAACACATTTTAAATTATGTGTACTCTTTATCCATGAGAGTAAATATTTGTTCAAATAATATTTAATTTTAAAAAATACTAACAGATTTTTGATTCATTTAATATTAATTTTAAAATTATAATAATACTAATATAATAATTCCACTAAAAACATTTTAAAATTTATGTTTTCACTTTTCATTTAGAAGAATAGATATTGATTCAAGTAATGTTTAATTTTGAAAAATTGAAATACACTTTTAACTCATTCGATATCAACTTTAAAATAATAATAGGACTAATATAATAAATATAATCCATATATATATAAAAGAGGGAAAACTCCCAAGATTGACTTACAAATTATTGGCTCTCATTGTTTTTGACCCTTTCCCATAACTTTACTGGTTTTGTTATTGTAAGGACCAAAATACTTAACAATTGAAAAATGAAAATGATTAACAGTTAAAACATCAAACTGACGTTTCCGATTTTTGTTCAATCCCTTTTTTCTTGTTTCATCAGAAAATATAGCTGATGAACGCCTTTTTACAATTTTTTATATTTGGAAAACCAAAAAACACATTTGTAAAACTTTAGTGAATATGCCCTTAGTTTCTAAGGCCTCCATTTGTAGTACAAGTGTAGCATAAATCAAGAAAATAATTTCTTAGAATTCCGTGGATGGAGAGTACTTGTGATCAACAAGCAGATGTAAAGATAAAACCAGATGAAACCATTCATAAAGAAAGTGTTAACAAAGCTTGCTGGCATCGTAGATGACATTATTATTGTAGATGATGATAATAATTCCATTGAGAGAATTTTGACACCCAGGGAAGCTTTCAAAACAATTTCCGCAGCAAGTGAAGTGCCCTCCTCAAAAAAAAGAAAAAAAAAGAAAAAAAAAAGGCACGCGCACACGCACACACAGAGGCACGAAGCAATTCCAACAAGAATTGAAGTTAAAAAAAAATTGATGAACAATTCGGATATCCCTTCTCAATCTATGGAGAGGATGAGGACACTTCAAGCGTTGAAGACAACTTACATTGTTCTTAGTGGTCCTAAAAAATTAGAAGCAATCAAGCACTCTGTTTCCTAAAATTAGAATAAAAATATTCATACTTGATTTATATGTATTGACATTGTTGGAATCTTATATGATCCTGAATGCACACTGCAAAATGTAAACAAAATGAAGTATGCGTTCATGGAAAGAAAGAAAGCTTGGAGCATTGTTATCATGATGAAAGATGAGTATTGTATATCGTCTATTGATTTATCAAAAGCATTTTTCTTATAATCTTTATACGTGCACAAACATTTGCCAAAATTCTCCGAAATTGAAACCAAGTCAAAATGGAGAAGTTAAACAAACTCTAAAACCATGCTTCATGCTACCTTCCAGAGAGAACTGACATGGAAAATGATCGGATTGATGAAGTGGGAACATTTTGGTCTGACGGTGATACCAATTTTGCAATCCTTTTTCTCTCATGACCACCATCCAGCTGCTGATCTTCATCGATAGATAACAAATCAACTACCACCATCTGGGTATCTGGTGGCTCCTCCACTGTCACACGGCCTTCAAGCATCTCCACCACACGAGCCATGCTTGGCCTAAGCCTAGCATTCTCTTGTATACACCAAAAAGCTACATGAACCAATCCCCTAATCTGCCTCTCATCAATGCCTGCACCATCTATTATTCTACTATCAACAATTTCCAAAAGCTTCCCTTCTCTCATTTTCTCGCTGACAATTTTGGGGAAGTATTGCCATTTCCTTTTAGACTTGTCATTGCCATGTTCAATCAAGCACACATTTCTTCTGCCTCCAATAATCTCTAAAAGAACCATCCCGTAACTATAGATATCACATTTCTCCGAAACTCCACGTTCCAGGAGCCATTCTGGAGCCAAGTAACCTCTAGTACCGCGAATGGTTGTAACAACCCTGCTTTCATCTTTACCCATTAACTTCGACAGACCAAAATCTGCCACGATTGCTCGATAATTCTCATCGAGAAGTATGTTTTCGGGCTTGACATCGAGGTGTAGTATCCTTGACCGACAATCCTGGTGAAGATAAGAGAGTGCCCTGGCCACGTCAACGGCCACTCTGAACCTCAAGTCCCAGGACAAGCACCCTCCAGGACGGCTACCACGTCTTCCAGGAAAAATCCAATTATCCAAGGAACCATTAGGAATATATTCATAAACAAGATAGCGAGGCCCTCCAGGAACAATACAGTATCCGAGGAGGCGCACAAGATTAACATGCTGTACGCTAGCAATTGCAGCAACTTCAGACTTGAACTCCTTCTCTCCACGTTCTTCACCTTCGATCCGCTTGACTGCGACCGAAATTCCATCGCTGAGAATGCCTTTAAAGACGGAGGCAGAGGCTCCTCTCCCCAATAACACCTGGAAATTGTCTGTAGCTTCTTCAAGCTCCTTGGGTCGGAACTTGATGGGGACCCCTGCAACTTTCCTGAGGAAACTGTACTCGATCCGTAGCTCTCGGCCTTCGGAGACCAGCTGTGTCTCTAACAACTTCCTTCTCCGGTTGTAACGTCTTCTGATTACCACCCAAGCGAAAACAGCAAGGATGACTGCAATATCAGCCCCAGCAATAAGAAAAAAGGGCTTGGAAAGCTTAAGCGAGACACGGGCAACAATGATGAATATGATAAGGGCGATGACTGTACAAGCAGCGATTATATTTGCCTTCTTGTCCTCCATTAATTACTAGACCTTCATTGTTGTTTCAGTGCAGGGAAGAGGAAGACTAAAGACTCTGTCTCTTGGGGTTTCCATTCCAGTCTATCCTCTGCAGTCAAGAACAGGCAAGGGTTTGACAATTTTTAGTTGGGAAGATTAAAATTGTTTCCGTTTTCAGAGGAGCTTAATGTTGAAATATGCAAGTTGTGTTAGGAAACAGCCCAGAAGGTCACCTACCTACTTCCACCTCATTTGTTATTTTATAAGAAGTGATGCTCATTTCACATCATTTTCTTCATAAACACACCTATCATGTTCTCCATTTGAAGTTATAATATAGTCAATGCTATGATGCTTTCATTTTTTCGTATTTCTTTTTTCAAATAAAGTAGTTTTCAACTAGAGATCCACAATCTCTCATGCCTCAATGGTTAAGTATTTTCTTTAATTTTAAGAGGTTAACAAGATTCAAATCTCATTTTTATCCTAAGACATAAGATGTGAATAGTCTAATACGCATGCTCTTTTTCCACTAGCATAGTGAAACTATATTTTGACCCTCTCTTAATTTCATCTTATTTACATTCGTACTATTGTACGTTTATTTTGAAAATTAGATGAGAGTTTTAATTATCAAATTTTTATTTTTTAATTCTGTCATCACACTTTTTATTTAAAAACTTAAAATTTTATTTTAAGTAGATCGGATATCTACTCCCAGCGACAACTGTTTTTGCAATAAAACGAGAAAATCATACAAAGTTTGTAAAATGTGATTAATGATACATAAAATCTCTTCGCTAAAGCGGTTAAAAATTATACAATCATTGTTCTAAGATATAAAGAGCTTAAATTTTCGAGTCAAGTACTCATTCTTTTTAAAACTGACACAAATTAGGTTATAATTTTGCAATACTTACCAAAATCAACAAGTTTTTGCTCTATTTGTAAAATCTACTCATATAATGACGAGTAATTATTCTCATAATGAATAGAAAGTACTCACACAAACCTTATAAAAATACCTTTTGTGGAGTTTGAACCCTGTCACTAAGAGATGCACAATATCTTCTATTAGAAGAGGATGTGCAATTGCACGAATATTAGCAAGTACAATTGTGATTTTGAATCAAAATCTTAAAACCTAACTAATTTAAATTGAGATGCACATTCTTCCTTGATTGTTTTAGGGTTGTCTTTGATTTGAACTTTAAAATTCCAAAAATCACCTTATTTAGCATGTAATTATCAAGTGTTAAGTCTTTCAAACTTACATTCTAAAGGTTAGGAGTTCGAGTCATTTTTCGTACTCATTTCAAATGTTTTTATATATTTTTCTAGATAAAATAAATGGATAATCCCAATTTCCCCCCTGTAGTTTGAATAAATAGCCAAAATCTCCCCTCACAGTTAAGAAAATTTTCAAAGTTATGGAGGATTTTGGTTATTTGTTCAAACTACAGGGGGGAAATTAGGATTATCCCTAAAATAAAATTACAACCACATATTTTCAAGGACTCCATCATTATGATGAATTTCACTCAAGATGAGTGATTACAATTTGTAGTTCTAGATAAAATAAAAATTGCAGACTATTCTTGTTGAATATATATATATATATATATATATATATATGATTCTGATTTTCAATTTTACAAAGTTTTTCAACCTGTAACTTGAATCTTTCTCTACATTTCTTTTATTAAAGCATGTTTCACTGGACCAAGTCATAATTATAAACCCAGTACAAGGATTCACCGCCTGCTCTGACCTGTACGTGATAGACTCGTTCAACTGGATTGATGGAATTAACTAAAGTCAAGAAAAGACTAATATAATGGACACATTATCTAACCTTAAATGAAGCCGCTGTTGCCTCCCTTTCCTTATTATTATAATTTATAATATAATTCATATTTTGTACAATAATATTATAATGCATTTAGCCACTATCATACCAAATGACCCAGTCCTCTTCACAAACAGCTCAATACACAAAATGTCTAGTGGATTAGCCTTCACTTGACAGTGCCACTGAACTCGGCACCCACGGCCACGTACTTATGGCGTCTTTAATTCATTACCAGCCAAGTCCTTAAATTGACTTTTCCCTCAGTCTTTTCTTTACAGGAACAAGCGTCTTTAACGAAATTCAATAAGGTTTTGACGTATTTCACGGGCACAGATTCTAGCAAAATTAAAAAATAGAATTCCAATCCATTTCAAAATCCTGATTTTATTATTATTATTATTTAATTTTATGGTGGGTGATGGAGATGTATTTTAAGGACATGATTCTAACAAATTTTTTTTCTTTAAAATAAAAAAATTCATTCCATTTCAAAATTTTGATTTTTTTTATTTGATGTTGGGAAAGATAGATCAAATTTGGGAAAAATTACTCATAGTATAAACATGAGACTTAAATCCTTTACCTTTTAAGTTATAAATCCATTTTAAAATCCTGATGTGTCTCATATAAATTATAAATCATGCCTCAAGTCATTTTTTTAAAGGAAAAAAAAAAAGAAACAAACAAACATATTTTTGGTATAAGAGGCTTCATATATCTTACATAATTGCAGATGTCTTCTTGTTTTGATTAGTGAAACCTTAATTGCAACTTGTAAGGTTTTTAAGTTTGCAGAGGGACAATAAATGTAATTGTTACACCCTTTTTAGAATAATAGAATATCTATATAACCAAAAAAAAAAAAAATCCATTCAGAATATTGTTATTATTATTATTATTATTATTTTAAAAAGACTCTAATTAAAAGTTGAATTAGGATGGTAAAAAGTAAGATATCAATTATTTTCGCTAAATGGACGACTGGCTGGTTTGACCTGACAATTTCTTCAACAAAATTCACTCGTATTAATTTTGGTTTCATTCGCAAGCCAGCTTGTCACTCGGTTAATTGGTTTACTTCCGTTTCGGTGCATCTGGACATAAATGATGTACGCCTTTTTTTTTCTTTTTTTTTTTCCTTTTTTTTGAAAGTAAAATCGTACAATGATTTTCAATATATATATATATATATATTGTAAATTGAACAATGACTCAAAACACAATCTCTTTTGCTGATAGATAAATCGTTTGTTATTAAGAAATTCGAATGCATTTTCTACTCAATGCCCATATCTGTAATTAAGTTTTAAAGATGATTTCACTGAATCCTTAAATTAAAATAAATGCATTGTTAGATAATAGATGTATGGAAAGCATGAGATATATAGAGTGGCCCGATGGATTAACTGTCCAACATTTATTGATTGAAACAATTAGATAATAGATATTTGATCAAGTGCGATGACGGTAAAGATGGTGAGAAGTTTGATTTTTTCTTAATCGACCGAGACTTAATTCTTTGAAGTACAATTAACTATCCTATATTGTAAGAGATATCTTAAATATTTACAGTGGCAGATATTATATTAAAAACAATATGCCAAATGAGGCATTATTGTATTTGATTGAATTAAATTGGAAATAATACTACCATGAATTTAGTGCAACATGAAATTGAATTGAATGTGAATTTAAAATGAATGTGACACGTGTAATAGGAGTGTCAAAAGTCGAAATTTTCCCTCCTCTCTAACATTTTACTAACATTTGACTTACAACAAAGTTAGTTTCTGAATAGAGATTACATGAATTATAAATGCATTTATTTTAAAAAATGAGAAGTTTTTTGAAAACATAGAGACTAGAATGAAATTCTCCATTTAAAAAATGCTTATGGATTGCACAATTTTAATTAAGATCATTTTTATAAATTGTAATTAATTCATTACAATTCATAATTAAGGTAAGTATCTTAATAAGAATACCGTTAGTTCCAATTATAATTTTTGTAATTAAAGTAAACAACTTATTATAATTCCAATACATTATTTTGATTATAAACCAAATCAATTTCAAACCATTTCGATTACATATAAGCAAACGTAACATGATTGTATCCAAGTATAACATACACCAAACATTGGATTCACACATGAATTTAATGTTTGAATTCAAGTTACTCCTTAATATGAGGCTCCAAATGCACCTCTTATGGTTTGTTTTTATTTATTTATTTATTTTTTAGAAACCTTTATATGTTTTCATGTAGATGCATATAAGATGTTTGAATTGTTGGTCAAAATTGTTTTTTTTTTTAAAATAATAAAAAAAAACAGTTTTTTTCTTTTAAACAAAAAAAAAAAAAAATCTGTTATATGTAATTGACATTCATTTTTTATAATTGGTTTAATTTTTCATTCAGATCATACTCTCATTTATTATAAATCTATAATCTTGGACATTTGCAACATTATGAAGAAAGATTGATATGTTAAAATATTTTTTGTGCCTTGGAATGCCAATAATATTGCTGACTTGTTGGCAAAAGAGCTATTGGAATATCTGGGGGAATATATCTTTGTTTGATGCACTACTAGAGTTGCACCCTCAGAGTTAGAGTATCTTCTCAATTCTGAAAGTTAAAGAATGTTGACTCTTCATTAATTTTTCTTTTCTTATTTGGGCATATACCCGGTTTTTGTATATAAAAAATAACAAGAATAAATAAATTAATAATAGATTTATTTTTATTACTCGAACCAACCGATGATGCTACCGAAACTAGCTGTTATATAATATTGTGGTACGACTTTGAGATCACTTCTAAGGAATGGAAGGAGGCAATCGACATAAAAGGGGGGAAAAGTCCATAATTTTTGTGAGATTTGAGTATAGAATCTCCCTCCTAATGATAGACAGTGGGTGGTTGAATGGTCTTTACTATTAAACCACGTTCTATCCTCTTTAGATTCTTGTTAAAGGGACATACATTGCATTTTTTAAGTTAACCAACCTAATTCAATTGAACTAGTGTCGGGTTGGGTGGATTTAATTGGGCCTGTCCTGTAAATATGCCCTGTTAAGTGTTAATCCACCCCCATCCAATGTCGTAAATCGTAATTAAAATTTCAATTGGTTGGTCGAATAATCGAAACCAATTTCCGAATATAGTAATTGGTAGTTGATTCCAGTTTGTGCACCTTACTCCAAAAAAGCAAAAGTGTGCGCACCGTCGCTGACATGGCATGCTTCGATTTCATGTATTAAAACCCGCAACACATAAAAAGGATGCCAACTAAACCGCACTCGCCAACACTCGTGTAACGACGTTGCCCTAAAACACTCCCGCTCTCTGTCTCTGTCTCTCTCCATTGAAACACAAGAAAAAGCATGGGAAGCAACACAAACGGCGTCGTACCTGCTAAACATACGGCCACCACCACTGTAGACAAAGGAGTGGATTTCGCTCAATATTTTTGCACTTATGCTTTCCTCTACCACCAAAAGGAGATGCTCTCCGATCGAGTCCGCATGGATGCCTACTTCAACTCCATTTTTAAGAACAAACATCATTTCCAAGGGAAAGTACGTTTTTTTCCTCGATGCATCTTTGTTTCTTGATTCAAAATTCAAGAATTAGCTTCACATTTTTCATTATAGTTGTTAATTAGGCTTAGAATTAGAAGAAAGATGGATTTTTTAGGACTTTCAGGGAATCTTGAAATGCAAGAAATTTCACTATTATTTGATGTAATCCTTTATATGTAGCTTTGTTTGAAAGTTGACTTTGGTATTTATTTGGTGTATTTGTTGTGAAGACTGTGTTGGATGTAGGAACTGGAAGTGGTATTCTTGCGATATGGTCTGCGCAAGCTGGTGCCAGGAAAGTTTATGCAGTTGAAGCCACTAAGATGGCAGAGCATGCGCGAACCCTTGTCACGGCAAATAATCTTCAACATGTGGTTGAAGTGATCGAGGGTTCTATGGAGGAAGTTACCTTGCCGGAGAAAGGTTTGTGTCGTTTCTCTGTCTTGTCAATTAACTTTGAAATGTGTTTTTATCCATATTATATGCTGCGGGTTTATTGGTGAACAGTTGATGTGATTATCTCTGAGTGGATGGGGTACTTCCTTCTGCGTGAATCTATGTTTGATTCTGTGATATGTGCTCGTGACCGCTGGCTGAAACCGACTGGAGTTATGTAAGTAATTTGACGTCTGGGAATGGTTTGAAAAATTCTTTGGACTCTGCATATAACTTTTGGAGTGAAACTCAACCGATTTGTCTATTACTGTTGGGTGTCGTAAGGGGAAATAAAACTCATAATTGGAGCTGTCTAAGTGTGCATGTAAAGATTCGGGTGGGAGAAATAACAATAATTTTTCTTTGAATTGGTTGCATTTTTGAAACTAAGTAGGGAATGATGAGTAATGACTATGTTAGTCACATCTTTATATATTTATTTATCTATAGTAAACAGGAAACTTTCATTAATGAAATGCCAATACATAATTAGAGTGACAGAATTGGAGAATCGATAGCTCTAAGTTATTGATCTAGGTCTTCACTTTGAAGACAGTATGCACTTCTTTCACTGAATTTCTCACTCTCTTGTTCTCATTTTCTCTTCACCTGCAGATTTGCGCTATTATATAGTGTTGGCAGTTGCTTTTAATTATTTGTAAACTCTGTAGTTAATTTCTCGATGGTTTGACCAGACAAAGTTTGTTCTCTCAGGTATCCCAGTCATGCTCGCATGTGGATGGCACCTATTAGGTCAGGATTGGGGGACCAAAAAATGAATGATTACGAAGGATCTATGGATGATTGGTATGGTTTTGTGAAAGAGACCAAAACTGTATATGGTGTTGATATGAGTGTGTTAACAAAGCCTTTCTTGGAAGAGCAGAAGAAATACTATCTACAGGTGATCTTCAGAAGTTTTTGATGCTCCTTAGTTCCTATATACAAATGGGGTGAATCTATTGAAATCAACAACACCGGTGTTATTATTATTATTATTATTATTTTTTAGGCAAAAACCTTTTCTCTGATAAAATTATTAATTTTAGTCGTAATGTTTAATTATATGTTTGTTCTTTTTTCAATCATACATTCATGTGATGTCATGTCATTTAGATGTTATGCATGCTAGCCCTACATACATATGTTACAACCCTCCCTCCCTAAACCCCCTTCACAATCATCCTTTTGAAGTGTTCAATTGCCCTATTACTGTCTTTATGTCCCAGTTAACTGAACAATGTCACTGAACCAGCTGATTTCTAGCTATTTTTGTGTCAATAAGTTAAACAGAATTCTTCTTTGATTTTTTTTTCTGTTGGGAATGGATTTTGCTAGTCATTTTGTTGAATTTGATTTTTGTTGGTTGGTTCTTTTGGAACATCTCATTCTTATCAGATCTTGGATTTGCTGTATTTTGATTAGTTATTTGTAATCATCGAATTAGATTTTATCTACCTGCTTAATTTTTTTCTAGCTCCATCTCATCAAACTCTTCCTGGTCATATAATAGATTCAATTTCTGTTGTAGAACAAAGGAACTTGCTATATAAATCTTTTAGCACCAGATTATTGTCTTTTGCTATAGACTACATTTTTTAAAGAAAAAGCTGTCAAATTTTAACAGACATCAATGTGGAGCAACCTGCATCCACATCAGGTTATTGGGACGGCTGCTGTTGTAAAGGAGATAGATTGTTCGACTGCTACAGTGAATGACATCCTTAAAATCAGGTCAACCATTTTTTCCTCAATTACTGGAGAGAGCTCACGGCTTTGTGGGTTTAGCGGATGGTTTGATGTCCATTTTCGGGTAAGGCCAGCTTTAATGTACCTTATTATGATGGCTTGCTTGGAATTTCAGGTATCCATTTTGAGTAGTGTATAAGTTCTTATCTGTTGGTACCAGGGTAGCAGGGAGGATCCAGCTCAGCAAGAAATTGAGTTGACAACTGCTCCTAGTATAGATAATGGCACACATTGGGGCCAGCAGGTTTGTTTCACCCTAAATAGAATGATACTCATAAGTCTAAATAAAATATAGATTTGTAGGTCAGTAATCCTTTTGAGTTATTTTACAAAATTGCCATAATTACCTTTATATTGTCAACAACTTAATTTCAAAATTCAAGCTTTATACAAGAGTATAGACTGTGCCACCACGGGTCTTTCTCTTCTAGGCAAATTATGGTACGAGTCATGTACCCGTTTCAGTGTTTCTCAGGGAGTAATATGGTGTGCTATAGGTCTAGTTTGCACAAGAACAGTAACTTAGGTTAATTTTTGAGCCTTAGGTTTATCATAAAAGTATTTCCTTTGTAGGACTTAAATCCTGGGTGTACATTATGTATTCCATATGACATCTACACTGCTGTTTATTTTGTGTACGTTGAGGATTGCTTGCTTCTTGAGTGGCAGTATTAAGTTCATTCTAATTTTATTGTGCTTCGTATTTGATAGGTTTTCCTCTTTCTTCCTCCTATTCGTGTTAGTGAAGGGGATGATCTCAATGTTTCTTTTTCAATGAACCGTTCTAAGGAAAATCACCGTTTGATGGAAATTGAACTCAGCTGTGAGATTAGGCAGTCCTCTGGTGTGGTGCTTCCACCATTCAGAAACAGGTTCTATGTAGAATGAGGAAGGAAACCAATCACAAGTTTTGGGAATTACAACATTAACTAAGGTATATTTTGCATTTATATTATAATAGTTAGAAAATGTGATATGCTTATGATGTCATGGGATTAGATTAAGACTGTGTTATGTTTTGCTCACTTTCAGTTTTATGGGCCTTCTCTAGCAAGTTGATATTGGGGTCCTTCATGAATCTCATATCTTCCTATGCACACAAGCACTGCTGCACGTGCATGCAACTAGAACTGCCAATGCAATGTAGTTCATTGTCCGAAGTTTTCTGACTTAACTGTTTTTTAATTATTAAAAAGATGTTTTAACATGTCAAACCTACTTGAATTGGCTTCAATCTACATCTGGATGACCTTGTGAAGTATTTATTAAATGCGATCTGTTTATATTGATGTTGCCCAAATCTGTTTACTTTTGTAATTTGGTTTTTCTAAAAACTTTTAAGGTACGTATAGGAATTACATAATTTGTACAGCTTTTAACTAATGTAAGTGCTGCATAAGAAGTAAAGTTGTGCTTTGGCAATTGTAATGCCAAATTTATGAACTTTTAGAAGAATCTGGAGTGTCTGATTTTGAAAGTTTCCTGCTATTGTTGGAGGGCATGAGCCATAAAAATTGGATTCTTCTAATTTCTAAAGCTGATTTTTGTAACTGGAGTAATTGTTGCTCAGAATAATCTAAATAGTTTGGAAACATGAATTAAATAGAAGCCATGATGTAGAGCTGGATGGCTATGTGCATATGCATTTTGTTTGTGTGCACCTATGTTTGTTTAAAAATTCTCCTATTTATTTGGACATTGTAGTGTCCCATCTTCTCACAATCAGTTGGCAAACTGATTTATTTGGTCAAGGTGCAAGCATTTTAGCTTTGGGTTGAGATATGAGTTATGTCCATGTACCAGTGTATGGTTTTTGTGTGAAGAATTTTTTTTATGTTATTTTCTAAAGATAGATATTGTGTAAATCATTCTAACTGTGTTTTCTTTTTTCTTTTGTCCAGTGTCTGTATCTGGAAGCAAGACAGGTACCCTTACGTTCTGGTGCCGATTGTGTTCAACGCAGCTGTTTGAGGAAATCTTATATAACAATTACAGGGGCATTTTGGTGCTATTTTTGGTGCTTGAATGTTCAAGTTGTCACCTTGTCTTAGAAATGATATATCAATTTTATCAAAATTGCCTCTGCGGTCTTTTTCTTATTCTCTCATATTCTCTTTTATTTTTTTCTCTTGCTTTAGGGGAGGGGTTGGGGTGAAAGATTATGTTTACAGTGTGAAATATTATATGAAACTGGAATGACTGACAGATTTTAGGTGAATTTTTTCCGCAAACAGGATGAAGAAATTGTGTATAGTTGGGTTCCTGTAACATCTTCAATCTTTAGCAAACACCCAACCCACCGTATTATAGTTATTGATAGGAGATATTAACACTAGGAGTTCAAATAATTTGCACTTTTTTGAAATTAAATATTGTAAACACTCATTGTGCGTTGTAGTTTGTGAAACTGAAGTTCCCTTTGACTTGAAATTTGGATGTTTGGTGCTTAGGATAGTGAAATCGAGGGAGGGTTGGCCAATTTGGTAGCTGCATCTGTCGAGGACCAGATGGCCGCTGGGAGATGAATAAAGAAATTGGCAAATAGAAAGTTGTAAAGTAGATGACTGGTCAGTTGAAATGGAAACATTTAACACCTAATCTATATATATATATATATATAGTTTCTACCATAAGGGTCTTCTAACTTTAAAACGTTAGGATGAATCAATTAAATTTACTTATTAAATTCTTTTTTTTTTTAAATAAATTTTTCTCTTATTTAATTCAAATACAATGGATGAATTTGATTGACATTAATGGTAGAATATGTGTACACACATATATATAGTCAATGCGTTCTTTTTTAAATTGTTAGGACCATTCATAACGTTTGAATTAAATAGAAAAAAAAATTGTTTTTATGTGAGAGAATGAATAAATGAGTTTGACATTAATGGTAGAATATGCGTACACATATATATATATATATATATATATGGTCAATGCGTTTTTTAAATTGTTAGGACTATTCATAGTGTTTGAATTAAATAGGGGAGAGAATTATTTTTATGTGAGAGAATGAATAAATGATTGAGATTAGTTATTTTAATAATTTAAAAGTTATAACGCACTAACCATAGAAATATATATATAATATTTTTATAATTTGGTATTTTTGATTTTAAAAAGTAAGGACTAGCCAATCAAATTTATCTATTGTATTTGAATTAAATAAGGGAAAGAATTTGTTTTAAGAAAGATAATGTAATAGATGAATTTAATCGGTTGGTCTTTACTTTTTAAAATTAGGTATATTTGATTATAAAAGTTTATATATATATATATATATATATATATATTTTCAGCATGCTATGTTCACTAAATTTTACAAATTTTTTCGTTGTGAATATAATTTTGATAACTGAATAAAATAAGATGTTCCGATAAGTAAGAGTTGAAATCGCAGTAAGATTCCTTATTGAAAAATTCCAGAAATTCTTTCTAAGGCCTTGAGAAATAAAAACCTTGTAAAAACTTCCACTTGTAGGTCAATACGATATTTCAAGATGTCAATCCCAGGCGGGCCTGCTATATTGTGTTAAAAAATAGAAAACGGATTTGTAGTTAATTTTTTCCAAAACAAAATTTCTATTGTGTCTAATGATAAGGTGCTGATTTCTTGGCATCAAAACTAGCTAAAGTTTGCATATGGCTGTTGGTGCCACTAGCACCTCGCTCATGAGAGTTTGATCTTTTTTGATCAGACGTCCATGGTTCAATCTCTATTCAAAATCTTTAAGTTAAAGATAATTTTTCGATGCGATGTGAGTTTTGTTTTTGCTTTAGAGAGCTCAAATTTTATACTACGTCTTAGATTTATAATCAAGAATGTCCGACAAGTTATATGATATGTAATATAATCGTGATGCGTGTAATTATAGCTTAAAAAAAAAAAAAAAGCTAAAGTCTTCAAAAACTTTCGTTATTTTATATGAGGTAGGCGCTTATGTCAATTAAAAATTAAAAAGACCCCGTTTTCTTATTTATGTTATTTTATTTGAGGTATGCGTTTATGTTAATTTAAGGCAACTTGTATGCCTTACAGAAGCTGTGATGTCCATGCTTAGACCAACATAAACTTGTCTTACTTTATATGACATCCACATGCATGCCTTTAATTACAATGGAAGCAGGTTTTAAGCTAATTGTCAATCCATAGAAAGTCAAGACCTAGAAGCACTTAAATCTTTCTCTCTCACAAAAGCATTGTTGCCTCTCAAAGCAAAGTTGTTCCAGTCTCCATAACTTGAGGCTTAATTACACTTTCAAGAATGCTGAAAAGCTGATTTTTTCTCCATTTCATCTCCTATAAAATCTGCTACATAATGGCTTCTCTTTCACCTTTTCCTGCTAAGATGCATAGGCCTGCAAGCACTTCTCGTGCCTCTGATGAGTTCTTGGTCAACTTGTTGCCACCAGTAAATGCCTCAGCTTCCCATGACTTGCCAATCTATAGTCCTATCTCTAAGGCCACCAAAAAGAAGCTAGCTTTGTATAACAAATTACAGGGAGAAAATGCCATCCACCTTATTCCACTTGTTCTAATTATCTGTGGTTTCATTCTTTGGCTATTTTCTCATCCAGGTAATGTTTGATTGATTTTATTTTGAAACTCATTTCTCTTTCTCGTTACGTTTTGTGTTGTTTTTGTTCAACCAAGAGTCTGTCAAGGTACTTTTAACTTGTTTACCAAGTAACGGGCATCCATTGAAAAAGTCCGATGAAAGAAATAATTGTTTATTTTGTTTTCCTTTTCTTATGTAGATATTATTCTAATTTTGAGAACCACGAAATCAAATCGTCAATAATTACTATTTACTAGTCATTATTATGTTGTGATATCGCTAAATATTAACAAGTTAATAAAATAATGTATACATGACCCTTTAAAGTATCAAAAGATCAATATGGTTGGTCCACCAAAGTCATTCTCAGAGACAACGAATGACATGTGCATGTGTTGTATATGGTTCATGTTGTTTATCATAATGGTATTTCAAAATATATACTAAAGAGTGAATGAAAATAATTCATGTGAAATTAAATATTTGTTTAATAGTCTATATTGATAAGAAATTATTAAAAAGTAGTTTAAACAAAGACAATTTAGGAAATAAAGAAATATGCTTACATGCAATGTGTTTGATATATAGTAATTTTGGTATTGATTGGTTGAGTTCTTTCCTTGATTTTAAGAGGTAAAGAGTTTGAGTTAAAGTCTTACCCTTATTCTAAAACATAAGAATTGGATAGTTTTCTCTTAATTTAATCCTCATTTCCACCGAAAAAAAAGCTATTTAAACTTTAACTCAAAATAGATGGTTTTTTTTTTTTTAAAAAAAAAAAAGAAAAACATTTAGATTTTGTTTTATTTTTTAAAATAAAGAAACGGTTGATATATTTTTTTTATAGCAAGTGTTATTTGAATTATAAAACTTTTCAAGTAACAAAAAAAGAAAAGAACACTAAAAGTTTTCTTTAAAAATATTTTTTAAATTGTTTTTAATTCTTTGTGGCAAGTAATTTCAAACTAAAAAAGGGTTTAGACTGAGATTTAAAACCGAAATTCAATAATTATATGCACCTAACCAAAGGTTGGTAGTTTTCGATTCAACTCGTGAAGAAGATAGGGATAGAAAGCAATTCTAGTATATTAGGATTGTAGGTTTGCACATGATTGATCTAAGGAATCGTGCCTAGATTAACACAAATACAATTAGATAAAAAAATATTTTTTAAATTATTTTTTTTGAAAAAAAAAAATATTGACAATACAGTACTTATTTGATAAGTGGGATCAGATTATAATTAATTTCAGTCGAGCTGGAATAAACATAAAGACGATATTAAACACAAAAGTTGGATAGATTATCTTGTCGTTTTAGTAGTATTTGTCCTATTTACTAATTTGGATGGAGCAATAGATAGATGTGGATCGGAAAATGACATGCATGGGTCTTTGTCGCCCACTAAAATTGATGCAGATTGAAAGATGGATAATAGTGAAAGAATTCATTAGGAGAATCCACTATTAAGTTATTTTGTATTTTTTTTCCACTTTGAACAAAAATATATTGGCACACGCCATGAGACTAATTTCTGATTTTAATAAATCTTAAAAGGCATTTAATGAGGTATAGTAAATGTTAAAAAAAAAGCGAGTTTGGATGACACAAAATAAGTAGTGGAGACAATTAAATTTTATATTGAGTGTAGAGAGAACTTTTTTGGGTGGCAATAGAACCACCTTTAAAGTGTATAAATGTAATTGTAAGTACATCTCAACTGTATAAATAATTGTAACCCATCGTGCCATACATACGTAAATATATGTAAAAGAAGTATAATTTTGTCAACTTCATACGTAACAGTTTGAAACGCAGCTCGTGGCTCATCCAGTGGGAGATGCAAAGTCTTGCTTCCAAGCAACCTATAGACCCATAACACAAGAATACAATAAACAAGAAAAAGGAATAGTAAAGGTTAGGCTGGCACTAGCTATCTTTGAACTTTAGAACAAGAATATTGTATGTTTGGTAAATTTGTGTTTTAGTGATTTTTGCCACAAAAGAAGAATATCGTTTTGAAAACGAGATTGAAGTGAAGAGTGAGACGATTCATAGAGAGGAAACGTATATCCAACATTAATGCCTTTAACTTGCGTTTTCGGTGTTTGTTTTAATTAAATGATGATTATTACTTTTGTTAGTTTTACTTGACCACAACTTGGCAACCGCCACAACCCACACACCCAACTTTTGGAGATAAAACTTCTTCTTCTCGTTGCTTCGTGAAAAAAAAAAAAAAAAAAAAATCTTCTTCTTGCTTTATGAAATTGTTTAATTGGTTAGATCTGATATTTCTAATAATTTGTTATAATATGTATTAAAGTTTATTGGAAATAATAGAGCTTAAAATTAATAAGATCAATTTTTGGAAGAAAAAAATCATTAGTTAAATAGACTTTTTTTTTTATTGCATAATTATCTAGTTTTCCACTTTTTACTTGTATATAACTCTATAACTCAAATATAAGATTTTGTTAAATTAGTACTAGCTAATTTAATTGGACAATAGTTTTGTTTTATATTAATAAAATCTCATTGACCAAACTATTTTGTTCATATCATTGCTAATGTAGTTTAATAATAAAAAATGTTTATTCCAAAATGTCATTCAAGTCATGTGATATTTAAAAAAAAAAAGAAAAGAAAAACTAATTGATATATATATATATATATATAGATATACCGCTACCAATATAATTGAATTTGTAACTCTATAAGATTATGGGTTAATTTAGATATTTTTGTGCAACATGAAAGTTACATTTAAGAGACTTGAATTTAAATTGTAAACTATATATTTTGTTGGGAAAAACTTTAATGTGCCAAGCACACCAACGCTATAGTATTTGATAAAAGTTATATAGATTCCTCACATAATTCGTCATTCATTCTATATGGTATAATTTTATGAATAATACTAAATTTCCTAAAATTTTGCTAAAAAAATTTCGTCAAAATGATGTGACAAACTGATTTGTATCTACTGTATTAATTTTAGACTAATATAGTAATTAATCATGAATTTGTAGGTAATGAATTTGGATAAATATTTGGGTAACGTAATATTACTCGAATTTTATACATTTGAATTACTATAGCATCTCTCTGTCATCTATTTGAGCACTTGTTATGAATAGCATCTCTTTATCATCTATTTCAGCACTTGTTATGAATAGCATCTCTTTATCATCTATTTCACCACTTGTTATGGAGTTCTCTTCTATTAAGGTTATAAATGGAAATAATGAGTGTCTTGTTTGGAAAATAAAAATATGGGCAAAAGATCATTTTAGTACCTAACTTTTGGAAAATGATCAAATTTTTAACTATATTTTAAAAAATGATAAAATGGATCTTAACTTTTCGAAAAAGTGTCAAATTAGTCATTCTCATTAGTCAACTAACGGTCAAACTTAACGGATGACATAATGTACAAGGGTAATTTCGTCATTTTAGGGATTAAAATGATCTAAAAAAAAAATTAAGAAAAAAGTTTAAGGGATCAGATCATTTTAATACCTAAAATGATAAAATTACCCTTTGTATATCATGTCATCCGTTAAGTTTGACCGTTAGTTGACTAATGAGAATGACTAATTTGACACTTTTTCGAAAAGTTATGGTCCATTTTGTCCTTTTTTGAAACATAGTTAAAAATTTGATCATTTCTCAAAAGTCAGGGACTAAAATGATTTTTCCCCTAAAAATATAAAAAAAGTCAAGATTCTATTTCCAACAGAGCCTTATAGGGTAAGGATAGACTAGAAAAGTTGTGAGAACACAATACAAGTAAGAATTTCTATTGAAAGTTCAGTCAGGTAGATAAACTAGCTAACAAACTGAACCCGACAAATTACTTTGATGCTTTTGCCAAAATTGTTTGAAGATTTTAATAATGTTTTTAACGCTCTAAAACACATAACATTAACCATTTTTCGTTCTCATACAAATTACTTCTTTATTCAAATTTGGATAAACTTAGCTAAGCATTCCAGATTTATAATTATCATAAAAGAATATAACCATAGAGAAAGTGGCCAGTGCACAATTTTTTTTTTTTTACCACAAGATGATAAAGGTTATAGATTATAATTTTGACATAAGTCAAATAAAATTTCATCAAAATATTCTTTTAACCTCACATTTAATAAAAACTTACAATCTATATACATAAATCACTCGTTTGAATATTGAATTCATTACCATTCTAAACAGTGTTTTGAATTAAAACGTGTTTGTTGACATGTTCAGAAGTGTACAGTCCTCAGTCAAATACGACCATTACCTGCTTGGCAGCTCGTATGGAAATTTCGTAGTGGTATTTAGAACATCTTTGACCAATGACCCCTTTGAAACGAAAATTGTTTTCAGAGATATCAACCTTTTTTAAAAAATTATATGCATTGCGCATTTTTAATAGTATAATACATGCACAATTAATGTAAAGATATGTAAAAAAAAAATAATAATAATATAGTAAACAATTTGAATAAAAGAATTTCAGTGGATCAACCATAATCACATCATATCACATATCGTGATCAATTAGTCATTCCATCTACATGATTTTTATTTTTTCATAACTTAATCATTTAAATTTCATATAAGGTTGAAAATTTTAATTTTCTGTTTCTACATTTGGTTTATCAACCCAATTGCATGCATTATTCACTCTCATAATGATTGCCCCATATTGAAATAACTATGTACAATTAATGTAAAATCTTAATTGTATCAACACTTCCTATGAAAGTAAATTCATAAGAAACATTAAAAGCAAAAAAATGCAGTCAATAAATATTTGTACATATGTTGTAACAATAACAATAATAATAACAACAATAATAATCGTTTATTCTGATTCGATGATAAAGAACGTTCATACTACTCTAATATATTATATAAAAAAAATAATAATATAAAAAAAAAGAAAAAAAGAAAAAAGGCAGGGCTCACAATAAGAAGAGACAGGTAATCCCACCTCAACAAGCTATCCTAGGACGGTTCGCAACTTGCCAGAGAAATCATACCATATTCCTTGTTCATTTCATTTTTGTAAAATACAAATAATTAATTAAATAAATTAACTTAATTTTGTTTTTCTTCAAAAAAAAAAGAATAATATTAAGCCTACTAAATATATATACTCACAAAATAACCAACCACATAAATAAAAACAGAACTCTGATACAAAAACATCAACAATAATCTTAGCGAAACGTCTATCTTGAATCGAACAAGGTCGGTCTAATTTTTTCCTCAATTTTTGGTTTTTCAGTTTTTGATTTCTGTCATTATTACGATCTTTTTTTTTTGGATTAATTTTTATTGTTGCAGAAGTTCAAATATGCTTGTTTAGTTGTTATTTGATAATTGATTTTCTGTTTGGTTGTGAGAAAATAGAGGAAAAGTAGAATTAATATTTTTGTGTTTTTATCTATGAAGAAGTTGGAAGTCAGTTGAACACTCGTACGAAGCTCTCTGTTTATTGCTCTTTTGTTTATGTAAAGATTACTTATATTTGCAATTCCTTTTATTTTCCTGCATTTTCTCAGCAACCAAACAGAGCCGAAACTGTATATAGTGCCTTACAATTCTCCGTCTATCGAATCTGCTAAGACTGATCGCTTCAGTGTGGTTTTCTTCCTTGATTTTATGCCGATTTTTGAAATTCTTTTAAGAGTGTATGGAGGTTTGCATTCTGTGGTTGTGATTTTTTTATAACTAGGCTGGTGGATGATAGATAATGAAATTAGAAAGTTTTGATTTTTATTTGTTTAAAAAATGAGATATTAAAGACCTTCAGTTGACTGAAATGACCAAGCCGCTTGCTTGGTTTTTACTGTTTTTTTGTTTTGTAGAATTGCGATCAAATGAGATTTATGTCTGTCATCAGGCAAGAAGTTAAATACCAATGTCTTTTAATTAATTATTTTTCTATGAGGTCTTTATTTCTGGATTGGACCAGCTAATTTTGGTTATCTTACTTTGTGAAAGCTCATTACCTGTGTATAATGTATCAAATTATATGCTGAAATCTGTGATTATTAAATCACTGCATTACAGTGCTTATCTCGCCTGCTTTCCTGCCGGTTGTTTGATTATTGTTAATTCTGGTTTATATTTTCCTATACAGTATGTACAAATACAGTAGTCCTTTCATTTGATTTAGTGTTCATTATATGAGACAATAGCTTCGATTACACCTTGTTTCTCACATCAATGAATTCATTTATGATGGTTTTTGCAGGCTGGTATAGTTAGGGTGATATAATAGCAATAATGGGATTTAAGAAAGGAGATAAAGTGGAAGTGTTGAGCCAAAAAGAAGTGCCCTCAGGCTCCTGGCATTGTGCAGAGATAATTTGTGGTAATGATCACAACTACATGGTTAGATACAATGGATCTGCAGGTGCCTCTGAGAAGACAGTTCTGGCGAGGGTATCTAGGAAGGCTATCAGGCCTTGTCCTCCCCCACTGGCAGTTTTGGAGCATTGGGTTCCTGGTGATGTAGTAGAGGTGTTTGACAATATTTCTTGGAAAATGGCCACAATTTCCAAGGTTTCAGGGAAAAGCTACTTTCTGGTCAGGCTACTTGGATCTTCTTTGGAATTCAAGGTCAGCAAATTTAACATCCGACTGAGGCAGTCTTGGGAAGATGATAAATGGGTAGTGATCGGAGAGGTATAATCTTCTTCTTCTTCTTCATCTTCTTTTTTCCCCATCTGTTCCTTTTGCAAATCTTGATTTATGAATGTGTAGTTTTAAGTTTCCTCTTGTACTTGATTTATACCAATTGAATTATCCATGTTGCGGTGAGTAATCATCTCATGGTATTCATCAGTAAAGGATTAATTTATTGTCGTATAAGCAGTGAACATTCATTTCAGTTCCAAGTCATCAATTACAATGTTTTAAGTTGGCACATCTATAGATTTTAGAGATTATATGTAATCATTTTGTTATTTCCCACTATTGTACATCTTTTACAGGTGAGTGGTGTTTGAACAACATATTTATTGGGATTTCTCCATGTTCATTTTGTGAACCAAAATTTAACTTGTCTTGATTCTTTATGTAGAGTTCTGGCTGTTGTGAAGATGGGAAACAAGAAAAGAATTTAATAATGAAGAGCCATCCAAAGTCGAGCATCCAAGTTAAGAAGACAAGCAAGAGGATAAATCTTCATGTAACGGAGGACAGCTTTCTTGTTAAGAACAAAGGGAAAATCCAGGAATCCCGAATTGCTTCCTCTAGAACTCTGAAGAGAGGGTCCTCTTATTGCTATTCTCAGGGTAAAGGACACACTGGAGCTGCTGAAAAATTTAGAGCAATTGAAGAAGCTGGCAGGTTACACCGACTGATTGCTGTAAATCCATCTTCACTGCCTGATCAGACAGATGCTGTTGTTTTGCCAAGAGAATTGCTGGTTGAAACAGACATACATCCTTCCAATAACAATGGAACAGCTGGGTTTTCTGAAGTCGAAGCAGAGAGGAGAAAACCAACTGGCGCTCTTGGATGTTCCGTGGCAGTAAACTTTGAATCAAATGATGCTCATAGTGTTACATGCTCTGTTGGTAGTTGTAGTATCAGTAGCAATGATTCCTATAAATTGCCTCGTCGTGTTTCTGCAGGTCATGTTGATGATAGTGATGGTAATTTTAGCGATGCTGAATCTTATTGTCATTTGGGATATGAGGAAGGGAATTGCCTCCTTCCTACGAAGAAGGAATTGGCAGATGAAATCCATAGGTTAGAATTGCGTGCCTATCGTTGCACTATGGAGGCATTACATGCGTCGGGACCATTAAGTTGGGAACAAGAAGCATTGGTGACAAATCTTCGTCTTTCACTCCATATATCAAATGATGAACATCTAATGGAGATAAGAAATTTAATTTCTGCTGACAACAGCATTCCCATTAGATGACCAGAAAATCTGGATTTTACTTTTTCAAAATTTTTTCTAGTTGTAGATTCTGATAAACGTTTATTTTGATGGCCATACTCATTGTAAGAAGTTTGTTAAAAGTTGTTGATTAATCCTTTTTCTAGTTTTACAACATATAGTGGTCTAGTTTGAAATGAATGTAACACAAACTTTGCAATTAAAATTTCTGTGGTCATGGTTGTTTATCGCTCTCTCTCTTTGTCCCTGTATCTTTTATGTGGGTTTGTACTGGTAGATGTATACCTTAAAGTTAGCCAAATCTTTGAGGAAGAGCATTCTATAAAATGACCAACAATTGGCAGATATCAAAAACATGAATTGCTGGTGATCTTCTTGTACTTTTGAGTTTGTATATTCAGAGATATGCAGATTGGATGTTTGCCTTTTTTTTTTTTTCCTTCTGTTTTTTGGGAAGAATATTGAATGTATGCTTTACTCTCTGATTTTTGCCAACATGTAAATCCTTGTATTATTAACTGTGACTGTTTCACTAAAGTCAGTGGATAATACGCTTACGACTTAAATTTCTTTATAATGTATCTTGTGCATTTTTCTTTGCTTATCAATGTAAGTGGGTATAAAACAATTCCTTTGTCTGGAAGTCATTAAGCTAAATGCTATTTCATGATGTTTCTTGAATGTTACTGTGATGTATACCTTGAATAAGTTGATATTTTTTGTACCTTATGATTGTGTAAGCAGTTTCATTCGAGGACATTATTAATGCTTCCTCCTGCATTTTCCAGGTCTGAAGTTGGAGGCTCTACACCTCATTTCCAAATTTCACTAGATGAGTTGGGCTGTGCCATAATTTATTTGAATTTAAATCGTGGGCACTTTTGTAGGAAAGATATATCGGGCCACTAATGTTGCTTATATACGTGGTTGCTGGATTTTTCCATTTCAGGCAATTTGTGAGCCTTGGACATCTGTGTTTCTGAAGGTTTTCTGATCAAATTGTGGCTGCCATGGGAGACTTGATATGTGGATCCATTGAAAGGTTTAATTTCAAACCTTTACTTTAGCTCATCCATGCAATACATCTGTCTACTTGCCAATGTCCGTATTACTGTTTGTCTGAGGCTGATGTGAAGTTATCACATAGAACTAATCACCTTTTATGGTAGAATCTATATTGCTCATATGTGTCTGGTTCTTTCTATTCAATACTGGAAATTTTGAAATTTGAATAGGTTTTTTGTTTGGATCTATAAATGCATACTTAGGATGCTGCTAAACATAGCTCGAAGGTGCTGGAATTGGGTTGGCACAATTCACCCTGTGAATTAACTCTCTTTTAGGAGGTTCTGAGTATATGAAGCCAAGTATCCCGCATCTTGCTCTTATGCTTGTCTTTGCTTAGCTAGTTGGGTAGCCCTGAGTCTCAGTTTGGGGTTATTTTCTGCCTTCTGCCTCAGGGATCCTAATGTCATGTTCCTCTTTAACAAGGTGGAGCTTTCTGGAAAACACTCTGAATCATGTTTCAATTTATTTTCATGTTTCCCTGTATGAGTAATTGACAGCAATGTCAATAATTGTAGTTATGATAATCCATTTAAGCTATTATCTGGTTGTATTTTCAGGCAGGTGAAATTGGCTGAAAAAAAACACAAAAGACGTTGACATTCCCTCAGCTGCTATTGGTAATATTTGATTGTGTACGAAGAAAGAGTTGCTGCTGTGGGTTTGAAGAGGAGCACAAAATTGGCCCCCTGCTCGCACCACCTTCATTCACACAGAACGCACGGCCACAATTACTAAAAACCATTTTTTATTAATTATTAGGTTTTTAGTTTAAGTTGACTATACAGTGTCATTTTATGAATAACAATGTAATTATATATATTTTAAAAGCTATATATATAGAATGCTTCATATCTAATGGATTTCAATTCAAGAGAGATCTGTTAGGACCTATTAAAATTTATTATTATTTATACGGTTGGGATATATACTTCTATAACAACAAATAATTATATTCATAATAAAGGGAGAAAATTAGATAGGATTTATACTCCTACTATTAATATGGATGAGAAGGTGTATAACCATTTGTTAGAAAGTGATGTACATATTATATTGTTAAAAAAAAAAACAAAACCAAGTGTTAACCCTAAACTTATTAATAGTGGAAAAAGTAAGGTGGTGATTTTTTATTTTGAAGTTGGATAAGATGTAACCATTCCTTACTACAACTTACTTTCTAGCTCTTGAGGAAGCCTAGTTTGGAGATGTTGGTCTGGCAGCAATCAAACTGCGGTTCTCATTCCTCTGTTTGTTAGCGAGAATGTTGACTTGTTTGTTGTCCTTCAGCTTGAGGTAAATCTTCGCCTAGTGGGGGATTTGCTTGTTGCCTTTAAATGAGCAATTGGATAGTCTAAGTTAGTGTTCGCAACGTATCCTTTATTCCGCCTTGCTTACTTCGGTTTCAAGGTTTGGAACACCTGCTAGTCCGATTACCATGTTGACTGGAGGCAAATTCTGCACAACCCCTTGATTTTGGTTTGATACAGGGTCTAGGTTGACCTGGATGCGAGCGTGATCCTCCTTTCGTTGATTCCCAGCATTCGTTGTGTGTTGCATCGAATCTGTTCCTTCTTTCATGCTCTAGAGATCCCTTAGTCGCGTGCTTCAGCGAGGAGCACCACCTTCTTGTGTTTGAGGCATTCTAGCCATTGATTAGAGAAAACAAGTAAAAAGAATGTAAATTTAAAGTAAAACCAATCGGATCAAAGACTTTCCTAGCCCTTCTCTTAACGTCAAAATGATAATATCAAAAATCGATCAACACCCGAATCGATGCAAATGATCAATGTAGAGCTATAACAATGATGATGAAAGAAATTAAATAAAGTGATGAAAGAGTTTTTAACGTGATTCAACCCTTTAAATATTGTATATATCAATGGTTATATTATTGCTGAAGGGGAAGATTGTGTTTTACTAGAGTTTCTGCTATGGGTGAATAATCGAGTCGTAATGTTTGTTCGTTTACACGCAAAGGACCCCTATATAATGCTAGGTTCCTTGTTTACATATGATTTGGTGATTAAAATTTAGAAAAAATTAAGATCATTCTTTCTATTTTACTTAAAACTGTAATTAATACATTCATATTTGAATTAAAGTGTATTTCTAACAGTATTCTATTTGAAGAGATCTTCTGCGCATTATAGAGATCTTACTGTTTAATGAAATTCTATTTCCCTTTTCATAGATTTGCTGAAATAAGAAAATATATTAATTTCGACTGGCTACAAAAAGTCTTCTGTTTTTGAAAACTTGTATCATTTAGGCAACTATAAGTTGGTGGCGCATCATGGGTTATTATGCCAAGACACCCTTGAGCTGTTTTCTATGTGAATTGGTCAATTTGAGCCGACTTATTGTCTTGACATGATTGAACCCATTAAGTGCTCCTACTGACGTGGCAATTGTTGATGTGTCTTGTTATTAATGGGTTTTGCACTACTTCACTTCCTATCTGACTCTTTTGGCCTATCGATTTGTTGGGTCTTAATGAGCTTTTAGCGTAAATGTTATTATTGGGCACAACAATATTAAAATAGTATCTATAAATATATAACTAAAAAATAAAATTATGACAAATAATTAATTGGATGAAAATACAAAAAACAATAATGCAAGTAAAAAATATTTGAAGACAAAGATAGAAAGTATGGTTGGGTAAAAAAATTTTAGAGATGGAGAGTTTAGTTACCTTATCTAACCACTAACATTACTCATAAATTATAATTTTGGATTGGTTATAAAAAAAGTTATTGAAATCAATTCAATGACTACAATTTATATGTAATGTTAGTGGTTGGATAAGATAAGCAAACCCAAGGATAAAATATAGAGAGAATATTATCTTTAAAACTTTAAAATGAAGATAAATAGAGAATGTGGTCAGAGATGCTCTTAACACTGACATAAAGAAGACCCCACCTTCTCAAATTCAGATTTTTGCATCGATAATATGTTGGTGCGTCGAGTTAGCATTCCCTCGGAATCTGATAAACGTTTGTTTTCATAGCCCCACTCGTTGTAAGAATCAGGTTTAAAATTGTTTTATTTTTCTTATTTTTAAACCACATAGCAGGCTAGTTTGAAAGGAATGCAACATAAACTTTGCGACTAATATTTTTGAGCTTAAGGTTGTGCATCTCATCCTCTTTCTTTCTTTTATAAATATTTGAGGAATAGCATTTCGTAGAATTGCAAACAAATGGCAAATATCAAGACCATAAATTTGCCTTTCATGTTTTGTGCTTGAGAGTTGTAAATAGTAATAATTCTAATTTTTCTCTTGTAATTTGGTATAATAGCTAAAAAATCTTCTGACTTAAAAAATCATTAGAACGACCCTTGTATGTTATAAAAATAACAAAACAACCCCCGCTATTTATAAAAATAGCAAAAAAAAACCTACCATATAGGTTTTTGGTTATTTTTATAAATTATAAGGTTTCTAATTATTTCTGAAATCAGAGGGTTTTTTGACTATTATGTCAAATCATAGAAGGAAATTATAATGATCTCTTTATAAGAAATATGTAGTTCAAATATATGCTTTACTTTGATTTTGCCAACATATTTGACATAATTCAAATATGTGGAATTACTTATGTTGTTTATGCAGCTTGTAAAATGCATTTGATGAAAAATGAACTTGCACTATTCAAATTGATGAAGAGATGCATAACCATTTATATTAGGAATTGATGTGCATTGTGTGCTTATATATAGATAGTTGCGCATAACAATTTGTGCTAGGAGATAATATATACGTATATAAATGACTGCTACATTTTATTGATCTTCAATTTGATCTCTACATGCATACTCCTGATGGTTGTGAAATTAAAAGAAATTTCAGACATTAATAAAACTTTGCAGAAGTGGAAGCCAAGGAGGCGAGATCTTTTGAGTTGTACCACGGCCAGGTCAAAGAACAATATACCTACGGAAAGTCCCCTATGATCACAAATGCAAGACCCAACACCATTGATTTCCTGTGTGTTCGATAGAGAATGGAGATCTCTTCCATTGTACTGTGTATCATGAACGCTTAACATACATACACTAAACTGTCTTGGCAGTCCTTTTTATGTCAATAATGCACACAAGAATAGCGTCATTAAATGATATTGTTACACAAGTAACAAAATTAATAGTCTAATTAAATAGAGAAAATCGATAAATAAAAAATTGGCGTACATATTTCAAAGTATACAAATTCCATATTTCCATATTTATTTTATTCACTTCTCTACATTTTTATCCTTTGAATCTCCCCTTCTGATTAACTGTGTATACTTTCTCCCATTTTTATCATAAATCAACTTGTTCAGGACATAGAACATGTGACACGATGTTCTGTGACAGAGAAGTAGGCTTGGCATGTCAATGGGAGAGAGTTAAGTCATACTTGACCAAACAAAATCATGTAATCTACAATGCCAGGACGAAATATTTTACAAAGTATAATTCACCGCTGAAATTCTATGACACGGACAAAGTTATAAGGTTTGCCCGAAAGCAACGAAACAACTGTGACATACAGTTTTGGATCCTCAATCCTCGTACACATGCAGACTTAGTTTTAAACTGCGGCTCCCATGTTACAGAGCAATTTCCAAGAGTACAGGAGTTCGGCTCTGGTCTTCCAGCTTAATACGTCTCACCAGAATGGGCGAATGCTTATCTGCAACTTGCTGATTGGGGTTGATTAAAAAACTAGTCCCTGCAGGGCAGATATCTGAAAAGTCAGTTTTCCATAATGTAGACTGGATTCATCAACTAGAAATTCCACCCAGGTAGAACCAGAATTACAGTTTGGCCACGCTGTTCTGACTATTAACTTAATCCAACACTTCATTAACACAAATGGATGCATTGTGAAAATGTCATAATGTAACATCAAGGACACAACATTAGTGTAATGGTGTCCATTTAGTTAATCATGCAGATACTTGGTTAAGGATCTGAGCCTTCATACAGTATGCGAGGTGAATATATTAAAAACAGCTGGATTTCACAGAGATGGACCGCAAAACTAAAACAATCTAATTCCACTCTCTAGTTTGAAATGAAAAACATAATTCACATGCATACTTTTTTGCAGCATGAGCATAATGACATGCTGTAGTTAAACCATATTAAAAATGGAAAGATTCAAACGACATTTTACAATTATATGTAACAGGTTTTTAAAGCACTTGTTTACAGAATAGGTCAACTAAGTAAAGTCAACACAAACAGAATGGCCCCTGAATATATATAGAATAGGTACATTATGCAGACAAAAAATCTCCTGAAGGTTTTAACTGGAATAGGAGGAAACTTCAAAGCAAAGAACGAAGCAGGACAACCTCGGCTAAAGCAATCTTGTCTATAAAAGGGGACTGGAAACATATCATTCTAGTTAGCCAACAGGTAGTCTACATGGTGCTTTCATTAATAACAGCTTCTGTTAAGAAGTTACTCAAAAGTGTCGAGGTGTCTGAAGTGGATAATCAATAAGAAGATCAAGATAAATATTTTTCAAGTTGACTTCTCTTTCCTATGAACATAAAAATGTGGACTCTAAATGGTGAAAGGTGACTCCATTATAAACTCAGATACAGAATAAGTACCAACAAGAAATGCTAAAAGACTACTTTTTTGAAAGAGTTTAAAGAATAGAGTCAACTACATTCTAAGACAACTTTGACTTGGAGCAAAATACGTCTTTTAAGCTACTGATTTTAGTTTTTGTCTAGCTTCATCAGACAACAATGAAAATGGTAAGTGCACAAATAATTCATCCGCCAATGTCAGGATGAATCAGTGGAATGCATCCACTCAAACAAAATCCGGGCGGAAAGGCTTAACATTCATGGAAGTGTATAAATGCAGGACAAGGAGATAATGATAATAAGACATGAATTCAGACATCAAATTCCATCAGAGATCTTCAGGGAGTAAAAACAAAAAAACAAAAAGCAAGAGCATTTGAATAAAGAAATAAGCTATATAGTGTAAGATCAACAACATAAAGTATAAATAGCAAAAGGAAAAGGAACCACTGACTAGAATCTCTTCAGAATGACTAAAAGGAACCACTGACTAGAATCTCTTCAGACTGACTAAAAGGAACCACTGACTAGAACCTCTTCAGACTGACTATGTATTATCTTCTTCTTCTTCTTTTTTTTACTTTCATTTTACTTTAATTTATTTTAAAACAGAAAAGAAAACATCATTAGACAAAAGGCTTGTCCAAAGAAGAGGATGATAGCCAACCCTGGCTTAAAACCTGCCAACACCAGCAGCAAAAGAATACATAAAACCCAAACAACAGGCCTATACAAAATGCCCTTACAAAAAGAAGAAAGAAACATCTATCAGTTTACAGCCACCTCCCAATTAGTCTTTACAAAGAAGAAAGAAACTGACTAATCTTAGTGCATACATTTGGCAAAAACAAACTTGATAAGGCACACAAGTCAGAAGATCAAAATAAATACATACATGAATGAGTGCAAAGAGAAGAAGAAATATGGCAAGAGAAACAACTTACCAATACTTAATCAAGCCGTCCCAACCGCATGTTGCTACTTTACTTTGCTCCAACGGATGCCACTCACATCCAATGCAAACCCCCTCATGACATTTGAGGGTCCTGAAAACTTTGCAACTCTTCCAGTCCCAAAACCAGCACTTACCCTCACCATCTCCTGACATGACAAACCGTCCATCTGGTGAAAAATTTACTTGGCATGCATATCCAGCTACAATGTGCCCAGCAAACCGCTTCTTCTTATTCAGCTGGAATCTCTCCCTTGTGCTATAAATAAGTATCTGATTGTCCAAACTCTGTGCTGCAAGCCAGTTACCATTCGGATGAAGCGAAATTGATGGCATAGAATGCATGTGAGGTTCACTAATATACTTTATAACCACAGGAATTCCAAATTCCCATACACGAAGAGACTTGTCGTCACTCGAAGTAACAAATCTTCTGTTATTGTCCACAAACGTAATTGTATTCACTGCCCCCAAATGTTGATCATACTCTTGTGTAATTTCTTTGGTATTTATATCCCATTGAACAATCTTCTTATCACTCATACCGGCCAACAAAATATTTTGCTTATCATCATCTGGATTAAGTTTAACAACATATGGAATCTTCCCAGTCGAGAAAGTCCTTATGACCTGCCCAGTTTCTGTATCCCAATACTTGATGTTTTTATCATAACTAGCAGTCAGAAATTTGGTCCCATCATTACAAAATGAAATATCACGAACTGCCTTTGAATGACCCATGTAAGTTCTCATACACTTACCTGAATTGAAAACATCCCATATCTTCACCTTAGTATCCATTCCAGCAGAAAGAATCAAATGCCCAGATTTGGGGAAGAACCGTATTGCTGAAACACCCTTTGTATGCCCACTCCAGGTGTGAACCAACCTTTTCGGTATATAACAATGATCATTTGCTGCTTTAGCATCCTTGGGCGGTGCAATCCAGGATCGACCTTGATAATCCCTCTCTTCTTTGCCATGAAATGTAGTCTTGTCCACCACAGCCTCACCTTTGTCAGCACCTGCATTACCTTTCTCTTCTTTCTTCTTTGCATACTCCTCTGCATATTTCTTTTGCTCTTCAGTTAACTCTGCTTGCACTTCTTCCTTCTTACCAGCCCAAGGGCTCTTTCGGTTCTTCATCAACCATGTATCACTTGCAGGATTATTAACCTCTTCAGAATCCATCTCAACACCCATATCATCATGCTCCTCAGTTTCCTTCTTTTTCTCCAACTTCTGTTTCTTCTGCTCATGCTGCGGTATGTTATACACAGACATACCCTCATTTTTCTGCAAAGCATCCAAATCACCTATATAATTGTTGCCAGATGGGTCAGTGGCATAGCCATACTTGTGGAAAGTGTTATATTGTTCATCAAAAACAAAGGAGTCAATCGACGCATCCTCGACAAAACCAAGCTTGTGGTTGCGCATGCCTTGGGCAATGCCATCCTTGGCATAGGGGTGGGCAGGACCATATATGGGGGCCCAAAGCTGGTCATAGGTGGGGTTGAAGGCAACAACATGCTGGGTAGGATCAAGGGGCCTGGACTGGGTTTGCCGTGCTTGGGCAACAGTTAGAGCTAGCATTGTATCATCGACTTTAGGTGCAGCAGATTTGGATGGGAGGAGGCGTGGTGGTGATGATTCTGGAGATGCTGCTGCATAGGAATTTTCATTCTGGGGATTCTGCTTTTCTGGTTCATCTAACTCATTGTCTTCTTGGTCTGCATAGTTCTGAAGAAGATCCATAAACGGCTTTACAGAGAGAGACAGAGGAAGAGACTCGATACAGATGCCTAATGTGATAGCTTGCAAACAGACAAGCTAATTACCGCAGTTTCTTGTATACCTGGACTTATTCTACAGCAATAAAGATGACACATGAGCAAGACAGAATACACAAATAATAATGTACACTAAATACCGAATTTATCAATTTAAAAATTACAATAATGAACAATTATCGACAAAGATCAACCTTATTACAGTAGTCAACAAACTAGGTTTCAAGCAGACTTCATTCCATATCTTTCAACAACAGTTCGACCTCTTCTTCAATTTTGAAAACCAGAAACACATATCATAGCGATTCTACCTAACGAATAAAAACTGATATACATACTAATGTAAGAGGGACCAGGTCTCTTCAACTCAGCTAACCATTTACAAATTAAATGGTCGATAATTTATTATAGAGTAAGTGTTTTCATTGATATCTCCATCCATCTAAAGTAAACATTATAAAAGAACCCTAATATACCATCACTGACGATGACGAGCTTGAAGCTAGGGTAACAACACCTACCTAGACAACAGAATTACCCATAATTGAGCTCCCATTAATCAACCAAACTTCAATCTTTCAATTATTACAAAGATCTAGACCTCAGACCAACATAGACAAGAAAAAAAAATCAAAACTAGCAATAAAATTACCAGGAGAGCGAGAGATGGAACCAGCGCGCAGAGAAAGAGAGCGACGAGAAGGGGTTTATAATGAGGGAGAGACAGAGAGGTTTTGAGGTTGAAGCGTTGTCTATATACCCATTAAACATCAGTTTTTCTAGTTGTAGAACGATAATCAGGCCGGACCAGCTGAAACTTTCTGCTTGGGTATTGTTTGGATTGGACCGGATAATGGTCTCATTATTATTATTATTATTATTTTGATTTGGGTTGGGCCAAACCAAGTAATGGAAATCAGGCCAATATTTGTACCCCTCTAAAACTGTGTACCACTATAACCTTTTTGGTATTAAGTCCATTAAATATTTTTAAACACAAACCCATTTTACATGGAAAAAGATTTGATGACGTTTATTTATAAATATATAATTATAAATAAAATAATACAAAAAATGAAAAAATATTTTTTATATTAAATGAATTATACGGATGAATTCTAATTTTTAAAATAATATTCAATAGGGTGTATTTACGAAAATGATGTACATTAGAGATGACAATAAATACGATTGGCTAACCCCAAACCCGACCTATGCTCCAAACTAATCGTTACTTTCCACTTGAAACCCGAATCCAATTGGAACAACTTGCCATAAACCCAACTTGTTTTGATCTATTTAATTTTTAACAAATGACATAATTAATATTAAAAAATAAATATATAAAAAATATATGCATTTAAATCTAAACTCCAATATAACATCACATCTATATAATTATCAATATAAAATTCATAAGCAACATAAATTCTTTAGTACAAATACAAAAGCAGTTATTACATAATAATATTTTATTACAAATATCAAAATATTTACCATATGCATGACAAAATTTCATTATACACACCAAAATATTACTATTACATGATAAAATTTCCTCACAAATATCGAAATAATAAAAATAACATAACAAAGTTTTATTATAAACATAAGCAAAAAAAAAAAAAAATTAAAAAGAAAGATAAATGCCAAAATTCATCTCAATTGCATGCTTTCAAATGCAAACCTATAACAACAAAGAAAACTTAAGTCATTAAATTTTAATATTACACATATAAAATATCAAAAGTGTAAAATATAATTCTCATAATTTACCCCGTCACCATCACAATCACTGACTTCTTCATAACATTCATCTTGTCTAGCTTTTGAACCTAACTCTATACGTATATGAACAAATAAAATATTTTAATTATTATCAAATAAATATAATAAACTATCACTAATTTAAAATTTAGAATTTTCATACCTCATTTTTCAATCCACAACCAATTTTTTGCACACATTAAGGTTTCTAATGTGTTCAGGTCCAATCTACTACTATGTAGACTAATCATCCTACCACCTTAAATAATTTTTACAACCAACAGTACACAAATAATTACAAGTAACCAGAATCCACAAATAATAACAAATATATACAAAGAGACATACACAAATAATTACAAACATAAATAATTTTGTCAAACGCAGACACATACATAGAAATAATTTTGTTAGTAGCCAATAATTATAAACAACCACAAATAGTTACAGAGACATACACAAATAATTACAAATACGAATAATTTTATCAAACACGGAGACATACACAAAAATAAATTTGTCAATACACAAATAATTACAAACAACCACAAATATTATCTGTTGATAGCAACCAATAGCAAATAGCAGCGCGAGGACGAGCGCAACCACCAGTGAAGACCAACAAGGAAGGCAACAACAAAGACGAAGACAGTGTAACCACCAGTGAGAATTAGCAACAAAGACAGTGACAAAGATGAAAATGATGCAACTACTGACAAACTTTTCTGGATGTTACTCTCTTTTGAGTTGTAGGACAATAGTTAGGCTGAACCGACTGATGAAAATAATTTTGTCAATGCACAAATAATTACAAACCATCACAAATAATTTTTGTTGTCTGTTGATTCCTAGTAACTTTTACAACCAACGGTATACAAATAATTACAAATAACCACAAACAGTTATAAAGACATACAAAGAGACATGCACAAATAATTATAAATACAAATAATTTTATCAAACACGGAGACATGAATAGAACTAAAACTGTCAATACACAAATAATTACAAACAACCACAAATATTACCTGCCGATGACAACCAACAATAAAAAACAGTGGTGAGGATGATTGCAACCACCAGTGAAGACCAACAAGGAAGACAGCAACAAAGATGAAGACGGTGCAACCACCAGTGAGGACTAGCAACAAAGATGAAGACAATGCAACTATTGGTAAACTTTTCCAAATGTTACTCTCTTTTGAGTTGTAAAATGATAATCAGGCCGAACCAGCTGATGGAAGTAATTTTGTCAATACACAAATAATTACAAACGACCATAAATAATTTTTTTGTTTGTTGATGCCTAGTAAATTTTACAACCAAGAGTACATAAATAATTACAAACAACCACAAATAGTTACAAACATATACAAAGAGACATGTATAAATAATTACAAATACAAATAATTTTATCAAATACGGAGACATACACAGGAATAAACTTGTCAATTCACAAATAATTACAAACAACCACAAATATTACTTATCGACGACAACCAGCAGGAAAGAGCAGTGGCGAGGACGAGTGCAACCATCGGTGAAGATCAACAAGGAAGACAGCAACAAAGACGAAGACGGCGCAACCACCAGTTAGGACTAGCAACAAAGACAATGACAAAGACGAAGCCGACGCAACTACTGACAAACTTTTCCGGATGTTACTCTCTTTTGAGTTGTAGAACGATAATCAAGCCGAACCATTTGAAACTTTTCAGTTTGGGTACTGTTTGGATTGGACAGGATAATGGTCTCATTATTATTTATTGATTTCGGTTGGACCTAACCGGGTAATGAAAAGATGATCCCTTCAGTAAGTTCACTCCATTAAACATTCTTAAAAACAGTCCTAATTTAGTATGAAGGTAATAAGAACGTAAATATTTTAAAAAGTATTAGATTCTCTCAGTAAGGCAGGAGAAATATATCTTTTATCTAGTAATTAATACAGAAAAATAAAGTTCAAAGAATAGCAAAAATGAAAGAGAATCTTTATATATGTCTATATCTTCAAATAGTTGTTATGTTTGTTTGGTTTAATGCTAAATGTAGAAAAAGTTTCTAAACTCAATAAAAATGGCTGTTTTATTTCATTTTGTTTGTTTATTATGTTTTCGTTTTTTGTTGGTTTGGTTTCTTATAAATTAAGAGAAAATGTTGTTAGCATGTGTTGATTCACATTTATTAGAAAATTCATTAAAATAACATCACTATTTGGTTATTTTTTAATTTGTTCTGTTTAATCGAAGACTAATGGGAAACAAAAAGACAAAAGAAAAGAATAGCAGTATGTATCCAACACTGGTTGACTCGATGATTTGAGTCAATAATTTATGGAAGCACACATTAAAAATTGAGTTTAATATAGGATTAGGTGCTACAAAATGGACATAAGAAATCCAATTATTGGATTGGACTTTAATCGAGCCTTATTGAGTTGTATATTGGGTTTCCATCTAATTTTAGCCGACATGCTTCATTATTTTCAAATTTTATTTTTTAACTTTGTTATTTACGATTTAGGAGCTTGGCATGATTGCTGTGAAATTCGACTGAAACAACCAAGCTATCATGCTCTATTTCTACAAAAATAAATAAATAAAACTCCAAGCTACTCGTTGTGTCTCTACTCAAATGGGCTTGTATTTGGAACCATATTTTTAGAATATGTGAATGAATAACTTCTCAGCCACATCATCTAATTGGTATATCACTTTACTGAATGTCATTTTTGAATTGATGGTTATACTTTGACAAACTATATGTAATGTGACACCGTATTTAATTGTCTTTAATTTATGGAGTACACTTCCATTGTTTCTGCTATTTCTTGGACTAATAAAGTTTTCACCGGTTATAAAGTTTTCATGATGGATGTACTGATTATTTATGCATTGTGCTGGTGTTCATACATGCAACATTTGAATTTCGATGTTTGATAGTCTGATCATATGTTGGTAACTGCATACAACTTTCAAAAGAATTGAATTTGAGTGATTGAGCTAATTAAGTATTTAATTTTGTTTGATTTCAGTTATCAGTGGCATATATATATATATATATATATATTTATGTGGATAGAGGATTGATAAGTCTATTTCCAGTTTCCTTAAACTATCCTATTGACTATATTGTTGTACGGCTGTCAGAACAAAATTACAGAAGTTAGTTTAATTATATTACCATAACAGTAGTTTGCTGTAGTTAGGCTGGCAAATGTAATTAGAAAGTTTCATGAGCTAGAAAGTATCGGCATGTGAGGTGGTGGCAGACATTGTCTGACTGTGTTTGTATCTACATAACTTTGAAGCTGTTTCGTAAGGATTTGCTTAAACAGCCAACTTGGATGGTGAAGATTTGGCATATGTTTATTCATCAAGAGCTGTATTGATTACTTGACTTTGCTGAACTTGAAAATTAAACTATGCATGTGTAAAGTTTCTGATGCAATTGCAGACATCACTTGCAGGGTTATCACAAAACTGTCAACATTCTCTTGTCCTTAAATCTTTTAAAAGAGTCAAGATGCTAGCTTTACAGGTGCTGGGCCTACTCAATTAATTTCTGAGTACAATTATTTCTCCCTAAACGAAGCGTATAAAAGCTTGTCCTAAATCTGTGACTGATTTGTCTCTAAAATACTACCATTTGAAAGAGTGTGGACGTAGATGCTTATTGCCTTTGTATTATTAGTAATAAATATTTTTAACAGTGACTTAACTTTTTCAAGAGCACTCGAGCTCTGCGCTGGGTTTAAAGCAACTTCGTGAGGCCACTCATTTACCCACCAAGCCTTTCTTGATTGGGGCTGACTTTTGGTTCTAAAAAGTATTGGAACTTCTTACTCTGCTCGAGCACAGGGCATCATCACCCTTGTATCCGGGAGATGAGCACGTAATATTTGCTTTTCACTTTTTTTTTTTTTTTTAAATATTTTTTAACATTAGATCAAATAACTGTCTAGATCTTATTTGAGATAAGACTCTATCACATAACCTAAAATACTGTTCTCAAAAATCAAAAGAGATCTACTTACATTTAATGAAAAAATTGCTCACATTTTTCTCATTTTTGTGGGCATTGCGCCTTGAATCCTACCCTTTGCACTGGAGAGAATGCTGCTGATGCCACTGCACTAGTAGGCTTTTGGCTATACACTTTTCATTCATATCTTATACAATGAAACATAAAATCATTTGTGATTAACTACTTATGTGTGATATGACACGCGCAACTTAGGCAGGCCAGCCTGCCCTTTCAATTGAGAACAATTACTTGCACCATTTTGGGCGTATTATCATGGACATGGCTATAATGTAGCGGCCCTCTCTATGCCTATGTCTATATTTCGAACAAACAAAGGTGGAGACTCCTCACATTATTATATTAACCGAGTTTCTTCATACAACCCAATTCTAACACATAGATGGCCAAACAATGATGAATTTTGTAATTAAGTTCAGGAATTTGAGATGATCTGTGTTGATACATGGCAACCCTGGTGGCCTACCCTTGTAGATTCCTATTCTTTTGTTTATTTGGTAAAACTGTTTGGTTAGGCTTAAAAAATAGTAGAAGAAGCATTAAATAAAGGGCAATGAGACAGGTGGGTTTGTCATGAAATTAGGCAACAAAGTTCCAAGTTGTCATTCCTTGGTCAGTATGTGCAGTATTTTATGTAGTTTTCATGTAAGGCACATTGAAAATGGGGTATCAAAATGTTTTTATTTGTACAGTTGTAGAGGGATTTGATTAATCGATAGAAAGAATTCTATCTTTTATTGATTTCTTTAGAGAAAAGTTGATGGATAAAAAGCCTACAAATGAGTTGTGCATTAAAGTGGCTCCACCAAATCCCCTGCCATTGTCTCATCTGCATCTCATCATCATTGGTACTCCCATGTGATGATGCCTCTCTGCTCGATCTCACACATTGATAGGTCTATGGCCACTTCTCTATGTTACTCTCGCTGCGGGGCCCCTACTCTTTTGTCCTTAATGCACACTTTATCTTACAACCTTTTTCCTTCTACTCTTTCTCTATTTTATCTTTTGAGAGAAAAATAAAATAAAATAGTGAAAGAGTAGAATGGAAGACAAAATAAAATAGTGGAAGAGTAGAATTATCGTTCCTGTCTTATATTTTCAAGTTTAATTAAATTAAATTGAAATTACTGTCAATTCTATTGCATTTTTTTTTTAAAAATTCGTGAGATACTTCTTTTAATATTTTTCAAAATTCTTTCTTAAAATTGATTTTTTAAAAAAAATTAAATTAAAAGTTTATAAAGAGAATTAATCTTGATGTACGTTTAAAAATATACATGAAGATAATCATTTTTGTTAATCTTTTTTTTATAAAAAAAAACTTCAAATTTTAAAAACATGTTTTTGTCATATGTTGGTCTTAATTTTTTATGGCATGCTTTATATCATGTCACCCTAGTATACATCAATTGGACATATCTTTGAAATTTGCTTATATATATATATATATATATATGTGTGTGTGTGTCAATATCAATCCTTTAACGTGATAAATATCTTATATGTTACCACTATTTTAGATTAAAATTAACAAGAAAACTTTTTTATTTACATTCAATTATGTTTTTTTTTTTTTTTTATATATAAATCAAAGTTTGTTTCTATGGCATATGAGTGCAGAAACATGAATCTTAGACTTACAATGTTATTTATTCATGTTTATGAAGATGATAGAAAAATACTTGACACAGGGAAATAGCTCTCTTTAGGTTAGGGTAGGTTGGAGCCTACCCTAGTAAATTTTGAAAATTTAGTTTTAAAAAATGTTTAAAAATTTTATTATGAAGTACAAAATTATTTTTTATTGAATTTATTAGAACACATTTTATATTGACTTATTTCCCTTCAAAGCAATTTTTTTTAATATTTTAAAATTTGTACTTAGCTTTGAAATTATAATATACAATTTAAAGCAAATAGAAATTTAACGATATAATATATTGTTTATTGAAAATTTTGTTGGTTATAACTTATGATTAAACATGAATATAAAGTATATTTATTTATTTTACTATTTGGTTGCCAAATTTACCTTTCAGTTAAAATCGAATATTTAGTATTATTTATCTTTATTGAGAATGAACCTTTAGTTAATAGTCTAATAGAATTACTGTGATTTAAATTATGGTTGTTGTATTTTTTAAATTTTTTAGATCTTTTGGTTTTTATAACTTATTTCATTACTTATCATTTATATTAGTCATAATTCAAAAAAAAAATATAGTCCATCATTATATATATAATTATTTTTTTAGTGATTTATTTATTTTGAAATATACATTATAAAGATTAAAATTTATAATAAACTTTATCATACATTCGAAAAATTTAATCACACACACAGATGTCCGATTAAAGAAAATTCTCCTAACCTACTTCAACATTAAATCTTGGCTATGTCCTTGACTTTGACATGTTTAATCTTATTGACTAATGCTTAATTTTTGGGGCCCAATTAACCACATATCTTCAAAATTATTATATATCTTTTTATATTCTATTTTTATCAATGTTAATCATAGGTACGAATTCCACTCGACTTGGTTTTACAAGAAAAAGTATATTCATATAAAAATATATATATGCTCTTTATGTTTTTCAGTAGTAGATAATATATTCTTATGCGGGTTATTGATCATGCTGTGTATTTATGAGCTCCCACACAATATCTGTTCATTTTCCCAATGCGAACATCAAAAAATGAAATAATAACAATGACGATGATAATGATAATTTTTACAGTTTTAGCGATCAATATCATAGAAATGGCAGATAAGATTAGAAAAAGAAAATAAATGAAAAAGAAGGAGAATGCGCAACTTGGAGGGTGGTGGTGGGGACTGGGGTGTACATTATAAAAAGAGCAATCATCAACAGAGAGACCAGACAAGGTCGCATTAATCAAGGGCAGACATCAGCCAGCTCAATTCCCTTGGCATTACTCTTCACCATTTTAATGCGTATTATCATTATTATTATTGCTAAGTAGTTTTCTTATACAAGTACTCGACAACCAATACACCTTATTGTGGCGTTAATTAGATTATTCATGTAACCCATTTCCTGTCATTGGTTATGTGGTTAATTATTATTACTGTCAGATTGTATCATTACCATTTGAAGGGTTTGTTTTTCTCCTCATCTAATTTATATATATTTTTATTCACGGATTCTCTCAATTAATTATAAGTGTAATATTTTATATTTTTTGTGTTCTATGATTCAAAATCATCAATGTGATCACGTATAAATTAAAATTAAAACCTTGTAGAATAATCAACTAATCATGAATTAGAATTTTAAGTTGTTGTTGCTGGCAGTGAGTACGTATATTATTTCTCGTTCTCTTGAAGGATATTATATTGCTATCTTATTAGATCTTGGGTGTCTGTAATTCAGAATATGTACATGCATATGGAAACCAAAAAAATAACAACAGATATCAGGTTGTCGTGCACAACTAAAACCACAAAATTCACATGTATGTATAAATAAGTTGAGTCAATGAGTTATGATATGGGGAGTTTTGCCTCAAATAGTATAGACAAGCACATGCATCTTAATTCCTCACTCGTAGAAAATGCAACCTGGTAATAATATTCCATTTATGTAACGTATATATAGAAACAAATTGACACCAAACGATAATTATTAATTGGTATAATGACGTGGGACATGCATCTTGCTTATCCTTCTATTTAGAGAGGATGATAGATAAAAAAGGAAATCATTTTTGTTTTATAAGTTGAAACTACTAGTGTTCAATAGAAAATAATATTTTTCACGTGAAGATCATATATACATACATACATATATATATATATATATATGTATGTATACCCACTTTCTCTCCTTATTCTTTTGATCACCTCCTTATAAATAAATATATTTGAAATACCACCAAATTAATTATAAAAGGAAACAGTTAGGATGTTAAACTTAATTAATCTTTTTCTACCTTACAAATGTAATAAACATTTTCTCTCGAATTTTTAAATGAAAAAAAAAATCATATATATATATATATAGTGTTGGATTTTCAATGTGGGTCGCTCGATCTTTTAAGATGGCTCCATTGGAATGTTGAGTTTGTCGTCTAGTATGTTGGGTGAGGAGACAGTGTGTAGATGTTAATGTGGAGGCATGCCCGAGACAAATTAAAGCACAAATGCACAGAATCCTCATTTATCATTTATTATAGGTATTGAATAATTAATTGATAAGATTATGGGACATGGATTGCTGTTAATCAGGAAAAGCACGTACATACGGTAATCACTACGTTAAAATTAAATAATTAACAAATTATCATACTTTTATTGAGATTGTATAAGCTAAAGGTATGTCCAAATAACTTGTATTATGATAATGATGATAAATGGCAGCGTGATACGATAGAATAAAGATGAATTAATTATAAGATGGACATTAATGAGCCCCAGAGAGAGAGTGTGATTAGAAATTGAAAAATGTAAGGGCCATTTATATATAGGAAGGAAATAATAAACTATGGGATCACATGGTGGTTCATGGCATGCTTTGATTCCTTTAACAAAAGCAACAAAAAACACACACACACACACACACACACAAAAACTGGATAGGAGTGAGAAAGAGAGAGAGAAAGATCTCCCTCCTCCTTTCAACCGCATGCTTCCTGCGGACCCTCAGAACTCTTAATGAGATCTCTCCCTGCAAGAGCATGAGAAGATCCCAAAAAGCTATAATAACTTATATTAATATAATGTTTATACATACATATTAGTTGTTACTACATTACAACTCCAATGCATGTAAAGCAGAAAGAATGAATATAATAAAAGGGTGAAATTGCATGCTGGATCACAGGATCATGAATATCACCTTTGCTTTTAAACAACATTTCATGCTTTGGGTACTGGAACTGCGTCCTTCCTTTTCTTCTTCAACTTGTAGTAACAGTACTTCCCAGATTCTGTTGCCCTTGCTTCTTTTTTCTTTTTTTAATACACTGTCTCCTTCATCTGTAAAAAAGAGAAGAAATCTTTTCGTATTTATATCGTATTATTATTATTACTTCTGTTGAATTATCACACAACCCAAAAAGATTAAAAAAACAAAAAATCTTGCTTCTAAAGAATGTTTGGAAGCACAAGAGTTTTGCAAAATAGAAAAGTGAAGCATTATTATTTTTATTATTATTATTATTTTAAATGAAGTTTTCACGCTTCTTATATTGTTTAAACCAAGAATTTATTGGGGTAAATATATACCTCTATTAATTTCGAAAAACCTATCATATCATCAGCCATAAGTTTTTCAATAAAAGGTTTACTGCTTGTACTCTAAAAGGTCGTTTGTTTTTTTGTCTGAAGATTGAAGAGTATTGCTGAAATCTGAAGATTGAATAGTGATTGAAACGTAAAATCTGAATAATATATTTGTTTTTTTTTTCTTTGTTTTTGAATATGTTGTAAACTTATTTGTTTTTTAAATTTAAAATTATCTAAAAACTAGTAAGTTGACATTTATACTCTTTTACTATTTATTGTTATGTAATTTTAATTAATTTAATACAAACATATGAAAATAAATAATTTAATAAATTCTAAAACATTTTTTATTTACATATTAATAATATTTTATTCATAATTAAAATATGATTAAAAAATATAATAATATTAACCATATTTATATATTTAAATATATTAATATATTTAAGAAAACAATTGAAAAATGAATGTTTAAATTGTAAATTAAAATATATTAGTTTAATTCCAAGATAATTTGAAATGAAATGTGTTTATGTTTTACTTTTTAAATATATTTTTTGTAAGTATCAAGGAAAAAAAAATTGAGTAATATAAAATTAGGATAAATTTGAAATTATGTTATTTTGGGAGGATATATTTATAATAAAAACTTTTAAATGTCATTATGTGATTTGTAATTAAGTGAAAAGTTAAAAATTCTTACTTAATTTTTTCAGTTGTTTTTTTTATTATTTTAAATAGTTTAACCATTTAAAAAAAATGAAAATAACTTAATAGATGCAATTTAACACTATTAAGTCTTAAATGGAAAAAATAAACAAATAAACCCCTAAAAATTGCGAGTTGTGACCATCAAATCAAATATTATTTAAATCGTGGGTATATATACTAGCTATTAATCTAGCAAGAAAGTATTTTGTCATTATACAATAAGTATTGGATAAATTCGCTCACTCTTAAGACTTGAGTGAAAAAAAAGTGATCTGTTCATTGTAAAAAAGAGTTGACAAAATATATATTAATTAATTACAATTATGCTATATCGGTTTTACAATTTTATTGAAATGCAATTAATGTTAAACGTTAGAAATCATTTATTGCTACAACCCAATAACCAACGATAAATCTGAGTTTTTTTCTAACCTTTTTGAAGTATATAATTGATAATTGAAGAGATAAATATGAAAAATAATTACATCTCAACCATTCATAAATTATAATGTTTTACAAAATGTTCAAATCAATAGCATACAAATTCCTAACTATCAATGGTGCCGATAACATTACCGCATCAATAACATAATATGCTCTTAAAAAATAGTTGAGGTGGCTCATTGATAGATGTTCATATCTGCCTACACATTAAAGTCATTAGTTTAAGTTGTATTCCCACCTCAAACCCCAATTTGCACATGAAAAAATACAAGCTACTAGCCTAATCTAAGAAGTAGTAGAGAACAGTTTTCTATTATCAAAATATATATTTTTTGTTTTTGAAGTTAAAGGACACTTTTACAAACAGTATTATCATAATAATTGTTATCATACTTTTACAAAAATAATTGTTATTATTATCGTTATCATAATAATTAATTATTAATTATTTTGCTATTATACCAAGAAGATCACCTGATTTTTTGGTAATAGAAGAGCAGACGAAAGGACCTAAATTTTAGCATACACAAGAGGAAACTTCGGAGGACAGATAACTTCTACTGGGTTTCACAATCTTAGCTGGTACCCATTAATCCAAATAATATATATGAAGAAGAAGAGCCACCTATCAAATAAACAATGTTTAATTTGCACGACTTTCAATTGGCCAAACTGGGGTTACATTCAAATTTTGTACCGAAACTTTGGTTGGCCTTTTCGGATTGCCTGAGGCACTCTCTGCGCTACATCCATACACAATGGTATTAATAACGGGTTACCATCAGCTGTCTCCGTTTCTTTTCTTTTTCTTTTTCGTTTTTTTTTTTAAATAGTCTCCCTCTGTTTCTTTCACACATATTATGGCATATGTTTTCAATTGTTGGATCGTGTATTTTTAATGGTTGGATCTAATTTAATTGGGCTAGTGCCATTTTTTTATTTGAGGAGTCATTGAGCACCTTGATCCTACGAGGTCAAAAATTTAAATCTTATTTTCATCTTAAAATATATGGTGTGCATAGTTTTTTCTGAATTTAATTCATTTCTTTCACCCTAAAAAAATGGTTAAAAGGCGCCAAATAAAATTAAATAAATAAGCTTCAATTTTTGGAGAGAAATACATAATTTTTTAAGGAAATTTGTTGTTTTTATTTTTATTTTTTGAGTTAGGAGCATGGACCCAATGGATTTTTTTTTTTAATTAATATTGCATATAATAGAGGATATCCGAGTCTAAATTATTATTAGACTAAATGGGTGCCTTTTGTCACAATGTCACATTAGGTGGTGGTTTGTTTGCCCTAATCATGAACTTAAGGTAACTCCATTTCAAAACTAGTTTATTCAATTTCAACCATTAAAAATATTATAATATGATGGTTAAGAATTTAATTATGTCATAATTTTCTTAAAACGGAGTTGTCTCATACTTATCTGCCCCAAAAACGTTTTAAACATCAAATTTACGTTAAATGTCCGCTTAATTCATGATTCAACAATAATTCTTTTTGTATGGGATAACTGATACAGAAATTTTGAAAAAGAAATTGTGTTTGACTAGATTATCATAAAATGAGGATGATGCATTGGTAATGGTTGGGACAGTTCAAATGGTAGGGCACAGAATTGAAAATTCTCCGTGTCACCATTAAAATTCGGTTCCCAACATATATAGGATTAATTTGTATACATATCTATTCTATAAATTAAGTGATATGAATCCCTACACATATTTATTAATGGCACATATAGTAATTAGAAATGAGAATGAAAGGATAGAATTTAAATTTCTTGTGTCACTGTTAAAATTTGGTTCCCAACATAAGATTAATTTGTATAAATATCTATGAATTAAGGTTATGTCTAACAATCAGGACAAGCGATGAAATTGGGGAAAAAAAAAAATCATTTCACCATTACCTATGTTTGGTGCAAAGAAAGAAGAGAAAAAAAAACTTTCTTTCAAATCTCAAACGGATGCCATTTGAAAACTCACTTAAAATGGTAGGTTTCTTTAGTGAGTTTTCAAATCTTCTTTCTTTTGAGATTTTTTTTATTTATATTTATATTAAAAATAAATATTAATTTTTATTTGCATTTATATTACATATAATTAAATAATTTTATTATCTTTTATTCAAAAATCAATTTACACAAATATTATATTAATTTAATTAATTTAATTAAATCTTAATTACACCAATCACAGTATGGTACTAATTTAATTTTATCTAATTTTATCTCATCTCATCTAATCAATGAAGAAGGCAACCACTCATCATTTCTTTTTATTTTTAAATAAAAATATTAAAAATTTGTTTTTATTTATATTAAAATTAAAAAAAATTAAAATATAAATTATCATAATTAATGTTAATTATTTTAATAAAGAAATAATAAAAATCACTAGTTAAGATGAGGTATATATAATGCTAATAGCCAAGCTACTTGATTTTTAAGTTAAGGAATCTCAAAATGGGGGAAAAAAAACAAATTCAAGAATCTTAAATGTTAAGTTCTATTAAGTACTTAATTAAAATAAAAAATTCAATAATCTTAAATGTTAGGTCCTATTACGTACTTAATTAAAATAAAATCTTTTAAGAAATAAGACCAAAAAAAAAAAAACTTAGTTCGAAGGTATAGAATGAGTCTTACTAGTCATAAATCTTGAAGATATAAAATAAGCAATGAATACATAAAATAAGTCATGAAGACGTAAGTAAGTCTTGAATGCTATATTCACAAATAAGTCCCAATGACCAAAGGAAAAAAAAAAAAAAAAAAGTGTGACGACTAGAACATTATTCTTGATGTAATATGTTTATTCATCATATTTGTTACGAAAATACAATTACACAACTATTAGTTTCAGCATCCGTGAATATAAAATCAAAACCTAGATGCATGGTTAATTTTATTAAAGTTACAATATAATTTTCACAAAATTAAGGCATAAAATTCAACATCTGCTTGGCAATGTTAGATCTTATTGGGTGGGTTCAGATGAATGGTGAATCTTATTAGATATTTGGTAAATCTTGTTAGATTTGGTCTCACAAGTATGACTTCCATAAAAGAGAAAGTGTAGATGAAAATTTTTAAGAGCAACAAAGGAGAGGAAAAAGTAAGAAAGAATTAGAAGAATGAGAGGGAAAAGAGAGAAAAACTCAGTGTACTTAGTGCATGTGTACCCAGCCACTAAAACAAGGCATGCGGCAATGTCAAAGTGCCACATGTAAAATTTTGCCATTTGCCTTATTTTCGATGGCCAAATGCACCATGTAGCATTACATTCTACGCACTGAAGCTTTTAATAGAAGAACCTTTTAGTCCTCATGAGCCATTTAAGTGATAAGATAGCTCAAGTTATTGCGCTAGTGATTTTCTTTTAAAAAAAAAATTGGAAGAAGTGGTGAAAATTTCCCCCAAAATTTCTCTTTATTGTATCATGAAAGATTCTATCATCAAATAACTTTCTAAACTGTTTTAATATCTTAAACCAAATGTTGAATATGTCAGTTCAAAATAATAATAATATTATTAAATCAGCCCAATTTTATAAGATAATATTGAGCTTACAGTGCCTACTCTATAGGTGAAATTGACTGTCAATTATTAATAAATCAAGACAACCATAATCATTTAAGGCTTCTCCCCATATATGATATGTCCAATATGTACAAGACAAACACGAGAACTATATACTGCTACCTTCATACCGTAATTCTGGGGAAGGCATGTGGGGGTGATATCTCTTTGTACCCTATATCCAACACAGCACATAAAATTGAGAGAGGGAGAGAGAATAAACAACAACAGGCAATCAAGATTCAAGAATGCATAACACTACAAAACTGTGTAGAAATTGGGCAAAATATACATTACATACATATGATATGATACGAGGAAGTCACTAAATCCTAGCTGTTAGCAAATGTACTAAAAAGCCCTCCTACAACTAAAGCTTACAAGCGACAGTAAAAGAGTGCTAGACGGTGAAAACCAAGGGGGTTTTGATGCCAAAGGTGAAATATATCTTGGTTAAAAACACCATGAGCATTTGGGTCAGTTTACAAAGTAGATGAAAGGGATTTGGAGAAGATATATATATATTGATATTGATATTTCTCGCTCTAAATTCCTATAATTTTTTTTTTCTTTTAATGGAAGGGCAACAATGGGTATTTTGGTCACTCACTCTACTAGCATAGCTGCACTCACACGCAAAAACCATAAGTACTCGTAGGGGTGATGGTTAGATGAGTTGATGAGAGAGATGTTTAAAAATGATTGGTGCACCATGTTGAGGGTAAAGTAGCATCAGGACCGTTGGTGCATGTTGATAGGTAGGGGCCAGGTGAAATGAGAACCTTTGAAGTATGATGGCAAGTGCTAGCTTAGTTTGTAAAATAGCTAAATTTTGGCCAATGCAGGTGCGGACCCCAAGGCCAAATGGTATAAATCCAACTGGATGCTTGGCTGCCCGGGCCACACCCTCTGAGAATCTAGCTGGATTGAATTCGTTTGCATCACTTCCCCAAATGGCTTGATCATGATGGACGGCTAAGATCGGTATTAAAATCTCGGTCCCACTCGGAATCTTATATCCGCCCAACTCTGCATCTGATCTAGCACGTCTGATGGTGGCGATTATAGGAGGGTACAATCGAAGGGATTCATTTACAATCATGCTCAACTGCGCAGCAAATTAAAATTTATAAAAAAAAAAAAAAAAATAGAATGACAAAAGTGCCCATAATAGAACAAAAGTAGTAAGCAGAAAAGGACAAAAGAAAGGGGCTTTTGTCTTATTAAATTAGATACCGTCTTAAGCTTAACAACATCATCTTTAGTGGGTATGTCACGTGCTCCACACACCCTCAGCACCTCGTCACGTGCTAGCACCTGCCATTGTGAGTGCATTGCTAGCAGAACCGTTGTCCACGTCAGCAAATTGGAAGTGGTCTGTTTGCCAGCAAAGAAGAAGCACTTGCATTCTTCAACAATGTCGTAATCTGTGATGTTTGAAGAGCAATTTGAGGCCTGAATCATCAATCCAAGTAAATCCTTTGGACCCTTTTCCTGCATTACATTTTCACCGCTCTCTTTTCGCTTTCCGATCAGCTTCATCAACGATTTCTTGATTTTCTTGTCCAGTTTCCACGACTTTATGTTCCTTTTTGTCGGTATAAATCTGCACATGTGTATATATTCATTTTATTTACACTCTCTATATAATTATTCAGATTATTTAATAATAATTACCTGTAGCCAGGAATTTGAACAGTCTGAAAAGCCTCAGCAGCCAGCTCCATTTGTTTAGCTTGTAATCGGAAAATAGCTTTGCCATCTTCGTAGCTACTACCAAATGCTGTTCTTGTAATAACATCTTCTGAGAGGATTTGAAACCACTCCGAGACTTCAATTTCAACATTTCCCGATTTTGACATTGCCACCCATTTATCCAACATATCGGTCACACTTTTTGCCACCACTGGTACCAACAGCTACACGAAAGAAAAAAAAAAAAAAAGAATATAATTAAAATTTACAGCGAAATTTCAAATACTTTGAAGATAATTATAATTTTTAAAAAAAAAAAAAAGAAAAAAGAAACATACTTTGACATTTTCCATGTGGAAGGTGGGAGTTAGGATTTTTCTATGGTGAGCCCATTTTTCACCTTTGAGGCTGAGAAGACCATCGCCTTCGAGCTGTCTGACAAGCGGGTGTGCCTCATTCTTCTCGTAGAATTCGAACTTGGAAGTGAACACTTCACGAATAAGGTCTGGATCGGAAACGGCCAGCCTAACCTTGGGTCCAAACCATATAAGAAATGTTGCACCTGCATATATTACAAAATAATAACTTAAAATTATATAAAGATAGCATTAAATTAATATTCCAAGGTTCCAAAACGGACATAAGGAAAAGAGTAGGTTTACACCAAGTGAGAACTAGTGCAGAACCTCAAGTAGTAAGTAACAAGTTTGCAGAAATGGGAATGAGAAAGAAAACATGACAGCCATTAATTCATCACAAAAAGCATGGATAGTGTAGACCCTACCTGAGAGACCAAATGCCGAAACAAACCAAGAAGAAGACAACTCAATCTATGCTATATACTACCAAACACTAGCAACTTCATTGTCAAATTTTCAAGATCCCACAAAACAAATGAAAGAGGACATACATACACAACTCTTCATAATATTAACTGCACAACCTAGGAGTGCAAAAACACGCTAGTTTCACTACACAATTATTTGCAAGAAGATTGAATGACTAAATATTAATTTACATGTATAAGTTCGATTTAAGGAAGTTTTTTAATTTATTTTTTTTTTAGGAGGAGTGTGGAAGATTTTTTTCTTTTTTTAAAAAAAAAAAAAAAAAAACAGGAGAGGACAGTCCAAAGCTCTGAACTTGAACATCAAACATCCAAGCTCAGAAAAAAGTCTGAAAAGGTTTTAAAAAGAAGTACCCAAACTCAAAAAATAAGGCTTTAAAAAGTCGCAATTTTGGAGGATACGATCACCAAACAAACTAAAGAAACTTCACAAAAGAAGCGCACCCAACAACTTTAATGATGATCGAAACTAACTCTTAGCTTTAACAGAGAGAAAGCTGATATGAAAACACTTTGTTTTTATTTTTTATTTTTTAATTTTTGATGGCTTTGTGAGGGGGAAAAAAACAGAAAGAAGAACACACCTGAGTAGCCAACGAAAATGCTTCTAAATGGACCAAAAAATGAAAAACATGTATGAATGTGAGTGGTCATAAAAGAAGAAGAAGAAGAAGAGAGAAAAATGAGTACCATAGATTTTCCTCCAGTGATGGTAAAAAGCAAGGACTCTAGGGAGGATGTTGTGAGAGAAAGGCATAGGTTGAGAAGAAGCCTTTAACATCAAAGAAACGATCTCCTTAACATTTCCAATGAAGAAATGATAAGGGGGGCCTCTGATCCCTTGTTTGGAGAAATGGTCTTCAATTTTTCTGGGTCTCCACCAAAGCAACACTGCAATTTTGGAGACAACCAACAAGACTACGAAAGAAATGAAGAGAAACTTGAGCCAGTTGAAGAGCTCCTCCTCCATCATTTGTTTGTTAGATAGCAACCGCACCGCACCACACCACACCACACCAAACACACACTGTCTCTCTTGCTTAGCGTGGAGCTGCTTTTTTATTTATGCGTTTGCTTCTTATCTCTTTTGCTTATGTTGGTTTTTACTTGTTAGCGTGTTTGCTTTTTAATACTAACAAGTGAGATAGAGAGACAGAGAGAGGCAGAAAAAAGGCGCACTGGTTTAATAAGAGGCGAGTGCATTAGCAAGGCCAAAGGCGTAGGGGCCGCCATGGGAATTCAAAGGGTCAACCGATGACGTGTTTCATTTTTCCTTTTCAATTACTATCTTACCCTTGTCTTTGTGTTTTAGTATTATTATATCCCTCTTTTTTTCAATTTATTATATTCTTAAGGCTTCTGGCTTTTGGGTTTTTTTTAAAAAAATGACATTCTCTTACTCTCTCATTGTAATATATATATATATATATTAATTAAAAAGTTGGTTATTAAAAAGATAAAAGATTTTAAGTAGAATTTGTTGAAGGAAATTTTTTTATAATGAAAGTGTAGGATTTTTCTTAAATTATAATAGGATTTGAAGTTATTTTTTTCAACCATATATGTGGGTTACCTTTTAATGTGCCTTGGTGGTAGAGAGCCTTCATTTAGATTAACAATGATCTAAATTCAAATGGCTAACCTTTAGGTAATTTCTGAAAAAAGAAAAAAAAAGTGGATTTATCTTCTAATTTCATAACATAAAGTAGAGGTCTCCAATTACTGCTATATAATATGCAAAATGAGATATAAATCTTCCCGGCACAAATATTAGAGAGGGAATACGAAATCACTCAACAAAATGGGTTTGGTTCCTTTATAGTAAAGTACCTGTTAAATATTAAAAAAAAAATTAATTATTGATGTCTTCTCTCTCTCTCTCTCTCTCTCTCTATATATATATATATATATATATATATGCTTCATAGGTTCAGTTTTTAAACTATCTAGACCAATAATAAATTAGCTTTCATCTTACAAACCGATCATAAAGCCAATTAAATATTTTTCATGAAGTATATGTGCGTCTAAAATTTACAATCCTACTCAAAAAATTAATTTTAATTATTTGAATCAATGATTTTAAAATCATGTATACTAAACATATTTTATTTTCAATTGATGTTATAAAATTAACTTAATTATTAATTAATGTGAAACCAAATGACCAATACAAGCTCTTATTTAATATATATATTTTAATCCTACTTGAAAAAAATATCTTGTTAATGGACATGTAAAAAAGGGCAACAAAATGGTTGAAAAATGAATATTCTCATGAAGAATGAAGATCTTCCAAAAAGAAGTGATTTTGAACAGACAGATCCATATAAAGCAATGAAAAGTTTGATTTTGTTGTGTGCTAGCTTGATCTTGAAGAATGATTAATCTCATTATTGTGAAATCAGCCCCATATATGCACAAGAAATGCCAATAACATATATACGCAGTACACACTTGACAAATTATTGAGTCAACTTGAAGACTTTATTAAATAGTAATCCACAATAATTTTTACATAATTTATGCATATCCCACTCATATTGGCATATATATCTTGGTAAGCAGATCAAGAGTACTGGACATGGACAGGCTTCCTATCATATAATCTCTCATGGAGCCCTCCATCTTGTTAGGCCTTGTACTTAACTTATAATTAATCATAAATCAAGTGATAATTATAGGCGCGTAGTTAAACACATATTAATATAATAATAATTATTGTTATAATCAGAAGTTAAAGTATCGATGAAAAGGGTTAGGATAGAATGTGGAATGGGATTGTTTCCGACCTTCTTCCTTGTTCCCGAAAAGATTGATTTGGGGAGTTGGAAGAGAGAGAGAGAGAGGGAGGGCACAAAGGGGGTTGTTATTTTGGAATGTTGCTCTTAAATTTGATCACATGGGAACAAGGCTGTCTATTTTAGGGTTTCTTTCTGTGGTTAAGGTAGGGAAATATGCTCTAGTTGACCCAACAATGTGGTGCCCTTCCCTAATCTTGTCCTAATACACCCAAGACATGTTGGGGCCATCTGCTGCCCTTTTTGGGTCCTACTGATTTAAATCCAACTCAACCATTACAGTACTTACGAGTTTTGTGGCTAAACTATATTTTACATATAATCTTTGATTACTTCTATCTCATTCCATTCATACTAGTGCTTTTTGCAATGTTTCTAACGGTTTGATCTATTGAGCTTATTTGGGTATATGTAGCAATATAGGGTAGGGTAGAACCTTCATATTTGTGTTTGTGAATCATTTTTCTGTTGTGTTGGCTTAAAGGTATCAAAAGATGTGAACAGAAATATAGTTTTATTTGTATCACCAAAAAAAAAAAAAAAAAAAAAGAAATATAGTTTTATTATTTGTTTAATATTGCATAATAATTTATCTTACTCATCAATCAAGTGATACAATATAAATTGTTTAACCCACTTAATCAATGGATCATATTGATAATTCAATTTATATCATTCATTAATTTAACAGATAAACAAAATTTTGATTTGAGTAACAGCAAATTCATTTCAAATTTTGTATTTAACATATCATATTTGGAAGTAGTGTAAAAAATTTAAACAAAAGTTCACATGGTATACATATGTGCTCAATTCCTTGGTACATATGTGGAATTTATGGCAGAAAGAAGCATGGCTGAGGCTGACTACGACAAAAGAAATGGCCTGCCGATGAAAAAAATTAAACTTCTAAAATTAGGGAAGGTAGGCATTAACCGAAGTAATTTAGAAAAGTTTGAAGTGGCTTGTTATGGAGCAAGTTGATAACGTGTCCTATGTAGACGGAGGGCCTAGGGTGCTGTGAGGTTCCCCATTCACAGTGCCAAAGCCTAATGCAACGATTACGATGTGATGTGTTTGCTGTTTGTTAACCCCTTATTGTTATAATATGATATTATTTAAACGAGAAACTCTATTTTATTTTATTATTACACTATTCATGGACCGGGAAATATGATCAAATTTGTCCATAGGTTCGGAATTATTTCCATATTTTTAAATTTCTTTCAAATATATTTTATTGGGATTGACTACCTTATTCAACTATTAAATAAATATATTATTTAAAATTTAAAAAAAAAACAATGTTGAAATTATTGTTATTCTAATCAATACAACTATTTATTTATAATCTTAATAACGAAAACTCTTTATTAGATTCAAATCAAAAACCTAACTGGCCAAAAATATAACAATATTTAAAGTCATATTTTAACCAATGACTTTAAAATTTATAACAATTTTAAAATATTTAATATACATATAATAATAGATTAATTAAATATCTTGTTGAGAGGAAGAGAGCTTCTATACAAGGAGATATGCAAACATTCTCTATGCTAGCATGAACTCAATGGGAATGTATGTTACATCATGTTGTATCCAATATTTTTTTATAACATAATATGTCATGTGATTGATCTTCACGTACGAATATATACAATATATTTGTTACATCTAGATTTGGTCTCTCTCTCTCTTTCTTTTTTTTTTTTTTTTAAGGAAATAATGTCATGTAGTTGGATTTTAACAAAAATATGTGATATATGCATTACATATAAGAAGTTTCCAGTTTGGAGGGAGTAGAGAACCCATCTTCTCAAGTCTCTTCGTCCTCTATTTTCATAATTTTTTTCTTCATTTTTCGAAGATTTTAGATAGTTATTGAGGAAAAAAAAAATTGTGGTATCTCAAGACCCGTTATACTTTATACATTAAACTCATTGTGTGTGTTTGTGTGTGTGTGTGTGTTTTTTTTTTTTTTTTATATAATTAAATCTTGTTATAGTATGATGCTGTATAAACGTCATTGACTAAAGGCTTATAGATATTGAAAATCAAAGTTTTATTTAAATAAATCATGCATAAATAGTGCAATTACTGTCCTTGCTATCTCTTTAAACTTTAAAGTGACAGAACCATCATTATACATATCTGAAATTTATCCTGACATAAGGTTTTTCGAAATATTTCAAGTGTATTTGGAAAAAACAAAAGATTTGATTGAATGGTTGTGAGTGAAGAGTGAGGATCGATCCAATTGAATACTTCAAGGAAGATATGAGTTCGTCCTTGAAGGCCTGTTCATTGTCTAACTTTAGTTAGATAGGAGCTGATAAAATGAAATTTTGAAAAAGGGGAAAAATAATTAATAAATAGAGAGAATCAGGTCAGGATGGGTGATGGCTTCTGCCCTTAACACAAATTTTCTCTGCATATCAAAAAGACAAAACGACAAACTAGAATATGCAAGTACTTTAACGAGCTGTGTGGAGTTTTTGAAAACGACCAAAATAATCCATGAAAAAGCCTGCACCTTGTGACCTCTCTTTGCTCCAATCTTTATTATTTTTTTTTTTCCAATTTGGCCTCTTTATAAAATTTTTATTAATATTCAAAAAAGATGCCCACCAAAAGCACTGCTCGAGTACTAGAAGATATGTACACTACAGCTTTCTCAAATACAAAAAAGGGATTAAATTATTAGTCTAATTTTGATTTATTGTAAGGGTTAAATCACTTGTACAATACATCAAATTGTTTAATAAAAATTTAAGAAAATGACAATTAACCAACTCTAGTACTTAAATTATGGAACATATATGTATTCCACTTGAAAATTGATATGTTATGACAACTTTATGGGAGCATATAATTGAGATTCAATAATAATTTTGGACTTGTTTGCCTTAAAAATAATTGGTAATAATTGGACTAGCTAGCACAAATTACTTAATTATTTTTTTTCTCTTCTTGGATTGAAACTTTTGAAGTGATAAAGAGATTTAGTTGGTAAAGTCAAGAGCAAAAGAAGGGATATGCACATATGATATGTTAGCAAATCCCTCTCCACCACGCATTTCACATATTCTTCTATTGATTACTCTCCTCTCCCTAAATTTTTCCCACAAACAAGGATTTGCCAACCCCAATTATCATTTTTTTTCCTTTTATTTCTTTTAAATTAATATGTAGCTATGCTTAAAAGTGCCCACTTGTCCTTTAACCATTATTTTTTAGTTGGTAAATCTTTTGACCTTCATAATTAATCAAAGATTGAAGATATCTACAAATACTCAATGACAAAATCCCATTTTGAAAGGGAGTTGGCCTTTAATTTTCGTTGATGTAATAATGCCACCATTACAAAATTTGCTTAGTTATTTAATTATTGTTGTTGGATGAGATGAGATTAGTGCACACTTAATTAAGAGGGCCAAATGAAAAATCAAAAGGTTAATCGCTACTAAATTAGCATATGCGCATGCAAGGTTGCGCATGCATTAATATTAACCAAAAGTGGTTAGTTTTGATTCTGTTGACTTGCTTGAAAAAGATCGATGCTAGTGCTAGTGCCTGGTTTTAATTTCTTTCCCTCCTTTAATACTTAATAGTGATCAGTGATGCAAATTTATCACATCATTTTGAGCATCAGATGAGAAATAATTTGTATTGCATCATTTGCATTCATTAACCTAATCAATAATTACAAGCATTACAAATCGAACACTCTTTAAAAGCAACATTAACTTTTACATTATATTATATTCAATCAAATTACAGTTGTTGAGCTTTAGAAAAGAAAATAATAAATAAATTATGAATTCTTTTTTCTTTTATATATAGTCTATTCCAAATCACCCCAATTTACAATATATATTTATATATATAAATCCCCTTGGTTATATATGGGTATGCATACACTAGTAAAAAAAAAGTGATTGCATTATAAAATATGTGATTATAATTTATTATATGTAATTACAATTAAATATTTTTTATTACAATCAATAAATGTGATCACAATCAGTAAATCAGTAAATGTGATAATATATACTGATTGTAATCTCATATTTTTAGTTGTAATCCCATATAACAAATTACAATCACATATTTTTTTTATCAAATGTATATATACTCAAGTGTATGCTAGAATGTGCCCCATATATATATATATATATATTAAAAATACTAGTAGAGTCCAATAAAGGTATTCATAACTCTCACAATATAGGAGAAATTTCTCTATATACTTTATATTTTTATGCACAAATGTTGAATAGATATAATATTTAAAAATAATAATAATACCACTTACATTGGGCAGATTTAGTGGTAATTCCAATATTTGGGAGATTTCTCTCCAACTTGTGATTTTATGAGTAAATGTGTAACAAACGTAAAAGAGATTCATTTGCACATTGGCGAAGCGAGGGTTTTTACTCAAGGGTTATAGCCAAAATTAAATATCTGGGTTTACATAAAAATATATATATATATATATATTATATATTTTTTTTAAAATAGTTATTAAAACCCTAAATACAAGAACATTTAGTTTTATTATAAAAAAGTAAATTAACAAATATTATAAACCCTAACCTTTGAATTAAAATAAAACTGTCGTTCTTTTAAATCGCAAAAATCATCTATAATGAAATCTATCTTAAGTTTTCTAGTGATTTCCGTTTCAATATACATGATCAATGAATTAGTAAAAGAATAATCTTCTACATATCTTGTGATAGTGCCTAGTCTTAACAATACACACAACTAAAAACAACCTATGATAGTTAACACTGGAAGAGTAAGCAAAAGTACAATTATTCTGGTGGTGGTGGTCGTCGTAGTAGTTAATAATAATAATAATAATAATAATGGGAGAATATATTGATTTAAATATTTTTAATTAGTTGTTATAATTTGTATGGTAGGTGATCTTAGTTTTTAATTTATCCCCCCATGCATATGTATAATATTCAATCAAGAGTAGTGGATGTAAAGACAAATTACCTTTTAATTTTCATCAGAATAGCATTGGACTATACATAATATATTAGTTATGGTATTCATATATATTCTCGAGTATTAGTTGGGTGATGCAACAAATTAATTGATTGTATATTTATATATATATATATATATAAAGGAGGAAATTAGGAATGGGGAGATATGAAAAGAGTAATAACACCTACTTTTCCAAAGCGTATAATGTAGGGCTATAAATATGTTACACATATCGACAGAGAATATATCACCGTCTAACGAGTTTTCGTCCACGCAATCAACGGTGTGACGGGTCTTTCACAACTGCACTGTCTTTATTATAATTCCACTGCCATGTCAAATCATGGTTTGCCACGTGTCACCCAATCATTTACATTTCTTCCCTATTTGTCCACTTACAAGGCCCTTCGTTCCATCATCTCATGCCTGGCTCTTCGCAGCTTTGCACCACTTTCTTTCATTTTCTTACACATCTAATTACTATACTGCCCTTTATCTGTTCTCATTTCCATTTCCACGAAATGTACTAATATTTAATCCTCAATTGCTAGAATTTAACTTTAATTATAGTATAAAAATGGCAATACAAAGATTCAAGTAATCATGAAAGCCATATGATTTTCCCAAGTTTCGAAGAGAGTGTCAATTGGGTCATACTAATCTTCATAAGGGCAAATTGGTAAAAATGAAGAGAAAATCACATGCCATATTAAAAAAACAAAAAGAAAAAAACGAATATGAAAATGGCATTGGAGTACAAAGATAACAACCTCTGGCAGTCCCAAATAATCACAAGCCAAATCCGTACTTTCCAATCCGACCCTCGTGAATCGAGGGCAGTGTTTTTTTTCACTTTTTCAGTTTTCAAGTAAAAAATATAAATAAATTATCTTTTAAATTACAACTTCACTGCCCTCTATGATGACTAATTTACCTTTTCTACCTCCCCAAGATTTTCCTACCTTCCAATATCACAATTATTATTTATTTACGATTAGGCCCTACTTTTTCATATAAATATTGTTTAAATGAATATTTAAATATTTTGAAAAGGAAACCAGGCACAAGGTACTACATTTCATGCCATATGTTTTGTCCCTTTTAAACCATCCTTGTCTACTTTTGTCTCTCTTCAACGCCCATGTCTTCTTACTTGTTTTTTAACTTTTCCATTTTATATTCTATTTTAATAAAGGGTTTATATTAAAACTTAAAAAAAAAAAAAAACTGATGTTTGATCTAATTTTATTTTATATTTTTTGAAGCTTGATCTTATTTTATTTCACCAGGGGACTTTTGATATTATACACTAACTTGTTTTTGAAATAAATATATAACGTGTATTGAAAGAAGATGTTTAATTATGGTATTTAAAAATTTAAATAAACTTGGCGAACAAACATCTTCTAAATATTTGCTAATGAATATATAGAAGAGATAAGAGCATCTCCAATACAAGTATGAATTATGGAAAAATGGAGTGTCACATCAGATAAATTGATAGAAGGTTAAAATTAACCTCTCCAATGTAAACTTCCATAACCACTATCAAGCTGACATGATAAAAAAGAAAATAGAGGTTGTTAACCTCAATGTTTATTTCTAGAGAGTCTCTTGGATAACCATGTCAGCAATAAATGATAAAAACTTCCATTAAATAATAATTTATGGTAATTTACTTTAATGATATATTATTGTTTGACTGTTTATTATTGAAATGAATAAAATAGCATTGGAGAGTCTTTTAGACTTGAATGTTTATCAATCCATATTTATGCCACATAAGATGCACATTTCCTTGACATTGATGATATGTCCATTTTTTTTAAAAGACAATCCACATTTGCATTGGAGATGCTCTAATAACATTTCAACATCTCAAAGTTAAAATTAATAAATCCCAACATATAAGTCTAGGATATATATTAAATAAAGAGTAATACTATGTTTCTTAAAAATTTAGTTCAAATCTATATTAAAATGATGTGGTATATGAGTTGTCAAGATCCTATTAATATTACATTATCTTATGATTTATAATATTTTGACAACTCACATACTATATCATTTAGGTATAAATTTGGACAAAATTTTTAGGAAGCTTAGCATTACTCTTAAATGAATATATATTTGACATATTTATTAATAAGGAATTCAAGATAAAGAAGTGAAACTTAATTCCAAAATTTCAATTTCATTGTTTACTAAACTTTTTAAAAATTTAATTACATGAACCCCCACATTAAAATCATGAATCAAGTGCTGCTGGAAAAGGAATTTGATTTTTAATCCCTCCTTTTACCTTAAGAATCAAATTTTATTTCTTGATTGAATAATGAAATTCAAATAATATATCCTTAATTAATATTAAAAAAAAAAAGTGGTTCATATGTGATATACATGACTATTTTTGTAATTAACTATGTTTATCCCTATTATTTAGTTTAGTAAACATTATAAAGGAATTTTAATTTGATTCCTAATTTTAATTTCTAAAAGTTAGTTAACAATTGAATGTAATCTTATAATTTAATTTCGATTCTATCTTCATTCCTTTTCTTTTGGGACTTAATTCCCTTTCATTCTCATTTTTTATTAATAAATACCTGGTTATGTATAAACTATTTGTACTTAGCTATCATATGTTTTCTTTAATCCCCACAGAAGAAGCGATGTTTCCGTAGTCATGTTCTATTATGTCAACTGAACCTTTTTTACTTTATCTTTTAATATTTATTTATTTTTGAATATTAAGACAATTAACGAATTAACAAATTTGCATTTTCATAATAAAAGTTAATTATTGATTGAATCTTACTTAAGACACAATTTTAAGTGATTGTAGCCTCACTATTATGTTAGAATATTGATAATGACACTGATTGATATAGTATATGTCAAGTGGTCGTAGACATAATTTGGTGATAAACACATATCTCAATTATGAATTGAGAGGTAAGGTTAGTGGTTGAGTAAGGTAATTAAACCTTTCAATTATATATTAATAACTATAATAATTGATATATTGTATATCACATGATAATAATCATAAAACTTAAGTAACATATCTTTAGATCATAAGTTTAAATCTCCCTTTTAATCCAAAAGAAAGAAAAAAAAAAGATTTATTATTATTCCAAAAGGATATGTTAATTGGTTTGAACTTTTGTAATTTTGCGACAACGTTTAGAGATGATATTCACATTACATTAACGTTGCAATGAGCAACTCTTTTGTAGAATGAGTATATCACATCATCTCTGGTCATCAAACTTCTTTTTCCGCTAAGCTTTTTTGCAATTAGTCAAGCTATTGAATTAGCTTTCTCAAACGGTTGGCATTCGTGTTGGCTCGAGTCTAACTCTATGGCTTTGTTGTCTTGCCTTATAAATCCTTATTTTGTTCCATGTTGGAGAACTGAAGTATTTGTAATCATTAGTGAAATTGCACGGTTAGATGAAATTATATATATACACTTATCTTGTACGCATATTGATTGTGAAAGTAAGTTGTTGGTAAGTAGCTTTACTAATATTGGCTTAACTTAATCTTCTTTTAACTTGACGGGGTTTTTCGGCTAAGACTATCTTTAGGAGACGTTTGTAGTCTCCAAACTATCGCTTTGCTTTAATTTTTTGGAGTCCTCGCTGAACTTGGTGTTAGTTTAATTTATTTCTTGTGTATCTTCAGTTTTGTAGGGGAAACTGTTGTTTGAGCTTCCTCGATTATTGTTCTTTTCATTGATGATAAATTCTTTCTTTTGAGGTCCAAAATATTACATACATCATCTACATATGCCTAATTAATAAAACACTTCCACATTTCTTTTTTCAGAAAAATTAGTAATGATGATAATTAATTGTCAAGATTAACTAAGCAAATTGTGAATGCAAATTTATAGTTGTTCAATTTTCATGGGACAGGCATACCATGGTGCTATTAGTTGGTTTGATAAAAGACTTTTCCATTGATTTACGTTTATGTGCGGGTAAGAGATAATGTTTGATTGAAAAAGTGAAATTTGTAATATTGATATTAGAAGGGGTGCGAATATTTTTTCTTTTTGAAATATCAAAGAAGGGTACAATAATATTAATTAAAATTTGTGACTTTATAGTGTAACATCTAATCACTTATTTACTATTCAATTTTTAAAAATAATTGTTGAGTTGATGTATGTTGAAATCTCTTCAATAAAAAATACATAGATGATTAGACATTGAAGATGTTATATAATCTATAAATTTAAGCTAACATGAGTTGAAGGTCAAATAATATGTCTCTGACGGCCAAATCAATTACAATGAAGTCGAATAAAGTTTCCTATTCCAATTCTCTAATTTAAATTGTGATAATTAAAAACAAAATTTATAAATATAAGTTAGCATGTCACTATCAAGAGTAGAGTTACCCTATAGACAAGGTGGCCATGCATCCATGGCCCACAAAAAACACATTAAAAATATATGTCTGTATTTATTATTGTTTTTTTTTTTTTGGAAACACTGTATTTATTATTTTTTTTTTTTTTTTGGAAACACTGTATTTATTATTGTTATGCATGATATATAACACTTTTAATACATCTGTTATAGTCGTTTAAAGTTTTGTCCTTGGAAAGATAATTTTCTTACTCAACCCTGGTCCGTAACTTGTTAGTAATAGTGATAAAACTAACAGTACTAATAATGATAAAAAAAAAAAAAACTATTGTATGTGATATATTTAAGAACTTTTCTCTTATGATTGGAAAAACAGTATACATGATCTCCTTGCATATCTAAACTTGGTTTATATAATCATGAGATCACCACTACGGCACTACCATGTGATTACAGTAAGATTGAATGTTTTATGTTTTGCAAATAAAGGCTGAGTCAAGAATTTGAAGTATTTCTATCATGTCATTAATGATTATTTTCTTTCTTGTTTAGGAAACAAATAGATTTGACTGAATATGTAGTACTCATGATATTTCATAAGAATACACTGCCGACTAGCTAGGTAATGGAATGTCAATCCAAGGACTGACGAAAATTTTGACGTTCTTAGTGCAGAAATTGACAAAGTGAACTAGTGACTATTTCAAATTTGATTATATTACAAAAGAACAATAAATCAATGACCCAATTAGTATCTGTGTATATATATATAATGTAAATCGTAATCAGCATTATGTTTGATACCAAGGTCACAATCAGGATGGCAAGTCAATATGTTCACCCCACACTCATTAATGCTGGAGTACTTGTTAGATGGAAGTGTTAACAAATAACAAAATAAATAAAATTTACAAATTAAAGTAGTATGTTTTGAATCATTATAAGCTGGTTGAAAATAGAGCATCTGAAATAGAAGATGAGTTGAATGGGGCTAGAGGTTGGATGGTGTTGAAGCATGATAAGCCAGATCATCACATGCAGGCTGAGAGAGAGGTTTGAATAGAGAATGGACAATGACAGTTGCTTCCTATCCTCCCATTTATGCCTCTCTTGTTTATGCTTAAGCACATGCTACTATTACAGAACATGTCCTGTTCTATGTTTACATGAATCCAACTCCTACATGGGTGTTTTTTTTTTCTCTCATCATACTCTCCTTGCCCTACCATGAGCATTTCACCACTTCCTCTCTGTTCATGTTCCTTTTCATAAAACAATGTATTTTGTATTTCCACATGATGGGCCATGTCATGATAAGTCACAATCTTATTATTACTATTGTTCTTCCCTCTCCTCCCTTTTGTTTCCTTTTTTTTTTTTCTTTAATTATATATTTTTTTTTTTTTTTTTATAGAAAATTAACAGAATGAGAGGAGATATATTTTGAAAAAAGAAAAAAGAAAAGAAAAACAAAGTGACCCAATTAGTATAAGTTACAGCTGTTGACTGTTGTTAGTTTGATGGAATGTATGATAAAAAGCACGCATATGATTTGTTGCACAAATAGGTGATAAATAACAAAAATGAAAGAGAGAGTCAATAAGCAAAAAGAAGTTAATGATAAAAAGAAAAAGAGAGAATAGCCAATTCAAGAAAGGAAACAAGACAAGAAGGGGCAGGAGAAATAGAAGATGAATGGTGAAAAGAATTGGATCGGCAGGAAGAGTAGCCCAAGGAAATGGATCCAACCAACCACCGACAGTGAATGGCCAGCCATTGTTGGCTAATAAGCTTAAAAATGAAACGGAGGTGTAAATGGGGGGCCTTATTTAGGGCAATGAACCCCTGAAATTTAGGACAGTGTCTTTTTGAGGACACCCCACCTTGTGTAAACATGCTGGCAAGGGCTAAGACCAGCTTTCAATAACCCCACTCCTGGTTGGAAAGATGTGGATGTATTTCACAGTGACATCAAATATAGAGGGCATTTGGGCATATTTGGTTCAAACCGACACCGATGGTGACAATTCAAACTAACTCCTTGGGGCAAAGTATAGGCGACCGGGGGTTCCTGAGACACAGGCAAGTGGGTGTGCCATGTGGATTTCACATGATCAGTTGATTACCCCCATTCCCTTTCTAATTAACTCTCTGCTGCTTCCTATTCCTATGCTACACACTTGTGCTTTTCTACATTTAAGATAAGAGATAGCCCACCACCATTGAATCACCAAAAAAACTCTCTACTCATGTTCATATATATATATATATATGTATGTATGTACGTATATTATTTTATTTTTATACATGTTATGTCGGGACATTTGCAATTTGCAAAGACCCCATCAGACCATTTAGCATCATTACGAGTTAGGTGTATGTCAGACACTCCCCTTACTGTACTGTCCATTTCTCGTGACCTCTCTCTGCTAAAGCTTGTTAGATTCTTCACATATTTTTGCATTGCATCAGCTACTTCACAACAATTGCGGTACTTAGATCCTTCCACTTACGCCAAAATTTAGCACTGATCGAGTAAACTCCCACTTGGAATGCGGGAACCACGTCTATACACTCTACAAGGCCACTTTTGTATGCTTTGTCTTGTGTTAGCGTGCATGTGAATGTGAGAGACACTGAGAAAAAGCCCTTTTGTACTACGTACTTGCCACTGAAAATGCATTCCATTTCATTCCACATGCCCAGTAACAATTGAAGGTGGAGGGGTGTACTTAGAGCTTAAATGGAGGCATTTAACAATGCCCAACTGGAGGATGGAGATGTGGTCTGTTTAACCCTTCAGCCAAGAGCAGCCCAATTAGGTCAAACACTATCATAATGAGAGCTTTAAAGGCGTTGGCTACAGCTATCCGTGAATACCTAGCGCTCACTCACTAAATGGCCATTGTCTTAAGTACACCATATCACCATCGAATTCAGGCACTCCTGTAACGCTGTCCTGTCCTGCTGCCTGACCATTACCATCAGCCCAAACTTTCTTTTTTTTTTTTTTTTTTTTTTTTTTTAACACAGGACAATCTTTGGACTACTTGTGCATACCACTACACCATTAGGGTGTGTTTCGAGTGCTGTACACAGCACTGGATTGGACTCAAAGACTGTATTAGACTTTCAAGTACGGCGTTTGGCCCAAGCATTATTGGAGAAGAGCTATACGAACAATGCATCTGTAGCCCATTATTATTGGACTTGGCTGAACCTTTGTTTCGATGGGTTTGAGGGACCTGGTATTACCGGGAGTGAAAAAAAAAATATGAATAATTAATTTCTCTTTCTTCTTAAATAATGTATCTTGGTTTTTATGCAAAATTAATTTTGATCACCAAATTGGCCGGATGGTGCTGGGCATATGTGTAGGTGTAGCTATGGTTTAGTAGCTTTTCCATTAGCTTTTTTTTTTTAATATACTTTTTCATTATGAAGAATTAAAATTTAAAAATATAATTACTTTATTCATATAAAAATGTAGTTATATTATTTTTTTTTTAAAAATAATTAAAATTATTTGTACTAGAGGTAATTATAATAATGTCAGAAAATATTTGATATTTTATTATATAAAAAATACCTTTTAATAATAAGATTAATTATATTAAGGTACTGATGTTTTGTCAAACACTGTACAGAAGATCATCTCGCAGCGCATGTGCCAGGACGAACAATTTTCCAAGGGAGCTTTGAGAAAGGCATAAAACATGCCCGCAATTTGTACACATAATCAAACTAATTCTTATTGCGCCATAAATAAATTTAATACTAGAATTTACTTTCGTATGCAACACCCCAAGAATCAACTGATGCAACACTCGTTCAGATAATATAGAATTTATGCATTAAAAATATATTTAGACAGCATAATCCTCAACACCAAAACACCATCCCAGTAATAAGGAAAACTAACAAGACCATGACAATGGATTTCAACAATATCTAAGAAAAAGAAACCTAGCTAATATAATCCATGTTGTTCTCAAGAGTCACCCCCATCCGGATATCCAAATCCTGCCATATGATATTTTTGCAACCACCGGAGGAGCACAAAAAGCAGCATAATTGGGCCTCGCCTGCCTGCCACTGCTTTCTATTCAAATGTGTCATCATCGTCATCAGGAAGAGGCTGACTAGCTGCTGCAGCAAGCTCAGCTTCATGTCTGAGGATAACCAAATTATCAAAATGAGGCAAGCAAATACAGACAGCATTTAACTTATTTTACTACAAATTAATAAGAACCAATTTGATGGAGCACCAAAATAATAACATTGATTTAGTCTTTGAACTCTTCTAGAATAAACAAGGTTCTATAAAATATTTATGAAACCAAGCAGTATAAATGAACTCAGTAAAAACTTGTATGGACAAATGAGAACAAAAATACTATGATAAAAAAATCGAAGTCATAAAGAATTAGTTCTCTTACTGTTGTTGGGCAGCCAAATCTATGTGTACTTCTGGAGGAGCAAGAGCAGGAGACTCCACAAAGTGAATGTTAGGGTCCCTGGAATAACCAAAGCATCATTACCAACGTCAGATTTTTTTCATAACACATGCATTCTAACAATTAATTAGTGACAGTGATAAAATATAATTCCATTACCCTGCAAGCTTGCGGGCAAGGTACAAGAAAGGTTTCTCAAAATTGTAGTTGCTCTTGGCAGAGATCTCATAGTACTGCAGATTCTTCTTCCTGTGGAATGTAACCTGCTTTGCCTTCACTTGCCTATTCCTCACATCAACTTTGTTTCCGCAGAGAACAATGGGTATATTTTCACACACCCTATCATCAAAATAAAATAAAGTCCCAATCAAAATCACAATGGCAAGCAACACAAGAGAGAACCAAACTTAGACAACCAGGAACCAAACAATTAAGTTTAAGGATTTTTTTTTTTTTTGTTGACATCGAACTTTAAGGACTTAGTTTCACATACCGGCAAAGATCACGGTGCCATGTAGGAACATTCTTGTACGTCAAGCGAGCAGTAACATCAAACATGATTATGGCACATTGCCCATGGATGCTGCAGGTTAGAATGACAAAACTATTAAACGACGAGCTCCAGCTAGGCACATATAACTGTCATCAAGATTTCAAAATAAAAGGAGAAACGTACTTAAAAACCAGAACATAATCAGACACTAGAGAAATTTATCAAACCATGACCAAGGATCTAATTCTGGAAACAACACTAAACTCAAACATATCGCCTTGCTATCTGTTCCATGAAATGTAACTTGTTTGAACTATCAAACACCAGGTTGTGGAAATACTATTGTTGTCCTTTTATTAATATAAATCATACAACAAATCATCATGTACACATATTATGCGTACTGATAGAAACCTTCATCATTGTTAGTACAAAAGGAGGTCAAAACAAACTTCTAAAAGACACAGACACAATATTTCAGGATCACGACACTTTAAAAAAATGTGAAATCTAATTCAATATGTTTATCAATAAATGCTAAAGTCACATACTAGTAACCATCTCTAAGACCGCCAAACTTCTCCTGCCCAGCTGTATCCCAGCAGTAGAAACGGATTTTCCCACAATTCGTAAAGAAGTCCAATGGATGAACCTCCACACCAATGGTAGCTATAAATGCAAGAGAAACAGTAAAAAACCAATAGCGATAGATATAGCAAACATGGAGACAATTAGAAGAAACAGTACAAACAAACAATACATATCCCAAAACACTCACGTTCATATTTCTTCTCGAACTCCCCAGTAAGATGCCTTTTCACAAAGGTAGTCTTTCCTGCACCATTTTGCAACACTCAGTGAAACCCAAAAACCAGAGCACATTTGACACCACAAAATATCAACCAAAATTGAGTAGTACCACTAAACACACGAGAAATTCTATTCAAGCTTCTTCAAAACAACAGCCAATCAAAAAAAAAAAAAAAAAAAATACAACGTTATCCAACACAAGAACAAGAGAAAACAAGGACAAGGAAATATTCTAAGAAAAAACAGAACCTAGTAGAGTATAGTTTGTTTAATCAATGAAATGCCGAGAGAATAAAATTACCAGTGCCTCCATCCCCGACGATGACGAGCTTGAAGTTAGGGTAATCAACCGTTTGCTGATTTGGCAAAGCCTGTTGACAACCAAACAACACAATTAACAATAATAAATCTCCGATTAGTTAGCCAAACTTCAATGTTTGGAAATAACATTACAAAGATCTAGAACACAGAACAAAACTGAGAACGAGCAAGTGAAATTACCATGAGAGCGGTACTTGAGAAAGCGAAAGAGAGGGAGAGACGAAGAAGGACGGCAATTAGAGTGCGTTCATATTGAGAGAGAGAGAGAGAGAGAGAGAGAGAGAGAGGGGTTTTGAGGTTTCAGCGTGGCTTTAAGTTGACGCAACTCTATTCACCATTAGATTCTATCGCTCATTCAAATTCTACAACCTCTTTGACCGTTAGATCTTTCTTTGCCTTAGATTCACGCACGTCCCTTTGCGCTCAGCTTGCTTTTTAAGCTATTTTTTTTTTTTTTTTTATTGTTATTATCATTATTATTTTTTCAAATTAGTAGGGAAAGGATATTATCATAATATCATTTTATTCTTTTCCCCGAGAATTACACGGGCTTGCTTGTTTTTCAAACTTATGAGTTATGGATTTTCATACTTTACGTAATCACTAATCTTATCATTTTTATTTGTTTTCAAACTTAAGAGTTACAGATTTCACTATTTTACATAACCATTAACCTTACTCATAAATTATAGTCATTAGATTGATTATAAATGTAGTTATTGAAACCAATCCAAAAATTATAATTTATAGGTAAGGTTAGTTATTAAATAATATAACTAAATCTATAATCACTTAATCATAATTAAAATTTAAAAATTTTATTTATTTTTTTCGTCTTTTAAAATTGGTTGAGTAGGGATATTATCAATCTATTTTCTCTATTGAGAAATACGTTGTTTACCTCCCATCCTTGCGAAAATCTCCTATTTCCCCTTTTGTGGCTTCGTCCACCTTTGTTTAACTTAAAAATGAAAAGGACCATTTTACCATATGAACACCAAAATTTGTGTCATAAAAATTGAAAAAAAAAAGAAAAGGAAAGGTACTATCATGTAAATTAGTTCAAGGATTTATGATGAATGAGTTGACTATTAATTCTGAGTTTTAAGGTTAAATAGATTAGAAGTACGTGTTGGATGCTTAAACAGTTGGTGAGTTGGCAAACCTCCGAACAAGTATCTTGAAATAGATGGGCAAATAAGGGGGGGGGGGGGGGGGGGCGGGGTGTTTTGGTGGATTAGGGATCTCAATTTTATCTCTATATTTTAGAAAGTCTTCTCTTTTTTAAATATAATTGGTTTATGGATCTAACATCCCTGAAATTTTAGGAAATTTATCAATTTCGTTACTAACATTGGTCAATTGTTAGTCAAATGTAATGGTGATAGAGGAATTTTAGACATCACAAACTCTAAAAGAAATTAATTATTGAAGAAAAAACAAAAATTGAAAAAATGGAAGATTAAATCTTCTAAAGCAAAAGAAAAAACAAAAACACAAATTAAAAAAAAAAAAAGAAGGAAGATTTAGATATAACCTAGATTCTTAAAGTTTGAAAATTTGGGTAGTCCAAATATTCATTAAAGCAAATAAAAAAAAACACAAATTAAAAAATAAATGGAAGATTTGGTTCTCAGATCTTTAGAGTATGAGAATTTAGATTCAGATCTTGATTAAAGCAAAAACAAAAACCAAAAAACAAAGAACAAAAAAAAAAAAAAAAATCGTTCAAAATCATCATTTCAAAACCACTAGTATGTTGAAATCAATTTTTATAGAAATAAAGACTTCAAACACATATAGAAAATACGATTTCCTCGAAGTGGTGCGCCCCCCCCCCCCCCCCCCCCTCCCCCCCTTGAGAGACTTGCTTACAGGTAAATAATCTTGCAAATAACTTCTAGGATATGACAAACCTTAGACAAAATTTGCACTAAAGCAATAGTGAAAATCATCTAAGGAATTTAAACACAATATTTTTGGAAGCAACTCATGCAAAAAAACAAGAAGAAAAAATCGATACTTTTATCTATCCGTTTTTTCAATTTTTATAGACATATTGACACCTTTTCAACATGTCTTTTTTGAAAGGTGTATTGTTTATCCTTTCAATATGTCTTTTAGTAAAAAGTGTATTGTTTCCAAAAGACACATATTTTTGTTTTTAAATAAATGTGTCTGTTGAACACATACGTTCCCAAAAGGTGCATTATTTTCAAAAGACACATATTGTTACCTCTCATCTTTTCTTTACACTTGAAAAAGATTTTTTCAACAATCCCCACTTGCTCATGTATAAAGAAAATTCCTTTCGATTTGAACTTTATCTTAGTATCTACGCTACAAAGTATTGTCAAAATCCTAGATAGCATAAAAACTTTTAACCTATTATTCCAAGTAACAAAACCAATGACACATACACACATAAAAAACTCTTGTGGTCATAAATTCCACACCATACTTGCTTAGCACTATTATGACCATGTGCTCATCGTAATTCATGAAATTTTTAGAGAGAAAACTCCAACTCTCCTTAAGACAGGACCATCTCAAAATTCATATAAATAAAGTTTTTCAAATATCTTTGCTATATTAGAGATACTTGTCTCGAATAGACTAAATCTTCATTAAGAGTTTTAATTAAGTCAACCCTCATACTGTAACAAAACACCAACACTATAAATCTTAGACAGGGCTTACATATTAGTGCTGGTAATTCTCCATTTATCAATAACTTATTTTTGCCATTGAACCGGATAACTAGTAATTAACTAGTGTTGGGTTGGGTAGCTATTGTTAATAAATTAATTAATTAAGGAGTTTCAGCCCCATCTCTCTTGATGTTGATTTCACTAAGTCTCTAGCCAAAGGCTTAGTAAACGGATCCACTAAATTCTCACTTGATTTTCCAAAAGTAAGGGAGATAATTCCATCTTTAATTAGCTTCCTTACATAACCATATCTTAAACTAATATGTCTAGACTTTCCATTGTATATTTGACTATAAGCTCTTGCTAGAGTGGCTTGACTATCACAATGTATGGATATAGAAGACATGTTCTTTGATAGTAAAGGAAGTCCTAAAAGAAAATCTCTACGCCACTCGGCCTCTTTGCTTGTTTTTGCGGTTTCCATTGTTGAATGTGTAATTAAAGTTTGTTTTTTGGATTTCCAAGATATAGCTCCTCCACTTAGAGTAAACACCTAACCAATAGTAGACTTATTGTCTCTTACACTCAATATCCAACTAGTGCCAGTATATCATTCTATAACAACATGGAATTTTGAGTATTGTAGACCAAGATTCTTGGTTTTTTTAAAATTAAGAACTCTCTCAATGGCTTTCAAATGCTTATAACTCAGGTTGCTAGTAAATCTACTTAATTTACTAACAACAAATGCTATGTCTGGTCTTTTACACTAGACTACATACATAAGACTACTAATGACACTTGCATATTCAATTTGAGCCACAACTCTTCCATCATTCTTAAAAAGCTTGATACTTGAATCAAACGGGGTACTAGCTTCTTTAATAGTTAGGTGACTAAACTTGTTCAATGCTTTTTCTATGTAATGATTTTGACTCAAAACATAGCTCCCATTATTTTTAGTCACTTTGATACCTAGAATGATATCTACTTATTCTAGATCCTTCCTCTTGAATGTGGAAGATAGAACCCTTTCATTTTTGTGACATCTCTCATATCATTGCTCACAATTAGCATATCATCAACATATAGATGAACAAATATCACATACTTATCATACACTTTTGTATAGAAACATTTATCAGCAATGTTATGAATAAAACCATTGAAAGAATAGCAAAATCAAATTTTTCATACCACTGTTTGAGTGCTTGTTTTAAACTGTATAACAATTTAAAAAGCTTACACACTTTATGTTCATTTCCAGGTAAAGCAAAACATTTCGGCTATTCCATGTAAACCTCTTCATCGAGATCTCCATTTAAGAATGCAGTTTTAACATCCATTTGATGCATATAAATATCATGGTTTAATGACAAAAGCAAATAAAACTCTATAGAAGTTATTCTTGCTACTAGAGCATATGTGTCAAAATAATCAATTCCCTCCTTTTGTCGAAACCCCATTAACTACTAATCTAGCTTTAAAATTATGAAAAGTTCCATTAGTATGGTACTCCCTTCTAAACACCTACTTACAACCAATGAGTTTTAAGCTAAAGGGTGAATCAACAAATTCCCAAGTGTGGTTTGACATAATAGAGTCCATTTCATCATTAATAGTTTTTTTTTTCTAGAAAGCAGCATCTTTAGAAGACATAGCTTCTTTATAAGTTTTAGGATCATCTTCAACTTGAAGAATGATAGGAGTTGTTCTCATGATTTTATTCCTATTTCCTTCTACAAGGTAAAAAGAAATTAATCGAGAGTCAATCTCATCATGTTTTAATTCTTTTGCTTTCCGTACTCTTTTGCTTTTACAAGGCTCACTAGGCTGTTTTTCTATAACCTTAAGAGAAGTCTCTTTTTGTGATACTCCACCAATAGGAGTCTTCATTTCAAAATCTCCACTATTAGGAGTTTAAGGTTTATTTCTAGAAATAAATAAATTTTCAAAGAGAATCCACATCTTTGGATTCTATTATCACATTAGATTCTAAATTTAAAAGTTTATATCCCTTACTATTTGTAACATAACCTACAAAAACACATCTTATCCCTCTTGGACCCAACTTGGTTCTTTTGGGATCATTGTTTTTGCAATATGCAAGACACCCACACACTTTGAAATAGCCTATGTTGAGTTTTCTTCATTTCCATAATTCATAAAGAGAAATTTGATTTCTTTTTAAAAGAATTCTATTGAGAATATGATAAACACCAAAATAAGCTTCACCCTACAACTTAAATGACAATTCAACATTTAATAATATTGCATTAATCATTTCAAGAAAAGTTATATTCTTTCTTTCAGCCAAACCATTTTGTTCAAGTGTGCGTGGTGGAGAATGCTCATGAATAATACCATGTTCTTCACAAAATATATTAAAATTATTTGGAAAATATTCTCTTCCTTTATCACTTCTAAGAACTCTAATTTTCATTCTCAATTGATTTTCTACTTCAGCTTTATAAACTTTAAATACTTTAAAAGCCTCATCTTTATTTTTCAATAAATAAACATGAGTAAATCTTGAACAATCATCAGTAAAAGTGATAAAATATCTATTACCACCTCTAGTTAACATGTCATTTAATTCACATATATTAGAATGTACAAGATCTAATAATTCAGAATTTCTTTCAACATTATCAAAAAGTTTCTTTACCATATTTGATTTAACACATACTTAACAATTTTCAAATTTATCAACTGATATTAAACCACATTTAATCATTCTCTTCATAGTACTAATTCCTACATGTGCTAATCTACCATGCCATAAAGAAATAGCATTATCATTGAAATTAAAATCGTCAATCAAACTGGAAAAAAAAAAATCAACCTTAAAATCATCGACGAACCCAAATGAAGGTTCATTTAGGTTCGACGATGATTCAAACTCAGATGAACCTTCATTTGGGTTCTCATCAATTAACCCCGATAGAGGTTTATTTGAGTTTGATAATGAACCTAAATGCTGAAGGAGAAGAGAGCGGCGGCGAGAAAAAAGGAGAGGAGAGAGAAGGAAAAAAAAAAGAATGGAGCATTGACGGAAGAGGAGAGCGGCAGAGGAGAAAAGAGATGAGAGGAAAGGATATGAGCACGGCGGATGGAGGAGGGGAGAGAAGATGAAACTGGCGAAGAGAGGCGAGTGGTTTATTTCAGAGATGGAGGAGATGATTTATTTATTTTTTCTCAAATTAAAAGGAGCTTTGATTAATCTTTTTTTTTTTTTTTAATTTGTTTCTAAATGAAAAATATTTATTTTGTTTTTTTTATTTGATCAACTGAGCCAACATAGATGTTAAGGATATTTTCATCTTTTTATTGTTTTAATACTGTTCACTATTAAATGTAGCGGAACCTTACTAATGGCAGAGTGGTAAATTGCAATAAAGGTGAAAATGTTGCTAAATCTGAATTAGAGTTTTAACTGAGTAGTTAAATTGTAATTTGCTCTTTTAAAAAAAATGACGTTTAGTGGGGTCAAACCAAGGTGGGTGGCAATCTAATATAAAAGGCCACGCACCACACCACTCTCTTTATGATAAATATTATTAACACTAAAACATATTAGTAAAATAACATAATGTTGGAAATTAAAAATGGTAATTTTTAATTTAAATTTGTGAATACTGAAATGATAATATTAAAACTCATATTATTTCTTTGGAGTTAGTCAAACAAGTCAATAGTTCTTTGGTACTATATTAAAAAAACCTGAGCTTATTAGGTTAATTGTTTATGCTAAAATTGTTTTTGAGATTGTATGAAATAGGTTTTATGATGTTTTGTGGTCAAATGATTATATTTTGACTTTGTGATTTTTTTATTTATATTTTTTATACATGTTTGACTAAGTTTGATCATCGGTTAATGAGTTGACCGTTGATCGATGGTTAAATCAAGTACTAGCCAAGAAGCCGAGTACTCGCTAGCTTGCTTATTGATTAGCAACATATATATACATATATTATATTTTATTAAGGTGGGGTAGAGGGGCTGAAAGTAATAAGAAAGATGTCAGACTTTACCACTATAGCAAAGGGCAGTTGGCCCTTTAACCAACCGTGCCAACTACCTTTGACAAATATTTTTTGTTGTAGTGGGGGATCGAACACAGTAATAAGGAGAAATTAGTAAGTTATGAAACACTGGTTATTACTAGTGTCAATTTGACTATCTCTAGGTAAGTCAATACCATCGACTATTATAACTACCAAGCCAAACTCCTATGAGTCATCACCAACCATTGTTCTCAATATACTATTACTTTAACATTTAACATACTTTGCTAACTTAAACTTACATAGATAAATTATGATAACGTCAAGATGGTCACTCCAAGTGGGTCTTTCTTGTATACTCCATCCTTACGTCGTTAGTTAGTGAAATATACACACACACACACACACACACACACACACACATATATATATATATATATATAGTGTATAATGATTTTTACTTGGAAAACCCAATAAGGTAAAACCATAGGACTAGACATTGATCTAGCCACTTTTGAATGAAACCTCACCATTATTAGATAGATTACCTTTCTATTTTGTTTTCTTATAATGTGGATAAAATTTCTACCTTTAATTAGAAAGTGACACATAGCAATGGTAAGAAACATAGCACATATCATATTGATTATATGAAAGGTAGCAATTATACTTTCTTATGCTATCGATATATTAGTGATATACCATCATCCGATCAATTGATTGTACCTTTTTACAATGGGTTGACGAATGACCTATCATCAATAACTTGAGGAAGATTCTAAAACTACTTCTATTAACCTTAAATTTTTAATACTTGATTTTGATGACAACATACATTGATAAAATTTTAACAAAGTTTGGTATCTTCGACGTTGTTTTTTAGTCAACGAAAGCTCAAAACCCAATACCTGCAATCAATGTAGATAGAACAGAAAACACATGGCAGAGAACAAAAATTGCACAAAGAAGATACAAGGTTTTTAACGTGGTTCAGCCAATAAGTTTACATCCACGACTGTTTCTCTATATTTTGGTAGAGTAACAATATAGTATCGTCTGTGTCTCTTACAATAGATTTCTGGCCTCTATTTATAGAGAAGAGGCGTTGCAATTTAGGTTAAAATAGAAAAGGAAAAGAATTTTACATTGAATACACTTCCTAATCAGTTAGAGCAAAATCAGGAAACTGCTCCGAGTAATTCAAGATCACGTTGACTGAGTTCAAATTTGAATTAACTTCCAATTATGATAAAAGAATCTCGATTAAATCGGGTAACTGCCTTTTATGAAAGATTTCTTTTAAACAACTGTTCGTTGAGCGAGCTGTACACTGCTTTAAACGATCTTGAGCTGTATCTCACTGAGTAGCGAGTTGTGCATGGCACAAACTGCATGATACTAACGACAATCTATGATCAGTGACTGTGACTCGAGCTCGCTGGTGCGAGCTGTAGAGCTTGGCATTGATAAGTCAGGCCTTGTCTGATAGGCCACTTTATTGGGTCGACGTATTGGGCTTCTATCAGACTTTTACCAGTCCATTTAGTGAATCCAGAAAATACACATAACAGGTATGAATGTGTTTAGTAAAGTTCCAATTTAAATAGAGATGAGCGCAACATCATACAAGGCTTTAACCTTTGAAGAAATCAAGTGAAGTGCATGAAAAGCTAAAGAAGCAGAGACTATGAAGTTGTGAATCAAGTAAAAAAGCTTCTTTGAGTAGGATGTTGATTTTGCTTGTGAATGATGTACAATATACAATACTACTTATACTTGTTCAAGAGGTTGATCATTATTTCCTAAGCTAAACCATCATGAACTTAGACCCTTGAACCCATTTAGATATCCTAAGTTGTTCATAGATACCCAAAGCTTATAAGGTTTTTAACGTGGTTCAGCCAATAAGTCTACGTCTACGACTGTTTTTCTATATTTTGACAGAGTAACAGTATAGTATCGTCTGTGTCTCTCTTACAATAGATTTCTGGCCTCTATTTATAGAGAAGAGATTGTTGATAAGTTGTTCATAAGTTCCTTGATCATTATTTATAGGCAGTAATTATAAATTATGATTGTCGAAATATAAATTTTCTATATTTAAAAAAAGATTGTTGATGTCATAACATTAATTATAATTCATATTTGATAAATTTTATTATTTAAATATTTTGTTCAATTTTTTACATTTATTTTTGTTAATATATTTATTTATAATATGATTTTTAAGGGATAAAACTTATTATATCTCCTTTAATTAGGTATGTCTATAATTTTAATTTATAAAATATTTTCATAAAGTTTGAGTTTATTTAAAGAATTTATTCTAGCCCACCCAAAAATCAAATCCTAGCTACGTCCTTGCATATACATTATTATCTTTCTCATATTACATCTTATACTCTTTGTTAATCTTTTACTTGCATAGTTTCCTTCTAGTTTTCTACTTTTAGGTCCGCCCCATTATCCTTAATGATCAAAGCTAACTCATCAAATGAAGTTTAGATTAACTCCCAAACTACATCAAATTGCAATAACAAGGTAGAGAAAATTGTGTTCTTGTAATGTCATTTGTATGGATTGAAACATGAAAGCCTACATTTCCTTCTCTTTAAAATTAGATTTGCTCTTCTCTCTCTCTTGAGAAAAAAAAAACAACTCATTCTCTTTTATAGACTTTTTTCAATGAATAACTTTTGTAAAATTTTATAGACTTCTAATGATTTTAGAGATTCATAAAAAACTTTTATAAACACTTTTTTAAATGACTTTCATTAACTTTAATAGGCTTTTAAAAAGAATTATGAAAGACTTTAAAAAATTTTCATAAACTTTTACAGACTTTCACATATTTTCATAAACTAAACTTTCACTAACTTATAATATAATATACACTTTATAAGTTAATAAAACTATATTTATCATGTCAGTAATGATGAAAAAGCGTGACACATAAAATAAAAGTAACATCACCTCAATTACATAAATTGATAATCAAAACACTAAGGGTATGTTTACTTCATGGGTTAGGAAATGAGAATGGGGAATGAGATTGATTGATGACGTTTACTTGCTTAAAATTCATTCTGTAATGGGAATGAAAGTGTGGGTCCCACATCAATTTGGAGTTGTGGAATGGGAATCCCATTCCCCCCAACCCACTTGGGAATCTCATTCCCATTCCCTTTGTAGAGATAAAAAGTCTTCTATACCCTTCTTAAAAAAAAAAAAACTATTTTATTTGATATTAAAAAAATTGCATATTATAATAAAAAATTGCACACCATTAGTTTTTCACCACCAATTTCTTAATTATCATAGTGGACTATAAAAAATAATATTCATGTTTTTTTTTTATAATATGCAGTTTTTTATTTGATATTAAAAAAAAATTGCATATTATAATAAAAAATTGCACACTGGGTTAGTGAACTATTAAAATAATATGCAATTTTTTTACTATAGTTTGTAATTTTTTTTACTATAGTATGCAATTTTTTATTTGATAATAATAATAATAAAAACTGCATATTATAATAAAAAAACTGCACACTATTATAATTAATCGATAATTTTAATTAAGGACATTTTTGTAACTTATAATTAATTCATTCCGATTCCAAAGTAAAGTAAACAGTTCAATGAGAATACTACTAATTCCGATTCTGATTCCTATAGTTGAAGTAAACAACTTATTCTGATTCTGATACTTCATTCCGATTCCAAGTCATTCCGATTTCAGATCATTCCGATTCCTATTCCGATTTCTCCAAGTGAAGTAAACGCACCATAAGTATTTTAAACATTTCATTATTCATTTTATGTCTTCTATGAACAATAAAATATCTAATGTCTATTATTATCAATAACCCTGATATCACTCCACATATCAATAGCTATAGTAGCCCTTCATTCATTAGCATGCTCTCTTTGTTGTTCTTAAGTCTCAAGAAATGAGTTAAAATCATCCTCTCCATTGACTTGTAATGATGAAGATGATGAATGTTCGTAGATATTGATAAACTTTCATAGATTTTCATTTACTTCTAGAAAATATATATATATATATATATATATATTCCTTTAACAAGATCATGCAAATTATACATTTTGTAAATTATATTTCTCATCTCAATGAAAATATTTTCTTTTGACATAGTGTAAATAAACTAGTGAAAAACAATTATAAAAACTAATGTTTTACAAAATTCAAGCTCATTAATTTTATGATATTTTACAAATATCAAAATTGATTATTATACTAATCAAAAGTAAAATTCAAGAAATTCTCCAACAAGTATGTAATAGGAATAAAAGTTGAAAAAATATATATTTATATATATATATATATATCACATGCATAAATATAATTAAATAATCAAATTTAAAAATTATTTTTTTAATAAACCACTAGCTAAAAAAGCACCAAATATTAAATTTTTTTCTTTTTATTTGAAATAGAAGTTTTTCCTCTTATTTTTTAGTATAAAAGACAAAGATTTCATTGATTAATCTCATTGATTTTAAAGCAATGTGATTTTTAATCTATACATTTGTAAGTTATGTTTTCATTATTTGTACACAAGAAATGCTGAACGATTAGCTTGCAACACACTTATTAATAATAGTTGTACTATTTATCATAAGAACAATGAGATGATTTGGATCAATATCCATCTATATATATTTTTTGTATTGTACATAGATAAATATAAATGATAAGATGTTTCCCTTAAATTTGTTTTGCTGAGATCTAACTTCTCAATTTTGATTCAAACTTAAAATCTTCTACAAAATAATAAATTGATGTCCTTTGGAAAAGAAGAGGCCTAATAAGATTCAAAAACTAAAAAGCTAAAAATTTGAACATAGGGAAAAAAAATATTCACAATAAAATATGAGTGAATTATATATATATATATATGTACGCCTGCGTGTGTTTAAAATAAATGAAATATTTTTATTCATGACTATCATTAAGTCTGGGGATATTCAAATACAGACGAGATTGTAAGGTTTGATTTTTAAAATCAACAACATAAGTCTACAAAAGTTTTTTAGGGGAGTGGTAGCAAATTTGTGGAGTTTGATTATTATAAATTTAACATTAAAATCTATAAAAATCTGCCAAAGTCATTAAAATTTTAAATTCTATAAAAGTCATTGTCATTTTGGATAGTCCATAATTTTTATAAACTCTTAAAAACTTTTGATTGAATAACACATAACTTTTATAGATTTTTCAAAAATTATTAAAAGCCTATATTGAATACCACACAACTTTTATAAAGTCTTCAAAAATCTATATTGAATACAAACAAACTTTTAAATTCTATAAAAGTTATTAAAAATTTAGATTGAATACATCCCTTGACTAGATCTCCATGGTAACCCATTTTTGTACACTAACGATATCATCACACAAACACTCATATGAGCAATATTTCATACTTTCACCATTTACATTTTTTTTTTCATCCATGATAATAACTATGAACAGTTAGGACAAATCAATCAAATTCAGTCATTATATTTTCTTTTGTGTAAAAAGTTAGGATGAATTAATCAAATACACTGTTAGTTTTTTTCACCATTGACATTTATTTTTTGGAACTTATATGATCAGTGCCTTATAATTTTAAAAAAGTTAGGACAAATAAATTAAATTTATCTATCGCATTCTCTCTCCTATTTAATGGAAATGTAATTAATGTATTTAATTGGTTCGTCATAACTTTTTAAAATTAGAAGACACTGAACATAGAAGTTCTATATATAAATATATATATATAGTAATGCTAGACTTCCCAAAAATTTTGTATAAATTTATATCCAAATAATGTGACATGTGGAGTTGTCAAGATCTTATAAATCATAAAATGATATAATAATTAATAGAATTTTGACAATTCACATATCATTTCATTTGTGTATAAATTTGGGTAAAATTTTTAAAAAATCTAGCATGAGTATATAAATATATGTCAACGTCCAGAAACGGTCGACTCAGAGATTCTAAAGCCCAGAATGCGATCAAGGTAATTTAATGATGATAATTGTAATAAATGTGTTATAAATGAGGTTCGAGGTTGGTATGTTATAATAAAAACGGAGGAATGTTAGTTGTGGTGGATGAATGGTAGTAATGGAGCAATTAATGAAGAAAGGAGGGGGAAGAATGAATGCAAAGACAAAGATTTTTACGTGGTTCGGCAAGTGCGCTTACGTCCACAGGCCACTCTGGTTTAATTCCGGCAGAGTGACGACAATACTAGAGTTGTTCACCTCTTGGTACAGTAAAAATCTCTCATATTTATAGAGGGGGAGGGATACAAAAGAGTGTTACATACTTTATAGAATGATGGTTATTTTCAACTAATCTGACACAAGCCATGCTGCATTTATTGTAAAGGCAATGATTATTCTCTTCATGCACACGTTGCATTTAATGCACCAGGAGAAGTCTTCTCTTCATTAAATGCACAGCCGCCGCATTAAATGCTCATTGGTAATTGTGTAAGTGGCACCGGCGGGAAATCAGGGAATTAGGTAGATCTGGTGACTTGCTGCATAAGGTGTCACTTGGTGCGAGTTCCCCGGTCTGTCGAGCTATGCGAGCTGAACAAATGCTGAAGAGGACTGGAAATGTACATGGAGTGTCTTGGCGTTACGCAATCTCGCGAGCTCAGCGAGCTTACTGCAGCGATCTGAGGTTTGGGCCTTCTGGACCCTTATTCCTATTCATATTTATTGGGCTTTTACCAGCCCATTTATCTAAGTCAAGAAAACGGGCATAACACAAGTCTCCCAGCTCTCAGTGCGACCTGCGGATTGGGAGTTGATTCAAAAAATGCATCTGGCGCCCGTTTGCGAGCTCTCGAGGCGTCGTTTTGTCTTCTGACCCATAACTGTTGACACGTGGCGATCATGCAGGCATTGAGACCATAAACATGTCTCAGGCTGTATGCATTAAATGTGCACGTCTTGTAACTGACACTGCACGATGGTAAAGGATTGAGGTCTGCGCTGAGCCGTCAGATCTGTGGCGATTACTCCTTTCGCTGGATTGAATGGCCAGGGGGTAGGTACCCGAGTCTATATAAGTCAGACGTCACTTCTGTTTTCCATTTTTGCTTCCTCAAGACGAAACGCAGACACATTTTCTTCTTTAACATCTTCTTTTCTGCTTCTTCTACGTTCTCTCAATAGCTTCCTTCAAACTCATCATCTCAAAGTCCAGATTTCACGTCAAGTATATACAGTAAGTTCTCTGACTTTGCTTCTTCTTATCTGCTTGGCTGTTTGCTTGGTTGTTTCTGGTTTTGAACTGTGCTCGAGTGTTTAGTCTGCTTTGTACATTGCTGGGGACAACCTTGTTGTTTACTGAAATGGTCTTGCCATTAATGAACTGTGATGTTTGTTTCTGGAGTTTTCACATTTGAAGTTGTACATTGTGTGTGCTGTCTTGTGATTTTCTGATTTGTCTGAACCCCTTGTCATTCGCTGATGTAGTTTAGGTATACTGGATTTCAAATAACTCGTTCCTGCACTGTTTGATAAAATTCTTGTAGACATAGGGTTAGAAATTTAGGCTTTAGGAAATTTTACTTGATGGGCCTACATTCTAGGCTCCCAGCATTTCTGATGATGCAGTATGTGACATGACACATAGGATAATAGCTTTAGGAACTCCTTGTTGTGGTTTGCTAGGTTCGACATGCCTTCAGTATTCTGATGTCATTCCTTTTGTTCTGTAGATCTTAGGTCGCTCACGCAGTGGTCGTTAGGTCGGTGATGAGGCTTCTGTTTTTGAGGAGCAGGTAGAGCCGCAAGTTAGAGTAACACAGGGCGTGACCTCCTGAAGTGGTGAGGTTGCAGAGGAGCCCACGGGGCGAGCTGGGCCTTCGACTTCTTGAGCTGAGGCTGAGGAGAGAGTAGCTCGAGTGCCCTTCTACCATACTGCCTCAAATATGAATCTCCAGGCTTTACAGGCTTTGGCTCGGGAGTTCGACTTTCCTTTATGTTGCCAAGCTAACATGCCACGAGAGCGCGATCGTGCGGCCTTTTCGCCTTCGGGCTTTATCGTAATAAGCTGTGAACATATAGAGCTCGAGTTTAGGTTCCCCATCCACAACTATCTTAAGGACCTGTTAAACGACCTGAAGCTCACTCCATTCCAACTCACTTCGAATTCTTATGCCCAGTTGACTACCTTGGCTGCTGCTTTCATCAAGTATGGGCTCGGACCCCCTACTCCACGTATCATCCGCACCCTCTATAGCTTTAAGGGGACCCATAGTCGCCAGGTCGAGCACAGGGACGGGCTATACTACATTTCAGCCCGTAACCCTCGCTATAAACAATACCTGCCCAAAAACTGTATTAAATATAATGTAGGTGAATATAAGTCCCACTGGGTTCTCGTTACTTGTCTCTCCCTTTGCGACTTGCAGAATACCTCCTTCGTCCTGTCCCCTGGTAGTCATAGGTTTTAGCTTGCAATTTTTTTTTTTTAACAAGTTCGTTTTTGTTTTGCAGAAGTTTCTGCCACCAGGATCGACCTTACCGATGAGGAGATCACGACTTTATAGACCTTTGTAGCGGCTAAGGTTGATAGCGACGACCTATTTCCCTCAAGCTCCAACCTGATAGCCCGAGGTCTCGCTCCACCAGTTACTGGGCCTCATCTGGACATAAACCACGATTTATGAGTTCATGGAAAGAAGAGCGAGGTCCCCTCAATCTTCGCGGTTCCTTCTGGTCTTGAGTCTGAGTCCGAGTTCGAGCCTTCTCCAGAGGACTTGTCAAGCTAGTCCACAAGTACTTCTTTGGATGACATGCACAAGTTTGCACTAGATATTCCTCCCATCAGCTAAGTGTTAGCGCCCAGGGAACCGGAGGTTGTGGTCGTCGATGATGCTTCACCAGATCCTTCTCAGCGGGCGCCTCCCCAACCCATTAGGTTAGCTTTTCCCCAGACCGGGTCGGCTGCAACGCCCAAGAAACAAGCCCCCAAGTCAAAGGGGCAGAAGGAGTAGGCTTCCCTGTGACTAAGAGAGCCAGGAGTTCGGCTGAGGGGGCCTCGACTTCATCAGAGTCTAAGACCTTAGCCAAGAAGAAGGGAAAAGGTATAGCTGAGCCCTCAGCCCCAAAGCTTCAAAAGGTTGCGGAGGTCCGAAAGCCAGGGGCGATCATCATTGGTAGGGGTTCAAACACTGAGGCCCCAGAGCGATTTAAAGGACCTGGAGGGGAATCATTTGAAGGCCTCGAGCTACATCTGATGTGGCAGCAGAGATGGAACATTTCAACAGTTTTGTGGATCTCGTGCCAAAGGTCATGAGCAAACGCTCCCCGAAGCTTCACAAGTCGAACCTCGCAGGCCGGAAGCTGGTGGGCTATGAAGCTCGCCATGCAGCATTGGTAAGCTTTCAGACTCCCTCATTCTCATTGGAGTCCTCTTGTTTGGGTTTTAATATTTTTTCATTTTCTCAGATGGGCATGACAATGATGAAGCTGACGAAGGAGATCGAGGACCAGCTGGGTGAGAAGGAAGCTTTCAGGGTGGTTGAGGAGCAATTCGAAGATGAGAGGAAGAAGCTACAAGATGAAGTGGACCTCTTCCAGGAGGAGCATTAGAAGTTAGAAGGCAAGCTTAAAGATGCTGATGCAGCCTTGTCCCAGGAAATAGCTCGCAGGGAGGCAATGACCTCTGAAGTCAGCAAGATTCATGGAGAGCTGATGAAGGTTAAGGACGAGCTGAGTGCTGTTGAGACGCGAGTCGGGGCTGCTAAGAAGAAGGCCGAGACCTTGGAGAAGCGAGCTGAGGTTGCTGAGAACAAATTCGACCAGCAGCAACAGGAGTTGGCCAAGCAGAGGAGCATGCTGAAGCCCGAGTTGCTTAAGCATGAGATGAGGCTGGCGTAGTGACCGAGAATGCTTTTCTGTATACAATTTGGCGGCGCCATCCGAACATAGACTACTCATTCTTTGGGCCACCCGTGGTCGCGACAATTCAGAGGTTTGTGGAACACGCGGCCAGCACTCAGGGCACACAACAAGGTGGCACTTCCTCAGCTTCTCCAGTTGGTCAGCCAACATCTCAAGACCTTCCTTCAGATCCAGCTCCAGCCTTTAAAGGACCTTCAACTTCTCATGATCCTCCTGAGCAGAGACTCCAGCTGAGGCCTCACCAGATTGTCCTGCTTCAGATACACCTGTCCAAGTTTAGATAGGATTTTAGTTTTCTTTTTATTTGAATTGCAACCATTGAATCCTTCCTTCTTTTGTGAGGACTTTAATTTTTCCTTATCTTTCGTGTTGGACAACGGGCTTTCAGCTTGAGACTGCTATATAAAATTTCCTTGCAGTTTAAACTTTCTGACCAAGAGTAGCATATATATATATATATATATATAGCAAATATGATTGAACCATGTCTATCTTTATGTAACGAGCTGTTGTTAAGATCTACTAACAAACATATTATAATCATAATACGCTAGCTCATAAGTATTTGATCCTGCAAGTAATTCAGTTGAGTATTTTCAAATAACTGGACAAGTACTTACAGCTTGCGGGGTGCTCATTCTAGGCATATTTATCTGAACATATTTTGTATCAAGGTTCAGCGAGCTTAAGGTAGCATTTTCCTAAACTTTGATGATTTCAGCCCATTGAGGCGATTTGAGATATCAACATGATTTGAGAGCAGTCCATAGTACGGGTAGCCCCTCTCGTGAGGTTGCGAGACAATTTTTATGATTTGAGAGCAACACCCAAGATGGGCAGCCCCTCTCGTGAGGTCGCGAGGCAATTGTTATGATTTGAGAGCAGCACCCAGGATGGGCAGCCCCTCTTGCGAGGTCGCGAGGCAATTTTTATGATTTCGCGATAATTTTTATGATTTGAGAGCAACACCCAGGATGAGCAGCCCTTCTCGCGAGGTCGTGAGACAATTTTTATGATTTGAGAGCAACATCAGGATGGGCAGTCCCTCTCGCGAGGTCGCTAGGCAATTGTTATGATTTGAGAGCAACACCCATGATGGGCAGCCCATTTCGCGAGGTCGCGAGGTAATTTTTATGATTTGAGAGCAACACCCAGGATGGGCAGCCCCTCTTGCGAGGTCGCGAGGCAATTTTGCAGGTCGTGCTTTCGACAAACTCTTTGTCAGTAGCTAGCAACTTGCATCCTTTGCGAGGTTTTCGAGTGATTGGAGGTCCCTAGTTGAACCCTCCAAGGCGCAGAGATCGCAACCCTTTTCGCGGGTGAGACCTTTTTGTACCGTTAGCGGGTCCCTGGTAATGCCTTCCGGGGTGCTGACAGCAACCCTTTCCACATGCGAGACCCTCATTGCAACTCCTTCCGCAGGCAATCGCCTTCCAGAGTACAGTAATCAGAGTTCCTAGATAGTTCCTTCTAGAGCACACATATGACAACTCATTCCATATGTTATATCTGATTAGCCTCCCCTTCCACAGGATCACCTTCAGGAGAGCCTATAATAGGCACTTCCTAGGACAGCACCTTTCAGAATGCCCCAATGGCAATTCCTTCCACAGGCAGGACCTTTGGAGTGCCGAGATCGCAGGTCGTAGATGGTAACAATGCTCTGCAAATTGTAAGAAAGGATGGCTCGTGAGCTGCGAGGGTACTATAAGAAGCGCAGATGATAATCAGTTGTTTAACAGAATCAGATGCAGCTCGAAGGTCGCGGAGCATAATAGCTGTGTACAGCGAATTTCAGCTCGCAAGTTCCCATGGGACAGACAGCGTTAGAAGATGGAGAATTAATTGGGGAAGCATCCTTATAAACATATATGATCGGTGGATGCGTTTGCCAGATGATTTATTCTTTTGTGGCTATCTACACACGTTCTTTGAGGGTGAATAACCCCTTAGATAATTGCAAAGATGTCTTCAAAGGACGATGTATAATATATGACAGCTCACTTTGTAAAAATGGATTATGGCAATTACTGCTCTTTATAATAACAACACTTGGCTCACTGAATCAGCTCGCTCTCTGCATTAAACGTATTACAAAGGACACCAAAACAAGTGAAATCACTTTACAGACAATCATTAAAGTGAATAATGTACAAAAGTTCTAGAGCGAGCTGACAGTTTTAAGTGTAGTAAGGGTGAAGATGTTCTGCATTCCAGGCCCTTGGGAGTTCCGACCCATCCATGTTAGCCAAGTGGTAGACGTCATTCTTCAGGTTCTTCTTGATAAGGTAGGGGCTTTCCTAGTTCGGTTCGAGTGCTCCATCACTTGACTTGCGAGCTGCGGGGAGGATTAGCCTTAGGACTAGGTCGCCTGCCCTGTAGCTTCGAGCTCGGACTTTCTTGTTGTAGTATCTGGCGACCCTTTGCTAATAGACTGTTACCCTTATGCGAGTTGTTTCCGTTGCTTCTTCAATCAGGTCCAGGTTTGCAGCGAACAACTGATCGTTGTCTTTAGGTTGAAATGATGTTCTTCGCTGACTGGTAACTTCGAACTCTGCAGGGATCATAGCTTCAGACCCATATACCATGGAGATGGGGTTTCGCCAGTGGAGCTGCGAGTTGTTGTTCTATAGGCCCAAAGTACTTTCTGTAACTCATCCACCCAAGCCCCCTTCATCGCTTCCAGCTTGGTCTTCAAGGTCTGCTTGATGGTCTTGTTCACGGTTTCGACCTGACCGTTGGCTTGAAGGTGATCTACAGCTGAAAAGCTCTTCACTATCCCGAGCTCGTTGTAGAAGTCGATGAATTGCTCACTGGTGAACTGTGTCCCATTGTCAGTCACGAGTTGCTGAGGAACTCCAAATCTGCATATGATGTTGTTCCACACAAACTTCTCTATCTTTGAGGTGGAGATTTTTGTAAGTTCCTTGGCTTCAACCTATTTAGTGAAGTAGTCAACGACCACCACTACATGCTTGCACCTTCCCCGAGCTGTTGGCAAGGGCCCGATCAAATCAATTCCCTAGATCGCAAAGGGCCACGGACTAACCATCTACTGAAAGTAGGCTGGTAGAGCTGGTGGGACTTTGGTAAATCTTTGGCACTTGTCACACTTCTTGACCAAATCAACGACATTCTGCTTCATGGTCGGCCAATAGAATCCCTATATGAGTGCTTTTTAGGCTAGAGATAATCCCTATAGTAGTTAACAGCCACCACTGCATGCTTGCACCTTCCTCGAGCTGTTGGCAAGGGCCCGATCAAATCCATTCCCTAGATCGCAAAGGGCCACAGACTAATCATCTGCTGAAAGTAAGCTGGTGGAGCTGGTGGGACTTTGGCAAATCTTTGACACTTGTCACACTTCTTGACCAAATCAACGGCATTTTGCTTCATGGTCGACCAATAGAATCCCTATATGAGTGCTTTCTGGGTTAGAGATAATCCTCCTGCATGGTTTCCACAATGACCAGCATGTATGTCTTTCAGTACAGTCTCGCAGTCCTGGCCGTCAATGCAGCGCAGAAACGGGGCTGAGAAGCCTCTCTTATACAACATATCATTATAAATGCAGTAGCGAGCTGCTCTAGCTCGCAGGCGACGTGCTTCCAACTTGTCGCTCGGTAGTTTTCCCTCCTGTAGGTAGTTTAGTAACGGGCTCATCCAAGAGTCAGGTTAGACACTTATGATCATCAATGCGTCCTTTCTTTCTATACTTGGGGTTGGTAGGAATTCTACTGGTATAGACTCCAGAAGGTCTGCGTCCTGGGTGGTCGCTAGACGTGCTAAAGCATCTGTATGAGAGTTCTGAGCCCGCGGGATCTGATTCACTTCAACTCTTTGGAAGGCCCCTAACAACTCTTTGGCTTTCTGGAGATACTCTGTCATCTTTCGTCCTCTAGTCTGGTACTCTCCTTGGACATGACACACAGCTAGTTGGGAGTTGCTGAAGACCCTTATCTGCTCTGCTTGCACTTTCTTTACTAGGCAGAGTCTAGCGAGCAGTGTCTCATACTTGGCCTCATTGTTGGTCGCTTGGAATCCTAATCTCAGGGCGCTGAGGATCTTGTGACCTTCTGGACTGATCAGTAGCACCCCAGCCCCCGAGTTGTGTTCAGTAGAGGACCCATCCATATATAGCTACAACGTTGAGTCTCAACCTGCTCCTCCACAGGTCTTGTGAATTCAGCGATAAAGTTTGCAAGGGCCTAGGCCTTGATCGCCGTCCTGGGCTTGTACTCTATGTTGAACTGTACGAGCTCTATGACCCATTTAAGTAACCTGTCTGAAGTATCTGCCTTCTGAAGGACCTGCCTGAGAGGATACTGTGTAAGAACCTCGATCTGATAGGCTTGGAAGTAAGGACGCAGCTTCCTTGACATGATCAGCAGGCAGTATGCCAGCTTCTCCATTTGTGAATACCTGGTTTCTGCGTCCACCAGCCTTTTACTGATGTAGTACACTGACAGTTACATCCTTTCCTCTTCCCTTACCAGGGCAGCACTTAATGCGTGCTCAGACACTCCGAGGTATTGGAAGAGCGTCTCTCCTTCCTTTGGCTTTCACAGGAGGGGAGCTCGGGCCATATATTCCTTTAGCAGCTGAAACGCCTCCTCACACTGCCCGGTCCACTCGAAATTCATCGCTTTCTTTATTGCTTCGAAGAAAGGCATGCACTTGTCTGTGGCTTTCGAAATGAATCGGTTGAGGGCCGCGACCTGACCGTTAAGGCTTTGGAAATCCTTAACCCGAGCTGGGGATCTCATCTCTACAAGTGCCCTGATCTTCTCCGGGTTAGCCTCTATCCCCCTGCAGTTCACCATAAAGCCAATGAACTTACCAGACGCTACCTCGAAGGCGCACTTCAGTGGATTCAGCTTCATCTGGTAGCTCCTCAGGATCTTGAAGGTTTCGTCCAGGTCACAGATATGGTCTGTTACTTGCCAGGACTTCACCAACATATCATCGACATACACCTTCATAGTCTTCCCGATCTGTTCCTGGAACATCGCATTGACCAGGCACTGGTAGGTCGCCCTAGCATTCTTCAGCCCGAAGGGCATCACTTTGTAACAATACAGGTCCCGGTCAGTAACAAATGAAGTGTGCTCCTCGTCCTCTGGGCCCATTGGAATCTGATTGTAGCCCGAGTAGGCATCCATGAAGCTCAGGAGCTGATACTCGGCTGTTGCGTCTACAAACTGATCAATCCTGGGCAATGAGAAACTATCTTTCGGGCAGACTTTGTTCAGGTCGGTGAAGTCAATACATGTCCTCCATTTCCCGTTCTTCTTTTTGACGAAGACGGGGTTGGCCACCCAGACAGGGTAATGAGCTACGCAAATGAATCTATTGGTCAGCAGCTTCTCGACCTCCTTCTTCATGGCAATATACTGCTTGGGCGTCATCGGCCTTCTCTTCTGACGAACTGGCTTATGCTGGGGATCTATGTTCAACCTGTGGCTCATAATTTCAGGATTTATTCCCACCATGTCCTCGTGATTCCATGCGAAGACGTCTAGGTTCGTCTTCAGAAAATCGGTGAGCTGGGCCTTAACCTTTGGGGGTAGGTCTCGTCCTACCTTCAAACATCTTTTTGGGTCTATCTCGCTAACCTGCACATATTCCAGTTCTTTAACAGGTCCTGTAGCCCGATCTGCATCTACCTCGTAGGGGTCGAGGTCGTGGTTCATCCCTATCTCTGTTACAGCTCGTGGTTCGCCACCTGAAACCACATTTACCTTCTTCCCTCGAACTCCCAGTTTCACAGCATCCTCGTAACAACATCTGGCCAGGTGCTATTATCCTCGGACACATCTTATCCCACTGGGAGTTAGGAATTTAACTGTTAACGTCCTGGTGAATGTCACCATGTCTAGGTCGTTCATAGAGGGTCATCACAGCACCACGTTGTACGCTGACGGGCAGTTGATAAATAAAATGTCTGCCAGTACAGTAGCTTACCGACCTGGTCCCCCTAGAATGAGTGGGAGTCTGATCTGGCCTATTGGTGTTACTACGTCCCCGGTGAAGCCATATAGGGGTTCTGGTGAAGACATAAGTTGCTCGGCTCGTAGCCCCATCTGGTCGAAACAGTCCTTGTACATTACGTTGACCGAGTTGCCAGTATCCACCATAATCCGCCGTACCTCGGCGTTGCTGATTTTAGCTCAGATGACTATAACATCATTGTGGGGCCAATGCACGCCCCATGCATCTTCTTCAGTGAATATGATGTCATCCGAGGACACCTTCTCCTTCTTAGCAGGTCCTTCTGCCCCACCATAATCTGCCGACAAAGTGTGGTTGGCTTCCCTCATTTACCTCTGGTGTGATTTGTTTGAAGTACTTACCATGTGAGGATTACCATGAATAGTAAAAATAGTTCTTACAGCGGGCTCGTGCTCGGGCTCTAGAGCTCGCTAGGGCTGTTGTTGCCCCGGCTGTTTATTTTGGGTTTGAGGACGCTGCTGATGAGGTCGTCTACCTGCAGGTCGCACTACATACTCTCCCAAACGGCCTCGCCTGATCAGTTTTTTAATGACGTCCTTCAGCTGCTAGCAATCCGAGTTATTGTGCCCAGTTTTGTTGTGGTAAGCATAGAACTTCCTCGGATCTCGGTGTTTGTTTGGAACTACTGTAAGGTTGGGCTTTCCAAAGTTCTCTCTATTCTTTTCTGCGGCGAAGATTAGTTTTCATACCTACCTCGGTGCAGAGGTCGCTCCATTCTCAACTTAGACCTGACTCGTTTCACCACAACATTAGCAGACTGATGCCTCTGCTCGCCTTGTCTGTCCCCATTATGGTCTTTTATTTTCCCCTGGTGGGGACTGCTCACTTCACCCCGCTAGCTACTGGCCTTATTTGATCCGAAAGCCCTTTCCTATCTTATTTCTTTGGCGGGCCTCTTGTAGAACTCACCCAAGTCCTTCACTGGTGACTTGTAGATGCTTTCATATAGCTTCTCATCTTTTCTGAGTCCTGCTAAAATTGTTGTTAGGATGCTCTCATCTGAGGGTGCTTCAACATTGCTCACCTTATCCCTGAATCGGGCAATGTAATCCTTCAGTGATTCACTCTGCTTTTGGAAAATGGTAGTGAGGTGGCACGGGGGTGCGAGCTGCTTCCTCAGGGCCTTGTACTGATTAAAGAACTTCTGCTGACATTCTTTCCAACCCCTTATACTGCGAGCTGGGAGGTCCTTGAACCAGGCTCACAGGACATCCCTCAGGGTAGTCGGGAAGACTCTGCACTTGACCAATGGGTTGTTCGTCTGGAGATCCATCTGTCCATTGAAGGCGTCTAGGTGGTCATATGAGTTACTTCTACCATTATAGGGCGAAATACTTGGGAGCTTGAACTTAGGTGGCAGAAGCACTGTCTCGATCTTCCTAAAGAATGAGACCCTGTGATCATCCTGCTCTTCCTTATTTTGAGGCCTAGGTCGAGCTTCCAGCTGCTGGACGTTCTGCAGCAGTTCTTCCACCATCGGATCTTGGGGTTCGGGCCACCTGGTTTGATTTCGCCTATTGGTGCTCTCCTACTCTCCCGAGTTGCGATCTCACGACCTGTGCATCTTATTAAAATTCTCTACCTGTCTGGAGTCTCTTCGCAGCTCGGGTTCGCGACCAGCATGATACTCGTGAGCTTGCTCGTGCCCGCGACTATCTTCAACGTATCTGTCACCTTCGCGACTCACCATCACTCTTATATCAGCTGGGTGAGGTGAGGCTTCCCTCTCCTGGCCTCGCTATCTGTCCCTTCTTGGGTTTAGGTTTGAGGAACGGACGGACTCTTCGGATAGCGACCTGTGCCCGCCAGCTACTCCCTCCAGGGTCGGGATTTCCTCTGTAGGATGTTGGCGAGCTCCTCTAGTGGGTGTGACCTCCACCGGCCTTTGCACAGTGCAGGTTTGAACTTCCGCCAGCGCCCTAACTGTCTCAGTCAGCTGCCTCACCGTATCTTCCAAAGCTTGCTGACGTTGTCGCCACTCTTGAGCGACATCTTCCCTAGCAGGAAGGGTGCTCTACTGGTCTTCTTGGCCTTCAGGCCGCTCATCCGCCACACCAACACTTCTTGTCGTCCTTGCTCTAGCCATTACAAATTGGTGAAATATAAGCGGTCAAAGAGAAATCAACTGGAGAAAAAGTTACTAGGTCGCTGTTGGGACCTCATTCTAGCGCCAAAAGATGTCGACGCCCAGAAATGGTTGACTCAGAGATTCTAAGGCTCAGACTGCGATCAAGGTAATTTAATGATGATAATTGTAATAAATGTGTTATAAATGAAGTTCGAGGTTGGTATGTTGTAATAAAAACGGAGGAATGTTGGTTGTGGTGGATGAATGACAGTAATGGAGCAATTAATGAAGAAAGGAGGGGGAAGAATGAATGCAAACACAATGATTTTTACGTGGTTCGGGGAGTGCGCCTACGTCCACGGGCCACTGTGGTTTAATTCCGACAAAGTGACGACAATACTAGAGTTGTTCACCTTTTGGTACAGTAAAAATCTCCTCTATTTATAGAGGGGAAGAGATACAAAAGAGTGTTACATACGTTACATAATGATGGTTATTTTCAACTAATCTGACACAAGTCATGCTGCATTTATTGTAAAGGCAATGATTATTCTCTTTATGCACACGTTGTATTTAATGCACCAGGAGAAGTCTTCTCTTCATTAAATGCACAGCCGCCGCATTAAAGGCTCCTTGGTAATTGTGTAAGTGGTACCGGCGGAAAATCAGGGGAATTAGGTAGATCTGGTGACTTGCTGCATAGGGTGTCACTTGGTGCGAACACCTGGGTCTATCGAGCTACGCGAGCTGAACAAATGCTGAAGATGACTGGAAATGTACACGGAGTGTCTTGGCGTTACGCGATCTCGCGAGCCCAGCGAGCTCGTTGCAGCGATCTGAGGTTTGGGCCTTCTGGACCATCATTCCTGTTCATATTTATTGGACTTTTAGCTCATTTATCCAAGTCGAGAAAACGAATATAACAATATATATAAGTGATTTTACCATGAATACCTTTAAAGTTAAGATAAACCAATTAAATTCATATATTGCATTTGAATTAAATAAGAGAAAAAATCTATTTTATTAGAGAAAATGTAATTGATGAATTTAATTGGTTCGTCTTAACTTTAAAAAGTTATAAGACACTCATGCTAGAATTACTATATATAATAATTTATCATGAGTGTCTTCTAAGTTAGTACGAATCAATCAATTCGTCATAACTATTCAAAGTTATAAACTGTTGATGATATATATATGTACATAGATATAATAATAATTAAATCAACTAGAGTGACCACTTCGATCCCCTCTCTTAGTGAATCGCTTCGCAAATTACGCTTTGAGCAGAATTAGAGGCATGGCTTCGTCATCCGATCCCTCCCAACAGTGAGTCTTCTGAGACCCTTACTTTTTTTCATTTGTAGGTTATTTCTTGATTATTAAATCACCTGAATCTTGTTGTAATTGGGTTTGTATTTGTGTAGGGATGCTGTTATTAGGAAACAAAATAGAGGAACCCCTTACAAGTTCTTAGTCCCTCTCGTATATGCTCCTGTTCTTCCTCTAAGTATGTTTTCTCTTTAATAATAATGTCGTCACGTTCATTATGTGGGGATTGTTCACTGATTTGGTTTTCGATGTGGGTATTTGATGATTTTTTAGTTCGAATCTCGCTGAGGAAGAATCCTGTTCTAAGGGACCGTTTGTTTACTGCTGTGTTGGCTGGTGCATTTGCTCATGGTTTCTATTTGGTGTATCCTTTATTCTTTTCTATTGGTTATGTTTTTCGTGCGATTAGATTGTTTGTTATTTTATTGCTTTACTATATTTTTAGATGAATTATTGTAGCAACAATGCCAACAATGCATGTTCTTTTGAACTGCTCACTTTGTATATATAAATTGGAGATTCTTGTTCCTACTTGGTAATATGAACTCTTGGTGCTGTTTGAATCGAGAACGTTTGTTTTTCCCATTATTTAAAAAGTCTTCACATTTATATCTATATGTTTTTGTTTCGGGTCATGTGAAAAACACTTCTTGGTAGCTTCAAACATTTTCCTATTTTCTCCTGATCTGTTGTATTTGTGAATATTACTATAGAGTTGGATATTGAGACATGTATATACTCCTTGCAAGCCTGGGTTGAAACATATAGGGTGTCCTTTAACATGAATTCAAGAGTGTGGATAAATGAGTTACGTGTTTGTGCTTTCTTTATAGAATTCTTTCAAGGGCAAGGGAATTTGTGCTTGATTTGAAGAGATGCTAGTATCTTTTACTGTACATGCTTGCTCTAAGGAGTAATGTTAGTATCTTTTACTGTACATGCTTGTTCTAAGGAGTGATAGCAGGTTGGGAAGATCTTATTGTGGTTTGTGGACATTTGGTAGACGCATATCATTGAAGACCTGGCTTCTAAATAACAGCTTTTCACATGTTTAATCAATCAGTCTTGTGAGAACATTGAGGGAGAGAGTGTCTGGTTGGAGACTATTTTGTTTCTTATATATATATATATATGGAAGTGAAGTTAGTTGTCTGCCTTAGGATTTATATTCAAGAATTGACACTAACAGCTGTTTGCCTCATAGAATCCCAACAAGGAATTATTGTGGAATTCCATTTCATTGATTTTTTCAGATAACTGAAACCTGTAAATAAGCATTACTGCATCAGCAAACATCACTTGTTAGGTTTCATCTTTGTTTTCACTCCATTTTTCCCAAATATTATCTAAATGATCCACAGACAAGAGTCTCATTCCATGGAATTTTATAGCAACCAAACAATGGAATGATAGTTTCTCTCATTCCATCTTTTGATTGTTTTAAAAATTCTTGGAGTGAGATTCCTTTTGTGGAATTCTTTAAGTAATGCTTGGTGAAATGAAGGTGAAGAGTATAAGGATATATTTGGTGACCCTTTTCCATGTATTTTGGTGATCATTAAAATTCATAGAAGTTAATATCCCATTCTATTGATCGGTAGAAATTCCATGAAGCAAACACGTATTAAATGTGTTTAAATTTTGAACTGAACATATCATATAGAACACGCTGTGGATGCAAGTACTGATTACTTTATATGTGTGGCTTTCTATATGTTTACTGTTCAATAAGAGATACAAATTTCTTAGTTTTGATTCAATAACTCTTCAGTGTTTGCCCCTGTTGAAATGGACATGAAGTTGGATTTTGGTGGTTTCCCTGGGTTTAAAGGGGGTATAGCATTATGGAGCTAAAACTGGGATTTTTAACCGATGGTTTTCTTTGTTTTCACTTTTTTCTCTATTTCATAGGTCCTGGTCTTCTACTTCTAATAATAGCTTCTCTCATTTGTTTTCAAGGATATATTGCACTTTAAATATATATATTATTTACTTATTTCTTTGCACTTGGGTTGTGCCATCTTTGGCACATTGGCTATGCAGTCATTATTATCTATAAGAAAAAATGAAAAAGGATCATGAAGATGCTATCTGAAAATCATGAGTTGCTCATTAAACATGCTGATGGGAGATTTTTCTGCTTAATTGTGGTATTTTGGTCTAAAAACTTCTCTTATAGTTGCCAATCAACCTTATGCTATATTTATTCTCCAATTTTATGTTGGTTTCCTTGACAGATATTTAGAACGGATTTATATGATATCGAGAGCAAGTGACTGGATTAATAATCTGGGAAATCTGATTGTTTGTGTTGCTTTTGCGACACATTGCGTTTGGGGATGTTATGCAGGTTGGTATTCTGGTGATACCTCGAATGGCTTAAACCAAATTGAATTCTGTTTGCTTTTCTTTCCTTCAATCTTGGACTGATAAATTGTATCTTGTACCCATTGTTCTGGGGCCAAAGATTTTTTTAGTGTTTTTATTTTATTTTATTTTATTTTTATTTAACCTCCATAGAAATAAATAAGAAATGAGGAAGCTGCTCTTTTGGGAACTACATGCTTTGTTATAGGGAAATTTATAAATTATATTCATGCTACACTCTTTACTTCTGGAACTTGATGTAGAATCCTGCCACACTGGCGTAGAAATCTCAGTTATGTTGTCTTTAGGAGATTCAATTTATTATATATTCACTATGCATTTGTGGCTTGCCATTGTTTTCATTGGTTCGCATAATGACAATATTTGCAACTGTGGATTGTTTTTCCCTTTTTTCTTTTAAAGAGAGGCAGGGTGGAGGTATGAGATAGTTATGGTGGGTATTTGTACCTGCAGATGCCAGTTAGATCTATTCAAAACAAAACCTAGGACTCTTTAAACTTGGGTCAAGTCCTAAATATGCTCTCTGAAATTTTACATGTTGTATCTCAGTATGTGGTGGTTCAGGGCCGAGTTTTTAGCTGTAAAAACAGAAGCAGACCTTAAAACACTGTCACTTTGACTGTTCTTATCATACTTATTCTGCTTTCCATCAAGTTGGTTCTTGTAGAAAACCTGCCCACAGTTTGAACAAAGATTTTAGTTCTGAGGTGACTCGATGTTCATGTTTTCATACTCCAAACTGCGGGCAAGTTGTTTTGTGGGGACAATAAGAAAAGTCTTAGAGGCCTGGTTGCGTCCAAAGTTGTTGTGTTTCGAGGAAGGGGGAGTGGAATTGTAATGCAAGTATGAATAATAGAAAGAAACAAATGAAACAAACAAAGAAAGTGGATGTGGAGCAATTTGAGGTGAGTGAGAACTGGGGGATCCAGGACCACAACCGCTGTTTTATAAAGCACTTTCCACATGTTTGTCGCACTTTTCCAGCCTTCATTATCAATACTGTCTCATTTGTTTGACAATTCTGGTTGCGTATTTTTCTGTAACGAGCAAACAAAATTACTGTCAAAGAGAAGACAATTATGCTTGGTGCCTCTCATAACCGCCCCACAAGTTTTGGCTCCATTCAAAATAACGTAAATTCTTGCATGATTATGTAAGAAAAGAAAAACTCTTCTGCCATACACTTCCATTCTTCTCGAAGTAAAACAATTCGCTTTTACCGTTGTGGCTATGTCATTTACTAATTGATGGTGGTGAAACAAAATACAATATTTGTTAGTCCATCTTATGACCATAGAGAGATTAAATCAGAAATGGTAGCATAAGTGGAGACGGAAGAAGAAACGTGTCTGCATTTGAACAAGTTTAACAAAATTACATAAGAGGGTGTTCTGCTTGCCGTGACAGCTGGAAATTATAGTTTCATGTAAGAAAGGCTTTGGCTAAGTTGAAAACTCAAAATTAAAGTTTCATGTATGAAATGGTTTGGCTAACTTAATGGTTGAGTAATTTTACCTATTAGTTACATCAATTAAAATGATTATAAGGATGATTATTAAAATTAATCCAATTATTGTATTAGATAAGATTATCTAATTAGATTATTTATTTTTTTTCTTAAAATCGAGTTTTGTTTGATTTAAAAATGATTTTGAATTTATTATCAAATATTGGTAATGTTTTAAAGACATTTGAATTTTAACATTTTCTGAGTTACCAAAAAGATCATTTTAATTTAATGAGACAAGAAAACCATGCATCAAAAAACAAATATACTAATAGAGATTCTTCTTTGAAGTAGGAGGATACCACTCAGAATCCGAATATGCCAACACCAACTTGCCGGATCTTTGCATGCTTAACGTCTCAATCTCCAGCATCTATGCGGGACCCATCCAAACCGACCCATGTATTATAAGAAATTAATCCAATGGTTTATAGCTAACCTGCTGCGCGTCAAATCATCTTTGTATTAAATAAAGATAAATGTTTATCGACAATGAAATTTATTTATTTTTTTAAAAAAGATAATTACAACATCTGCTTTAACGTAATTACATTGCTTAATCATCTTTCTAAACAAAAAAAAGAAAAAATTACATTGCTTAATCATCTTCTTCCACGTAACCACGTATTATACATCATCACATCACATGAAATTCATTAACATTTTTAGCCCTAAAATGCCGGACACGAAATATTATATTCTGAATGACAATCCTAATTTTAAAAAGATAAATATAAAATTACTAATCCAGGACTGACTAACGTTGAGGGTGAGACCGGTCCTTGAAATCGGTGGCCAGGCGGGAGGCGATGGCGGAATGATACATGGCGTCATGAAAGGAGGTCTCCTTGGTCATCATTCGGAGCTGCTTAGCCTTCTCCTCCGTGAAGCAACCGGCCGTGAATCGGGGAGATCTGGCGGTTTTGGCATCAGGATCAGGTTCAGAGCTGTCTGGTGACTTGTCCAGATGGTCAATGTAGTCGGGTTCGGTGGACCAGCCGAAGAGCGGGGTCCACCAGTTGGAATTGCTGGAACCGCTCTTCCTCCGGGCAGAGTCGGGCTTGCGGTCATGGGCCGAGGGCAAACAGGCTTGGATGACGGCGGGCCGGAAAGAGACAAGATTCGTGGCCATTTCTGTAAGTGTTCACAGATGATGTCTGTCACAGAGAGAGAGAGGAGGGATTTTGAGTTTTTTTGAAAGAGAGTTTTGAAGACAACGGAAGACCAAGGAGATCAACTATTTGAAGGGGTGAGGGAGTACACAAACAGATAAGATAGGACACGTGGCGGTACTATTTGTGCTTTTTTTAATTACTTTTTACTGGCTCCTCCGGTCTCTCGATCCTTTTTGGCAACGTTAAGGCTTTATTCTGATGAGGATTGCAACGATGACTGGATGGATGCGTCTGTGGGCCAACCATTATTGACTAAGTCATTCTTATATTATTATTATTATTATTTTCACAAACATCCTTTATTATTATTTTAATTCATTATCAATTTTAATATATATATTTACTTATTTATAGTACACTCGCACTTAATTTAGATACAAAAACGTATCATCTTTTAATAAAAATGATTAATTATTTATCTTAATTTTAAAAAATTAAAAATTTAATTTTAATTTTTATTATTTAAAATATAAAATATGAGTTATAAATCTTTTTTTGATATAAATTATTATTATTTTTTTATTTATAAAAATAATTAATAAAATGTATTATTAATGATTCATCTCGATAAATTCGGATAATCTTATTATTAATCTAGATGTTAGCATTCAAAATAATAGTATGAAAGTAATCATCGAGGCATACTCTTCCGGTATCTTGATCCTTTTTCCAACATTAAGGCTTTATTTTGATTAGGATTGTTACGATGACGGATAAATGTGTCTGTGGGCCAGCCATTATTGACTAAGTCATTCTTATATTATTATTATTTCCTTTTACAAACATCCTTATTATTATTATTTAAACTCGTTACCAATTTTAATATGTATATTATATATTTATTTATAGTACACTTACACTTAATTTACATATATGATTACATCATTTTTAGTAAAAATGATTGAATATTCATCATAACTCTAAAAGATCAAAAGTTTAACTTTCATCATTATCTTTTAAAACATAAAGTATAAGTTATAAATCTCTTCTTGATATAAGTTGTCGTCTTCTTATTTGTGGGCGTAATAAATAGGACACGTTATTAATGATCTATCTCAATAGATTTTAATAGTCAGCAAACGTATTAGCATTCAAAACAATAATTTGAAACTAATCATCAAAGCACATTATCAGTAATCCATTTCGATAGGTCTTAATAGTCATCTGACTCGAAATGTTAGTGTTCAAAATAATAATAATAAATTATGTTAATCAAAATGGATTGATTTAACTAAATTTCTATCAGAGAATTATATTTATATTGACATCTGATTTAAGTTTTACCAAATTATTGTTTTGAATATTATATTTACTAAAATTTGGTTGAGATATTACTTAAATTATAGCTTGAAAATCTGTTTTTGGGAAATATCTACCCATACAGTAATAAAAAAATTATCCATATAAAGTAAAAGATGCTCATAAAACTATTCAAACCCATGACCTTTGCAATAAAGGCAAAAGAGAACGAATAATGGCTTTGAGCGCAAGGCTTACTAATAGAACATATATATATATATATATATATTTTAACATAATAATAGAACATATTTATTTATGGAACAAGACTCAATTTGTTTAAAATTCATGATTGATGATGCGGATATCCGTACATCCAATTTGTGATATGTCCTATTCTGATTGATTGTGTTTGTTCACAATGGGCATGACCTGACATAAAAGAACAGAAAACACTGTACCTTCTCAAACTAGGAGGCAAAAGATTATAGTCTCTTCAATATCGCCAAATATCTTTTAACAAAATTTCTCAAAAAAAAAAAAAATCTTTTAACAGAAAGAACTGGATGTATTAAACAGAAACTAAACCCCATTCGGGGAGAGATTACATTTGACATCCAGAGCTCTAATTTTGAGCAGCCAAACTGGAAAGGAACTTCTCCAAGCCGTGGAGGTGTTAAAACCCGAAGCCGTAAAGTGAGCACACAGCGAACTAATCCTTTTTATTAATTATAGGTTCAATCTTAATTTTAATTATTAACAAACACAAAGAACACTACAAAATGATTTTTAAGTAAGGATGTCAAAATCCCGAACCTGCAAGGACCCGCCATTTGGGGCGGGGCGGGGCTGGCAGGGCTAAAGCAATATAATCAGGCTGGGAGTTAGTTTGCAAACCCATTTCGAAAACGGCACGGTTGTGGGATTAGCTATTCCCGTCTCAAACATGTTTATTATTATCTATGAAGGAATATTTAAATTTTAAATTTTTTGAATTACAAAATATTTTTTTAATCACTAAATGTATATAGATATTTTATAACTAGTAAAAATTAATATATAAATTATAATGATTGCTAAGTGCTCATGTATAGTTTTCAAATTTTGCTGTGTTTCTTATTAATTATTTTTATGGAATTTTTATAGTCAATTATTGAGTATTCAAACTATTTGTATACTTTGGTGTTAAGCTATTGTAAATTATAATAATTTCTTTTATAAAAACATTAACTATTGAATATATCAAAATTTTGTAATATTCATATAGGAAAAAAAAAAAAAAAAAATCTTGGTGGAGGTGCACTAGTGGCTGGCGCAGGCGCAGGGCAAATAATTTTTTTGGGGTGAGGTTTGGGAATTCATACTCACTCTAAAAACCCGTCCTATTGATATCCTTACTTTTTAGAACCTAATTCTAATTTTTTTATTTAACATAATTAGAATATATATATATTTTCTTAAGGAGTAGAAATTTGAATTTAAGATCTTCACTTTATGAAAAAATATGGTTATCATCAAACTATACCTACCGGCATGAACATAAAAAATATTTAGGTTTTTTTTTTTTTTTTAATTCCCCATATAACTGCACTATTTAAATAAATAAATAAATAAATAAATAAATATATATATAAACTAGAAAAAAATAAATAAAAGCCTCCCATAAGTAATTCCACTGTGATTATATCTTTATAAAAAAACCACTGTATCACAAAATGAATAAAAATGATGGAAGTAACTTCAATCCTATGCTAGAGTGACTCAAACCTCTCATCTACTGCTTTATCGGCAACCCTTCTTGGCCAAATCGAGGGCATTTGTTTAAGCTCCAAACTTTGGAACCTCAGCTATTTCAGATCTGAGTAAGGAAAATGTTCCCATACGATTTACCATTGGAGTTTTCCTCCAATAGTCTTTGGGAGAAAATCAATTAATGATGAAAACTCTCTTTAGGGTTATGAATAATATTAAAATAAAATTATAATTAAATTTATTTTATAAAATGCAGTATTTTGGTTAGAAAGGTCAAAATATAAAAATGATATTTTTAAAGTAAAATGGAGTGTGTATATACATATTAAATTAAGTTTTTAGGATGTAGTATCATCATAAAAGGAAATGGTAAAAAGACAAAATTGGATTGCAAGAAGGAAATCTCTCCTTCGAAAATCAAATTAAACAAATTAAAATATAGTTATTTTATCAAAAATTAAAAATATATTAAAAAAATAAGACTTCTATCACAGGATGCCGGTAGGAATGGCGTCAGGTTGAGTTTAGACAGGTTATCCAAAACCACACCTGAACCTGCAAAAAAATATTATACCTGCACTCACAAAACTTCGCGGGTTCGAATGTGGGTGGACTAAAATCCCACTTGCAAACCCACAACATTATAAAAAAAAAAAAAATCATATCAATTTTCATACAAGTTTTTTCCTCAAATATTATATAACAAGCACAAATGGTACATTTTCAAATTCTAACAATAACATCAACTACAAAATAGAATTAAATTTAATAACAAAACTTCGTGGGTTCGAATGTGGGTGGACTAAAATCCCACTTGCAAACCCACAACATTATAAAAAAAAAAAAAATCATATCAATTTTCATACAAGTTTTTTCCTCAAATATTATATAACAAGCACAAATGGTATATTTTCAAATTCTAACAATAACATCAACTACAAAATAGAATTAAATTTAATAACACACCCGGTTGCACCCCCCCCCCCCCCCCCCCCCCAAAAAAAAAAAATCTAAGTTCTAACATCTAACATAATAAATTTAAAATAAAAGACATAATTACATAAATCTTGTGAGTTATCATTAGACTCAAAAGCTTGAGTTAATAAGAAATGATCCAATTATAATATTTTAAACTTGAAGTTGACATATGACACGTCTTCTCACGTGTAACGTAGACAGATGACAGATGTCGGACACATACTAAATGCTCTCTACCATTATAATATGTGTAACAAGAATTCAAAATAAAGAGAGGAGAGAAAGTTTGAACCAAAAATCTCCAAACTTTGATATCATATTAGTTACCATTAGATTCAAAAGTTTAAACTAATAGGAAAAAAATTCAATTATAGTATTTAAGATTTGAGGTTAACACGTGTCATCTTATAAATCTAAATACAACACAAAATATGCTAAAGCATTAGTCAAATACATACTAAATTTGAACCTCAAACTATATGCATAACAAAAAAATGCAAAAGTTTTCATAAAATTAATAAATATAAATTTTATTTAATATTATATTATTAAAAATTTAAGAGTGTGGGTGTGTAGGTTTGGACGCTGATTTTTTTAAGTAATCGCTCACGAACCCCCTTAGGATTCAAAATTTAACATTTACAACCACCCACGAACTTATTTAATTAAATCCACACTCATCTATTGTAGATTAAAATCTATAGGTTTATAGGTGAAATTACCATCTCCAATTGCCGACCTTCTCAAACTAGGATGGATGGTATGCTCACGGGGACGACAATCTCCATTGGTTGGCCTCTCTCTCTCAATATCTATGTGGCAAAGTTAGGAATTTTGCTATATAAGGTCAAAATTTAAACTAATTTTAAATTATCAATACATAATAGATATATTAAAATTGAAAGGAAATCGAATAGAAGTAAGTTATATTAAAATAAAGTTTTTGTTATATTAGACCTTGAAAGTCATCTATAATTGATTTAATATTGAATTTCTCCACAATTTCTTTTTCAATGTATATTATTAACGTATCATAACCTTTAGTTTTAAATACTATAGTTAGTTTTTTTTTTTCTATCAACTTAAATTTTTAGATTTGATAATAACTAACTTGATATCAAAATTTGGAGGTCCTTAATTCAAACTCTCTCCTCTCTTTTTTATCTGAAATTCTGGTTATACATATTATACGGGAAGGGTAGTATGTGTCCATTATCTGGTTATCTATCGGCATTGCACATGAGATGACGTGTTAACGTATCATAACTTCAAGTCTTAAATACTATAGTTGAACTATTACTATCGGTTTAAACTTTTGAATCTGATAATAACTAAACCCCTTTTATATGAAATTTTAATTACACATGTTATATAATAAGAGATGTTTAACATATGTTCGTTGCATGTAAAATAGTGTGTTAACATATCATAACTTTTAAGCCTTAAATATTATAATTAAACTATTTCTTATCAACTTGATGTTGAATTTTTTTTTTTTTAAAATATTTCTTATTATGGACTTACATATTAAATAACAATTATATTATGAGTTATCTATTTTAATAGGGCTAAATAAGTGATTTATTAATTAAGTTTTAGAGTAGAAATCCAACACTAATTAAATTATGATTAATGAGAACTTAAGTAGATTAGTATATAAAGAATATTATTATAGTTATGGTTTTCAAGTCAAATCAACGTAATATTTTGCTATTTTTCTTTTTTCCCATTCAAAAAGAAAATTATATAGTAATCTAAAGAGATTTGACTGTGGAAAACTCAATCTTACTCAAGTTTAACAATATGGATTCAGGTATATCTTCTCTACAATAATTCTTAATGATTTAATATGAGTTTCTAGATTTCGGTATATGTTTTTTCTTATTAAAGTATTATCCAACACTTAATTTTTTGGGTCTGTTGATAACTAACATATATGTTTAGAGAATTATTGAGAAAGACAGTCTCCATCTTGTTAGAAAGTTTGCTTTCATCTTATTAGGAAGCTTACTCTTGATAATTCATATAACTGAAAATAATTGTTCATTAGTCACTGTTGTATGCATTTTCTGGACTCACCAAATGGGTTGGTAAAAGCCTGATAAAAGCCCATTAAGTCGACTCAATACAAAGGCCTAATAGATAAGGTCAAGTTATCAATTCTAAGCCCAGTGAGCTCTACAGCTCACATCAGTTAGCTCGTTTCACAGTCAGACTACAGATCGTTATGCAGTTCGCTCTATGTATAGCTCCCTATTCAGCGAGGTCCAGCTCGAGGTCGCTCAAGGCAGCAAACAACTCGCACAGTGGTAAGTTAATACTAAATCCTTCAGAATAGACAGTTACTCGATTTGATCATGATTCTCTCACCAGAAACGAAAGTTAATTCAAATTCAAATTCAGTCAATATAATCTCGAGATTTACGGGGTAGTTTCCTGATTCTATTCCAACCGATTAAGAAGTGTATTTATTATGAAATTCTTTACCTGTTTTAATTCTTCCAAAACTGTAACAACTCTTCCTATATAAATAGGAGCTAAAATCATTGTAATAGTGAGATCTAAGCAATAATATACTGTCACTCTGCCAGATTGTTGAGAGACAGTCGTGGACGTAGGCGCACTCGCTGAACCACGTAAAATCTGTGTTGTTTTTGTTCTTGCCCTTCTATTTTATGTTTTGTTCTTCGTTTTTGTGCAGTTCGACATTGATTGCAAGTGGGCATTGAATTCTCTTCGACTAGAAAATAACGTCGACATTTTGGCGCTAGAAGGAGGACCCAGACTGCAATTTGTCCTGTTTCAATCTCTCAATTTTCAGGCATGGCAAGAACTAAACAAACCAAATATGTGGGCTCATAGGCTGATCAGGCAGAGAGTCAAACCAGCCAGCATCAGCGCAATACCCAACAGGTGGAAGACGCACCCATGCATGCAGCAGGCACGTCTCATGGTCAAGCAGTTGGTGCTGCAGCAGGTATGCCGCCTTTGCCCCCTCGCCAACCAGTTCCAATCGCTCCAGCAGTTGATGGGCAACAAGCGTGGCATCAGAGGCAAGAAGCGTTGAAACTCACAGTTAGACAACTTACAGAGGCTGTCAATTTGTTGGTGCAAGCCCAGATGCAGAACGTGCCCAGGGTGGAAGTTGCTATCCCGAGGCAGGTATATCAACAGCATGAAGCAATGCAGATGCCCGAGAGGCCAGTTAGAGAGGTACAACGACCTGCTGGCTTAGCTCGTTCCTCCAATGCGCGCTCTAGAGCCGGAGGTCGCCCTGTTCATGAAGAGAGAGAAGTTGCACGTCCTGCGAGCCTGGTGATAAGGGTAAGTCAAGATGGAAGCAGGTGAGTAGAAGCTGGTCATGATAGAGCCCGAGCTGCATCTCGGCATGTGGACGAGGTGGATGAGCGACATGTAAGGTCACATCGGGTTGGTGGCTCGTTCGGAGGAAACGAGAGATATGAACCAGAGCACCACTCTCTAGGTCGTGACTGCAGGAGGAGATATGAGCCTCGAGACCCACAGGTAGAGGAACTTCTTCAGAGGGTCCAACAGCTTGAGGCGCGACCTGGCGCTCTAGACCAGCGTGAGCACTACGGAGAGAGGACTTCGTTTACAAGGGAGATCGAGACACAGCCTCTCCCTCACGGGTTTAAAGTCCCTAGCATACAACAGTACAATGAGGACATCGACCCTTATGATCACCTTGATGCCTTTAATGTCCAGATGGATTTGCAGACGGACAATCCAATGGTGAAATGTCGGGTCTTCCCAGCTACTCTAGGGGACATTCCGTGGACTTGGTTCAAGAACCTCCCAGCTCGCAGCATAGGAAGTTGGGAAGAGTGTCAGCAGAAGTTCGTTGGCCAATACAGAGCGTTGAGAAGGCAGCTCGTACCATCCTGCCACTTGGCTACCATCTTTCAGCGTCAGGGTGAGTCGTTGAAAGATTATATCACCAGGTTTAGACGCGAGGTCGCAAATGTTGAGAATCCATCAGACGAGAGTATATTGATTGCGATCTCAACCAGGTTGCGCAAGGATGGGCAACTGTATGAGAGCATTTATAAGTCCCCAGTGAAGGACCTGAGAGAATTTTATGAGTGAGTTGCAAAGGAGATCAAGTGGGAAGAAACCTTCGGCCCGAAGAAGTCCAACCAGAAAAATGAAGTGGGTAATTCCAACAAGACGAAAAAGATAAATAATGGCAGGAACGAAGGAGAAAGTAGAAACAGTAGCTCAAACAATCAGATCGCTAAGAAGGCGAGAAAAGAGCCAAGGAATGAGCGACCTCAGCGTCAAGGTCGTTATGAAGATTACAGTATCCTGTCGGACTCACAAGACAGGATCTTTGCAGCAGAGAGATACAGGGAAGATTTTGGAAAGCCCTACCCTTTGAAAGTCCATGTTCAGCACAGAGACAAGATTAAGTTTTGTGCCTATCATAATGAGGTCGGACATAATACTTCAGATTGTTGGGCGTTGAAGGACGCCATTGAAAGGTTGATCAGAAGAGGTTGTTTGAGAGATTACATGGTGAGACCTGCAGACTCGCGACCTCCACAACAACGACCTCAACAGCAGCCAGCACAACAACAGTCCCAGCGAGCTCCTGAGCCAGAACATGAGCCTGCGGTAAGGACTATTTTTACAATTCATGGTGGCCCCCATATCGCAGGTGCTTCAAACAGGTCGCACGAGAGGTATGTCCGAGAAGCAAATCATACTTTTCAGGTCAGTAAGTTGGAGGGACCTATAAAGAAAGCAAAGACGACCTCAAACGAAATAGTTTTCACTGATGAATATGCTAGAGGTGTGGTCTGGCCTCATAATGATGCACTGGTTATCCGAGCTAAGATCAATAATATGAAAGTGCGACGCATTATGATTGACATTGGGAGCTCGGTGAATGTGATATACAGGAGCTGTTTTGATCAGATGGGGCTAGGAGCAGAACAACTAAGACTGTCCCCAGAGTCTCTATACGGCTTCATTGGAGATGCTGTTGTACCAGTGGGCTAGATCAAGCTGCCGCTTACACTCGAGGAAGTAGGTTGCCAGTCTACTGTGTTGGCAGATTTTTTGATTATCGATTACCCATCAGCATACAATGTGGTCCTAGGAAGACATTCGTTGAACGATCTAGACGTAGTAACTTCAACAAGGACCCTTACAGTTAAGTTCCCAACTCCCAATGGCGTCGGGTGTGTTCGGGAAGAGCAGCACTTAGCTAGACGTTGCTATGAGGATGCTGTGAAGATGGGAGTAAGAGGAAAGAAAGTGAACGTGGTTTCGGGGGGCAAGCCACGAGTTATAACTGAAAAGGGGGTTAGTCACGATCTCGACCCCCGCGAAGTGGATGTAGAGCGAGCTACTGGCCCGGTTGAGGAATTGGAAGACGTTCAAGTTAGCGAGGTAGATCCTGAAAGATGTCTGAAGCTGGGAAGAGGTTTAGCTCCAGATCTAAGGGCCCGGCTCGCTAACTTCTTAAAGGCGAACTTGGATATGTTTGCATGGAATCACGAAGACATGGTGGGGGTAGATCCAAGGTGATGTCACACAGATTGAATATTGATTCTCAACACAAGCCAGTTCGCCAGAAGAGAAGAGCAATGATGGGGAAGCGCTATCTTGCATTGATGGAAGAGGTAGACAAGCTGCTGGCCAACAAGTTTATCAGAGAAGCTTACTACCCGACCTGGGTCGCCAACCCCGTGCTAATGAAGAAGAAAAACGGGAAGTGGAGAACTTGCATCGACTTCACTGATTTGAACAAGACGTGCTCCAAAGATAGCTTCCTCTTGCCAAGGATAGACTAGCTCGTGGATGCTACAACTGGCCACGAACTCTTGAGTTTCATGGATGCATACTCGGGTTACAATCAAATCCCAATGAATCCCGAGGACGACGAGCACACCTCGTTTGTCACAGATCGCGACTTATGCTGTTATAAGGTGATGCCCTTCGGACTGAAGAATGCATGAGCGACCTACCAATGCTTGGTGAACATGATGTTTGAAGAGTAGATTGGGAAGACCATGGAGGTCTATGTGGATGATATGTTAGTAAAATCCAAGCAGATGTGTGATCATGTGCGTGACCTGGAGGAGATGTTTCAGATTCTGATGAGTTACCAGATGAAGCTGAATCCACACAAGTGCGCGTTCGGGGTAGCTTCTGAGAAGTTTTTGGGTTTCATGGTGAACAATAGGGGTATTGAAGCCAACTCAGAGAAGATCAAAGCATTGATTGACATGAGGTCACCTACCAGGGTAAAGGATGTGCAAAGCTTAAATGGCCAGGTCACAGCACTAAGCAGGTTCATCTCGAAAGCTACAGATAAATGCATTCCATTCTTTGATGTCTTGAAGAAGGCGAAGAGTTTCGAGTGGACCGAACAGTGTAAGGTAGCTTTCCAACAACTGAAGGAATATATGGGGCGAGTTCCACTCCTCTCCAAGCCTAGAGAAGGAGAAAAACTCATTTTATACTTGGGGGTGTCTCAGCAAGCTTTAAGTGCTGCTTTGGTGAGAGAAGATGAGAAGACGCAGCTTCTAGTATATTATGTAAGTAAAAGATTGCAGAATGCTGAAACCAGGTACTCTCAGATGGAGAAGCTCGCTTACTGCCTGGTGATCACATCGAGGAAGCTGCGACCTTATTTTCAAGCTCATACAATTGAAGTCCCCACCTAGTATCCGCTGAAGCAAGTTCTACAGAAAGCGGAAACCTCAGGTCGCTTGCTCAAATGGGCAGTCGAGATCGCACAGTTCGACATTCAGTATAAGCCAAGGATGACTATTAAGGCCCAAGCTCTGGCAGGCTTTATTGTAGAATTTACAGGGCCTGTGGATAAAGCTGAATCTTCTGAAGGTCCGACCTAGGAGCTTTATGTGGATGGGTCATCTAGCGAGCAGAAAACTGGAGCTGGAATTCTATTGATTAGTCCTAAAGGCCATAAAATCCTTTGTGCATTGAGATTTGGTTTCCAGGCTACAAATAATGAAGCTGAATATGAAGCACTGCTCGCAGGACTGCGCTTAGCTAAGGAGATACGGGCTGAGCGGCTAAGGGTTTTTAGCGACTCGCAGCTCGTGGTTTGCCATATACTGGGGGAGTATCAGACCAGGGGACTGAAAATGGCTATGTACCTCCAGAAAGTTCATGAAATGTTAAGTACTTTTCAGAAGTACGAGGTGAAACAGATTCCACGAGTTCAGAACTCGCACGCAGATACACTAGCTCACCTGGTAACCACTCGAGACGCAGATTTTTTGGGGGCAATCCCAGTGGAGTTCCTACCAGCTCCAAGTACAGAAGAGAAGAATTCAGTGATGACCATAATTGTGCATCCCGATTCCTGGATGGGTCCAATTTTGAATTATTTACAAGATGGGAAACTGCCAAGTGATAAGTTGGAAGCACGACGCTTGCGAGCTAGAGCTGCTAGATACTGCATCTACGATGATGTGTTGTATAAGAATGGATTTTCAGCTCTACTTTTGAAATGCATTAATGGCCAGGACTGCGAGGTCGTGATGAAAGAAATACATGAGGGCCATTGTGGTAATCACGCTGGGGGCCTGTCCCTAGCTCATAAGGCGTTTCGACAGAGTTTCTACTAGCCCACGATAAAGCAGGACGCCATTGACTTGGTTAAGAAGTGTGATAAGTGCCAAAGGTTCACCCAAGTTCCACGAGCTCCACCAGCCTATCTCCAACAAATGGTGAGTTTGTGGCTCTTTGCAATTTAGGGAATGGACCTGATCGGACCTCTACCAATAGCTCGCGAAAGCTGCAAGCACGCTGTGGTCGCAGTTGATTACTTCACCGAGTGGGCAGAAGCAAAAGAGTTAGCAAAAATTTTCACGATGAAGATTGAAAAGTTCGTGTGGAATAATATCATTTGCAGGTTTGGGGTTCCTCAGCAGATCATGACAGATAATGGGACCCAGTTCAGTAGCGACTAGTTTTTAAGTTTTGCAACGACCTTAAGATTGTCAAGAGCTTCTTAGCAGTGGACCATCCACAAGCCAATGACCAAGTTGAAGCTGTAAATAAGATCATAAAGCAGACCTTGAAGATGAAGCTGGAAGCAAAGAAACGAGCGTGGGTAGACGAGCTTCCGAAAGTGTTATGGGCTTACAAGACCACAGCTCACAGCACCACAGGTGAGACTCCCTTTTCGATGGTGTATGGATATGAGGCTATGATCCCAGCAGAGCTAAAAGTCACCTCGCAGCGTAGAGCGACCTTCAATCCTAAAGATAATGACCAACTGCTGGCAACAAACCTTGACCTACTTGAAGAAGTAAGGGAATCGGCTCGGTTGAGGGTAGCAGTCTATCAGCAAAGAATTGCGAGGTATTATAACAAGAAAGCTCGAGTTCGGAGTTTCAATGTGGGCGACCTGGTGCTACGACTTATCTTGCTTGGAGCCGCAAAGCCAGTGATAGATCTTTAGGCCTAAATTAGGAATGCCCCTACATTATCAAAGCAAACTTGGGAAATGGAGCTTACCGTTTAACCAACATGAATGGAGCAGAAGTTCCTCGAGCTTGGAATGCTGAGCATCTTCGTCCATATTATCGGTAACCTTTTTGTTACATGTAATTCAATTTCATTATAATTAATGAAAGCTCGATTTTCTCATATTATGTGTTGTTGATTACTCCTTGATTCATGAGTTCAAATTTCACAAGTTATTAAGCTAACAAGCTCCATCCTAATTAGCTCGTTGCCATGCTAAAAATAAAAAAGCCTAAAAAGCAGGCGATGTTACGTACCCATGCATAGCTCGTTAAAAAGAAAAGAGCCTAAAAAGCAGGTGAGGTTATGTAACACTGCATAGCTCGCCAAAGACAAAAAGAGTCTAAAAAGCAGGCGAGGTTACGTATCCCTACATAGCTCGCTAAAAAGAAAAGAGCCTAAAAAACAGGCGAGGTTATGTACCCCTGCATAGTTTGCTGAAAATAAAAGAGCCTAAAAAGTAGGCGAGGTTAAGTACCCTTGCATAGCTCGCTAAAAACAAAAAGAGCCTAAAAAGCAGGCGAGATTACGTACACCTACATAGTTCGCTAAAAATAAAAGAGCTTAAAAAGCAGGCGAGGTTACGTACCACTGCATAGCTCGCTAAAAAGAAAATAGCCTAAAAAGCAGACGAGATTATATACCCCTGTATAGCTCGCCAAAAACAAAAAGAGTCTAAAAAGCAGGCAATGTTATGTACCCCTGCATAGCTCGCTAAAAAGAAAATAGCCTAAAAAGCAGGCGAGGTTATGTACCCTTGCATAGCTCGCTAAAATAAAAAGAGCCTAAAAAGCAAGCGAGGTTAAGTACCCCTGCATAGCTCGTTAAAAACAAAAAGAGCCTAAAAAGTAGGCGAGGTTACGTACCCTGCATAGCTCGCTAAAATAAAAAGAGCCTAAAAAGCAGGTGTGGTTGAGTACCTCTGCATAGCTCGTCAACATTGCAATATGGCAGACAAAGTTTCGACCTACTGCTTATATTAAAAGGTTTTATCAATTGATGAATCAAACAATTGAGTTATTATATCATATTTCGAGCTCATCAACAATTAGCTCGCAAGAAGTATCATATCTTATAAAATAAAATTGTAAAATGTGCTATAGCAAACACAACAATTCAAGCGCATTCAACAGAGATAATGTAATTCTCTATTAAGTCCAAAAATTCATTACAGGTTGACAAATGAACTACAAAAATCATGAACAAAGTTCAGAAAGGACAAAAAAGCGAGGCAAACTATAAGTCTCGAGGAGAATCTGGTCATAGAAGGGATTCCTCGCTGGAAGACGAGTTGGAGAGTTTGTTGATATCAGTGGGTCGGCCTGAGAGGTGTCAGGAATCTCCATTGCCAAAGGAACTGCATCAACTGCAACTAGAGATGAGGTAGTCTTTGCCTTGAACCTCTCCACAGCTTGGAGTCCCTCATTACCAAATATAGAAAAATCAAATTCAGGTTGGGACATCCATAGTGTATAGAGGAAGTTAAGGCCCATTCTTTCCTCAGCCTCATCTTTGACATCGGCAACTCGCACTTCTGTATCCTGAAGAAGTTTCTCTCTGAAAACTATGAATTCTGTGCAAGTGTCATGAGTGTGTCGTTTTGCAGTCTCCTTTTACTGTTCGGCAGTCGCAGCTCGTTTCTCGGCAGCTTCAGCCCGCTGCACTGCAGCCTCCACTTGTTGCTCGGCTACCTCAGCTAACTTCTCCGCTACCTCAACTCGTTGTAGCACATTCTCCATTTGCTGCTCAGCGACCTCAGCTCGCTGCTCGGCAGACTCAGCTCGCTGTAATGCAGCCTCTACTCGTTGCCCGAGCACCTCAACTTGCTTTTTTGAAATCCCAGCTCGGTGTTCGGCTTTTTCAGCCAGTTACGCGGTAGTTTCCACTCTCTCAGCTCGCTCCTCGGCAAGTTCAGCTCGCTATTCTGCGGCCTCAGCTCGCTGCTTGGATTGCCTTAATGCCTCATTTGCCTTGTCTAATTCATCTTCACAATTACGGAGTGAGACAGTAAGATGTGACCTTGAAGTCTCTAAGCAACCCTCCAAGTGGTCCTAAGCTTCCTCAGCTTCCCTTCTAACTATATTGGCATTCATTAGCTCTGCCTCATAACCCTCCCTACGCCTGCTGGCACCTAAAGCCTCCTCAGTCAAGGACTTGTTCTCCTCCTTAGCCTTTGCTAGCTCGTCCTCCAGTTTCATTATACGATCTTGAGTGAGCCTGGTCTCCCTCCTCTGTTTCACTTCCATAAGAGCGACCTGAAAATATTACAAGTTAAAATTTAATGAAGCATGGGAAACAAAGAGATAAAGAAGTAAGTTACCACTTTGAATGTCGGCTTATGTATTCATCCAGATCCAAGCCCTTAAGAAACTTATTTTCTAAATCCCTCGGGTGGCTCATCATGATACCCGACCAGTTGTCAATGAGAGATCTTAAATATCTCCCCTCTGGTCCATCTTCAGGGCCTGGCATGGTGGGTGATGGAGTCTCCTCAGCTGATGCGACCTCAGGCTCTGCACTCGTATAAACATGACGCCGCATGGAAATGGTGCGTTTACCCATGTTCTTTCCCCTTCTACCTATGTTAGTACCAGCTTAGGTCTCTTAGGACGAAACCTCGGAAGGAACATCTTCTGCTTCAGGCTGCAAGCTAGGGGCTGGAACCTGGGGAAGATTTGCTGCTGTTTCTGAAGGTGGCACCTCACTAGGAGCAACGACTGAGGGAACTTTTACCTTAGCAGGTCGCTTCGAAGGAGCAGCTGGAGAGGCTAGAGTCTCAGCGGGTCGCTTAGAAGGAACAGTTGAAAAGGCTGGAGCCATAGTAGGTCGCTAAGGAGAGAACTCCAGAAGAGTAAGTTTTTTCCTCTTAGCAAGAGCTCGCCCAGAGGCAGAAGCTGGAGCTGGAGGAACTGTTTGAGATACGCTTTGGAGAGGTACGAGCTGGGGCTAGAGCTGCTTCAGCGAATGCTGGAACTGTTGGAGTGGAAGTTGGATCTGCTTGAGCAGATGATGGGGCCCCTGAAATAGTTGTGCGACCTGGAGAGGGGGATGAATCTATCTGTACAACTGGAGCAGTCCGAGTTGGAGGAGCTGGAGTTGTTTTTGCCCGCGAGGTAGAGATAGGAGCTGGAGCTGATTGAGGAGCAGTTGCATCCTCTTCATCGACAGGAGCTTCAAGAACAGAAAGAAGATTGAACTCTCCAATTTTCCCTATATCCTTATTGCTGTTAACTAATGGAGAATTTTCAGGAGGAGCGATGCCATGAGTCTGAGGAAGGGCGGTATCAAATTTGTTACTGATACCCGCTGCACTCGAGCTTGCAAATACCTCGAGAGCCCTCTTCTCCTTGTCCCTGAGAGGAGATTTGTCCATTTTCAGGTCTGCAAAGCAAAATGTTAAAAAAAAAAAATTAACTTGCTAAAGATTCCTCTTTGTGTACCTGGGCTCAGAACAAAGCTGAAGTTGTTAAGATATGTAAGAGAAGGGCACGAGACGACAAACCAGTTCGTCTTGTATGCCCCTACGTTGGATTTGCCCTTCGCACTTCTTTGGGGCAAAAGGCTCTTATACTTCGACTAACGAGCTGCGAGATAATAAATGTCATCTCGTTTACCATCCTTTGAAGTGCTCAAACCCTTGATGCTGTAAAGGTTTTGTATGATTTTTGGAGTTGGATGAGGAAGGTCGTTTCTAAGAAAGGCCAAAGTTAGAGAGGTCAGTTGCGAGTATGAGTTCGGTGTCAACTGGAATGACACGAGCTTGACAGTGTTCAGGAACTTAATCAAGTAAGGAGGAATTGGGAACCTTAGCCCGTGTTCCAGATGCTGGGTACTGACAGCGACGTACCCCCATGGAGGATAGCATGCATAGTTTTCTAGAGCCGGTGCCATCATACGACAATTCCTCGGGATATGGAATTGAAGAGCAAGTCCCTCCAATTCGAAAACATCTACTGAAGATGAATAGTGAGCAAACACTTTGCGAGCTTCCCTCTTTTCGCGAGCTCATCGCTCCTCTGCAAGTCGACGAGCTGCTTCTAAGATGACCCGAGCTTCAGCCTGCTCTCCATTTTGAGTGGCCTCATTAACGTTGCGAGCTCCACTTGAAGACATCTATACAGAGGGAGTATGTTTAGGTTGCAACGAACAGACTACTAAAATGCTAAAAATTATCTAAGTTCCCTACTCTTGCAAATTGCTAACAGTGGAGGGCTCGACTTATGAAGAAACGACCTACGAGCTAGTAGTCTACAAGTATCTAATCCAATAGTTCGCATACATGACAAGTCATAAACAACAATCAGATCGCAGACAGACAGGTAAAAAGATCAAACCAATAGGAAATAAAGAATCGTGTTCAGCAAGAAACTCGGAATCATAGAAACTTGACATAAAAAATATGAAGTGTTCATCTCATTTTAGACGGAAAATGCAAGTTCAGCACAACTCAAATACAACAAAAGCAGACTAGAAACTGAAAACTTGAAGTTAAATAGAGAAACTCACTGTGAATCTCTGATGAAATGGTGAAAAACGGCGACTGGAAGTGAAGTTTTTGTAGAGAACCGGTGAAAAGTGCAGCAAAGAGGAAATCGGACGGCTGGAGAAAATGACAAGTGAACAAGGCAACGAAGGGGCTCCATCAGTTTATATAAGTAGCTGAGCTTGAGCCCTAGCCGTCCGATCTGAGTGCTGTGTAACTGTCCTGGATCCAACGGTGTAGCACGAGTAACAGCTCTGTAATCATGCAGTCGTCAGTTGAAATACGTGCGTATTAAATGCGCATGGCCCAAGACATGCTAGTACCGGTTCAGTTATCCCTTACATGACTGCCACGTATCAGAACTGATAGGAACGAATTTGAAAGGGCGCGAAACGACAAATTCAAGTTAGCTTTTACCAGCGAGCTCGAGCTCCCAATTCGTAGAATGAACTGAGAGCTGAGGGGTTGATGTTTTATGCATTTTCTAGACTCACCAAATGGGTTGGTAAAAGCCTGATAAAAGCCTATTAAGTCGACTCAATGCAAAGACCCAACAGACAAGGCTCAGTTATCAACTCTAAGCTCAGCGAGCTCTACAGTTCGCCCCAACGAGCTCTACAGCTCATATCAGTTAGCTCGTTTCACAATCAAGCTACAGATCGTTATGCAGTTCGCTCTATGTATAGCTCGCTATTCAGCGAGGTCCAGCTCGAGGTTGCTCAAGGCAGCAAACAGCTCGCACAGTGGTTAGTTAATACCAAATTCTTTAGAATAGGCAGTTACCCGATTTGATCGTGATTTTTTCACTAGAAATGGAAGTTAATTCAAATTCAAATTCAGTCAACATAATCTCGATATTTACGGGATAATTTCCTGATTCTGTTCCAACCGATTAAGAAGTGTATTTATTATGAAATTCTTTACTTGTTTTAATTCTTCCAAAACTGTAACAACTCTTCCTCTATAAATAGGGGCTAAAATCATTGTAACAGTGAGATCTAAGCAATAATATACTGTCACTCTACCAGATTGTTGAGAGACAGTCGTGGACGTAAGCGTACTCGTTGAACCACGTAAAATCTGCGTTGTTTTTGTTCTTACCCTTATATTTTCTGTTTTGTTCTTGGTTTTTGTGCAGTTCGACATTAATTGTAGGTATTGGACATTAAATTCTCATCGACCAGAAAATAATGTCGACAGTCACCATTGAAATTGGAAGATACGCACGATGACAAGGATGACTATTTTGTGAATAAGTAGGAACATTATCGATTTTCTAGACCTTTCTAACCATTGACATTGGTTAATTAATTTTATGTTCTATTACTTTTGTAATTGTAGAATAAATAAATTAATTTTCTCAAAGAAACAGTGTGCATTTGTAATCATTGTTTTATATAAATGAAAATAAAAATGTGTTGTTTTTATTTAAACAATTAAAAAAATATTTGACAAGGAAGGAAATTAACTGCCTCTCCTTCTTGCTGGTTGGCAAGAAGAGCTCATTGGCCTCCTCTTACAGTAACGACGTAATGCCTAAATTGTTAAGGAAAAACAAAAATTCTTATTCTTAATAAAGATTTTAGAAACTAGAGTTTCTTCCTGGTTCGGGGCTAATAATTATAACAAATATATTATAATATTCTTATTTAATATAATTTTTTCAGAATAACTTTTTTGGCTATCCGGTACGTTTGCATATTCAAATATATGAAAATCAACATTTTATTTTTAAAGTAAATCGATAAATAGAAAATGAAAATTAAAAAAAAAATTATTACAGACCAAAAAAATTGGGGCATTTTTCAGTTAAATTAAAACAAATTAATTCATTCAAATTAAGTCATAAATTAAGAAGTCTTGAATATGTGAAAATAAATAAATTCTTAGTTTTTTTTTTTCTTTTTCATTTTCATGTTTGCAAAATAGTTCATTAACACTCAAAATTTTCTTATAAGAAATTAAGATGAAAAAAAGAAATAAAATGGTTCAAGAAATCATTCTTTATGGGAAGATATTTTGAATTGGGAACGGAGTGGATAAAGTAGAAGAAGCACTGGAACGGTCTGGACTCTAGATACTAGTTAGAGACATGTGCGTCCTTATCCGAGTAAGGGTCTCTTGTTTTGTCTGGAACGGAATAGTAACGAAAACGGCCATCGTACATATTCTACACCTGTCATCCCATTTCCTGCGTTCATTCAATGTGGCCTAACTACGACGAAGACAGCGTCGCGTGACATTTCACGTTTGGTTCGTGACGGAATATATCCGTAGGGCTCTTTTGAAAGTGTCACGTGGCAGACAAAGTATTTTGGTGAGATTTACGGTAGACATGTACGTTGTATATGTGTTCACATGGAATGTTTGTGTAATTGAGACAAAGTTAAATATTGTTTCTGATTATTTCACCTAAACACAGATGAAGAAGTTAGTGCGACAGTAAAATAAGATAAAACATTTCAATAAACAACTGATCAGCAGACAGGCAGGCAGGCACAAAAGCAAATACGTTAACTTATATATTTTTCATGATAGTACTTTTTCTAGGGCATTGAAGCTGTTCTGCTGTACTTAAAAAAAGTTTAGATTCGTTTAACAGCTTCTAAGTAATTCACCGAAAACTTGACCAAACAATGACTGGATCCAATGAGCTACACAAACATATGATATGGAATGGCGTTATCTAAACATTTTATGTATAATAAATTTAAAAGTCACAAGAAGTTGAAGTAAGATTGAAATCTGATAGTAGCACACTGCATACATATATGTACCTGGAAGTGGAAAGTAATGTACATGGGCATCAAATGATCAACTGAGTCCATTGGACCTGGATATGCAATTAGAATATGTGTACCCAGTACAACAATCCACCTTGTGTGAAGCATAGCTCCGTTGATCACATGGTATGAATTCAGAATGTATATACATTTAGGTGCGCAGGGAGGGGTACCATCAGTTTATCTATTGCAATGTTTTTCCTGTAATTTAATTATATAGCAACCGCCCACGTCGTTTGCTGAAGCAGGAGTTGGAATTGTAAACAATTTAGAGATAAAAGGCAGATCGTGAGCATGTGAAAATGTCACCAGACCCGTTGTAATCTGTAGCTAATGTAATCCTGGAGCGGCCAGCCCATTCTCATGTTAACTGTTTGGCTAGAAAGTCATAATGTGACTGAAGATTGAAAATCTGAAAGTTAAAGGATATGGATTTTTTTTTTCCTCCTTACAATATCTATATATTTATATGTAATCAAATTTATCTATATACTTTTAATTTTAGATAAATTAACTTTTTTATTGATAATAATAAATATACATTATCCTAAACAATTAGCTTAAAAAATATTACGTTCATGTAGCTTGCACATTCTTTCTAAGTTGTAAAATATATGATATTAAAATTACTATACAATATATAAATATTCGAGTTACTAATAACATATAAGTTATTTTTAAATAATCTTAAAATAAAGATATTTTATTTATTAAAACTTATTTATATTAATATCCACTTAAAATTTATTATTATTATTTCAATTATCATACAATTAAATAATATTTTAATAAGTACATAGCTTTTTATCATTACTAGGTCGTATGTTAATTAACTTTAAACATATTAATAATACATATAATATATAAGTTTATTTGAAATTAATTGTCTGAACACATAATATATTGGGATAATTCTAATTTTCCTCTATAATTTGATATAATAGCTAAACACCCTCTGACTTAAAAATCGCAAAAAATTTCACTGTTGTTTATAAAAATATCCAAAACCCCCTAACAGTAAAGGATTTTTGGATTATTTTTATAAATTGTAAATTTGGTTTTTCTTATAAATTACAAGGGGATTTTTAACGATTTTTTAACTCAGGGCTTTTTTTATTATTATGTCATACTATAGGTGAGAAATTAGAATTATCCCTAAAATGTCTAATTTACATAATTGTTTCATATTAATTTAAAAATATTTTTAATCAAATAGCATTTTTTTATTAATAATAATATAATTAATAATATATTATATGACATTCTTTTATTTTTGATATATATTTAATTTTGCCTATTAATATGTTATTCTCATTAATAAATTTTATTTATAAAAATTATTTATACTATATATAAAGTGTGTTTTATGTTTATAAATAGCCACTTGAATTAGTTAATTAATGTTTTATTAATAGTCATATAATAATAAAAAAATAATAATTATATTATACTTAGTATATAAATAATAATTTTAAACTATTCTGCTTATTGATAAATTATTCAAAATATAATAGTATTATTATCATTATTTATAATTAGTTTATAATTATGATCAATAATAGTTGTAATAAATTATAATAAAAGTTATTATATAATAAAAAATTTAGCCCCTAGAGCACAACTCTCTTGAATCTTATGGTCGGATGTGTGTTTAAACAACTGCATTGAGATTATTTACTATCAACTTAAAATTTTGATTTAAATTTGTGATTTCATCAAAATTATTCATCTATTGATTTCCAATTAATCTAAGGATTACAACTACCTGTCAACTTATTTATTTACTTTTACTATTGGATTGTTTAAAAATAATAATATATATTAATTTTAAATTTATATATTTACATTTAAATTTCTTATTCATATTACCTGACCGGCTATATAAAAGGTGGGAAAAAAAAGGTGAAATCACATTTACATGCTCTAAATATGGAATTAGATTGAGATTCATTAAAAATAGTCAAATCCCACTTCTATACCCAATGTTGGACTACTTAGTGGGCATTTATATATATATATATATATATATATATATATATTATATTGTGTTATATAACTGAGAATGGTCTAGAGAATAATCGAGACCACGCGAAATCTAACACTAGTGATTGGCCCAGGAAGGGTCTCCCATACGGGAAGGATCGACTCACATATAAGTGGGAAAACAACTCATATATTGGTGAGGGAAATCATCCCCTTCTTTTTGTAAGAAGTGGGTATGAAACCAGTGACCACAATTGATCATGGTGGGCCAATAGGTATTACCACTATACTCCTAGCCACTTGACTACTTAGTGCGCTTGAACTGTAGGCAGTTCGATAATATTATGTAGATACAATTTTGTGCACTAGAAGTGGTATTCTCGAAACTAGACGAGGTGTACTTAGAAAGTTAGTTGGATTATCATTTAAGTAGATTGATTGTATCTACACCCCCACTAACATTATATGGACACCCCTTTAATATGAGATTTTCTTCCTACAATCCAAATTTCTCTTTTGACAATTTATTTCTAATCACATTACATGCTCAAAACTTAATTTTATAAAAAGTAAAAAAAATGTGATAATTCAAAAAATGGTCATATTGAAAAGTGAAAATTCATTTTTAACTCAAAAAATTTTGAAAATTATTTTTGACACACCAAAACAATTAATTGCAAATTATGTCCCTTAATTATTTAAATGACCTTACCATGAGACATGGTCTATGTCTCATGAAAACCCACGTCTCATAGAAACCCACATTTTATGATTCCCATGAAATGTGATCCACGTGTCATATATACTCATGTTTCATGGAAACCATGAGATGAAAAACCATATGATGTGGACGTGAGTTTCCACGAGATATAGATCATGTCTTATGATAAGACATTTAAGCAACTGAGGAATATAGCTTGCAATTATTTATTTTTGTAGGTCAAAATTAAATTCACTTTTGAAATAGATTAAAAATGATTTTTTTTTTTAAACAAAATGGCCTATTCTGAAAGTTTTACTATTCATTATGTTACAAAATTATCCATTTATCTTTTAACAGTCCTATTTAAAAATATATATTTTTTAAAAGGAGAATTTTTTTATCTTAATATTATTCATTATTCCGAAGATGGTTTTCATCATTGATACTCTCCTTCCCAAAGGAGCTATCATTTTTTTTTTTTTTAGATACAAATGACTACCATGATCTGCCGAGGTCAATTACTTATGGCACGACTTAGATGATTATCTTTACAATAGGGAGATGACTATCCTACAAGAAAAGACTCATACTTATATCTGTATTTTAATAGAATAGAAACCTACATTTTATGATTCCCATGAAATGTGATCCACGTGTCATATATACTAATGTTTCATGGAAACCATGAGATGGAAAACCATATGATGTGGACGTGAGTTTCCATAAGATATGAATCATGTCTCATGATAAGACATTTAAGTAATTGAGGAACATAGCTTGCAATTATTTATTTTGGTAGGTCAAAATTAAATTCACTTTTGAAGTAGATTAAAAATGATGTTTTTTTTTTCTTAACAAAATGGCCTATTCCGAAAGTGTCACTATTCATTATGTTACAAAATTATCCATTTATCTTTTAACATTCCTATTTAAATATATATATTTTTTAAAAGGAGAATTTTTTAATTTTAATGTTATTCATTATTCCGAAAATGGTTTTCATCATTGATACTCTCCTACCCAAAGGAGCTATCCTTTTTTTTTTTTAATACAAATGACTACCATGATCTACCAAAATCAATTACTGATAGCACGACTTAGATGATTACTTTACAACTGGGAGATGACTATTCTATAAGAAAAGACTCATACTTGTATTTTAATAGAATAAACATGGAACTTGAATTTTTAATCTCTTAAGGTTAAGAAAAATACTCAATCATTCCTACTAATAGATGATGTATAAAAGAGCTATCAATTATACTAAAGCACTTCCTTGTTTAGATCTCAACAAACAACAACCAAGATTTCCAAAGTTTAGGGCTTAAACAAATGCCATTAATATGGCCAAAAAGGTTGCTAATTATAGGAGGCTGAGGCCATTTGATAATGGCATTTGCTTATATAATGTTATCTCATAGTAAACGTACTTATTATTATTATTATTATTCTAGTTTATATATATGTTTCGACCCTATGTAGTGGGGTAAATGTTTTGTGATAGTCTTTTTTTTTTTTTTTTGTTAGGATGGGATTAGCTTAGGGGATAATTGGAACCTATCGAAATAGGAACACTGATGGCGTGGCTCGAGACGCTGCTCCTATATAAGAGGTTTCCACCTACACGGAGATAGAAGAGAGACTCATATGAGAGCGGGAGGGTAACCTGCACATAAAGATGAAAGAACATGTTATTTTTTGGTGTCATAGGGTGTCGACCCATGCCTGCGACTAGCACACTAACCATAAAGATGAAAGAACATGTTATTTTTTGGTGTCATAGGGTGTCGACCCATGCCTACAACTAGCACACTAACCAACAACGCCAACAGTTATTGATGTTTTGTTATGGTCTTTGTCTTTTATTTTCTAGTGAATATTATGAAGATGGTAGGTTTTCTAGATTACTCCACCTCTAGATTTTATAAGCTTAGAAAATAAATAGAAAAATATTTTACAGATTGTAAAATATAAAAGAGAGAAAAAAGAAATAATAGTAAATACTAAAAAGTAGTTTTGTGGTGTCTTTAGATCTTCTCGGCATGTATAAATCATATTTTTTTGGACAATAATATTTACACCCAAGGGTAATTAATCAAATTCGTAGGCATTTCTACAAAGAAACTCTTTTGACCCGCTTGCCATTCACACCAAAATAAACATAGTTTTCCAAAAACGCCTGCTAGTGGAGGAAGACCTCAATCTCATTTTACTCTATTCTCATATCGTCATCATATTTATAATTTTAATTATCATTTTTTAAATTATAATATCATTTTTATTATTAATAACTTAAAAGTAGAATTAGGGTGGGACATCTTCAACCTAATCTAATAGACCTAACTTAATCTGATTATTTTTTATTAGGTCGGGTTGGACTAAATCTTTAAAAAATTAGAATGAATTTGAGTTAAAAATTAAATTGAATTGGGTTGGGATAAAAATTAAAAATGGGAGAGTACGTCAAAAGTTGAGGGATTCTACAAATTACTCAAACGCCGCTCCATTCTTCCCTTCCACGAACAAAAACGCTGCCCCAAACCCTAGGCATAATCATGAAGCGAGACATCCCAAATGCATGTTAGAAACTCTCATCTTGAACAAGAAACAAAGGAGAAAGAGCGGTTTTATCTCTAGTCTTCGTTGATCTGTCTGCAAGGTTTGGTCTCTCTTTCTCCCATATTCCTTATATGTTATCATTTGATTTTCATGTGATTTAGTTTGTACTGCGCAAACTGCAAGCTTAATTGTACTTTTATCCTTCAATTGCACTTAGAATTGATTTTAACCTTCTTAATTGCACATTAGTGGATTGTGATTTGAGAGCAATTTAAGTGCTTTTCTCATCCAAAACTGTTTGATAAGTGTTCTTCGTAAAGCACTCTCAAGTCCTTTCTTTGTATAATAAACATTATTTTTTCGTTAACAATCGCTGTGAACTAGATGTATAAAATGTCTTTGATAATGTCAAATGTGGACTTAAACACTTCCACTAGCCTCTGAACCATTTTTGCACTCTCTTCAATTTGCAGGAGATGCCTTTTTTTAAGCAATTTTGGGGTGATCTTGACGACTTTTACATTTCAATGTTACTTGCATCCAAGTCAGGTCTGAAGTAAATGCTATCAAGTTTATTCCTCATTGAGATAGTTCTTTTTTATATCTCATTACAACAAAGCAACAGCAGAGAAATTGATACTTTATTTGTTGAAAATGACAGAAGAAATATTTAGTTACACAGCTTGCAGACAGTTAGCTCAGATGCTCTTGGCAGTTTTCTTCTTTCACAGTTCTGAGTTTGTTTTAGCAATTTTCTTTCATGGTCCTTCAAATGTAACTCTTAGGTCACTTCTGATTAGCAAATATTATCTTTTGGCCATGATTTTGTCATTCATTGAATACTTTGTTGAAGTCCTACTCTTTCCTGCGTGGAAGGAGTGCTGGTGGATAAGCAATTTAGGTCTTGCGATGGTTATAGTTGGGGAAATCATACGAAAATTGGCTATTATAACAGCTGGTAGCGCCTTCACTCATCTTATAAAGATTTATCACGAGGAACATCACGAACTTGTTACTCATGGAGTCTATGGATTTGTTCGTCATCCTGGATACTGTGGTTTCCTCATTTGGGCAGTTGGCACTCAAATAATGTTGTGTAATCCTGTATCCACAGTTGGATTTGCCGTTGTTGTTTGGCGCTTCTTTGCCGATAGGATACCATATGAAGAGTTTTTCTTGAGACAGTTTTTTGGGTTGCAATATGAGGAATATGCTCGGCGAGTGCCATCTGGGGTACCATTTGTTAAGTGATAATCCATGAATTCTGTGTTGAATTTGTCTTGCCCTACTCATTGTAAGCGGAATTCAATGGCCATTGTAAAAAACTGTTTTATTTACCCCTTGTTGATATAGAGTTATTTCTACTACTTGTAGTCAGGTAATGTAAGGCTAGTTTTCTATGCATGATGTTTTGATTGAATTCATCTCAATGTGAAAATGCACCTTTGTGTTTCTCGGACAAGGTAATGTGCTGCTGTTCCCACTTCAGAATTTGTGAATTGGAGTAGGATGTTACTTGACTGAGTACTATATAAGATGATGTACTTGAGAAATATATAGTTTTGAGATGAGTTCCATGGATCCAGTCAAACCAACCAAAGGGAAATTATTAAGGTTTGATTTTTTATTTGAAAAACTTTGGAAACATTTGATTAATCGGATAATACTTTTGTTTGAGTTGTGTTCTTTATTTAATTGTCTGAAGCATGTTTGATGTGATATTCAAAAATTCACTTCAAAATTTATAAATTTTAGAAGTTGATTTTATTAATTGCATATTAAATTTAAATAGCAAAACTCTGTTTTTTTGTTCCCCTCAACTTTGATTTCTTTTCTTTTATAGTAAGAAAGAATTGTATTAATTAGTAACATAGGGTAACAAATGTAATGTCGTCTGGTTCGATAACTTAGCTGAGGTTTGTCATTTTACTGTAGGATTTGTTTCTTTATAGGGTGAAAATCATTTTAGTTCCTAGATTTTGAAAAATTGTCAACTTTTTAATTATATTTCAGAAAAAGATAAAATGACAATAGGATTTGTTTCTTGATATTAGAAATGCTGTAAAAATTAATATAAATAATGTGGAAAGTTGTGTTATTTTTTTTAATATGATCACATTGTAATCAGAAATCTATGAAACAAAGGGTTGAAAGTCAGTTGCGATATGTTGAAATTGATCTTTATGTGAGCTCGAAAATTAACTCTTGTGTTCAAAGGTTGTTTAGGCATAGCAAAGCTTATTTGGATGAAGAGTGTGATGTCTATGAAATAGGAAAATGGACCATGAGTATTTGGTGGATTGGAGCTTAAAAGTGTACAATCATTTGTAGAGTGGTTGAAACCATGTAAAAACTAGAGAAGAGGACAAAGGGAAGGTTCTAGGTTCTGTTGGAATGCTTCAAGTGTTTTGATCATGGGAATGATAGGAAATTCAATGACTATGTGGTGTAGGTGGAGAAGATACCAAAAGAATCATAATAATTCAATTGAAAAATTGAACAGAGGATGGTAACTATTGATAGGGATAGTAAACACCTTTGTGAATGGATATTTAGGGTGAATAGATAATGCATCTAAAAATACTGGACCATATTTCTCCATGCATTAAATCTGGTAATGGAATATGAGGCCTTTGGTTTTTGTAGGGAGAGGTTTGACTGAAGAAATTTAGAGTATTCAAGTGGTGTATCTTCTGGAAGATTGGGAGGGTGTGATGAATTGGAAGACATGCCTGAGCTTTGAGTGTACGTGTAACAGGGAATGATTAGGATTGAGATAAGAAATGGTTTGGTTTGGATAGATGATCTGCAAGAGTGTTTGTTTCTCCTTTTATATTTTTAACATCAAAGCAGTAACGATTAAACCATTCTGCCTATCTGAGTAGTTACTGATGAGGCATTTTGCCTTTGTGAAATGGAGCATTTGAGAAAAAGATTGCATGTCTGATTCCACTAAGAAATGGTGACCTATGAGGTGGAATTCAAACTTTTCAATGGCTTTTTTTGACAGCTAAAATCTCTTTGAATGTGGAATAGTAATGGATCTGGGCATCTTTGAACTGGCCACTAGTAAAAGCACAGAGGTGTCTTTTACCATGTGCATCTTGTTCTAGTAAAGTTACACCCCAATATTGGTGTCTGACATCTGTCTGAAGGATTCTTTGCCATTGGAAGGAATTTTCAATGGAGGGAGATTTTGGATTTTTAGTTTAAGGGAAATGACAACATCTGTTTGTTTTTGTGACCAAGGAGGAGGGTCTTTTTTTTAGGAGATTGGTCAAAGGGCTGGTGTATTTAGAGAGATGGGGAATGAAATGTCTGATATAATTGATAATTCCCAAAAGTTATTGAATTTGTTTTTTAGATGTAAGAATATTTGGGAAATTAAGAATTGTGTCAGCGATATGTTGTGGAGGTTGATAACAACCATGCTTGATTATCATTCTAAGGAATTGGATTTGAGATTTGGCTATTTCAGATTTTTTTTCTGAGAGTATAATACCATGTGAACGAACGATATCAGTGAACTGAGAGAGGAGTGACATGTGTGATTCTTCATCCTTTGAGAAAAGGAGAATGTCATCAATGTATATGAGAGTTGAGTGGAGAAGAGGTTGGAAGATTTTTGTCATGGCTTGTTGGAATAAGGAAGGTGCGACTTTCAATCCAAAAGGAAGAACAATCCATTGGTAATGGTAGTTGGGAATACAAAAGACAGTTTTGGGACGATTTGGGGGTTGTATTCCTAGTTGTCAAAATCCAGTTTTGAGGTCAAATTTAGAAAAAAGTGTGAGCATTTGTAAGCTGGGCAAAGAAAGTTGTTTTGGAAGGGAAAGGGAACTTGTTGTCTTTGAGAAAATGATTGAGGAGTCAGTAATTGATTACCAATCTCAATTTTCCTCTAACTTGTTCTGATATTTTATTAACATAAAGAGCTTTACATGCCTATAGAGAATCAGAAGGTTCAATGAGGTGTTGGGCTAAAAGCTGGGTACATTCTTATTGGGCAAGTTGAAGATGTTCAAGTTGCATTCCGGAATGACTGGCTTTGGTGGGGTTGACATCTTCATTAAGCTTAAAAGGGAGCTTAACAAAAAAGTTTGGGTTTTCCCAAAGAGGATTAGAGCATTTGAGGAGGAAGTTTGAGTGAGAATCTGCAAAAAAGTGTTTCTATAGAGAGACTAAAATGTGGGAGAAATTAGGCTGTAAGATTGGGAACAATTTGGAACAAGTTGTCTATGGTTGGAAGAATGATTTGTATCTAATTCCGTCTGAAAGTATTTTGAGTTTGACTAGCTTGAAATAGATATCAAATCCTAAAATCATGTTTTTTCCTGGGAGATCTGAGCCTAATACTCTATGAGTAATAGAGTATCAAGGGAAGATTTGGATTTTAACAGGAGAAATGATCAGATTGGTGGTAAAAATATCACTATTGGCAGTTTGGAAATACTCTTAATGTGGGTGGTAGAAGTGTGATGGAAGGACTTTTGGGTTTATAATGGATTTGATTGCACCGGTATCAAAAAAAGTAATTATTTTAATGGGCATGGAAAATTTGGTCAGGATGATATGAATTGGGGCCAAAAGGACTTGGCAAGTAGTCATCAAGGGTTGGCAGGGCGGCTTTGGTTGAATATGGTAATAGGACTAATCTGAGAATTCAGAAGATTCTGAGGATGGAATTGAGTCTGAGTCATCAACAGTATATTGGAGGATAGTGTTTGGTGATGACTCATCACCAATAGAAAAAAGGCTCTCAATCTCATCATCGATAGAGTCAAACCTTAAATCTAAGATAACTGCTGAATAATTTGTTGACATTGAGTTTTCCGTTTTGGGCATTGCTTTGCAAAATGACCGTTACTGTTGTAGAAGTAACATCTATCTACTGTGCGCCATTTAGTCTTCTTCTTGCAAAGAAATATGTTAACTTTAGGACGGCGATGCTTGCTGTTGTAGGACTTGGATTTGTGATGAAATTGTGAGCTATGGCCGTGTATAAGATCTAAAGTGTTTTTTCTTGTTATGGGGCTTACATACACATTGCTTTTCATCTTTGCATTTAATCTTGAGATCTGGTCTTTGACAGACTTTTGTGAGCTGCTTTGATCGTTGAAGATAATCATCAAAAAACTTTTTTGAGCACAAAGCTTTTTGAGTGCTACAGGAACAAATTGGTAGATTTCCCCAATGGTTGTTTGGTCTAGGGGTTTGTTGTGGGCTTGCATCATCTTAGTGGTTTCTTGACTAAGAGAATCTCATATAGAGGATAAGAATGCTTGTTTCATATTGAGGTCATCCATACCTTTAGGAATATGATATCTCTTAAGCATTTTTTGAAAATACTTGTCAAGATCATTTCTTCGAAGGGAACAACATTTCATCTGAAATAATTATTCTCGCATTTGTCTTTCATGAGACTGAGGCATCCTGTAAAATTTTGTATAGAAAACATAGAGAGCTTGATCAATGGATTCGATCTAGACAAATTGGAGTTGTTGATATTGACCAAGACTTGTCCATCATTCTCTGAGATTTTCCACAAATCTCGTGGAGAATTGAGTTAAAATGGCTTGAACTTGAGCACCTGGTTTTAGCATTTTTGCTTGTAACCAAGCATGGAACTCGAACATTCTATCTCTCCATTTTGAAGGTGGAATGTCATCTAGGGTGAAAGTGTAGATTTTTGATCTTGGAGCATTAAAGTGTTGCTCTAACTGCTGTGGTTGTTGTACTTCTTCTAGATCTAGATTGGATCTAGGGTAAGAGATAATTTCCTCAAGATCATGTACTTGTGGCTGAGTGTTCATGAATTGTGGATGAGATGAAAAGGAGTTGTTGAGAGAGTCATCACTGTCTGAAGAGAAGGAATGGGTTTATGAAGATTCATCAGAAGAAATTGTGCGTGGATTTCAAATGGTTCAGGAATGTTAGGAATTTGTTGAGTGGCTATGGTTGTAAGGAAATGCTGAATTGAGAAATTAAAGACAAATCACACAATTAAAAGCCCAATTCAAGATTGACAAATGGAAACCCAAATTAAGATATATATTCAAATAAAAATATGAAAGTTGCTAATTATTATTAATAGGGTGGTTCCTTTTTTTTTTTTTTTGGAAATATAATAATAAATTTCGCATTTTTGAGGAGGGAGAAACAACGAACTTATAACCTTTATAATATAACTGTGATGAGCTATTACTGAACCATCTCATATTGTCATTAATAGAACCACCTAAAAGATCACACCAAAATTTTAATAAAACAGTTTAGTAATACATATTCTTAAAAAATTACTTGCATGAACAAAGTAGTTTTAGCAAGCAGGTTAATTTTTTTTTTTTTTTTCACCCATGAGGTTAAAATATTGAAACATCCTTTCATCAAAAACTTTTATCAAACAACTTTGTGATTCCATGAAGAAAATGTTTATCTTATAAACCTACTAGTAGTCACCATACCCGAACAAATTCAAAGTTGTTCTTTAACCAATCCAAACAACTTCTATAAAACTTTTTCACACCAAATTCAAAACTCCTTTCACTATGCTGTGATAACACAAGTGCAAGCAAAAATACAATTTTTCATGCGAGGACCAAACACATTAAGATTGATGTCGACTTTGTAAGGGAAAAACTTGCTAATAGTTTGTTGTGCACTGACTGTCAGGTAAATATAATTTTTGTCCCTATATTTTGAATAAGTGTCAAATTTTTAACTATGTTTTGAAAACGTATCAAATTTTTCCTAGAGTTTTAAAAAAATATCAAATTAGTATCTTAAATCAGTCAATTATTAGTCAAAATTAATAGAAATAAAAGTAGTTTCATCATTTCAATAGTGTTATTTTAAGTTTAATTAAAATAAAATTAAAAATGAAAAACTAAGAAAAATATATAATCATAGAAGAAAAAAAAAATGCACTGACCTTCAAACTTCAAAATTTTGGGTTGAGACATATATATTTATATATATGCATTAAAAAAAATAAAAATAAAAATAAAAAATCAATCCAAAAACTTGAATTAGAACTGAAAAATCATCTTCATGCCTAGATCTTCAATCATCTTCATCCCAGATCGTCAATGAAAACTTGAATAATCATCTCGATATGCAGATTTGCTCACTGAAGCTCTTTCTCCTCTCCATATCACTTTCTCTATCTTAGGTCCAAACTGAACCCGTTCCATGCCATTGGTCTAGTTTGCGGGAGATGTTAAATCTATTAATCAAGTTGAGCACGATGATGAGCATAATTATCTGGTTCAAAAAGATTGCCAGTTAGTTAAAGCTCAGTCAGGAAAGCGCTATGTTTATAGTCATCATTCTACTAATCACTGTATATATCTATATGAATTATCTCTCCTATTTAATTATATATATGATTCAAGTATTCATTCAAACTTTATTTCGCTCTCCTAGTATTCATTTCAATTTCTTCATATGCTAAAATAAAGAAATATCGCCATATTAATTTCTTTAGTTTGAGCGACAAAAACAAGGTTGTACTATTTATTATAGACCAGTTAGTCTATGAAATTTTATGCTACAACAATTTTTGGATTGGATTCTTTCATAAGGAAAGCTAAAGAAAAATCAAAAGAAAAAATGTAAAATGAAATAAATACTCTATATTAGAAGTAAAGACACTTGAATTGGCAACCCCTTCCTGCTTTTTGATAAATTGCAAGAGTTATTTTCAAACATGTAAGAGTAAAAATTAATGAAGTAAATTGCTGTGATATATATATATATATATATATATATATTTGTTGAAGTGGGAATGATGGGATATTCTGGTTTTAGAATGAACTTGTGTTTATGGATTTTGGTGGCTTTTCTTTATTCGAGCAAATGAAAAATTGAAATGAATTGAGAAATATGCGGTAGGAGAGACAAAAAAAAAAAAAAAACATTAGAGAGAAAGGGCCATACTGGAAGAAAAAAAATAAAGTAGTTGTTTTTTGTATTAATAATGAGAGAGAAAATTAAATGCATTAATGAAGAGATAATACATTTCCATAAGGTGTGTAAATATGATTGAGGTTAATAGTATGAGTACATCTTAATCATCTAATTCATCATAATATAAAGGTCAATAAATTGTGTAATTTTAAAGGCTATTGATCCTACACCTTAATAAGGAAATTTTGAAATAGAAAACCTTGGATTGATGGCCTCTTTAAGTTTGTTCTTCTTTGTTTACAACAAGCTTGCCCTCAGTGAACTCACAAGCTGGAATAGGAACTCCAAGCTGTTTTTGCAGCTTCCTCACAACAAACACTTCTGGTTCCTCACAAATGGTTACCACAGTGCCTTTCCTACCTAGCTGACCGGTTCGACCAGCTCGATGTGCATAATGAATTGAGTCCGTAGGTAAGTCTATGTTAACCACGAGATCACATTCCGCCACATCCAAACCCCTGGCTGAAAGTTCATTCGTCACTAGAACTCTCATCTCCCCATTCTTGAACTTCTTCAAAGTTGTTGACCTAGCAAGCTTGCCGAGATCCCCATGCAGCTCAGCTGCTTTCATCCCACGAGCCTCTAGCTTGAAGACGGCATCCTTTAATTGTTTACTATGGTTCATGAAGGCTATGACAGACTTGGCATCAAGTGCATGGACACATCTTCTTAATGTATCAACCTTGTGTTGCAACTTGGAGACACAATAGTAGTGCTGCAGTGCAGGAGGTAAGCTTTGTTTGGCAGCTGGAGCGAGCATATTTGGGTTTGAGCTTGAACTAGAAGTAGGCCCAGATAAATTTACAGGTCCAGAAGGGGTGACCGAATCAAGTGGGATAACCTTTCTAGCTTGAACAAGAAGTGGGTCATGAGCCCAACTCTTGGCTGCCCTTATCACCGAAAATGGCACAGTTGCAGACACCATAATAGTCTGACGCTCAGCCTGGCTAGCAAGTGGACCTTTTGGTCCGAGTGAGCCTGCACCTGATCTCCTTCCTACATGTTCCAATATTCGGTGCATGGACTCCCTGAAATTAAATGAAAGAAGCTCATCAACTTCATCCAAGACTAAGAAACGACAACCATGGGTGTGAAGCTTCCCAGCTGCACTGATCTCAGCAATACGACCAGGAGTCCCAACAACAATAGCTGGTTTGTTTTTCTTGAGAGCTTCTTCCTGCCTTGATCGGTTTGCACCACCTACAAGTTGCTGAACCACTTTCTTGTCCGAAGGTCCTAACAACCGCTCAACCTCTCTCACAATTTGCATTCCCAGCTCCCTAGACGGAGCAACAATTACTGCTTCAATCTCTGTTCTCTTCCCATTTTCATTAATACCATTCAAAGATTTTTCCTTCAACGGACCAACTTCAGACAATATGGGAAGGACATACGCCAATGTCTTCCCTGACCCTGTGTAGGACTGAATAACAACTTCATGATTCTTGAGAATTGTAGGAATTGCTGCAGCCTGAACATCAGTTGGAACCATGAAGCCTTCCCTCTCTAACCTCTCTAATAACAAGCGCGGAAGCCCGAGCTCAGAAAACGATTTTGCAGCAAAAAGAGCCGAGTCTATCTCTAACGATTTTCGTAACCCAACCGTCTTAATCCCATCACTTTTAACTGCCTTCACTTTACTCTTCACATCCTCAACAACACTAGGACTCTGCTTCTCAACTTTCTTATTTCTACTCCTTTTCTCTAGCTCAGACTCACTCTTAAATCCAAGACTCGCAAGAGTGAGAGGTTCACGATTGCTACTACTAACCCGACTTAAGAGACGTACATTATTTCCACAACGAGCCATCCTAGAAACATTCGATAACCTACAAAAGGGTAACGAATCTCCCGCAAGAAGAAGCAACCGCATTGAAAGTAATGCAGGCATTTTGATCAATATCTATCAATACAGATAACCACACCACCCCTCCTACTATATATCTCACTGCAGTAAAAGATTACAGTCAAACGTCACCAAAACAAAGGGCTTTGTGTTTTTCACTCAATCTGCAATTTCAAATGCATGCAACATTAGAAACAAAAACAAACAAAAACAAATAAAAAACAAAAATAAATAAATAAATAAATAAAACTTTTAAACATGCATTTGGGATGTCTTGCTTCATGATTATGCTGACACAATCACTTTTGTTTGTCTTTGAAAAGTTAAAAAAAAAAAAAAAAAAACAAATGCAAATGCAACGTTTAATCTCTCCTCTACTTTTTTAATTATCTATTGCATTTATAAAATTTAAAAATCGAAGATAAAGCAAAATAGAAAGTCGGATCTCTCTTTCTCACTTTCTCACACATTCCTTATATGTTATCATCTGATTCTCATGCAATTTACCTTATCACTTAACTCTATATTGTGCACACTCCAGTCTCAATTTCCAGGTTTAAATCATTTGGCTTATGCTAAAACTATAATGTTTGCATAAGACATACACAAGAACTAAGAGAACAACTTCCAGGTCCCAAATTACCCAACCAACATTGTGACAACAAAATCAGATGCATACTACCTTATACTTCATTTGCAACACAAAAATTATAATATGTCATGAAAATTCTTATTTTAGAACTATAAATGCTTAAAGTGTCCAACCAATCGACCTTTTAAATATTCAAACAATTCAATATTATGATCACATAACATAAATATTAGTATATTCATATTATAACAAAATTAATAACCCAAATCATCAAATGCTTTTAATTTGATTTAGATTTCATTTCCAGCAGATGAAATGATGAACAGAAACCAGCCCAAGTCATCAAATGCTGTAAACAATATTGGGGAAAAATAGGTTCTCATGTCATTAGTCAGATGAAAGAGAAAGTGGCGAAACCTGTTAAAAGAACAGCGAAATCGATCAAAACAACGATAGCGAAATCGTAGCAAGAGATGGGTTTTGCATCGACTGGAATGACAGCGGCGACTTTGTTCGTATAAAGGAAGAATAGAGGCAGCGTTGGACTGATATATAGAATCCCTCAACCTCTGAGATATTCTCCGCTCTTTTCATCCTATCTGTTGCATAAGTTTTGTTAGAATCTGAGAGGGAAAGTCTATTTTACCCTTGCATGAATAGGAATCGACCGACTGATATAAAGAAAACAAATCCTACTGTCAAATGACAGATCAGACTACATTACATTTGTTATCCATGTCACTAATTAATACAATTCTTATTATAAAAGAAAAGAAATATAAGTTTTGAGGGAAAAAAAAATAGAGCTTTGCTATTTAAATTTAAGATGTAATTGAAAAAAAAAATACCATCTAAAACATTGAAATTTTGAAGTGAATTTTTAAATATCACATCAAACATGCTTCAGATAATTAAATATTAAGAACACAACTCAAACAAAAGTTTATCCGATTATGAATAAAATGTCTCCAAAGTTATTCAAATAAACAATCAAAACTTAATAATTTCCCATAGCTTAGTTTGACTGGATGCTTTCATCTCAAAACTATATATTTCTCATATATTATATGTATTTTTCGGACTCATTAATTGGGCTGGTAAAAGTCCAAATTAGGCCCATTTCAGACCCAATAAGAAGGCCCAATAAGGTCAACCCAGTCAAAGCCCATCAGACGAGGCTCAGATATCAACTCCAGGCCCAGCAGAAGGCACAGCTCATCTCAGTATCTTGTCAGCTCGTTGCAACGAGCTCGTTTCACAGCTCACCTCATGCACAGCTCGTCTCTCAGCGAGCTCGAGCTCAAGACCGCTATGGACACGTCAGTTAGTCCAAAAGCATAATAAATACAGTATATTTCAGAAACAGGCAATTACCAAGTTCAACCATGATTCTCTCTCCGAATATGGTAGTTACCCAGTCAAACCATGATTTTCTTATCAGATATCGAAGTCTATTCAAAATCAAAATTCAAATCAACCTTATCTCGAGATAATTACAGTAGTTTCCTGGTATTATTCAAATATATTAGGAAGCATAATTAATGTATAATTCTTTTCCTTATTTTTCCTGATTATTTGGGAAGTGTAATTAATTCAGGATTCTTTTCCTGATTTGCTACAACCAGAATTGTAACACCTCTTTCCCTATAAAAAGGGATTAAGATCATTGTAACATCATCAGAGAATAATCAATAATACACTGTCACTCTGCAGAATTTAAGAGACAGACAGTCGTGGACGTAGGCCAATTATTGCCGAACCACGTAAAAGCTCCGTGTTCCTCGTTTGATTCTCGGTATTTGTCTGTATATTTTCTTGGTATTTGTGTTTTCTCACATTGATTGCAGGTATTGGGTATTGATTACTCGTCGACTGAAATCCAACGTCGACACTACTCAGTCAAGTAACATCCTGCTCCTATTGACAAATTCTGGTCTGGGAACAATAGCACATTACCTTGTCACGGAAACACAAAGGTGCCTTTTCACATTAAGATGAATTCAATCGAAACATTATGTGTAGGTTACTTTAACTGACTACAAGTAGAAATAACTCTATATCAACCACGTATTAATAAAAAGGTTTTTTACGACCAAGTATTCAATGAATGACAAAATCATGGCCAAAATATAATATTTGCAAATCAGAAACGACCTAAGAGTTGCATTTGAAGGACCATGAAAGAAAATTGCTAAAACAAACTCAGAAACATGAAGGAAGAAAATTGCTTGCAAGTAGTGTAACCAATGTTCTAAAAGGCGAAAGATGAGGTGAGGCAATAGAGTCTCAGTGAGACGAGGCGGTTGCCTCAAGGCAATCGAGGCGACAGCCTCGATTTCAAATGAAAAAAAATATATATATAAAGTAAAAAAAAAAATCCTAATTTACAAAATCCTCCATAATATTGAAAAAGATAGTGAAAACTAATGTTAGAAACATAAGTATCAAACAAAATAGGACAAATTCATCAAAAATATCCAAACATACAAAATCCTAAGTTAGGTTAACATGACAAAAAATTTTAAAACAATTAAAAAGTGTAATTATATGATATATGAGGGGCTATTTAGTAAAAGTGATAGTATAACATTTAACAAATATTAATGAGCAAATTACAATTTAGCTATCCAATTGAACCTCTTATTCAGGCAAACAAACTATTTCTCTTTTATTACAATTGACCCTCCTGTCGTTAGTGGTTATCCGTTAGAATTAATTGACTGAGGGGTAAAACTGTTTTTTGATCGTATTTTTTTTTTTTTTACTTTTAAATAAATTTTCAAAACTTTAAAATAAATTAAATTAAGAAAAATTAATCAAATTTTCAACATCCATTAATAAAAAAAAAAAAAAAAAAAAACCTAAACCATCAACTAAAACCCCATCTTCAAATCACTCTTCCCTAGTTCATCTCCCTCTCTTGACTCAATCTCTTCCACAAATCAAGTGCTCAAATCACTCTTTGGACCACTGATGTAACCCCCTTTTTCATAATTTTGCATTCTTAGTAATAGTAATTAACTTATAAGGTGAGAATATTAAATTTTATAAATATTACCCTTATAAGTGATATTAAAATGTTAGTAGAAATTTTAGAAATCAATTAAATCAAATAGCAAGTTAAATACTAATAAAGGGTAAAATGATCATTTCTACAATTAAGAGGTCTATATATATGAGTGTTGGCTTCCAACACTTAGTAAAATTAGAAGCAAAACACATTGAGAGAGAGGAGAGAGGGACGACAAGAGACGAACAAGAAGGGGAAGTGAAGGCCAAGCCACCCTAAGCAAATTTGAAGCTCCAAATCAAGATTTTATGTAGGATCAAGCTAGAAGATAAAGGTTTGAGCAAGTTTAAGGTAAGTTTCCATGATTTTTGCTTAAAAATAGTGATAGTTGAGTTGTATGAGATATAGATGGTTGAGTTTGTTGTTTGTAGTAAATTTGATGGGGGTTTTGATAGGAATCAAGTGTAGAACCCTAATAAATGAAAAGAGAGAATTGATATAAGAAAACCTACTCAAGAAATGAAAGTTAGGGTTTATGTAGGAGAAACCCTAGAAATTAATTTAAGCTTGGGTTTAGTGAATAGAGTGTAGACAAAGTGTTTGATAAAATGCTTAAGAGAATGACAAGGTAAAAATCTTGAAAGTTGAAGAAAACAATGTGTTGTGTGTGAATGTGTAGTTCATGGCCAACAAGAGAGGTATATGATTCTATTGCGTTTTAATAAAATTGAGCTTGAATTCATGCATGTGAGAAGTTAGAATATCATATAGAAATTTTAGAATTGAAAAAGAAAATGAAATAAGACAATGAGTTGTTTTGGGCTAGATGAAGGGCATTGATGGTTACCATGCAATGTCACTTCTTTTTTGTATTTTTATGTCCTGTAGGATCCTAATTAAGTGTATGGGAGTCTAAAAACCCTAAATGAAAGAGAATTGAGTTGAGAATGTAAAAATGATAGATTTTAACATGAAAAAATAATGAAAAATAGAGGTTTTTAGCTAGGAACCTCCACCCGACGGCCGTTTCTTTTTTAATTCACTTCGAGGCTAACCTAAATGAGAGATAGGGAGATGATTGGAGCAAAAACGGAAGAAAAAAAAGTTAGGGATTGCTCCCTACATAGTATTCAGCCAAGGGGGTCTAAAAATGTGATTTTTCGTTTCGAGCTTCAGAAAATTATTCCGAGTGTGTGGGGGTGTTTCTAGGTGATAATAAATGGGGTTCATGGAAAGAAATCAAAATTTTAAAGCTTTGGTTAAGTTAGAACCTAGACGGGGAAGTTGTAGTCTAAAGAGTTTTCAATAGAGTTAATTGTATTGAAAGCTTTAATTGTAGTTTTGATTGGTTCATTTTAGTGGAAATTGAATGAGAATATGATGTGTATGTGAAACACAAGTAAGTGGAGCGAGAGAGGCCCATTAGAGCTCCTTGGCAAGCTTGGACTCAAGGTGAGTGTCACTAACTCACATTATGAATAATTGTGTTTCAAATGTAATTTTATTGCTATTAAAAAGTTTATAAATGGTTTTAATATGTGTTCAAAGAAATTTTGAAAGTAAAGTGACTTTGATGAGAAGTTGAGCTTAAAAGCTCTAGTTAAAAAGTTTCAAAAGAAAATATATTTTGTGCTTATAGTACTTAATAGAAAAGAGTTTTCAAAGGTCATGCATGTACTCTCAGAATCAAACATTTTCTTGGGCTATAATATGCGATGTAGAAAATTCTGTAATGTAGTTGCCAAGATTAGATATAGTATCTTGCACTATGGGTTGCGATGCAAAAAATTCTGCACATAGTCACTAAGATTTATAGATAACCTCGCACTATGATTTGCGATGCAGAAAATTCCGCACGTAGTTGTCAAGGAGTCTTAGTGACATCACGGTTGGTGTCAGTTAAAAATCGCCACGTGACATAGCAGTTAAGGCTACGCATGGTGCTTTTAGAAAGAAATTAGTTATGTGGTATTTCATGCATAACTAAATAAGTTTTTAATTGGTTAATTAACAATCACTAAATTGCTTTCATTACTTGAGATTTCATTTATTCCGTATTGTATTGTATAAACCATTTTCAGATACTCGTGCGGACGATTGAAGCAAACCAAGTTCTTTGTCAACATAGGTGGGCTTATACATGAAGAATGCATATCTCATTTTGTAATTTGAAATACATAACTTGTATTAAAATGTTTTGTAATATAAATCGCTTGTATATACTTTTGTGATATGAAAATTTTGGTTAACATCTATGATTTTGCGAAATTGATGAAATTATTGAAATATATGTTTGTGGAAGAAATTGGATTGTGATTGAAAAAATTTGGGAGTGTAATTGCTTTGCAGGAAAATTTGAAAATCTTATATTTGCAGCTGTTATGCTGCCGGTTTTTCATTAAAATGTTTTCAGATTTCGAAAATGAAAATGATAAATTTAATAGTTTTAGTTTGATTTCCAAATCAACAAATTGACTCCAAAATAAAATCAACCTAACTAGTTTTCAAACAATGATATTAAATGAGATTCGAAGCAAAGTTTACACGGGTCGGTTCAGGGTTCGCTCCGCGGATTTCTTTTAGCCACTTAAGAGGGTTTAAAAGGGTCCGTTGAGGTGCTAGGCGAGGCCTACCAGATACTAACCTAAAGATAATCTGGTTTGGGTCGCGTCAGAGTGGTATTAGAGCCCGGTTTTGTAAAGTTTGAAATAGAGTTAGAAAATGCTTCGAAGTTGTTTCATGCACGATATTCTTTTTAGATTACATGAGATATGAGTTATACCTATGAGTTATATATAGATTCAAGTTTGAACATTGCATGACTTCTAGAGTTGTTTTCATGCATTGTTAGTGATCTAACTCATGCGTTTTATAATTTTCATGAATATTTGAAATAGCACATAAATATGTAGCGTCGTACTTGCCCAAGGACGAGGAGGGCAACCGTAGAGGCACCCACACCCGAAGAAAAATATGTTGAAGAATCAGTCAATGTGCCAGCTAGTTCTCCTCACCCAGAGCCTTCGCAACTTGTGAGACCCGAGCCAGTGCAAGTAAATGTAGAGCAGGTGGCACAGGTACTAGCAGCGACACTTCATCAGTCACGTGAGACGAGAATATCCATAGAGCGCGCCTGTAAGTTAGGCGCCAAGCCCTATGTCGAAACAGAGGAACCAGAATATGCACTGTCATAGCTTGAGACAAATGAAGAAATATTTCAGGTGATGGGTTGCACAGAAGAGCAGATGGTTTCTTATTCCGCCTTCCTACTTAAAGATCGTGCGAAAGATTGGTGGAAGGCACATCAGAGGGCACACCCAGATGGAGTTTCCTGGGCAGATTTTAAGAAAGAGTTCACTGACAAATTCTTCCCCAAGAGTTACAAAGATGTAAAAATAGAAGAGTTTTTCAGACTAGAGCAGGAGAACTCCTCAGTAGAAGAGTAAGAAAAGAAGTTTTCAGAATTAGTTCATCTGGTTCCCTTCATCGCAAAGAATGAAGAACAAAAGATTAACAAATTTATAGTAGGTTTGCATCCGTGGGTCAGGACTTATGTGACTTCATCCGTGCATACCCGGTATGGACAGTTGGTGGAGGTAGCCACCAGAGTTGAGAGGAGTGTAGAATCCACCCCTAAACCTAAGAAGTTTGATCAGAAGTGAACCTGGACAGGTAGTCATCAGGGGGGATCAAGTAAAGTAGTTAAGAGTGATCAGAAACTTGCATGGTCCGAGAGCCGACGACAGAGTCAAGGGGTTCAGACCAGTCAGAGTTCAATTCAGTCGCCTGGTGGATCCAGAAGTAGACAAAGTTGGAAGACACAGCCCACCTACAATAGGTGTGAGAGAGCGTATATAGGTGAGTGTTTAAAGGGCAGGACATTATGCTACATGTGTGGTCAGGAGGGCCATTATATGAAGGATTGCCCTAGTTTAGTCGCCTTTAGCCCATCCGAAGCCAGATCAGCAGTTTAGGCATAGCCTAGTGTGGGTCGTGGACCAAAGAGGGGAGGCCCCCAGATCAGAGGAGCTACAGGTGCAGGGCAGCCCAGTAGTGGACCTAGCAGGAGCATGCCACCCAGAAGACAGCCTGGTAGACCCCGTGGCCAGGCTAGAGTCTATACAGTGACTCAGCAGGAGGCCGAGGTAGCTCTATAGGTTGTCACAGGTGTTATTTTATTTATTCAACTCAGATGCCAATGTGTTGATTGACCCAAGAGCTATTCATTTTTTTTGTTTTTGGGAGACTTTATGGGTAGAGTTAGAGTCGGGGTGAGCCCGATCGATTGTAGTATGATAATGTCACTTCCTACGGGTGATTCACTTCTAGCAGATAAAATCTATGTGGGAAGTAGGGTGATCATAGCAAGTCAGGAATTTGAGGCAGACTTGATAGTATTAGACATCTATGACTTTGATGTTACTTTAGGCATGGATTGGTTATCCAAACATCATGCCACCGTGGATTATTTTAGAAAAGAAGTCAAATTCAGTCGACCAGGAGAACCAGATGTGATCTTCTGTGGTGTTAGAAGGATGCTCTCTACAAGCTTGATTAGTGCAGTAAAAGCTAATAAGATGCTTAAAAAGGCATGCCAAGGGTACTTGGTCTATGCAGTAGAAGCTGGTAGAAATGAGTTGCAGTTAACGGAAGTTCCAGTAGTCAATGAGTTCCCAGATGTCTTTCAAGAGGACCTTCCAAGGCTACCACCAGATAGAGAGATAGAATTTGAGATTGAGCTAGCACTTGGTACGGAACCCATCTCCATAGCGCCATACAGGATGGCACCAGCCGAGTTAAAGGAACTGAATGTTTAGATGGAAGAATTAATGAGTAAAGGGTTCATCAGGTCGAGTATATCACCTTGGGGAGCTCCAGTATTGTTTGTAAAAAAGAATGATGGAAGCCTTCAGTTATGTATAGATTACAGATAGCTCAACAAAGTCACTATCAGGAATCAGTACCTGCTACCAAGAATAGACGACTTGTTTGATCAGCTTCAAGGAGCCAGAGTATTTTCCAAGATTGACTTAAGGTCGGGATACTATCACTTAATGGTTCGCAGGGAAGATGTTCCTAAGACGGCCTTTAAGACTTGTTATGGGCATTACAAGTTCCTGGTGATGTCATTCGAGTTAACAAATGCCCCAGCAGCCTTTATAGATTTAATGAACATAATCTTCAGGCCTTATTTGGATAAGTTTGTAATTGTCTTTATAGATGATATCCTGGTGTATTCAGGAAGTTGAGCAGAGCATGCTGAACACCTGAGGATTATATTGCAGACCTTCAAGGAGCATCAGTATATGTAAAATTCAGTAAGTGTCAATTTTGGCTGGATAGAGTAGCATTTCTGGGACATGTGGTATCCGCAGAAGGAATATCAGTAGATCCCCAGAAGATAGAAGCTATAGTAGATTGGAAGCCACCCATGAATGTGACAGAAGTTAGAAGCTTCTTAGGATTAGCTAGGTACTACAGGAAGTTCGTGGAAGGATTTTCAAAGATAGCTACTCCCTTGACAAGATTGACCAGAAAAGAGGAAAAGTTCGAGTGGTCAGAAGCGTGCCAACGCAGTTTCGAGGAGTTAAAAAGAAGATTGACCTTAGAACCTGTTCTTACTCTTCCGTCAGGGCAAAATGGATTTGTAGTCTATTGTGATGCCTTCAGGCAAGGGCTAGGTTGTGTGTTAATGCAGAATGACAGAGTAGTAGCTTATGCTTCGAGACAGTTGAAGAAACATGAATTAAATTATCCAACACACGACTTAGAGTTAGCAGCTGTAGTGTTTGCCTTAAGGATTTAAAAGCACTATCTTTATAGGGTACCTTGTAGAATCTTCACTGACCACAATAGCTTATAGTACCTGTTCTCTCAGAAAGATTTGAATATGAGGCAAAGAAGATGGGTGGAACTCATCAAAGATTATGACTGTACAATCGAGTATCATCCTGGCAAGGCAAATGTGGTAGCAGATGCCTTGAGCAGAAAGCCCTCCAGTTCATTAGCCCAATTGAAAGCAGAGTATTTGCCTATGTTGGTAGAGTTGAGATCTATGGGTGTTAGATTGGAGACGACTGATTCCGGTGCTCTGTTAGCAGCTTTTCATATCCGTCCAGTGTTAGTGGATCGAGTTAGAGATCTACAGGCCCAAGATCCATACTTGATGAAACTAAGAAGTGAGATAGAAGCTGGACGACAGAGTAGCTTTGCGCTGAGAGATGATGGAACACTAATGTTGGGACAGAGATTATGTGTGCTAGATGTGAAAGATTTAAAGCAAGAGATCATGGAAAAGGCACATTCATCAGCCTATGCCATGCATCCAGGAAGTACCAAGATGTATCGGACTCTAAAAGATCACTACTGGTGGAAAAGAATGAAAAGAGATATAGCAAAGTTCGTGTCTAAGTGTCTAACCTGCCAACAAATCAAAGCCAAGCATCAGAAACCAGCGGGTTTGTTGTAGCCCCTATCTATTCCGGAATGAAAATGAGAGAAGATCACGATGGATTTTGTGGTAGGACTACCACGAACTCGGAATGGACATGATGCTATTTGGGTGATAGTTGATAGACTAACTAAGTCCACTCATTTCCTTGCCATTAAAAATACTCACTCCCTAGAAAAGCCCAGTTGTATGTGGATGAGATAGTCAGACTACATGGTGCATCGGTATCTATTGTGTCAAACAGAGATCTACGATTTACTTCCAGATTCTGGCCGAAACTACAAGAAGCAATAGGCACTAGATTGAAATTCAGTTTAGCCTTTCACCCTCAAACAGATGGCTAATCAGAGAGAACCAACCAGACTCTTGAATATATGTTGAGAGCTTGTGTGACGGAGTTCAAAAGAAATTGGGATACTCTCCTATCTTTGATAGAATTTTCCTACAACAACAGTTACCAATCTAGCATTGGCATGACGCCCTATGAAGTGTTGTATGGTAGAAAATGTAGAACCCTAGTTTGTTGGGATGAGGAAGGTGAAAGAAGATTGATTGGCCCAGAGATTGTTCAAATCACCACTGAATTAGTAAATGTGATTAGAGAAAAGTTGAAGATAGCAAGAGATAAGCAGAAAAGCTATGCAAATAATCGAAGAAGAGACTTAGAGTTTCAAGTGGGTGATAGGGTATTCTTGCGGATCTCACCCTGGAAAGGCGTTCTAAGATTCGAGAAGCATGGAAAGTTAAGTCCATGTTATATTAGGTCGTACGAGATAATGGAAAGAGTGGGTGAAGTGACATATCGATTGAAGTTGCCACCAGAGTTAGCAAACATCCACAACGTCTTTCATGTTTCCATGCTTCGCAAATATGTAGCCGATCCTTCTCACATCTTGAAAGAACAGTTGGTGCAATTAGAAGAAAACTTGACCTATGAAGAGCACCAGTGGAAATCTTAGACCGTAGAGATCAAATGTTGCATCACAAGACGATTCCCTTAGTGCAAGTATTGTAAAGGAATCATGGATTGAAGGAGGCTACATGGGATCCTGAAGAGCAAATACGCATTTAATACCCATTCTTATTTAAGTCAGATATGTAGTTTAAAATTTTGAGGATGAAATTTTTATAAGGAGGAGAGAAATTGTAAGCTCATTTTTCGTAATTTTGCATTTCTTAGTAATAGTAATTAACTTATAGTGTGAAAATATTAAATTTCATAAATATTACCCTTATAAGTGATATTAAAATATTAATAGAGATTTTAGAAATCAATTAAATCAAATAACAAGTTAAATACTAATAAAGGGCAAAATGGAAAGAAATCGGAATTTTAAAGCTTTGGTTAAGTTAGAACCTAAATGGAAAAGTTGTAGTCTGAAGGGTTTTCAATAGAATTAATTGTGTTGAAAACTTTAATTGTAACTTTGAGTAGTTCATTTTAGTGGAAATTGAATTAGAATATGATGTGTAGGTGAAACACAAGCAAATGGAGTGAGGGAAGCCCATTAGAGCTCCTTGGCAAGCTTGGACTCAAGGTGAGTGCCACTAACTCACATTATGAATAATTGTGTTTTAAATGTAATTTTATTGTTATTAAAAAGTTTATAAATGATTTTAATATGTGTTCAAAGAAATTTTGAAAGTAAAGTGACTTTGATGAGAAGTTGAGCTTAAAAGCTATAGTTAAAAAGTTTCAAAAGAAAAACTATTTTGTGTTTATAGTACTTAGTAGAAAAATGTTTTCAAAGGCCATGCGTGTACCCTCAGAATCAGAGATTTTCTTGGACTACAATATGCGATACAAAAAATTCGGTAATGTAGTTGCCAAGATTAGATATAGTATCTTGCGCTATAGGTTGCGATGCATAAAATTCCGCACGTAGTCACTAAGATTTATAGATAACCTCGCACTACGATTTGCCATGCAGAAAATTCCGCACGTAGTTGTCAAGGAATCTTAGTAACGTCACGGTTGATGTCAGTTGAAAATCGCCACATGACATAGCAGTTAAGGGTACGCATGATGCTTTTAGAAAGAAATGAGTTATGTGGTATTTCATGCATAACTAAATAAGTTTTTAATTGGTTAATTAACAATCACTAAATTGTTTTCATTACTTGAGATTTCATTTATTCCGTATTGTATTGTATAAACCATTTTCAGGTACTCGTGCGGATGACTGAAGCAAACCAAGTTCTTTGTCAACATAGGTGGGCTTATACATGAAGAATGCATATCTCATTTTGTAATTTGAAATACATAACTTATATTAAAATGTTTGGTCATATAAATCGTTTGTATATACTTTTGTGATATGAAAATTTTGGTTAACATCTATGGTTTTACGAATTGATAAAATGATTGAAATATATGTTTGTGAAAGAAGTTGAATTGTGATTGAAAAGATTTGAGAGTGTAATTTCTTTGCAGTAAAATTTAGAAATCTTATATTTGCAGTCATTATGCTGCCGGTTTTTCGTTAAAATGTTTTCAGATTTTGAAAATGAAAATGGTAAATTTCATAGTTTTAGTTCGATTTCCAAATCAACAAATTGACTCCAAAATAAAATCAACCCAACCAGTTTTCAAACAATGATATTAAATGAGATTCGAAGCAAAGTTTACACAGGCCAATATAGGGTTCGCTCCGTGGATTTCTTTTAGCCACTTAAGTGGGTTAAAAAGGGTCTGTTGGGGTCCCAGACGAGGCCTACCAGATACTAACCTAGAGAGAATCTGGTTTGGGTCGCGTCAACTGATCTCTATCTCCATGGAGATAAGCCCCATCTTCAAATCACTTTTCCCCTGTTCATTTCCCTCTTTTGACTGAACGTCTTCCACAAATCAAGGCTCAAATTACTCTTTGGATCACCGATCTCCATCTCCATCTCCATGGAGATACACATCCAACATCTCTTTGTCGACGACCTACATCAAACAAAATCCACACTTTCACTACCTACCCTTCATTTGCTCTACCTCAGTTTGGTTTGGATTGATATTATGGAGGGAATCTATGCCAGAGTTGTAGAGCGAAGCGACACTGGATTTGAAAAGGAAGAGACAACTTTTGCACCAGGATCCAACCCACACCGAAATCGACAATTTTGATGACGTTGGATGGTGCCAGCAGTGCCGATGCAATTCAATCGCTCTAGCTTGTCAAAATGGATGGGTTAGTGAGTTTATTGTGGGTGTGTAAAGAGACTGAAGTGAATGCAATTTTGTGGAATTTGATGAAAGTCGATGTTGTGCTTTTTGAGATTTTGTGGTTTTGTTTTTTTAGGATTTTGTTGTGTTTTTTATTTATGTTTTTAGGGGATTTTTATGTTTTGATGTTAATGATGTATTGAAGAACCAGGTTGATCTGATTTAATTTTAGGGGTTCTTTGTGTTCTGCTGCTACTGGTTGATGTTGATGATGAATTAAAAAACTGGGTTGTGGTGGAGTTTGATGTTGGTCGCCAACATGGTGGGTGAGTGTGATGGTTATTAAGGGTGGTTTGTGGATAGGGCTGGTGTTTGATTTAAGGTTGATGAGATGATGAATTTGATGATATTTTGGGGTGGAGGTTGATGAAGAATTTTATTATTTATTATTATTATTTTTTTTAAAATATTATTTTTTAGTTTTTAATTTTTCAGTTTTTTATTCGATCAAGTAGGTCAATTTTAACCACTAAGGGTTTTTTTTTTCTTTGCGCCACTTTGACATTATTTAGCGTAAAATAGAATGGAAATTTGCTTACGATAAAGGGTAAATCGTAATAAAACCGAAAATATTACTCTGCTTGAATTACAGTTTCAATTGGATAGCTAAGTTGTAATTTGCTCAATATTAATAATAATAAAAAAATTATATAAACACTTAAAATCGTTGACTCTCAATCTCTCCACTCTCAGCCTCTCCTTCGACTCTCGGTCTCTCATTCGAGTCGCTCCCAATCAACTCCACCATCTCTTCCGACGACATGCTTTTCCCTATCTCATTCACCTTTGCTCTTATCTCTGTCATCTTTTTCACGCTTTTCCTCCCCAGAACCCCAGAACACCTGCTAGATCTTCACAGTTGACTTTGATCGATCTCCTTCCTCTCTGACCCAATGAATTGCATCAAATCTCCACAGTCACACTCCGATGACGGGATAGGAAGTCAGTGCATCGGAATCTCTATAACTTTTTATCTCTCTCTCCCCTTTTTTCTCTCTCCTCTCTTTGGACCGCCTCAGATCGCCTTGCCTTTAGGCGACCTGAGGCAGTTACCTCACCCTCAAGAGGTGGGTTTTTTTAGGTGTTCTGCCTTAGGTGACAACCTTGATGTGCATATGGCTCCAAGCCTCACCTTTTAAAACATTGTGTGTAACTAAATATTTCTTCTGCCTTTTAAAACATTGCATGTAACTAAATATTTATTCTGTCATTTTCAACAAATAAAGTATCATTTGAGTTGTTGCTTTGTTCTGATGATATATAGATTAGAACTGTCTAGATGAACAAACTTGATAGCATTTTCTTCAGACTTGACCTGGATGCAAGTAACATTGAAATGTAAAAGTCATCAATATCACCCAAAATTACTTTAAAAAAAAGGCATCTCCTGCAAATTGAAGAGAGTGCAAAATGGTTCAGAGACTAGTGAAAGTGTTTCAGTCCACATTTGACATTATCAAAGACATTTTATACATCTAGTTCATAGTGATTGTTAACGAAAAAACAATGTTTTATTATACAAAGAAAAGACTTGAGAGTGCTTTATGAAGAACACATATCAAACAAATTTGGATGAGAAAAGCACATAAATTGCTCTCCAAATCACAATCCACCTCTAATGTGCAATCAAGAGGGTTAAAATCAATTCTAAGTGCAATTAAAGGATAAAAGAACAATTAATATTGAAGTTTGTGCAGTACAAACTAAATCACTTGAGAAACAAATGATAACATGTAAGGAATATGTGAGAAAGAGAGATCAAACCTTGCAGACAGGGCAATGAAGACGAGAGATAAAATCGCTCTTTCTCTTTTGTTTCTTGTTAGAGAGGAGATTTTTTAACATGCACTTGGGATGTCTCACTTCATGATTATGCCTAGGGTTCGGGGCAGAGACTTTGTTCGTGGAAGGGAAGAATGGAGGCGGTGTTTGAGTGGTTCCTAGAATCCCTCAACTTCTAAGATATTCTCCCTTCTCTAATCTATCTTTTCTAGAAGTTTGGATAGATTTTGAAATGAAAAGTCTATTTTACCCTTGCACGAATAGAAATGGACCTTCTACTTCTAAGTTACTAATAATAAAATAATACTTTGACTATTGGGTAAGTTTATCCATCAAGAACAACTTTTAGATATTCTTCAATAACCATCATTACCACCAATTTAAGGATTATTATTGATGTGTAACCCACTCAATAGTGATGTAGTCAATCTCTTAAAATTTATATTTAAAATCATTAAATACAACAATGACATGAGAATATAACACAATGAGATTGAGGTCTTTCTCTAATAGCAGGTTTTTATGGAAAAGTACATCTCTTCGGGTGTTAATGACATGTAGGCCGTATGCATTTTAAAAATGCCTATGTATTTGATTAATTACTCTCAAGGGTAGATATTATTCTCTAGAAAAAATATTGTTTATAGACCCAAATTGTAAATATATCCATCATTAAAAATTTTAAAACAAACTTTATTTTAAGCACACAATCTAATACTAAAACTAATCTTATGAAAGTATAATTTACTAAAAGCATCCAATTAAATTATAAGTTTATTTAAATTTAAGTTTAAATAACTCTTTACACTTTAAAAAAAAAAAAAAGGATTGAACTATTTTCATATGTTTTTTTTTTTTCATTTTATGAAAAACCTTAATCCCAATTATTCATATTTCACAAGACCAATTTGCAAATTTTAAATCACATTTCACTATTATTATGGTTCACAAGACTTGTATGTAATATACTACCTTATTAGTGAAAATTGATTAGCCCAGTCCACATGTAAGTATAATATATTTTTTTATATTTTATTGAAAACATCAACTCTACATTAAACTTCAATGGAAGAAATTAAAAACTTTGAGAACTAGAATATTTATCAATTTACTAAATTGTCTTTTGTTCTTCACTATAATTATTAATGCTTTTGGAATCAATCAAATAAAAAGGAAGCACTTTCTTACAACTTAACCTTCAATTTGAAGATAATTGCTTATACAATTTGTACTTGCGCAATTAGAAAATCCATTCTTATGAACAGAAGATAATTACTCGACTTGAATGTCGATATTTACTACTTACATAACTCAAATATTTATTTCTATGAAACAATTACTCCCATTGCACGTCCGTGACTAGAATATTTACTCTAATGAATGGAAAACTAATTGGATGCTTTTGCCTTTTGGTAAATTATACTTTCATAAGGTTAGGTTTTTTACTCTAATGAATGGAAAACTAATTGGATGCTTTTGCCTTTTGCTAAATTATACTTTCATAAGGTTAGTTTTTTTTCTTTTTAAACTTTTTTTTGCCATCCCTAATGGTCAATTTCTATTCATGCAAGGGTAAAGTAGACTTTCCCTCTCAAATTCTAACCAAACTTATGCAGCAGACAGGATTTAAAAAATATCTAAAAAAATGAAAAAAGAATAGGATTTAAAGAAAGGAGAATATCTCATAAGTTGAGGGATTCTACGAATCTCTCTTCAGTGCCACCTTTATTCTTCTTTTGAACGAACAAAGTTGTCGCCGTTATTCCAGTCCAAGCAAAACCCATCTCTCGCTACAATTTTGCCATCGTTTTTACGATTGATTTTGTTGTTCTTTTATCAGGTTTCACCACTTTCTCTTTTATCTGACTAATGACATGTGAACCCATTTTTCCCTAATATTGTTTGCAGCATTTGATGACCTGGGCTGGTTTCTGTTCATCATTTCATCTACTAGAAATGAAATCAAAATCAAATTAAAAGCATTCGATGATCTTAGTTATTCATTTTGTTGTACTGTGAATATAATAATAATTATGTTATGTGATTGGAATATTGAATTGCATGAATATTTAAAAGGCCAATTGGTTGGACACTTTGATCATTTATAGTTCCCAAATGAGAATTTTCATGTCATATTATAAATTTTTGTGTTCATGCACTTGATGCCAAGTTTTTCATAGCCTTCATGAACCATAACAAACAGCTAAAAGATGTCGTCTTCAAGCTAGAGGCTCATGAGATGAAAGCAGCTGAGCTACATGGGGATCTCGAGGTCAACAATTTTAAAGAAGTTTAAGAATGGGGAGGTCAGAGTTCTAGTGACGAATGAACTTTCAGCTAGGGGTTTGGATGTGGCGGAATGTTATCTCGTGATTAACATAGACTTACCTAGGGACTCAATTCATTATGCACATCGAGCTGGTCAAATCGGTCGGCTAGGTAGGAAAGGCACTGTGGTAACCATATATGAGGAACTAGATGTGTTTGCTGTGAGGAAGCTGCAAAAACAGCTTAGAGTTCCTATTCCAGCTTGTGAGTTTGCTGCAGGTAAGCTTGTTGTAAACAAGAAGAACAAACTTGAAGAGGCTGTCAATCCAAGGTTTTCTATTTCAAAATTTCGTTATTAAGGTGTATTCAATTTAGAGTTCATTGAAATTTAATGTATTTTCTTAAATGATAAATTTTGATGAAATTCATTATAAGATCTGTTGTGGGTAAATTTTGGGCTATATGAAGGGGCTGGTAAAAGCCCAATAAACTGACCTAGAGAGTTAATCCAATAGACAAAGCCTAAGATCCAAGGGACGGACCCAATAAACGAAGACCCCAGCTCACTATATATCCAGCTCACAGGATGGAGCTCTCAGCTCTTAACTCTCAGCTCTTAGTTCTTAGATACCGACAGCAATCAAATCCGAGACGAATTCGAGCTCCTTAGTTTCGTGCCAAATTCGATCTCTCAAATTAAGGCTTCCCGATCTCATGCCTGTGAGATCTATGCAATCTCGAATCCTAAAGAGCAATTAATGTATGAAGGATCATGTCAGAGTTGTTAATTAATGCAGTATAACTATGGCAGAGTAGTCAGTGTAATTATTGTTTTTTAACGTGTACTACACTTAATTGTAATCTCTCTCTATAAATAGGGGTGAAATCTCTTGTATAGAGAGGAGAGCTCATTTTTAGTGATATGGTCACTCTATCAAAATATACTCAGAGTGGCCAGTGGACGTAGGCACTATTGCCGAACCATGTAAAAATCCATTTGCACTCATTGTTCTTCCTTTCTTCTCTTTCATTTTTAGTTGCTTTTATCTATTGTTATTTGCTTGTTACTCTTACATTCGCAGTCTTTTGCTTTTAATTGCTTTTATTACGTCTATCTTTTTTGTTTTTTTTGTTGTTCTGAATTACTCTCTATTCTTCCTCTTACACTCCTATTTGTTTTCTGCTTTGTTTCTCATTAATTGTAGGTATTGGACTAAGAATCTTCGGTCGACCATTTCCATGTGTCGACATTTTGGCACTAGAAGGATGGCCCAAACTGCAATTTTCTGAGTTCTCAACCTCCATGGCAAGAGGAAGAACTACCAGGGATCTCCAATTCTGAAAAGGTCTAACTTGTAGAAGGGGTCGTTATCCATGTGCCCTGAAGGGTACTACCAGGGACCTCAAATTCACAAAAAGGTGCAACCTGTGAGCTGCGAAACATGCCCTCACAAAAGGTGCAACCTGTGAACTGCTTATCTATGCACTCTGGAAGGTGCTACCTGTGAGCTGTTAGCTCTTGTGTTCTAGAAGATGCTCCCTGTGAGCCGCTACCTCACGCTCTGGAAGGTGCTACCTGTGAGCTGCTACCTTTTGAAGCTTTGGAAGGTACATTCACTACTTATAAATTATTATTATTATTGAGCTCCTATCTACTGCTTATGAACTATTATATTGAGCTCTCATCTATTGCTTGTAAGATATTATATTGAGCTCTCATCTATTGCTTATGAGCTATTATATTGAGCTCTCATCTATTACTTATAAGCTATTATATTGAGCTCTCATCTATTGCTTATGAGTTATTATTATTGACCTCTCATCTGTTGTTTATGAGCTACTATTATCGAGCTGAACCATTATTATTTAGCTTTTATCTTCTATTTATGAGCTATTATTGTTGAACTCATTTCTGCTGCCTATGAGCAATTATTATTATCGAGCTCTGGAAAGTATATTTGTTGATGCTATTATTATTATCGAACTCTGAAAGATCTATGTGCCTTTTGTGAGCTATTATTATTATTATTGAGCTTTAGAAAGCGCGACTGAGCTAATCCATTGTTTTATGTCCACAAGCTGTAAATACTTGTCATTTATTTCTTTAAAGGTGCGTTTGGGCATCTACAAGCTACAATCTGCGAACTATGACTTGCGAGCTATGTCGCATCAAAATCAGCGACTTCTAAAGCCCCCAAGAGATGATCTTGCGGAACGAGCTTTGGCAACCTCTTTCTAAGCAGCCTCAGTTCGTTATTCAGCAGCTTCAGCTCCCTACTCCGCAGCCTCAGCACGTTGTTCAGCAGCTTCAGCTCGCTATTAAGCAGCTTCAGCTCGCTACTCAATAGACTAAGCAGTTTCAGCTCGCTACTCGACAGCTTCAATCATTAATCATTGCTTATTAGAGAAGGTATTGTCGACGTCTAAATCCGATCGATCTAAATTCTTGACCCAATATTACAAATAAAGCAAAATCAAAGCAGAAGCAAGAGAAGAGGAAGAACAGTGAATGCAAGGGAATTTTTACATGATTCGACTTAAAAAGATGTCTACGTTTACAACTGTTTCTCTGGTTATTTTGACAAAGTCATAGTATCTTATTGCTTGATTGTTTACAATGAATTTTCAACCCTTATTTATAGTGTGGGGTGTTGAAATTTGAGTACAATTAGAAAAGTAAAGAATTTTACAGTAATTATACTTCCAAAACCGGTGTCCATCAATTCAAGGATATGCTCCGTCGAAATAGGAGTTTAATTTTATTTCCAATTTAAGTAGTTAACTCTTCCTCAATTTCAGTTGTTGCTTTTCTAGAAGAATTCCCTTAATGAACACTTCGAGTTATGAGCTGGACCTCGTTTTAGACGACCTCAAACTGAGTATAAGGCAGTCTTGACCATAGTTGACTAGCAACTTGAGAATTGAAACAACGATCTAAGAGCTCATTTTTGCAAGTTGAGTGTTGGCGAACTAGGCTTTCGTCTATTGGGTCAGTCTATTGGATCAATTCCTTGAGCTTTTACTTGCCCACTTATGCAATCCCAAATATACCTGTAACATCAGCCCTCTAACTCTCAGTACGATCTATGGATTGGGAGCTCAAGTTCACTGGTAAAAGCTAATGTGTCACGACTTGTCGTGCTGCCTTTTCAAATTTCGTCCCATCCCATGACTTATGGCCACTCTTTAGGTAATCGTACCACTTGCACATCTCGTTTTGTGCGCATTTAATGTGCATGTTTCTCAACTGACAGCTCATGATGACAAATCCCTCAACTCGCGCTACACCGTTAGATCTAAGGCGGTTGATTAGCCCTCAAATCTAACGGTTGGGGTCTTACATTTATATAAAGTGGAGGCTTCTTCCTTTTCCTTCTTACTTTGCTATTTTGAACCTCAAGTTACCGAGCCTCCTTTTTCTTTCATTTTCTTTGACACATATCCTTATGCCGGCACACTTTGGAGAATATCAGCATCTTCGTTTTCAGGCGATCAAGTTTTACTACATTTACAGTAAGTCTACATATCTAACTTTTGATTTTTTTGCTTTATTTTTTTGCATGTGTTGCATTGTGTTTTTTCTAGATCTAGTATTGGCTTGAATGTTCTATATTCTCAATATTATATGTTTACAACTTTTCATTTTCTTTTGATTTGATCTTATTGGTTGGCCTTTCGCGGACTATTTGTTGTTTATAACACTACGTATGCGAGCTACAAGATGATGTATTTATAGGTCATCAGCTCGTAGGTTGAGCCTCTCATGGCCTTAGTGATCTGTATGACATTTATGACCTGTAGATTAGGAAGTCCCTTATTAGAGAATATGAGACTTAGATTTTTAGGCATGGTCTGCATGTAGCGACCTAACTACTCCCTTTTATGTATATCTTCAGGTTGCAGACGCCAATCATACAAAATAGAAGATGATGACTCTTTCAGCTTAAAGGAGCTCGACTCGGAGGAAGTTCGCGTTGTTGAAGAAGTGACCTCTTTGAGTGGTGAGGTCGCTGGGGAGTTCGCAACTTGAGCTAACCCTATTGTAATCCATCAGACCGTTGAAGAACAACGAGCTCGTGGGGTGTTTATCCACTACACCTCGAAAATAAAGTATGATGAGTTAGGGGGAAATTGTTTTTTAGTATCACCTTCCCAAAGGTTACCGTGTCATGTTGCCCTCACCTAACGACCACGCAGCCTATCCGCCCTGAAGGTTTATTGCCATTAGCACCCATCATCTCAGACATGGGCTCAGATTTCCAATCCCTACCTATCTCATCAATCTCCTGGATAGATTGAAGCTCAGCCCCCCAATTCTTTAAAAGGAACGGTCTTCCACCTCCAGTCCTAAAAATCTGCTACCACCTTTTTAGTATCAAGAGTATGGGTGGCTTAAAGAGAGGAATGCGAGATGGGATTTATTATCTCGCAGCTCGAAAAATGAGCTTCAAGGACGTCTTAACTCAAAGCGTTGCAAAGGGCAAGTCTAATATAGGGGATTACAAGTCGAGTTGGTTCTACATTTCTTACTCTTCCTTTAGACAACCTCAAAATTTTGACTTCATCATTAGTCCAGGTAGACGGAGGGGACTGGCTTCTATGAGCTATAGCAAATTTTTTTTTTCTTTTCTTTTTAATTCTTTTTGTTTCACCTCGTAGACGTGACGAGAGATAGGAGAGTTTTCACTGGCAAGGAGATCGAAATTCTTATGACGTTTATTAATTCACAAGAAGGGAGAATCAATCATGCGTTCGATGACAAGCACCACAGGGCCTACCAATTAGGTCATTCTCTGAATAGCGAGCTTCTTAACAACAGGAGAGACATTGGAATTCGGAGTGAAGTCAAGCTCGCCTTTGTTTTCAACACTGCTGGTGAAGCAGGACCAATTCTTGTCCCTCAAGAGACTTAAGAGATGGTAAAGCTCACCTTCCACAAGCCTTCTTCAGCTTGATCTGTCTAGTTTGTAGCCCCCTTCAGTTGCTGTCTCTGTTAAGGTGACCACCTCAGCACTGGTTTCAAGAACTTCGCCAGCCCAGGCCTTAACCTCACAGTTAGAGGTGGTTAAAGTTCGAGATAAGTAGGTAAGAGCTCCTACTCGCGAGATTCAAGCTGCTTCAAGTAGTGGAGTAAAAAAGAAGTTAGCGTTCAAACCCCTTCCACCCAAACAATCATAAATAGATAAAGGTAAGCAGCCCGTGGTCGCAGAGTGAAGAGTTGAGCCACAAGCTAGGGCGCAGCCTGAACACGAGCCAGAAGGGATATACTTTGACGTCGTCCTCGATAACTTACTCGAAATCCTAAAGAGCTCCGTCAGGACCCTGGACAAAGAGGGCTTGAGAGGTGATATCTTGCCTGGCTATATAACTCGCTAAAGTCTGCTGGTAATCTGTAATACCTTTGCCTTTCTTACTTTCTTACTTAGTTACTACATTTCAGGCCGCTATGAGGGCGATGAAATAGATGCAGAAAGTTCACGCTTTTGAGGATGAAAAGAAGGAGTTCGAGAGTGAGAAGAAAAAACTAAAGGACGAGCTCTCGTTCATGACTATGGAGGCTGAGAGAGCCAAGTAATTAGAGCAACTCTTTCTGACCAAGCTGAAGAATGCTGAGGAATCTAGAAATGAGATTAGGGACACTTTGGCTCGTGAGGAAAGTACTCATGTAGCTATAAGGTCAAACTTCACTATTAAGCTCCTCAAGAGTGAAAAGCAATTGATCAAGGAAAAAAACGAGCTGGAAAAGGTCATGCAATAAGTTGAGATTATTGAGAAAATAGTGGAGGAGACTGAGAGGGAGATTGCTCTTACCGAGAAAGAGGTCACCAAAGCTAAGGAGGAAGCCGAGATGCGGGTCACCAAAGTTAGGGAAGAGGCAGAATCAGAGACCTCAAGTAGTTTCCTAAATACTTTATGGGAAGTTCATCTCGGGCTGGACTTCTCGTTCTTTAGTGAAAAGGCGATCGTAGAGGTGGAGAAGTACAATGAGTAGGCCACCCGATCCTCTGCTATTCCAGACGTAGCTCCTTTGAATACTGAGCTCCAAGGTGCGACCTTCCAAGATGAGACAACTCAGGTTGCAGTGCCTTCAAAAGCAACCTCCGATGATACAACTCCCAGAGAATCAGCCTCATAGGGTCAGGGCTTCAAGTAGGCCGCTTGCCGAGTTGAATCTTTCCATGACTTTGTATTTCATTCATCTAGCTTTGCCAGGTCATTTGTAATGAATATTTGGATTTCATTTTGAGGTTTGTTTTTGAATTTATTTGATTCACTTCAATGTTGCGTTTTTATTCCACTTTCTGAATCTTTGAATTTCCTTGATGTACCGTAAGTCGCAAATTAGAGCTTAATTTAAAAATTTAAGTCATATCCAAAAGATCAGGACTTAAGCTAATATAGCAGTGTCGAAGTCGGAACCTCATCAAAGATAGTATAATGTGGAGGTCGGAACCTCAGCAAAGATAACATAATGTTGAGGTCGAAACCTCAGTAAATATAACGTAATGTCGAGGTCGGAACCTTAGCAAATATTGCATAATATCGAGGTCGGAACCTTAGTAAATATAATATGATGTGAAGGTCGGAACCTTAGCAAATATTGTATAATGTAGAGGTCGAAACCTCAGTAAATATAGCGTAATGTTGAGGTCAGGACCTCAACAAATATTGCATAATGTGGAGGTCGGAACCTTAGCAAAGATAGCATAATGTCGAGGTCAGAACCTTTTAGTATAATACTTTGGCAAACTAGTAGGTCGGAATCTTATAGCATAATAGCGAGCTAATAGATCGAGATCTTTTAGTATAATAGCGAGCTAATAGGTCGGGACCTTTTAACATAATAGTGAGTCAATAGGTCGAAACCTTTTAGCATAATGGTGAGTTAGTAGGTCGAAACCTTTTAGCATTATGACAAGCTGTCCAATAAGTTGGAATCTCAACTAATAGCATAACGTCAAGCTATGTAGTGGATCGGAACCTCGGCTATCATAACAAAAATTTTTCAAGCTATGTAGTAGGTCAGAATCTCGACTAACATAGCAAAATTTTGTCGAACTATGTAGCAGGTTGAAACCTTGATTGTCATAGCGAAATTTTGTCGAATTATGTACTGGGTTGAAATTTCAACTAACATAGCGAAATTTTGTCAAGTTATGTAGTAAGTTTGAACCTCGACTATCATAGTGAAATTTTATCAAGTTATGAGTGGATCGGAACCTTGACTAACATAACGAAATTTTGTCAAACTATGTAGCGGGTCGGAACCTCGACTAACATAGCGAAATTTTGTCGAGCTATGCAGCGGGTCGGAACCTCGACTGTCATAGCGAAATTTTGTCGAGCTATGTAATCAGTCGGAACCTCGACTAACATAGCAAAATTTTATACAGGGGGTCGGAACCTCGGCTGTCATAGCAAAATTTTGTCGAGCTATGTAATCAGTCGGAACCTCGACTAACATAATGAAATTTTGTCGAGCTATGCAGCGGGTCAAAATCTCGGCTGTCATTGTAAAACCCAAAACTCTGTTTTATAATAAATAATTTATTTTTCCGATATATAGGATATTTGGATGAAAAAGAGATCCGTGTGAGTAATAATTTTCGAAAAACGAATCTCGCGAATTAAAGTTTTGAAATTAATATTAGAATTAATGGAAACTAAACTGAAGCGAAGATAAGTGTTTTCGAAGAGATTTTAAATTATTCAAAGTACATTGGACAGAAGTACTCTATTTGATTATTATCCCGTATATAGTATTTATGGAGAAATAAAATAATTTTCAGTATCTGGATGTGAAAATTTAATTTTGTAAAATTTTCGAATGGGTCTAAGGATGATTTTTAATTTTGAAATCATAAAACAACTTAATACGGACTGATCCAGATAAGTAACTGAATTCTAATGAAGTTTTTGAATGTAGAATTGGATTATAATATAATTTTCAAATTGACCGAAAATGGATTCAGACATGATAATGAAAAAGCGTGAAAAGGAGTAATGAAAAAAAAAATTCATGTTGGACAAGTGTTAAATAAAGAAAAAGAAATGTGTCAAGTGTGTGGTGATGAGTGAAGATTGAGTGACAAGTGTATGTTAGAAGACAAGTATATATATAGTGAAATTAAAACGAACAAATGCAAGAGATAGCACAACCCCCTCATTCGGTCAACCTCACAAACTCTCCTACTCTCATGACTACTAACACTCTCACTCGGTCATTGAAGCAAACAAAAAGCAAAGGACAAACACAAGAAGCAATTTGGTTAACTAAGGGGTATTTAGGCCTAGAGAGTCACAAGGGATGTTCGGTCACAACACAAAAGAAACGAATATGAAACTTTGTATTTGGCTTTAAGAGGAGAAAAGGAGAGCTCACCCGAGAGAGAAACCAAGAGGATAGCTACGAGTTTAGTGATTTTTGAAAGAAATTTTGAAGAGTTCATCACATGCAAGGGAAACCAAAGGGGACAACACCTATTTGGAGGATTTGAGAAGCATTTTTAAAAAAACCTACCTCATGCAAGGGTTGTAGACCAAGCTAGAAGCCATTTCCATCATTTCCAAAAGGTAAGTTTTTGTTTCCATGGATTTTTGTTAAAGACATGGATGAATTTTTGTGAAATATGCTTGGGTTTTAGGATTTGAAACCTCATTGGTGTAAAGGTTGATTTGTATGTGAATTTAAAGTAAAAAATCAAGTGATAAATTTATCATGCATGTGGTATCCAATTCAGCCAAAAAAAGAAATTTATGAGGTTGAATGAATTTTGTTGTTTTGTCATAATTTTGGTGTTGTTTTGATATGAATATAAGTGCAAAACTTGATGGAATATTGGTATGATAATGCATGTAGAATTCGGCCATGGAGTCGTTGTAATGGTTGAAGTTAATTTTTGATTGTTTTGTTATGAGATTGTTGTGATTTGGATGAGTAAAATGCTTTAAAAATGTTAATTTGGGTGCTGCATGTGCATTCGGTCAAGAGGGGACAGATTTGATCCATTTTGAGTTGAGTTATTGAGTAGTTTTCATGCTAGGCAACATGATGAAATATTGGATTTTGATATTGAAATGAAAAACTAAAAGTTGGTACCATTGCATGGTGTATATTTGGTCAAAAGTGTGTTCAAATGATAAAAATTTGTTTTTGATTGGCTTGTGTGATTTTATGAGATATTTAGATGATGGAATTGGCATGGAAATCGAAAGAAAACTTGTTAAATGTTAAATAATCATTTTGCGATTAAACGTTTCGTAATCGTCTGAAAATGATACTTGGTGAATTTAAATGAAATTTACATTATTCTTCGAGGTGTTTGAATGTGAAACTAATAAGAAAATGTAATAAAATTGATGGTATTAATATGAGCTAGGTTCGACCAACACAGGAAGTTATTAATTCGAAAATGTCGTTTGATTCGTTAATATGAATGTAGGCTTTGTATGATGTCGTTTGCTTGTTTAAATAATTAGAATTTCGAACGGAAGATAAACGTGAATAATTGATGTTGAAACGACTTTAAAAAGGATGTTTCGAATTGTTGATATAATAATAAGTGATTATGAAATTATTCGAACGAATAGTGTAGGTTGTGATGTAACCTAAAAATAGAATACGAAAATATGTAGGTTACGCGGAGGTGAGGAAATCTTTCTGTTGAATTTAAACTTATTGCGAACTAGGAAAAAATGTAAGTGTCCTAATAAAAATGTTTTGAAATATTTATATTTCCATTCATGTTGATTTTATATGGTGAATTTAAATTCATGTTGTTTACGAATGAAAGTTTACTTTTACGATGGATGAATTGCCATACGAGAACCATTTTGCATGAATTATTGAATATTTTGCATGGAATGTGAATGATTTAATGAAAAGCAAAATGAATGGAAATAATTTGTGAGCCTATGGTATGTCTTAAAGGTATCTCGATATTACCGGTTGAGATTAAGTACGCTAAGGATGCATTGACAGTGTTTGTCGGTAGTGTCTGTCACTAACAGCGAGAGAGAATGTGTCCGTTGATTTAATCTTGTGTGTCGCCCAATGCATGTATAGGGTATATTATTAGCTAGTTTCCACCTGAGCGAAGATAAATTCCGCTTCGTAGCGAAGATGAATTCCGCTACGCAAATACCGGATAGATGTCTTGAGCGAAGGTAAATGCCACTCCTAGCGAAGGTAAATTCCGCTACTAGATATCAAATAGATAGCCTGTGCGAAAGTAAATTTCGAACCGAGCGATGGTAAATTCCATTCTGCCATATATCAGTATACCGTGTGGAATGAATTATCAGGGGTTGGTTTATTTACTTAAAAGTTTTTCGAAAACTGAAATACCACCACTATTTACGATTTATGACAGAAAATGAAATCATGCAAAACGATATTTTATGCATCGATTGATACTTGAAAGACATTTAAAAATCGTCTTCTGAAATCAGAAAGTTTGCTTTTTAATACGTTATAAAATTTATAGATTTTCGATGCATGGATTGTAATGCTATTAATGTTTATTCATGCTTTTAAATTTTATATGGTTCTCAGGAAATTTATTTAATATTTACAACATGATTATATTTATGAAAATATGTTTAAAGTTTTTAGAGAGGATATTTTGAAATTAAATTGAATGGAAATAGACATGACACTCACTAGGTTTATTAGCTCACCTAGTTTTACTGTTTTATAAATAAAAACCTTCTAAGGACATGTACAAGTGCGGATACTACAGTAGCAGAGACTCCAACCCCAGAGTAGCCCGTTGTTGTCGAGTGTTGTGTTGCTGTGAAATTTTGTGAACACATGTATGATATTTACGATTTTAACATCTTGTGAAACAAATTTTGTATATAGTTATATATATCTTTTGGAAAACTTGTTTATACATGAGTTGTTTATAATTCCAAGTTATCTTTTAAATTAAAGCATGATTGTGATTGTTTGTAATTTTGAAATGAAGGCCTGAGGTCTAGTAGTTGAGATTTATATTGAAATAGAAGTGTACAGATTTTCAGTGAACTTTTACAGGGTGAAATTTTTAGAAAAACAATCATTATGCCGTCAAAATTTTTATAAATTCTGTTTGTAAATGTAAATTTAAAATGAAGGAAAAAAAATTCCCACCCATTTTTGTTAATTGAGAAAATTCTAAAAGTTTAATAAAAGCTTAGTTTCACAGGTACCTTTTAGTGGGAAAAATTCTTGACTAGAAGGTCACTGTGGGGTTACTGGACAGGTCACCTTGAGTATAAGAGTTGGGGCCCGTCAGTCATAGCGAAATTTTGTCGAACTATGTAGTAGGTCGAAATCTCAACTAACATAGCGAAATTTTATCAAGTTATGTAGTGGGTTGAAACCTCGACTAACATAACGAAATTTTGTTGAGCTATGTAGTGGGTCGAAACCTCGACTATCATAGCATGACTTAATAAAATTCCACCAAAGAGAAACTTGGTGGAGAGGTCGCTGTTCACTTTTATATTTGGTATTTAATAAAGAAATTAATAGAGCAATTATTCAGAGTAAAGCAGAATTGAAAGATTGAATCATAAGTTACCGTACCCAACGTTCATACGACCTATTGGATGTACCTACAATGTGAGGGCCACCATGTATGGTGAAGATGGTCCTTATCGTGAGTTCATCTTCTTGTTTCGGAGCTCATTGGGGCTACCACTGTGTTGGCTGTAGTGGTTGTTGAAGTCATTGTTGTTGAGATCGCGAGTTTGCTATTCACACCACATAGTCTCTCAAGCGACCTCTCTCGATTAGATCTTCAATGATGTCCTTTAACGCCCAACATTTTGAAGTGGTGTGCCCGACCTCATTATGATGGACACAAAAATTATTCTTGTTTCTAAGGCTAATGGGAGTCCTCATGGGATTGGGCTTTCCGAAATCCTCCATGTTCCTTTCCGTTACAAAGAACCTGTCCGATGTAACTGACAGGATGTTGTAGCTATCATAACGACCTTAAAGCTAAGGTTGTTCATTTATGGGCTCATTCCTGGCCTTCTTAACCACCTGATTGTTTGAGCCATTATTCCGACCTTCACTTCCGTTTCCACCATTATTTCTTTTCTTGATTGGTTGGAATTGCCCATTTCATCGTTTCAATTAGACTTCCTGGGGTCGAAGGTCTTCTCTCATCTAATCTCCTTGGCAGCTCGCTCGTAGAACTCACCCAGATCACTCACTGGAGATTTGTAGCTACTCTCATATAGCTTCATATCCTTGTGAAGCCCGACTGAGATCGCAGTTAGGATGCTTTCGTCTGAAGGGCTCTCTACATTGCTGACTTCACATCTAAACCTGGTAATATAATCTTTTGGAGGTGACAAGATAACACGAGTTGCCTCTTCAAAGCTCTATGTTGGCTGGTGAACTTTCGTTGACATTGCTCTCGGTTATCTATTCTGCGAGCTATGAGACTCTTAAACTAGATCCATGGAACGTCTCCTAGAGTGGCTAAGAAAACACAGTACTTGACCAACGGATTGGCCATCTGGAGATCCATTTGGACATTGAACACATCCAGGTGATCATAAGAGTTGTTATCTTTATTGTACTGAGAAATGTTGATGACCTTGAATCTGTAAAAGAGAGGTAGTGTCTCGATCTCCCTGGTGAAAGGGGTCTTCTTCCCATATTGATCATGCTGGTTTGAGGTATCGAAGCGTGCCTTAAGTTATTGATCCCTCTGAAGGAGCTCCTCTATTCTTGGGTCCTGAGCGTTGTGTCCTCTATTGTGCTCACGACTTGAGGAGTAGCGACCTGGTACATATCTCTGACTAGCCCTCTCTCTTAAGCTTGCAGGACGTGGAACTTCCTCCTCTTCTCGAACTTGGCGACTTTCAACTCTCAAACGTGAGTTGCAGGAACGAGCTAAGCCGGCGGCTGCTGGCACTTCCTCTCGTTGCTACTAGTAAACTTCTCTTTGAGCAATAGTCTCAGTTGTGGGCGCATTTTGTGCTTAAGTCTATGCCAGCACCTTGACTGCATTCTCAAGTTATCGCACTGTATTTTCCAACATCTTCTGCTGTTAGTGCCATACCTGTAGCCCCTCAGCTGTAGAGACCATCAGTGTTGGTTAGCGAGGGGCTAGTAAAGGCATACCTACAGTAGCGTCGCTTGTAGGGACATGAGACACGTCTGCCATAGGCACAGTTAAATCCTCCATTCATTGGTTGTCATGTTGTTGTTGATCCGTCTGCCTCTCTAGTTGATTAGCCACTGCATCAGAACTTCTGGTGGTTCTTCCTCTTGCCATGACAGTTGAAAATTCAAAAGATTATAGTCTAAGCCCTCCTACTAGAACCAAAATGTCAACATTTGAATCAAATTGACCTAAGTTCTTGAACCAATACTACAAATAAAGCAAAATCAAAGTAGAAACAAGAGAAGAGGAAGAGGAAGAACAATGAATACAAGGGAATTTTTACGTGGTTCAGTCCAAAAAGATGCTTATGTCCATAATTGTTTCTCTGGTTATTTTGGCAGAGTCACAGTTTCTTATTGTTTGATTAATTACAATGAATTTTCAACCTTTATTTATAGTGTGGGGTATTGCAATTTGAGTACAATTAGAAAAAGAAATAATTCTACATTAATTATATTTCCAAAACCGGTGTCTATCAATTCAGAGATATGCTTCGCCGAAATAAGAGTTTAATTTTACTTCAATTCTGATAGTTGACTCTTCCTCAATTTAGGTTATTGCATTTTTGAAAGAATTCCTTTAATGAACACTTAAAGCTGCAAGCTAGACCTCGCTTTGGACGACTTCGAGCTGAGTATAAGGCAGTCTTAACCATAGTTGACCAGCGACCTGAGAACTAAAACAGTGATCTAAGAGCTCGTTCTTGCGAGCTGAGTGTTAACGAACTGAGCCTTCATCTATTGAGTCAGTCCATTGACTCAGTTCCTTGGGCTTTTACCAGTCCACTTATACAGTTTCAAATATACCCACAATAGGTATGTTTGTACATTTACTTTTTACCTACAGAACATCAAGTAAATTGTTAAAATGGAATTGTTTGATACTAAAACAAAGGTGTTCGACAAAATGTCACTGAGATGAATGGAAGAAAAAACTAAAATGAGAATAAGTTTTTCGAAGCTCGCTTGTGCTCCATCAAATGGCTTTTTAGCTTTTTCTTCCATTCATCTTAGTGACATTTTTTCGAACACCCTCGATGGAGCCACAATTACTGCTTCATTCTCACTTTCATTAATACCATTCAAAGATTTTTCCTTCAATTAACCTACTTCAAACAGTATGGGAAGCACAAACCCCAATGTCTTCCCTGACCCTGTATAGGACTAAATAACAGCGTCACAATTCTTTAGAATTATAGGAATTGCTACAACCTGAACATTAGTTGGAACCATGAAGTCTTACCTCTCTAACCTCTCTAACAACAGAGGCGAAAGCCCAAGCTCAGAAAACTATTTCACAGCAAAAAGAGTCGAGTCTATCTCTAACGATTTTCTCACCCCCAACACCTTGATCTTATCACTTCTAATCGTCTTCACTCACTTTTCACAACCTCAATATCGTTAAGACTATGCTTCTCAACTTTCTTAGTTCTACTCCTCTTCTCTATCTCAGACTTACTCTTGAATCCAAGACTCGCAAGAGTGAGAGGTTCACGATCACTACTACTAACCCGATTCAAGAAACGTACATTATTTTCAAAACAAGCCATCGTAGAAAATTCGATAACCTACAAAAGGGTAACAAATCTCCCACAAGAAGAAGCAAACGCGTTGAAAGTAATGCAATTATCTTGATCAATATCTTTCGATACACATAACCATACCACCCTCCTATTATGTGTCTCATCCCAGTAAAAAAATCACAACCAAACGTTATCCAAAAACACTTAAGTTCTTGGGTTCAAATCTTTAAATAGCTACTAATTCTATAAATAAAAAGGCTAAAACCCTACGAAAACATATAAGCAAAAATTCAGGCTAAGGTCCCAACATAAGTTGTCTTCGTAGTAGGAGGTCCCAACAAGTATAAACAAATTTTATGATCCTCAATTAACAAAAACACAAAAAATAAAAATAAAAAATAAAACAAGGAAGTTAAGGTGGACCTCTCTTCCATCATTTTAGTAAAATTGTAAGTTTAAATCTTGCTATCCTGCCTTGGTTAATTTTTAAATTTTTAAATTTGAGTTAGCTTAAAAAAGATTAGAAAATACGCAGTTTCAACCAATTTTCTGAATATTTATGTAAGTTGAGATGAAATAATATAAGACTAAGAGTATCAAATTATGTCATGATTAATAGCACATAGATGTTTGGGTCTATTGGATTTAAAGACTATCCAAAACCGAGCACATGGCAGTTCATTAATGAAACCAATACCACATGCAAACCCCTAAAGATAGTCCACCAAAATTGTCAATAGTTTGGTCCCTCCAAAGTCCAAACTCAAGAACACTGTTCCAATATAATTTATGAATATATGGATATAATGATTTGGCTAAGTGTAGTCGAGAGACATGTAAAACAGTCTCTGCAATCATTTAGATACCTATCTAGCTTGTGCATAAATTACTATAGCATGGTCCCCGTTTTCAATTAACTGAAAATGCCTTAGATTCTTCCTTCATCCTAGGGCCGGGTCCATCATGCTAGGGCTTGCAATTTGTTAACATATCACGATAACAAACAACACAACATTGTCGACATATAGTTAATTATTCCTATCAATATGAGGTTTAACTGAGTTGTAAATCTATATTCAACTCGACCATAGATATGTTGATATAAGGTGTCAAGAATTGTGTCAATATGCTAATTACAAAGTTGTATCATAATTCATATAGGGAAAAAGTCATGGCTAAGCCTAAGAGCAATAATTTGGAGGTAGCTTTATGCAACATCATGTTCATGTGTTTTTCATGCATGGTTGGTGGCGAAACTTGGGTTGCTAACAAGTGCCTTTTCATCTTTGATGTATGAAAATGACCATTCACTTGCATATATATATATATATATATATATCCTAAATACAAAGTTGTATCATATAGGGAAAAAGTTGTGGCTAAGCCTAAGACCAATAATTTGTGGAGGCAGCTTTGTGCAACATCATGTTCATGTGTTTTTCATACATGGTTAGTGGTGAAAATTCGGTTGCTTACAAATACCTTTTCATTTTCAATGTATGAACATGACCATTCACCTGCATATATATATATATATATATATTGGAGTAGATGAAAACCTAGGCCTAAGAACATAAGCCCAAAGCTTACTGAAGTAAATTGGCCCAATGAGTCAGTCAACATTGGTTCACGACCTAACTTGCTTATTGCCTGACGAGCCCAATGATCTAACTGGTTAAATGCAAACTAGTCATATTTAGTAGATCGACATAGTAGTTCGATCGATCAAGATATGACCCAATCTCTAAATGGATCCACTGAACCATCCAATTGATTTGATGTTGGACTAACAGATCGATCAACTTAGTAAGGACTCAGTGACTATTGTCCTTTATCAACTTAATCAATACGAGTTAAGTCCCATCAGGATTCAACTACTTATTAAACAAAAACAGCTTGACTGAGAATCAACCTCATTCTCTAAAATATAGGGATAAATATGATCTTTTCTAGATTCACATAAACTCAAACTCCTAGACCTATTTGAATTAGGTCATATCTGACTCTGTAATAGGGGACGTCTATAGAAGGGTTCTTAACCCTTAGACCAAGGGATGGGCTTTTTCGTAGTGATACCGTCATTATGTTGGAATCACACTAGATCATTTAGACCCAACTTTGGTTAATATTTAGGATATAATCCACTATGCATCGTACTTTTCGGCACTCCGTTAGCTTAGCCTACCTAGTGTACCATCGTCGTAGAACCATCGCCCCTGATTCATCTTAAACCGACATTCATGCTAAAGTGGTTAAGTGCATCTGACCTCTTTCACATCGATCATCTTTATTTTGTTCTATTTATTGCTTTATTGTTCATTGTTACAATTGATTTATTGACTTGAGCATCGAAGGGTTTTTAACCAGCACCACACCAATGTTAAGAGTATCTTGCTCTTTGTTTGATTTGTGTATGACTTAGGTCACCAGATTTCAAAAAAAGTTGACCAACAATATATATATATATATAGAGAGAGAGAGAGAGAGAGAGAGAGAGAGAGAGAGAGAGGGGACACTTAGCCATTATAGCATGCCTTTTAAAGTGCAAATTGTGGACGAATGAACTACAAGGTAGATAATGGACCTGAAAAGACAATATGCATGTGAAAGACAATAATGCATTTCACATGATGATTTTCATTCCATGATTGGAAATTGCAAGAATCTTCCTCTCTTTTTCCCCTGTCACACATGACTTTCCTCGAACATATGTATCTAGACAAGTCGTAGTACTAGTATGGTGAACTTTTTCAACTTTGTTCAAGGCTTGATTTGATAGAAGTAAAATGGTCTAAAAGGGTCTAGGCAACTACCCATGGGAGGAAAAACTTGCAACCATTTAACTTTCTACAACCTAGATAGCTGCCAAAGACCTACTATATTTATAATATATTTATAATAAATTTAAGCTTTAACTACCTTACTTGATTATTAACTTTATTAATAAATTATAATTTTTGAATTGAATTTAATAACTACTCTTACAACTAATCTAAGGTCTACAATTTATGGGTAAGGTTACTAATTGGATAAAGTAGTTAGACCCATGAATTTAATGCAACACAAATCAAACCTTAACATATTTCCTTTATCTTTTGTCAATCATAAACCTTAAATAAGAATGAAATTTTAGTTATTTGAGCTATATTGAGCAAATCTACATGTAATACATCTATTAAGTATAGCATTTTCTAATGTTTAGAACTGTTTCTTTGAGATATATATATATATAATAACAAAAAGCTAGAAGTCAACCTAGGTACAATAAATTTATAATATATACGTATACATTTTTTAATTCTGACATCAATAGTTAGGGGTTTGTCAAGAATAACTCTGTATATAAGATCCAAAAATTGGCTCCCATGACATTGGAAGATATATACTCTCATACGATAGGAGGAGACATCTCCAAATACAATAGGTAAAATGTATAAGGAGACTTGAATTCTTATCATGGACGTGAAAGAGATATATATATATATATATATTAAAATATGTATTTTTTACAATAGTTGTACTTTTAAAATGATAACTCCCTTATTTTAAAAATATGGATCAATCAATCAAATTTATCTATTACATTCTCTTTCCTAAAATAAATTTTCTCTCCTATTTACTTCAAATACAATTGTTGAATTTGATTAGTTGGACATTACTTTGTAAAGTAAGGGAGTCCTTATTTTAAAAGTAATATATATATATATATATATATATATATATATACACACACATATATAAGACTTTTATAATTATGACGTCCTAACTTTAAAAAGTAAGAACTAACCAATCAAATTCACTCATTGTATTTTCTCTCTTAAAACAAATTCTCTCTCCTATTTAATTCAAATGAAATAGATGAATTTAATTGATTGATCCTTACTTTTTAAAGTTAGGACGTCCTGATTATAAAAGTTTCATATATATATATGGTTAAAGAAAATTCTTAGCCCTAAAAACAAATTTAACCATTTTAACCCATAAAATGGGTTTAAAAACGATGGGTTAAGAACAATTATTTTTAAAAAATAATAATTTTTTTGTTTGAAGGTAAAAATGAACAGCTTTTATTTGGAATAAAAATATATTATCATTTTGGATATTTAATAATTTTTTCCTCAATTTTATAAAAATATGTTTAAAGAATAATTTTTTTATTAATTATTTTCCATGCTTTTGGAACCATATATATTTTTTTGAGGTACTAAAACGAACTTATGAGACAATCGGGATCAATTTGATAGGATCCTAATAGTACAGTTCGGATCAACGGCCCTCATACGACTAAAAGTCACTCACAATAAAGTAAGAGACAACTCATATATATATATATGAGAAAATCTCATCTTTATTGAGTGGGGTGGAGTATTTGATCCTTAGTTTTGAAATCAAAACTACTTGTGTGTTTCCACTACACTACGGGACGATTGACGCTGTTGGAACCTTATTAAAGGTCAAAGTTTGCGGAAGTCTCTTGAGTTGATTCCTCCCTGCCCATTGAAACCGACCAAAAGAAAAGATTCGTGGTAATGGGCGAAGATGATACAATTAATAATAGAAACACATGATCTCCATGCTTTTGATTTCGCATCGTCACACTTGTCAATATAAACTCACTTATCTACATTTTAATGAGTGAAAACATCAAGCGTAAAACAAACTTTGCCTGTTTTATTCGGTTGTTACATTAGTTTGAACACGTCTTGTAACACACAACATTCATGCACTCGAACATTCCATGATTGGTGTCCCGACGGTCCAGACATGCCATAGTGACCGCAGCCCACATGCAACAGATGAAGACAGAAAATTGTCCGACCTTTTCATATGCTGGGCCCAGCTAACTCCTACAACATTCCCTTGCATTTTAGTGATTTGAAATGCTTTGAAATAAAATTCCAGAGGCAGATAGCTAGTGGCTGCGGTGGCACTCAACCCATGGGCTTGGCTCACCGGTCAAATATTTATAATTCGATTTATACTTAAAATCTTAAAAGTGAGGATAATTTTTTCATACAATATAGGTCTCTTTTACCGATTATAGGAGCTCAATTTTATACCACATCTTAGAGACTCTAATCCAAAACGTCCGATAAACTATACGATATATATAATATTTGTGTAATAATTTTAAAAAAAAAAAAAAGAAAGAAAGAAATAGAATTCCAAACTACCCTTCATTTTTTTACTTTTTCTTTTCTTCTAACTGTATTTTGGGTCGCAGCTTCTTTCTTCCATTGTTTTCATATGCTGTCATGAATGATGCATAATTTCAGGATTTAAACTTTCAAAGTTACCCAACATACCCATCACACTTAAAAATATCTGAGGTACGAATCACGTACATATCAATATAGAAATTATTAGTTGCAGACTGGTCCATACATTTTTATTCGATCTAGATTTCTTTTAATAAAATAAAAATAAAAATAAAAAAAGAAGAAGATTCTATGATCTAGATTACTGGCTGTGTATTTAAAAAAAAAAAAAAAAAGATTACTGTTTGTGTAATCTAAATATGTGATTGACAATGCAACTTGGTCCGTATTATTAATGACTATATAAACTAATTGCTTATAGATACATCGATCCATTTATGTTGGTTGGAGCATAGAACATATTTGTTTATTAACACTTTTTATATAACCATTTGGTCATTTTTTTCTCAATATATACACGTTTATTTTAGTAGAATCAAACGCTTCTTTAATAAATTAAAAAAATTTTTTTCAAACAATTATGTAAAACAAAATAAATGAACTTAAAAAAATAAATGAATAAATTAGTTTTCATTATTTTACAAATTTTTGTAATGACATAAAAAGTCAAGCATATATAGCAATTCTCTTGACATTCTAATTGCCTTCAATTTATACGTATGTCCCTATCTCATTTAAAGATGGTAGATGTAGAAATACCGATCAAACGCATGCGTGCTTATATATGCATGAATCATGATGCATCAACCCACTACCACTAGAATGATAGAGGAAGCTATATTAATCCAAGATTGGAGGAGATTATATAAATTCAACAAGTTTTACTTTTATACATTATTAAAACATTTCTTTTTGTTACTCCATTAACTCGACTAGACAAGACACTAACAAACTTTCTGTTATATAAATGATGATAACTTAGCCGACCAATAAGACAATATAATTTTTTTTTCCCTTACCTTTTGTAACAGAACTTGTTAATAATTGCAGTAACTGGGGGGTAGGGTAAATTATGATTCAAAAAGTTAGAAACCTACCCCAGTTGAATGTAACACTGTTACCATTCAAACAGGTTTGGTGTTAGTTGGAGTAGTGATTGCTTTTAGAAAAATCTTGAGACAACAAACATCAACCGTAATATGTGTGTTTTTTTCTTATCAGATTCAAGGACAGCCAGTCTTTTACGTTTCAAAGTTTTCATACCCGCCGTCTGCCCGTTGATTTAAACTTGGCCATTATCATAAATTAATTATTTAATCAATTAATCAATCTCCACTTTAAGATATATATTTAAGTTCATAATTAATTATTTAGTCAATTAATCAATCTCTACTTTAAGATATGCATTAAAGTTCAGAACAAAAGAGAGACACATTTAAAAAAAAAAAAAAACAACAAAAGAGAGATACACTGATGATGGGTTTTGACGGTTATCTATCGTGAATCGTGGTGCACTATTAATAATAGAGGAAATGTCACGTGGTGGCACTTTCAATTATTGCAATAACAATTTTATCCAATTTCAATAAAATTAACAATTGAGTCTCAAGCCCTATTTTTTTGGACACAAATACCCTTTCTAAAATTAAAACTGGTGATTTTGGGAGGCAAATATTCTCTCTTCTGCATTCTCTCTTCTGCTGCTCCTCTTACTCTTTCATTCTCATCTTCTTCACAGCCACCATCCACCATCGATCTTCATTCTCGTCTGCACTACGAATTCCAACTTCATTCTTGTATGTACCATCCAGCTTCATTTTCGTCTTCACAGCCACCATCCAGCTTCATTTTCGTCTTCACAACCATCATCCAGCTTCATTTCATCGTCTTCACAGCAACCATCCAGCTTCATCCAGCTTTATTTTCGTCTTCACAGCCACCATCCAGCTTCATTTTCTTCTTCACAGCCACCATCCATCATCTATCGTTATTCTCTTCTGCGTGACAAATTTCATCCACCATCTACCAGCGACCATTCTTTTCATCCACCATCCATAATCTTCTTCTGCACTACGGGTAATATATCTTAACTTTTGAACACCAAGGTGAGGAGTATGAATAATACCAGTTCTGTCTGGGTGTGACTAGTGGTGCATTGGGTTGATGAAAAAATACCAGTAACGAAAACACTAGTCACACCAAGGTAAGGAGTGCGAGTAATACCAGTTCTGACCGGGTGTGACTAGTGGTGCATTGGGTTGATGAAAAAAAACCAGTAACGAAAACACTAGTCACACCAAGGTGAGGAGTGTGAGTAATATCAGTTCTGTCTGGGTGTACTAGTGGTGCATTGGGTTGATGAAAAAAAACCAGTAACGAAAACACTAGTCACACCAAGGTGAGGAGTGTGAATAATACCAGTTCTGTCTGGGTGTGACTAGTGGTGCATTGGGTTGATGAAAAAAAATCAGTAACGAAAACACTAGTCACACCAAGGTGAGGAGTGTGAGTAATACCAGTTCTGTCTGGGTATGACTAGTGGTGCATTGGATTGATGAAAAAAAACCAGTTGCAAAAACACTAGTCACACCGCGACAGAACTGGTATTACTCACACTCTTCACCTTGGTGTGACTAGTATTTTCGCTACTGGTTTTTTTTCATCAATCCATGACACCACTAGTCACACCCAGACAGAACTGGCATTACTCACACTCGTCACCTTGGTGTGACTAATGTTTTCGCTACTGGTTTTTTTTCATCAACCCAATGTACCACTAGTCACACCCAGACAGAACTGGTATTACTCACACTTCTCACCTTGGTGTGACTAGTCCGATACCGCGCATGCAAGACTGACACAGGCAACTCGATGGCAAAGGGCAGACGACGACGACGACGCTGCGTGGCTCTGTGCACGGTACGGACAAACGACGGCGGGTGTTGATTTTGGGGGAGGTAGAGGTTGTTGTTGCTTTTGGGAGGCAAAATGTTTTTTTCAAGGTTTGATTTTGGGGGGAACATTTTTTTTCAAAACCTAACTATTATTACACATTTTTGCTGGAAGAGTATTTTGGTACTTTTATATATCATTTGGGACTCTATTGTCACATTTTCTCAAAAGGAACATAAATATTAAGTCAATACTTAAATATGTTACTTTTGTCCTTGTCCCTTAATAATATTTTAGTTTTAATGGGTGTTTTGGTACTTTACTTCACATTCAATGGTTAGAAGCAAAGGAGCAGACTAGCAACTAACTAGTGGTCAGGGACATAGCACTGTATCGACTAGAGTAGGCTCAACCTACCCTAGCCTAGTGCACCTTAAAAAAATTACTTATTTGAATATATAAATACATTATTTATTAATTTTTTAATACCAAAATAAATACATATTTATTTTAGAGAAAATAATCTATTACATGAATTTTATTGTCATATTTAATTTATTTCATATATTAAATATGAAATTTTATTAAATTTTTCATATTTTACTTATTTTAATCACAATATTAATTATATAATATATTACTTATATTTAATATTTTTTATTTTTAATACATTTTTAAATTATGATAGTAATTATAAATTAAATTATCAAAATATAGATTGTCTATATTTAAATAAAGGTTGTTGATGTCATAGTATTATTATGTTATAATTCATATTTGATAAATTTGATTATTTAGACATTTTAGATGCAGCTCAATTAATATTTGATTTTACTTAGATTTCATGTTTCTTCCATATTTCTTTTACTCTTTTTATTTTTATTTTTGTTAATATATTTATTTATAATATAAATTTTTAGGGATAAAATTTATTATATTTCCTTTTATTAGGTATACTTATGTCATTTTAATTTATAAAATATTTTAAAATTTTATTCTAACCCACTCCTTTATAGAATTTTGACTACCTCCTAGTCATGGTGCACATATAATGCTTGTTAAGCTTTTATCTTGAATAAGATTCTTTCATTCATTTCCATCTTTGACGGTGAGAAGAACTTAGATGATGGTAATATTGATAACGGTTTAATTACCTTATTCAACCACTAATTTTACCTATCAATTAGAGTTATTGGATTGACTGTAATAGTCACTCTTACAATCAATCCAAATACTTTAATTAAAGAATAAGATTAATAACTGGATAAAGTAGTCAAACCCTGTTAATAATATATGGTCTTGTGAAACACATAAACAAGTTATTGGAAAGTCAGAGAAAAACATTTGTTAATTTTTACTTATTCTATTTATTATCCTGCTCCTTTAAAAATAAAAAATAAAAAAATCGTTTTTTAAGTTTGTACTGTAAGACGTCACTTATAGCCAGGGGCCCAGACTCCCACCATTTTTTTTTCATATAATTTTGGCTTGTTTTCTTGGCGCTTATCTTTTAATGCAGTCCGCTCTCGCGTCTGTATAATAGGCATCGATAACAATTAATTTAGAGTTCAAGAGATCAAATTTCTCATAAATGGCTTACGTTTCCTAAGTGCATAATTTTGGTTATTATTTAAATTTTAATGTCGATGAGTAGTCACTTCATTATATATCATATCCATTAATCAAATACAATTGTTTTGTCTTATTCAAATTATTTTGAACTTCTTGCTTCAAATATACATATTTTTTTCAATGACTGAAATAAATTCAGGGATTAACTGAAACCAAACAAGATTTTACTTTTAGACACGATCTGAGGAGTGACTCACATTCAAGAGAGATTAACCCATGTATAGATAGAGAGGAGATCCCACATAATGTAGGAGAACAACCCACACATTTTTATATGATGGGAGAGAGATTTTTGCTTTTGACAAGAGTTGAAATAGATACCTAAAAGACACTAAGTAAATGGCAGTACCAATATGCCACTGACCAACTCTTCTTGCTTCAAATTTTTTGTAGTATATGTTTGCAATCATTTTATTAATAATATAGATTTTTTATTTTGACATATCCATATAATTTTATAATAACCCTTAAACAAAACTGAGATTAGAATATATTTAATTCAAAATTATACATTCAAATCTTTCCTATTCAATCAAATAAAAACATATAAAGCAATAACACAAGCAAGTGAATGTTTAGATTCCTATCTTATTAGTAAATTTGACCATACATATTAGATGCTATATATACATATATATATATATATATATAGATAGATACGGAAATAACATTGTTTTATTAATTTTCCTAAAAATCGATATTGAATGAATTAAAAGTCTATTAACTTGTTGAGATCAATCATTAGTCTACTTTTACAATCTAAATATATCATAATCAAAAGACAAATACTTCTACAATTTGGTAAAATCAACATGGAGGGACCTTCATTCTCACCACTAGAGCGGATGAGAGGGTACACACCGCTTGAACCAGAAGGGTGCATGCTGGAAATACCATTATTAATATCTTTTAATATTTACATTTTCAATTTTTGTTATCATCGATGTTGGATAGATGAATATGTATGTATGTATGTATACTAGTAGTCTAGTTGTTATGATGTTTTTTTTATATTAAATAATAGGACAAGAGTGGCTCAGTGGTGTACCCCTCATATTTACATTTAAAAATTTGTAGGTTTGAGTTATTTCTCTTTTCAAAATATAAATTTATTGGAATTTTGCGTCACTCTAATTAGAGATGATTTTGATTTATCTTCTAAAAAAATGCAACACAGAGAGTGAAAAAGGGTATCTTTCCTCTTATAAACCCTCTGTTAATTACAAGTCACTTGTGGGCATCTCCACATCATCAAACCGAATGTCTTGTGGCAAAAGAACGTATAACAAAATAAATTTGTAGAGTATGCCTTGCAAGGAAAAAGGCAAAAAACTCAAGCATTGACGTATTAGATGGTCAAACTCAAGCAGCAGCACCATTGATATGAAAATCAAATGCACTATATTCGAGAATTGGCATTTGGCTGGGTGGTAAGTGAGGATCCTACTTTGAACAAAATTATTTTTACTTTCACCTGTCTTATTCGTGGACAATTTTCCTCTCACCTGCTGTGGTTGGCTCCACCCCACTAGTTGTGGAGTAGATTTCTAAGTCAACTAGTTGTGGAGCATATCTCTAGACCGTACCTCAAAATCAAAACGAATTTGATCCTTATTGCATCCTAAGCATGATATCACTACTAAACAAAAAAAGGAAAAACTCAAAATAAACTCTTTTGATGGTTGGTGTTGACTGTGATCATATACGGGTTGGGAGTTGAAAAACTGTTGGCATTTAAATGGAGATGGCTCGATTCAAGGGCATTACAGTCATTTAAATAGGGAGATAGGGATATTATCGGAAATTAAGGATTTATTTATGAGGCAACCCTCCTAAAAGGCTAAGGAATTCAGAAGTGGGAAGCACACTGTACAATGAACAGATTCCTAGACTCAGTTGCCTCACCAAGTTAAGGTTATAATAAACATAGACATTGCATGTTTTTATTTGATTTTGACCTCAATTTATGATAAGATAATTCATGAATAGATATATTTTTTAAATGATATAATTAAGGGTGTATTGTCACTCAAAATATGATTTATACATCCATCATTAAAAATTTTAAAATCAACTTTACTATAAACATCCAATCTAATACCAAAACTAACCTTATGAAAGTAAATTCATTCATTTATTAAAAACACTCAATTAAACTATTAGTACACCCAAATTTTAGTTTAAGTAACTCTTTCCACTTAAAAAAAAAAATCTCATATATATATTTTTAATTTTTATAGAAAACCTTAATCATACTAATCATATTTCTCAAGATCAATTTGTAAGTTTTGAATCATCAATTTCACCGCTATTTTATTTCACAAGACTTATCTATAGTCTACTCATCAGTCAAAATTGATTAACCAATACATATGCAAGTGTAATTTTTTTTTTTGGTATTATTAAAAGGGTTTACCTATCTTACTCTACCAATATTATTACCCATCAATTATATTCTTGGATTGGTTATAAGGGTAGTTATTAAAATCAATCTAAGGACTATAATTAATGGGTAATATTAGTGGAAAACATCAATCCTTAATTGGACCACAAAAGAAAAAATCAAATATTTTTTAGAACTAGAATATTTATCAATGTACCCTATCATTTTTTTGTTCTTCACTATAATGATAAATGTTTTGGAACCAATTGAACAAGAAGAAAGTCTTTACGACTTTAGTCACCAATTTGATTTTGTTTTTTAACTTTCTTTAGAAAAAAAAATGTGATGAAACAAAATCAAAGAAGGAAAAAAGAGAGAGATGGAGAATGCAAAGAGAATGGAAGAGAGAAGAAAGATAGAGAAAAAGGGTAAAAGAGAAGAGCAGAAAGACAGATCATGTGAGGGAGAGAGGTTGTGACTAATGAGTTGTGAGATTACCATTTCACTCTTAACGATTCCAAAATTCTAACATCATACTAGTGGCAAAATAATGAAATACAAATAGGAGGAGGGATATTGGAGAATATAAAAATATGAGGGGCGATGATAGGGAATGCACAAACCATAGGAGATAGGATTTGCAGCACCTAACATTTACATCATTTATTACACAATTTATTGATTTTTGGATTATGATTAGTTAGATGACTAAGATGCACCTAGGGGCGGACCTAATGTAGGGCCAATCAGGGCATGTGCCCCCCCCCCCCCCCCCCCCCCCGAAATTATGTAAAAATTTATTAAGTTATAGTTGTGAGTATATTCACAAAATGTGGAAAGGCATTGATGGTTGGCGACGTACACATTCTTCAGTCAATTTCCTTCCTATTGTTTTATAACATTTGTTTTTCAACCCCTCTCTTTTCATACACATTTGCTTTCCAACCCCTCCTTTGCACATTTACTTTTTACATTTTATACACATTTACTATTCAACCTCTCATTTACACATTTACTACTTTATATATTTTACTAAGATTACTTATTTAAATTAATAATTTTTTAAGTAAATAATAAATTTACGTAGTTTATGTTATTTTTTATTTTTATTTATTTTAATAATTTCTTTATGATTTATATTTACTTTTCTTAATATTATATATATTTTATTTTATTTAAACTATATTATGTTATCAAACTTTACTTTAAAAAAAAATTATATATTTAATATGAAAATCGATGCTTATATTTCTTTGTTCGTATGTGCCCCCCTCCCCCCCCCCCCCCCCCCCCCCTCTCTCTTCCAAACAAATTTTTTGGGTCCGCCGCTGGATGCACCCATGTTATTAACTTCAATCATATTTAAACACCTTACATAAATGTATTAACTCTTCTCTCTTTTTTGATGTGCTTAATTCTTTCTCTCATTATTAGTATAAAAAATAATTATCTATTCCTAAGGAAAGCTAAGGAAAAAGCAAAAAATAAAATAAATATTCTAGATTAGAAGTAAAGACATTTGAATTGGCAAACCCTTCCATGTTTTTTGATAAATTGCAAGAGTGATTTTCAAATATATAAAAGTTAAAAATAATAAAATAAATTGCTATGATATAATTTTTTTGTTTTTTAAGTTTGTTAAAGTGGGGATGATGGAAAAATCTGGTTTTAGAACGAACTTATGCTTATGAATTTTGGTGGCTTTTCGTTGTTTGAGCAAATGAGAAGTTGGAATAAATTGAGAAATACACGTTAGGAAAAGTAAATACATTAAAAAAGAGAGAAGAGATACACTTATACACTTATGGTTATACACTTATGGTGTGTTTACTTCATATATTAGGGAATGAGAATGAAAAATGAGATTGATTGATAGTGTTTATCTGCTTAAAATTTATTTCGTAATAGGAATGAAAGTATGAGTCCTACATTAATTTGGGATTATGCAATGGGAATCCTATTTCCCCCACCCCACTTGAGAATCTCATTTTCATTATCAAATTGAATGTAAAATGTCTCTTATATCCTTATTTTTTAAAATAAATTAAAAAAAAAAAACTTATTTTGATGACATTATATACATACATATATATAAAACACGAATTGAGATACAATATAGATATACAATATGTTTTTCAAAAAAAAAAAAAAAAAACACAATATGCTTATAATAATATTGTTAAGAAAATTCATTTTTTTAGCCTATTATGACAAGTTACATGATAAAAATTATAGCACTTTGTCTTAAATACTATTTTGCATATTGTAATTAATCCATAATTTTGATCAATAATATTTTTGTAACTTGTAATTAATTTATTCTCATTCCAAAGCAAAATAAACAATTTAATTGGAATGCTACTGATTCCAATTCTAATTCTTACAGTTGAAGTAAGTAACTTATTTTGATTTTGATATATTATTCCGATTTCAAGTCATTCCGATTTTTATTCTGATTTCTTCAAGTGAAGTAAACACACCATTAGTTTTTTACTAGTAAATAAGTTGTGTCAAACATACACTTAATTGTCAGTAAATAAATTATACCAAATATATATTATTGATATAGTTTATCTACTTGTCAAAAGAGTTTTTTTTTTTAAATATCTAAAGCTCTTTTTGTTTTTGTTTTTTGTTTTTGTATTGTTTGATTATTATCTCAGAATAGTTTTTAGGCAATTAAAAAAATTGAAATACATTTATTGGGAGAAGCTCAAATTTCGAATTTTTCCATGTAGATTTTTTGAGTTTTTTTTTTTTAAAAAAAAAAAAAACAAATATGTAATATAACCCTATCATATGTTGTTAATATCACGCTACCCTAATATATGTATATATATATATATATATATACACACATATATATATATATATATTTTACAAGTCTCCGCCAAATCTCCGTATGAAACTATTGCATAATACAAATTTATTCGTGAACGTGATATGGATGATGAATGTGATCAAATTGTAATTTTTCTCATGCATTGAAATTAATTAGTTTATGTTATTTGTATTGATTTTCAATTGGAAGAATTTTATTATTGTTACACTTTGAGTTTTTGATATTTTATTTCAAAGCCTATACTTTCATTTTATTATATTGTGTTTTTTTTAATTATAAATATTGTATTTTCTCAAATATTGTTATATATTATTTTACTTTTTTTTATATGTCATTTTTGGTAATTTTATAACTTAAAAGAGCTTTTAAAAGTAATATAACCAAATGATCTATAATTTAAAATAATTTTTTAAATTGACAAAAAATGACCAACAACTTCTTTTTAAGTTCTACTGGTAAAAGATTTACTCTTAAAATATTTATTTGAAGAAGTTATAACAAATAGAGCCTAAATATGATTGAAGTTAATAGTATGAATATATCTTAACCATCTAATTCATCATAGTGTATTCAATCTAGACATTCATAGACTTTAGTGGAATTAAAAAGTTTAGATATATTAAATCTAGACTTTTAATGACACTACACAAGTCATAGGTTATTGAATATAAATTTTTAATGACTTTTAAAGAATGTATGAATGTCATAAGGTATTTGATTCAGACTTTGAAAGAGTTTACAAAAATTATAAGATATTCAATTTATCAATGATTTTTTCATAGAATTTAATATCAATTACTTTTAACAACATTTGTTAATATTTATGTAAAAAAAATCTCACAATTTCTCTTCAATTTCCAAATGACTTTTGTAAACTTTCGGATGGTAAAGTCAAATCTCTCAATCTCTCATCTTTAAATATCCTCAAATTTGTAATAGTCATAAGAAATGTACTTCATTATTTATAAACATTCTTTATCTTTATAAATTGTAACTAACATACTGCAATTTTATTTTTTTGAAATTCTTATTGTTTGTACATGTTAGTCATCACTTACGACTTCTTGTTGTTTTTTATTTTTTTTATTTGTTTATCAAGTTGCATGTACAATCTAGTAATACCACTCTCTCTCTCTCTCTCTCTCTCTCTCTATATATATATATATATATTTATTTATTTATTTATTTATTTTCAAATTTAGTAATCGTCAAGTTTCATAGACATCAATTGTAATATTTTATTTTTATATTTTCAAGGAAAAAATTTATTGATATGAAATATATAATCTATGAAGTGTGTTATATTTTAGGAATCAATAAAATTCTAACAATGTCTTTGATTTTTTTTTTTTTTTAAATGAAAACTATAGAGTATATAAAAGTCTTTCTTTATTTTTTAAAGTCAATAAAAATTAATAGAATTCCATAAAAATCATTTAAATTGAAAATCTATAGAAGTCAATAAAAGTCTATTATTGTCTATAAAAGTCTTTTAAAATGGACTATATAAAAGTCCATAAAAATCATTCACAATTCTATAAAGTCTATGGAAGTCAATAGAAATCCATGAATTCTATAAAAGTCACTCACTTAAAAAAGTTTAGATTAAATATACCCTCTTAAGGTTAATAAATTGTGTATTTTTAGAGGCCATTGAACTTAAAAATTCTAGATTAATTATACCCGATTAAGGTTAATAAATTGTGTATTTTCAAGGGCTATTGATCCTATACATAAATAAATATACATATGTAGTGTTTTTAAAATGAGGACTCTTTTACTTTGTAAAATAATAACTAACCAATGAAATTTATTTATTACATTTGAATTAAATAAGAGAGAAAATTTATTTTAAGAGTGAGAATGTAATGGATAAATTTAATTAGTTGGTGCTTACTTTTTGAAGTAAGAGAGTCCTCATTTTACAAGCACTGTATATAATATATATATATATATATAATTTATATAGTCAATGTGTTCTAATTTTAAAAGTTAGGACAAACCAAATAAATTGATCAATTACATTCTCTCTCTCCTAATATCATTTCTCTCTCCTATTTAATTCAAATGCAATTGATGAATTTGATTAATTCGTCCTAACTTTTTAAAGTTAGAAGTTACTAACGATAAAATCACTTTACATAAATATATATATATAACTTGGATTTATTGTTTTATTTCCATTTCCATAACAAAGGACTATATAGAAAGTAGGAAAGATAATAAATAATAAAGGGTTTGACTACCTTACCTAACCATTAATTTTATTAATAAATTATAACCTTTGAATTTGCTTCAAAAACTACCCTTACAATTACTCTTAAGGCTATTAATTATAGGTACTATTACTAGTTGGGTAAGGTAACTAAATTTAATAATAAATAATAGTGCAATGCTAGGTTTCTCAAAAATTTTACTCAAATTCATGCCCAAATGATTTGATACATGAGTTGTCAAAATCTTATAAATCATAGGATAATGTGATAATTAATATGATCTTGATAACTTACATGTCACATCATTTGGTTATAAATTTAAATAAAATTTTTGGGAAGGCTAGCATTACTCTAAATGATAATGATGCAAAACTAGTTAATGTTCAAATCTAATATCAATAGAATGTATAATATAATTAATTAGGTTTGAATTTAAGGTGGTGTTAGATACATTTTATAAAATGGTTTTTCATTTTCAAAAATGAAAAATGGATGAAAAATATTCGGTACGCCATTTTTGTAAAACGTGTTTTAGAAAATGGAAAACATATTTTAAAAAATGATAACTTAAAAATGAAAAACAACTTTTTTATGTTTTTTTTCTTTTATCATTTTCAAAACAAATCAAACTTTTATTTCCAAACAACTATTTTACTTATTTTCAAAAAGAGCAAAATACACAAAACCCCCCTGAGGTAAGCCTTTAAAGACACGGAATCAATGTTTGGATTTTATAACAGATTAACCCTCAATCGTTTGTGACTGTTAGTCCACATTAGTATGATGAAGGGTAATTTCATCATTGTGGTTAGGAAACCGGCTGACATTAATTGCAAATAAGATTTTTTTGAATTAAAATGAATAAAAAATAAACAAAATCTACTGTGATGTCACTCACATTAATTGCAAATTAGATTTTGAAGGAAAAAAAATAAAAAATCAACAAAAGGGACATGAAGAGGCGTGAAATTGTTTGGTAACCCAAACCATTCTCTCGAGTTCTTTCCATTCTCTGTGACCTAACCTAAAGTAAATTTCTTTCCATCTTCAAAGTAATGCAAAAGCCGATCGTATCGTATTGGTGACAATGGTGGTGGAAAACGATTGCTGGGCTTGCAGTATGGGGGAAAGGTAAATTTTTTTTTTCTGGAAAACCTTTGCTAATGGGTGTCGCTAGGTTTGCAGTACATTATGGTGGCTTGATTTATGAAAAAAATGTTGCTAATCAGTTGTAGTTATGAGTACTGGTGTTGCGAACTGCTATATTTTGACATGCATGCAGTATTCTTGAATTTTTTTATCCATAAGCATATTGTTTTTGTTCTCTGTTATGTGAGTGTTTTTTTTTTTTTTTTTATCTTTATTTGTGAAAAATATGTTAATAATTAGTCGTAGTTATGAAAACTGCGGTTGGGAATTACTATATTTTGATGCGCATATTGTTTTTTTGATTTTTTTTTCATAAGCATGTTTTGTGAGTGTTTTTTTTTTTTTTTGTTCCATAACCATGTTGTTTTTGTTTTCTATTTTGTGAGTGTTTTTTTTTTTAAATTTTTTTGTTCCATAACCATATTGTTTTTGTTTTTTGTTTTGTGAGTGTTTTTTGAAATTTTTTTCTTCATTTCTAAACAAGTTGTATTTATAAGTACTAGGGTTTTGAACTACTATATTTTAACATGCATGCTGTGTTTTGATTTTTTTTTTTCCATTAGTATGTTGTTTTTGTTCTCTGTTTTGTGAGTGTTTTTTTATTTTTTTTTTCCATTAGTAGGTTGTTTTTGTTCTCTGTTTTGTGAGTGTTTTTTTTTTTTTTCCATAAACATGTTGTTGTTCTCTGTTTTGTGAGTATGATTTGCTTCTTTCCTTGTTTGTTTTGTGTTACAAAGAAACCGTTGATATGGATTGGAAAAGGAAAAAAATGTATTGTTTTTTTTATTAGTGATCACATGTTTTCGATTTTTTTTTTCCCATCAACATATTGTTTTTGTTCTCTGCTTTGTGAGTCTGTCAATCAATTTTTGATAAATTTGTTATCATTCCTTTGTTTGTTATGATGTATGTTTCGGTTTGTCTATGTCGAGGTATGTATTTGTTGGTCTGGTCTGTATGGAATGTTTATGTTACTGTTGAAGGTGACTGGTATGTATACTCTTAAAATATACTGTTTGTTACTGTGGTTGCATATTTTGGTTGCAGGAATTTCAAAATTTATATGAGTGCCACATTCCTAAGTAGAACTTTTGAAATTGGATGGTGTACTGCAGATTATATAAACTTGAAATTTCTTTGGGATAGTGTTATGTTAGAATGTTTAGGTGTTGAAACCATAGTAGAGGAGCGATTTTACCAAGACGTTTGTATTCCACAGTTGAATGGGGTTAGAGTATAGAAAATGAGAGGGATTTAATAGATGTGATGATTGAGTTTGAGGTTAGGAGAGTTAATAGGATGCATTTTAATGTTGACTACCTCCCATTACAAACCATATACCCTGATCCACATCATCAGCCCTACCCAATCAATCAGCCCAACACAAACACCAAAGCCAATCCAACTTCACCCAACAATCAGCCCAACCCATCACTAAATAGCCAAACGAACTAGCCGAACCCGATTTATGATTCAAAAAGTGTTCCAAGTGAGGGTAGATGTGCATCTGAGAGTGGGGACAGTGCGTATGCACCATCTACTGAGAGTGATGAGAATAGTGATGATGATATGGAGTCCGATAGTAGGGAAAAAGATGTCGGGTTGAGTGAAGAGGACCATAGTAGTGAAGATATCGGGTTGAGTGAAGAGGGTCATAGTAGTGATGGTGTAGAAGCTGAAAATGTGGGCCAACCCGTAGGTGAGCAAGATTACCTCTCTGATGTCAATGATGAGTGTCCAATTTTAGCTAGTAGTAGTGATGAGGAGGATGGTTATAAAGGAACTACGAAGGTAGCTTTTGTAGTGGGAGAAGATGGGAAAATTAGGTTGCAAAAGGGACAGTTATTTATGAATTTTAGACATTTTAGAGATGAGATAGTATATTACGCAATCTAAGAGGGTTTGAGATTGGAAAGATTGAAAAATGAGAGGAGGAGAATAGTATGTCGATGTGAAGTAGTGGGCTGCCCTTGGAGAGTGCGTGGGTCTCCAACGTTGGATAGGATCACCTTTCAATTGAAGTCCATTACTGATCACCATACTTGTCTCTCTGTTACCAAAAACAATCAAGTAACTAGTAAATAGATTGGGAAGGCTTTTGAGAGAGAGATCAAGCAAAACCCTTCCATTAATGTTGGTGTGTTAGGAGAGATGGTTCTTAGGAAATGTGAGGTGCATGTGCCAACATACACACTGCATAGGGCTAGGTTTATTGCCTTGAATATAGGCAATGAAGATCATAAGGAGAGTTTCAACAAGATACATAGATATGGGTATGTTCTTAGGTATACAAACCCTGACACATCTGTTTTTGTTTCAGCCCGTAAAATAAATCCTAACCCAAATGTTCCAGCCCACTTTCAAAGATTTTTCCTCAGTTGTCAGTGTCAAAAAATGGGATTTTTAGAAGGGTGCAGACCATTTATAGGATTAGATGGTTGCCACTTAAAAGGATCTTATGGTGGGATACTTTTGTCAGCCATAGCTATGAATGCTAATTTTGGTGTCCATCCTTTGACAGTTGGGGTGTATGAGGTTGAAAATAGGGACACATGGACTTGGTTCCTTAGATTGTTATATGATCACATTGGTTAATATGAGAATCGAACCATTTGTTTCATGTCCGTCCGTCAAAAGGGTATAGGGCTAGCTTTAGATGATTGTTGGCCAAACCACCGAAATAGGTTCTGTGGTAGGCATATTATGCAGAATATGTTCAGCAAATACCAACTTGACTATCTGAAGGACTTGCATTGGCCAGCTGCTAGGGGTTCCAATAAGATAGCTTTTATTCAAGCAATGGAAAAGATTAAAGCTGAGTCACCTGGGGCCCATGATTATTTAATGAAAATACCCTTACACCTATGGAGTATTCATGAGTTTGATACCTACACCAAAACTGACCATATAACCAACAACTTAGTGGAGACCTTTAATAGCTGGTTGAATAAGTCTAGGGAACTGCCATTATTGATAATGTTAAAAACAATTAGGAAGATGTTCATGTGTCGCATCCGAAAGTGTTATGAGAATGAACTTACTTGGAAATGTGATATACCTTCGAAAGTTAATAGTTTGTATCAAAAAAACCAACAATTAGCTAGGTGTTTTGATCTTCTCAGATGTGGGGAATGAGAGTTTGAGGTGGTTGATGGCACTAGACAGTTTGTTGTGCTTTTAGATAAAAAAAAAAATGTGTGGTTACGGTCTATAGGGGTCACTGGGGTTCCTTGTAAACGTGTCATGGGATGTATTACAAAAATTAGAGGTGAGGTTGAATCATATCTTCATGATTACAACAAGAAACCAGCTTACATGAAAACCTATAGCCATTTCATGCATGTTATTCCAGATGAGGGATCCTGGCCTCAGGTTGAGTCAACAAGACTACTGCCACCACTGAAGACAAGGAGGAAAGGCAGACCAAAAAAGTCAAGAAAAAAAGGTGTTACTGAACCTGCATCAATGAAAAGATCAGTGGGTGTGAGATGTAGTGTTTGTCAATAGATTAGGCATAATGTAAGGAGCTGCAAAGCAAAAGTTCCTTCAACTAAAAAAAGAAAACATGACTAGGTATTTACACACTCATTCATTGTAATTGAATGCTTTGTTATGGTTTTACACATTCATTTATTTAACTTGTAATTGTAGGATTTCACCTCAACGTCACCACCGAATCCTTCAACTACCAAAAGGAAACAAAATCAAGTATGTTATCCTTTAGTATCTTTTACAAACAGGTTGACAGTTAGATAATACTCGCTACATATTTATGCAGGCATGTACCTCATCTGCTGCACCTTCTACTTCAACTACCACAACCACTATGTCAAGAAGTCGATTTCAGGTTTGTTTCATTTTCAGTTTGGGTGTTTCATTTTTTCTTTCACATTCTGGTTTGATTGATGATTACTGATTACTGATCTTTCTCATTCATGTAGCAACCCTCATCATCTACTGCACCACCATCACAGGTGCTTCAAAATCCTTCTCAAGTCACCCTTACACCGACTAGACTTCCATTGTCTCAATCATCACAACCTTCTCAACACCTCCAGTCTCAACCTTATCAAATTTGAACAAATATGAACGACATGCTTTGTTTCTGTTGTGCACTTCAAATCTGTTTTTTAGTGCACAATTTGTTTTAATGTTTTTGTCATACCTAGTGGTTTTTGCTTGGTTACTTCATTGTTATACTTTTGTTTGTTTTTGGCAACTTGTGCAGTTGTTTGCATGTTTTTATCATGCACAACAATATATATGTTTTTGTTTGCATGTTCTTATCATGCGCAGTAGTACATATGTTTTTGTTTGCATGTTTTTTATCATGCACGATAGAAGAAAACATGTGCAATTAAGTTGTACTTATGCACAGCTTCTGTTGCTAATGCACAACTTCATTACTAGTTATGAATATCATTTCTATTTCAGCATTACAATCATCGTTACAACCTTTCTAATATCTACCCATTATTACTGCTAACATAGTTACAAAACTGAAAATTAAAGCAGTGATTTGGATGAGTCTATGATTGTGTAGTTGTGCTTCTATTTGCTCCAACTTCCTTTCCACATGGCTACTCATGTATCGTAACTCCTCTTCGAAGCGTATATAACCATGGTTTTGATCTACATTTTGCGTCTCATTTAATGATTCATCCTCCCTTGTGTCTTCATTTGATATTCTTCGTTATCAGGTGTCTAAAATGTGTAGTAGTTGCATTTTCTATGCTCACATCTAAAAAACAATTTGTGAGGATTTCTTCGTGATTATGAAATTTTGACCGATGTCTTCCGTCTGCAAAAACATCTTCTATTTTTGAATTTGATAATACCTCCATTCACTGCACTATTGCTATTAGAAGATGCATCCATCAGCTTCTAGAATGATTCACTTTGGAGAGAAATAATCAACTTCTAGAATGATTAAGTTTGGAGAGAAATGATCTGCAGCAAATTGATTTTTAAAAGAAGACAAAAATAGAAACAAAAAATAAATATAAAAAGAAACAATTTGATGAGCAAACAAAAACTGAAACAAACTGATTCACCAAAGATAGAGAGCATGGTGAACAAACTGATTCACCAAGTTTATATAGGCCAAACAAAACAACATATGACCTTTGCATAGCAACGATCATATGATGTTGCCCATATCCACTAGCATAAATAATTCCCCCTTCAATATTTGGTTTGTTTTCTAGTCATTTCTTCAATTGAGAAGGGCAAAAAGGTCAAAAACAAAAAAATTAAACAACCTAGCACACATGGCGGCTCAAACATCCATATACTTCTCCTCTTTTACATAATTTTTTTTGTCTTTATTCATGGGTAAACATGGTAATTTATATTAATTTCACCTGACAATGGTAATTTTATCTTTTTATCAAATGACAAAGTCAACAATTAGAAATTCACATGCTTTGACCGTTAAGTTGGATGTTAATCTATTATAAAATCCAAACATTAACTCCGTGTCTTTAAAGACTTACCTCAGGGGGGGGGTTTTGTGTATTTTGCTCTTTTCGAAAAGCATACCAAACACATTTACATAAATTTTTTTAAAATTAATTTTAAAAATTCCTACTAAACACATTATATTTTAAAAAATATCCTTTTGAAAACATGTTTTTCATTATTAAAAATAGTTTTCAAAAACACCATTTTAAAAATTTTGTCTAAATCCAGGTCCAAATGATGTGACATATGAGTTATCAAAATCTTATAAATTATAGGATAACGTGACAGTTAATAGGATCTTAGCAACTCACATATCATATAATTTAAATATGAATTTAAGTAAATTTTTTTAAAAGTCTAGCACTACTCTAAATAATAATAATGCAAAACTAGTTAATGTTTAGATCTGATATCAATAAAATGTATAATATAATTAATTAGGTCCGAATTTAAATGTCTATAATTGGTAATTTCATCGAACAATCTAGGCTTGCCTTAATTGGCTAATTTGCACTAACGACTTTCAACACCAAAATACACGAGTAGCACCACTCATGTGAAAAAAAAAGTGACATCAGAATTACAATCCAACTCTAAGGCCTCGTTTCGTGCAAGTGATTGGATTGAATTATTTTCAGGGGATTGGATTGGATAAAATTGGATTGGATAGGATTGGGTTAATTAGTACTGTGATATGTTTGGTGTAATTGAGATTGGATTAAACATAACATAATCTCATGTTTGGTATAGTATAACATTAGATAAAGTATATATATATTTTATATTTGATTTCAAAATAATTAAATTTAATATTTGAATATAAATAATATTATCAAGATTTTTTTACTTCCACCAGATTGTCTCTTGTTCTCCCTCGTCGACTCTTTCTTTTCACATTGAATCTCTCTTCTCTACCACCTCTCTAAATCTTCTCCATTCCTGGCCACCACCACATCTTCCTCTTCAACAAAAGGTGTGAACCAATGGTGGGTGATCTTTGAAGAGGGAGATAATTTCGACATAGTGTACGAACTTCAAAGAGGGAGAGAATCGGTGGTCGACAATAATGCGGCCTGTGAACAAATGACGGCATGATAAGCTGACAATGGCAGCAAAAAGAGAAGGACAAATGACGGTGATCAACAAGGTAGAGGTAACACTTTCGCAATCTTTTTGTTTTTTTTTTTGGGTATGGTCCCACAACAGGACAAATTAAACCTATGCTTCAACGTGGGTTCATTTGTCCTAGAGTAGTGGGACAAATTGAGCGATGGGATTGGATTTATCCAATCTCGTCTTTCTTCAAACGCAAGATTGGACTGAAATTAAGTTAATCCCAATTTGATCCAATGCGCCAAACAAGGCTTGATTGAGGAAAATGTCTTCCATGTGATTTAGACGAGGGTGAAGGTTAAGGGTGTGCTTGATATATTATATTATATAGGATTTGATTAATTAAATTAGATTAAATCCTTTATTTGATGTATAATAGGTTAGGATTTGTTGCTTTTCAATCATGTATTTGGTATATGATATATATATTTTTTGAGAAAATGTTTGGTGGATGATAAGATTGAAGAAAAATGTATATAATTATATTAAATTATATTTTAGTCAAATATAATTATTTTTAGAGTTATTATCATTTTTGCTTGATGATTAATGAATCATAATTTTTTAAAATTTAAAATTGTATATTTATAGAATATAAATAATTAATGGTAAAACTTAAAGTCATATATGTAATACTTTAATAAACTGTAATTATTTAAAATTTATCTAATATTTATAAATAAAAATAATAATTGTATACATCAACTAAGTTGGTCATAAAAAAAACAAATCCGCTTAAAAGAAAAACAAGAAAAACAAAATAAAAAATAAAAAATCACAACCCATGATCAGGGTTTCCATAAACCCGCATATTAGTTGGGTTTTGATGTCTGTGATCTCGGTTGTATTGAGTGTACTGTATAGTACACCTCACATACAGTACAATCACTCACCAAACTGTGGTCTTCAATTTCTATCCAGCTACCAATCCAATCCGGCCGGACATACGACCAACCAAGCACAACCTAATTGTCTAATACTGTGCACATTGTTTTTATTTTTATTTTTTAAATATAATTATAATCTAATCAGAATTTTAATTTTAAGAGGTCCATTTAAATATAATGAGATTAAATATTATGTGCCATCCAAAAATTTAATTATTAGAGAAATCTATTTCAAAATAAGAAAAGAAAACTTTACATACATACTGATAAATACGATAATACTTGAATTTCAATCATAAATATATAAAAAACGTGTATTAATCACTTAAATAATGAATTAATATACAAATATATATATAGAGAGAGAGCTTATAACTGAAAATTAACAAAGAGAAAATAATTTATTTATATCATACATCAAATTATATTATAACGTGAAAACATTTATATAATTAAATATTTATATTGCATTATATAAATTTAATAGATTAAATGTAGATTGAACTTTTATTATTTTATAAATAAGTCACATATAATTGGATATAAATAATTTATGACATGATAATAAGAGTTCCATCTACTTCAACTGCTTATTTAAATTTTGTTATGTTAAAACTTAGCGTGTCAACGGAGGTTAGCTAAGGAGGTGGAAATCCGCTGTAGATATACCTCCGAACCGTAACTATTGACTTTCAAACGTAAAAGTGTAATCCTATTCCTGACCCGACCCCCGATCCAAGTCAGCCACCATTTGCGAATTTTATAATTCTGCTGGGTCACGTATCGTGAATTATTAGATGGCTTTATATATTTATTTTTTCTATTTCCGACATGATTATATTATTATTGTTATTAGGGAATTGTGAGAAATTTAGAAGTTTTGCCAAAAAAAAAAAAAAAAAAAAAAAAAAAAAAAAATCCCCCAAAAAAAAAAAAAAAAAAAACAGACTGCCTGGAAAAAGACAAGTTTGAAATATTAAGAACTCCATTTAAGAAAACAATTTGAAGTTCCCTAAAAGCCAGCAAGTTTAGATTCAATGTAGGAGAAATTTTCCACAATTGTAGAAAGAGAAAATCTCTCTCTTTTCTTGCATATAATGGTGTAATGTATATATTATTCATATGAGTGTAGATATTTACACCCAAAAATTTGATTTATACACCTAAATTGTAAGTACACTTATTATTAAAAATTTTGAAATCAAATTTACTATAAGCATCCAATCTAATATTATTTTATTATAAGCACCCAATTTAATACAAAAACTAATCTTATAAAAGTAAGTTAATTTATTTACCAAAAGCATTGAATTAAGCTATTAGTACATTCAAATTTAAGTTTAAATAATTATTTACACCAATGTATATATTATTCATGTATATTGACATGCACATTTAGGTGTAGCTATGTTACTGGTTAGGTAACTTTATCCATCAATAATAATCATTAAATTAGTCATAAGAATGATTATAACAATTCAATATGATTATTATTGATGGATAAGATTATCCAACCAATGATATAGTCAAATTCATTTATATCTTGAATTGAAAATAGAAGCATTAATTTTTTATTTTAATGTGGAGATTTGTAGTTGGATTTTACAATTCAATTTTACTGATGAGTATAGTTAAAATTTTAGAATTTTTAAACAGTTAGCCATGTGTCATGTGGAAAACAATTGTTGAAGTATAATTTATTTAAAAGTTAAAACCAAGATATTTCCAAAAAAAGAAAAAACCAAGACGTTATTCCTTCAAAATTAATAAAGGAAAGGGCCCACTAATTAGCGGAGAGATTGTCAAAAAAAATAATTTCTTGAAAACCAAGAATGGTATATATTCAAAAAAAAAAGAAAAAGAAAATGGGAACCCAAGTATGGTAGCCACTTTCAACCATTGGTAAGTCCCAGCATCAGACACGGCTCTGTAATAACTATTAAGCTTAAGAGAACAACAGAAACCGAGCCATATATATATAGAGAGAGAGAAACGAGAGGAGGCACAAACACACAAGACAAAATATTAAAAAAAAAAACAAAGAGAGAGAGAAAGAATATAAGAGGAAGCAGAGAGGTCTTGGACAATGGCGAGGCAGCGAAATAGAGGAAGCGGAGGAGGAGGCATGTTCAGGATGTGTGGGCAAGAAGAGCTTGAGCAGCTCTCTAGAGACGGCAGCCATTACAGTCTCTCCACTGGCGTTCTTCCTTCTCTCGGAGCCAGAAGTAATCGCCGTGTTAAGCTTCGTACTTTCATTGTGTCGCCGTATGACCGCCGCTACAGGTGATTACAGTAAACCTTTCTTTCTTAAAAAACACGTTTTCCTGTTTCCTTTTAACTGGGCGGCTGTGTTGACTTAACTACTCTCATTGGTTTGATCATTTTTTAACTTATTGGTGTGATATTGGGATTTGTAAATCAACGGCATTGAATTTCGTGACCATTTTCTTTTTGCTTTTTACGATTACAGCTTTTTTCTTAATACTACTACCACTAATAATAATTCTAAATTTTTTTAATAAAGATTATTTTGTTTTATGTGTTTCTGGTTCTGTTTTCCGAGAAGGCTACACTGTTCAACATGGTCGATATGGTTTCAAAAAGATTGTTATGCTTTATAACATCCAACTTTTATCCTTGTTTTTCTTTGTAAACTTTGCTTCTTCTTTTTCTTAGCATGCAATTTGAATATTGCATTCTAGTTCAAAAAGTGAGAGATGAAGTGCACAGCTTTGGCTGGTTTAGAATGATTATGTTAGATTTTCACTAGTCAGAGCACGGTAGCTCCTAATTGGAGGCTCCAGTATTTACCGTTGACTCAAATAGAAAGCACTTTGAAGCTTCTCTGGGATCTGTATTCCTCTGTTTTTTCTTCTCTAGTATCTCATTTCTGATTGAAATTAAAGGAACACCACTTTGACTTGTTGAAGTTAGCAATTTGAGTTCGTTTGCACAGTTAAAAACTTAGCTGTATCCAACTTAATGAAGAAAGGAAAAAAAAAATGAGAAGAGATAAATGGGTATAACTATTGCTAACATTCTCGCCGAAAAAAAAAAAAAATCTATTGCTAACATGAACCAAAATTTGCAGGATTTGGGAGACATATCTAGTCCTTTTGGTTATCTATACAGCTTGGGTGTCACCATTCGAATTCGGGTTCCTTAGAAAGCCACAAAAACCATTATCCATTATAGACAACATAGTGAATGGATTCTTTGCAGTGGATATTGTTCTCACTTTCTTTGTTGCATACCTAGACAAAGCCACCTACCTCCTGGTTGACAGTCCAAAGAAGATTGCTTGGAAGTATGCAAGTTCCTGGTTGGTTTTTGATATCATTTCCACAATCCCATCTGAGCTTGCTCAGAAAATGTCACCTAAAGCACTCCAGCCCTATGGCTTTTTCAACATGCTTCGCCTTTGGCGTCTCAGAAGAGTCAGTGCCCTCTTTTCCAGGTGCAAAGAGCTACCTTTTGATATCCTCTTTTCTAGTTGCAGATTTTTTGTTTATCGGTTAATGACTCGGCCAACATTGTCTCTTCAAACAGATTGGAGAAAGATCGGAACTATAATTATTTTTTGGTTCGATGCTGCAAACTTGTTTTTGTAAGTATCCAAGAAATTTCCCTGCTTTGTTTTGGCGTAATGAAGTTGTTTTATGATAGAGAATAAGTTTACTGAACATATAGGATGATTTATGTAGGTCACCCTTTTCGCGGTCCACTGTGCCGGCTGCTTCTATTATCTTCTCGCTGCAAGCTATCGTAACCCTCAGAGGACCTGGATTGGAGCATCCTTGGGAGACAACTTTCTTGAGCAGAGCCTTTGGATTCGATATGTGACTTCGATGTACTGGTCTATTACTACACTGACAACTGTTGGCTATGGGGATTTGCATCCTGTGAATACAAGGGAGATGATCTTCGACATCTTCTTTATGCTCTTCAATCTCGGCTTGACAGCATATTTGATCGGTAACATGACCAACTTGGTTGTCCATGGAACCAGTCGAACTAGGAAATTTGTAAGTGAATCTTATTGTAACTTACAATGTTATCCACAAAGAAAATTTGGAATGCTCAATTAATTATTGTTTGTTATGTTTTGCTTGTTTGTGTTTTAAAATCTCAGAGAGACACCATACAAGCTGCCTCAAGTTTTGCTCATAGGAACCAACTGCCTCTTCGCTTGCAAGATCAGATGCTGGCACATTTGTGCTTGAAGTTCAGGACAGATTCTGAAGGACTCCAGCAGCAAGAAACTCTTGATTCCCTTCCTAAAGCTATTCGATCTAGCATTTCACATTATCTTTTCTACTCTCTCATGGATAAGGTGTACTTGTTTCGTGGGGTTTCCGATGACTTACTTTTCCAGCTGGTAATTCACTGAAAACAGACACAGACTTTAAAAAAGTTTCATGATTCTCCTAACAGTGGATTATTGTACTTAATTTTGTTATGTAAGTAAATACTTACATTGGATCTTTCATATAAATTTCATAGGTCTCAGAGATGAAAGCTGAGTATTTCCCTCCAAAAGAAGATGTCATTTTGCAGAATGAAGCACCAACGGATTTCTATATCCTGGTCACTGGAGCAGTTGTAATTACTTAACTTCCCTTTTCTATAGTGCATTTTTCAGTATTTATCAATATTAAATATTTCAAGTCAAATTTTACTTGCACACAACCAACAGACTTCTTATCTAATGTTCGAGTTACTTTGCAGGATCTATTGGTTCTCAAAAATGGAACTGAACAGGCAAGTATTATTATTTAAAACTCTCGGGAAACTTTTATGTTAGTACCAGTTTCCGTAAAAGCATGGATGATAAACAAAATTGTGTTGAATAATTGCAGGTTGTTGGAGAGGCGAAAACTGGTAATCTTTGTGGAGAGATAGGGGTACTTTGTTACAGGCCACAACTTTTTACAGTGCGGACTAAACGATTGAGCCAGCTGCTACGGCTGAACCGTACTACATTCTTGAATATTGTTCAGGCTAATGTGGGAGATGGAACCATAATCATGAATAATCTCCTCCAGGTCTGTCTATTCAGTGTGACTTTTAAACAACTAATCTGTGGATAGAACACTATTTAGACCATCAAATATTTTTGTCTTTTTATTACAGTAAATTTAAACTAAAACCCCCACCACTCTAATGTGAATAAACTTGTCTCATCATCTCTTGTAACTTGTATAATGACAATAGATCTTACCAGCAAAGCAAGCTAGTACTTACTAGACTACAATGTCATCTATTATCTAATTAGTAAAATTATGAATTATTATTCCTTTACTAGATTTTTAGTGATTATGCCCAAAATTTTATTTAATGCCTTACATAATTTTGAGAATGAATTTTGACATTCATGCATAATTTTGGCCGGAACAGCATTTGAAAGACCTCAATGACCCAATTATGGAGGGAGTTTTGTTGGAGACACAGAACATGCTATCTTGTGGGAGAATGGATCTACCTCTCAGTCTATGCTTTGCTGCACTCAGAGGAGATGACTTGTTATTGCATCAGTTGTTGAAAAGAGGCCTTGATCCAAATGAATCAGACAATAATGAGAGAACAGCTCTGGTTTGTGAAGTTCTTTTAGCCTCTGATTTTGTCAATTTTAATTTCTGAAAATAATTCAGACTTGTGTTCTTTTATTTCTTCTATGTGAAACAGCATATAGCAGCATCAAAAGGGAGTGAGAATTGTGTGCTTCTCCTACTAGATTATGGTGCACATCCTAATTGTAAAGGTAAGCCTTACATACATAATCAGGTCCTTTAAGTATTTATTAATTCTTCTTGAAAGATTGCAATCTATGTCTTGTGTAATTCTGGATTGGTTCAAATATCTTATCATTTCATTCTCGGTTAATAAGACAGAACACTAGTTCTAAATGTCTATCTGAATTCTGTACAGGCCATTTAATATTTTATAACTTAAATTTCTGATTTCTTATGTCTGAAGTTGAAATATATTAAATAGATTTTAGTTGACCTTTCCATACTCTTATCACACGAACTATTTAAGACCCTTTATATACACATTATCAATGGAGGCATGCACGAGTAGATCCAACGATGCAATGGTCTTATTAAAAGAATTATATTCCTAAAATTCGTACTTGGTCCTGCTCAGGATTCGGTCAGACCTCTCCTTTCTTAAAATATTAGTCTCAATAATGCTGAAGTCTCATTCTGCTATTATTTATATTGTTTCAATAAACACCTGGCATTCTGTCAGTCATGGACCTTCCCAAATCAAGGCAAATATATGTACCTTACAAAGACAGGTTCATGTTCATTGACATATCCTGCTCAGGATTTGGTCAGACCTCTCCTTTCTTAAAATATTAGTCTCAATAATGCTGAAGTCTCATTCTGCTATTATTTATATTGTTTCAATAAACACTTGGCATTCTGTCAGTCATAGACCTTCCCAAATCAAGGCAAATATATGTACCTTATAAAGACAGGTTCATGTTCATTGACATAATACGTTATTTCATAATTGATTCCTGGTTCTGATTGTATGCTTGACTGTTAACATCTTTACACTAGTATCGTGTGTTATGAACCGACAGTACAAGTTTAATGATCCAGTTGTGCATTTTTTAAAATAAGGCTTCCATATTCAATCGGACATTTACTTAAATTATGCGCCTAATTCTACTATATTATATCTTATTATTATTATTGGTTCTGTGACCCCAAAGTATTAAGTGTCTTTGTGTGACCCCAAATTATTAAGTGACTTTGTGTGACCCCCAAGTATTAAGTGACTTTGTGTGACCCCAAAGCATTGAGTGTCTTGTGCTGGTGAGCTCTATAACATTCTTTCGTCTTGTTCTTATGTAATTTCTTGCATTTGATTTATACATTTATAGAAAACAAACTGCCCCTCCTTTTTGAAATTGTAAATATATTATTATGATGCAATAGAATGATTCTACTTAGTGTTAATTGATCCAACAAATAACTCAAATGATTTGTTTGATGATGCAGACTCAGATGGGAATGTACCACTGTGGGAGGCAATGCTGGGTAAACATGAACACGTGATCAAACTGTTGATGGATAATGGTGCAGACATAAACTTTGGAGATGTGGGTCACTTTGCATGCGCTGCTGCTGAGCAGAACAACTTGGACTTACTTGAAGATATTGTCCGTTATGGAGGGGTTGTCACACTTCCTCAGAAGGATGGTTCCACGGCTCTTCATGTTGCCGTTTCTGAAGACAATGTGGACATAGTCAGGTTCCTTTTAAAGCAAGGTGCTGACATTGATAAACCAGATAGCCATGGTTGGACCCCACGGGACCTAGCTGATCAACAAGGACATGAAGAGATAAAATACATTTTCCAATCTTCTGGAGATACTAAAACTGAATCTGTCACTACAATTCCTGAGCAACAGCAAGATGGAATTCGCTACCTGGGGAGGTTTACAAGTGAGCCAGCTATACGACCTTTTTCACAAGAAGGCTCCTTCCCAGCTGCAGATGGATCATGGACCCAAAACCGACCTAGGCGCCAGACTAATAACTTCCACAACTCTCTATTTGGAATGATGTCGGCTGCCCACACTCTGGAGAAAGACTTGTTATTTTCAGTTGGTCGCCCTAAAAGCTCAAAGCATCTTGATATTAACCCTGCTAGAGTGATTATTAGTTGTCCTGAAAAAGGAGAAGCTGCAGGGAAGCTTGTGCGCCTCCCTGATAGCTTCCAAGAGCTACTTGAGCTTGGTGCTAAGAAATTTGGCATCTCCCATGCTAAGGTTTTAAGTAAAGAGGGAGCTGATATAGATGATATTGAGGTGATTAGAGATGGTGACCATCTCATTTTTGTTAGTAAAGGTGGCCAAAACTGCCAGAATAATGGCTGTTTGTAAGTGTATATATATGGTTGATGGGTAATTTTTTTTGTTTCGTTATTTCCTTTAGATTCTTTACTTTTTCACTGCAAATCCAATCTAAGATTTGGGTTGAGGTGGATCAAAAGATTGGTTACCGATCACCTTTCATTTTTGTTCGTGCTTGGTTTGATTCGAAACAATGTTTCAAGACTGATACTGAAACAAAAGAAGATGACAGAATGTGAAAGTGAGGAACCAAGAATGTGTTTTGCCATGTAGAGTAAATGAAAAAGAAAATGTGTACCTTCTTTCTCAATAAAAAGAAACAAAAGAGTGATCTCTTTTTCAAATGTTCTTTTCAATAACCAATTTTTATAGATAATGGAAAGAATAGTTTAACAATGAACAACTAATCCAATAGTTTTAAGTGATATGAATCACATGTTATCACATCTTCAAAAGAATGATTATCTGTTGTCAAGAATTAATTGTAATGATTTTACTCTCATACACCAACTTCTTCCTCTTTCCCGCCACTGTATCTGCACTTGATCACTGGCTGGAAATCACCTGATTTAAGTCATCATCTTCTGGGCGAATCTACATCATCTATATAAATGCATGGGAAAGAGAAAGCGGGAAAAAAAAGAAAGAAAAGAAAAGAAATGATCTATTAAAAGCTGAAATGAATTGTAAAATGTAATTAAGAAATTTAAATTGAACTTTCTTTCAGGATTAGTGCATTTGGTCAATAAATATATATTTTTTCAAAGACCAAATTATAATTTAGTCTATTGATTTAAAAATAATTACAAACATAATTACTTTTTAAGATTTATTACGATTTAACCTACTGTCGTTACAATTTCTTCATTAAATTTAACCGTGAATAGTGTAATTATGTGGAAAGACCTAAATGTTGTCGTGTATCTTGTTGACCTAGTTGACCACAATAAAAAATTAAATGAAAAAAGAAATAATTTTTCTTTAAAAAAAATCATTAGGTTTTCATTAATTAGAAAAAAATTAAAAATTAAAAAAGAGATCCAATCTGTATATTGGATCTCTACCATCCACCTCATTAGATGGATGGTAGAAATCTAATCTCCACAACCCACAAAAAAATTGAAAAAAAAAAAAATTAAAAAAAACCTTCATACATTATCGATTCTTCTTCTTCTTCTCCATCTAGAAAATCATCAACAAATCATCATCAACATTATCAATAATGAACATCATCAACAAGAAGTCATCGAAAATCCCTTGAAAGTCATCATCAACCTCAAAAATAATCATCAACTCATCTGGAAATCAAATAAAAAATCAAACCAACCAAAAAAATGAACCAACCAACAACAAATTGACCTAGATGAAAGAACTTCGATGAATTTGGGTTCTTTCAAGAACCCGAATTTATCTAAGTTCGAATCGAACTCAAATTCCATCTGAACGAACTCAGATTCCATGTGGGTTTGATTTGGACCCAAATTAAGAAAAAGAACAACAAGAGAAGAAAAAGAAGAAGATGATGAAGAAGGAGAAGAAAGATGAAGAAGAAAAATAACAAAAGAGAGAGAGAGAAAAGCATAGAGATAGACCATCTAGGGAGGTTTTTTTTTTTTAAAGAAAATTAAAAAATATATTAAAAGACAATTTTACTCTTATCTTATCTCAGTTAATTTTAACGAAAATTTTCTAACAACGGTAGATTATATTATAATTAACAACAAAATACGACTTTACCTATTATTATTTTCAAATCGCTAGTCTAGATTGTAATTTGGTCTTTTTTCTCATGTATACAAATTTGTTTACCAATTGTATTCACTAGATGGAGTTCCATTAGAATTTTCTTATGGAAACTGTTTGATTGGGTTTGTTGGTTGATAGAACAATACGCGAATGGTCACAAATGAATTTATATTTATGCATATTGAAGCTACGGGGGTTTGCCGGAGCATGTTTATCATCACTGCAACTCTTCGATCTAAGATTGAATGTATGATACCACATATGGCTGTAGAAGACAAGGTTTCCACACAATGCTCAAGCTTCCGTCTGTGAACAAATACAAGGAAAATACAAGGGAAACACGGACCCAAATTCCATCAACATTGGTAACTCTAGCATTACGGCATCATAACAGAGCGACCGACCTGTTTCTCTGCTAAGTAGCTCTCCAGAAAGCAATGACTGGAAGAGCAGAAGCAAAAAATATGTAGGTAGTTGGTACCAATAACCTGACAGAGATCAAATATCAACTTAAAAATTGAAGCATCATCATTACAATGTCACTTGCATTCTACCTGTAAAAAACATAGAGACCGAAGGAGGAGGGACCTGGGACCAGAACAAAATGCTGCAGTCCAATCTCTTCTGTAGCATGCTTTTCTTCCTATAAAATCTTTTACAATCCCACTGAATGGAGGTTTGATGTTCTCCATGGCTGAATGGAATACCGTATGGTATAGTGATCAGAGGCAAAACATTACTAGTTATTGAAGAAAATCCACTACGATTTACTAATTTACCTCCAGAAATAAGTTTCTCAGCAAAGTTACATATTCAAGCTCCAGATGAGAAGTAATTAAGTGGGTAGCTTTTCCTTTTCACTCTTTTTCATTCCCGTTTGTTATTTGATAATTCATGCAATACGTATCAGTGAGTTCATTTTTCTACAAGATGTTCAGATTCTGAAAATTCAATTACATTTTATTGCAACAACGTGACATTAAATTAGCTAATAGCTCTAGTACCAAGTCCCGAAGAAATGGCAAGACAGTATATAGACTGTACAAGGAAAAAACTCGGTTTACTACGTATATAATCAGGAAGAGCAAATTTGAATCTCCACACGCCAAACATAATGATAGCATTGTAAGCTTATACAGAATGACAATATGGCATCAAGGACCACAGGCCGGCATTCTAAAATCTGATTAACTGAATCCAAAAGATTTAAAATGAAAAAGGTGACATTCTGTGAAAAACCAAGTACATGGAAAATGGGATGCCAATGGTATATTTGTAAAAGCCATCAAACGCCTCCATTTCATTGATTTATTAATTTGTTATACTACTACCACATACCATACACACCGCTCGTTTTTTAATGGCAATAGATCTACCTCTAGCCTGCGCTTTGACTTGGAATACAATTCATTTCAGACTTGCTGCTTTATTTTATTTTTCATTTCTACTGTCACCTTTGGTGTCTTGACATTGGATTTGATTATTGATTGGAATTAGATCGAGTAGGTAAGTTAGGATACAAATATACCAGATTATAATATCTGATTCTTCATTTTATATAACGAATAGTTGAACTAGGCTATTGACAAAGATAATCCAAGCCAAGTTTACAGAGTAAGAGCAGTGCAAATGACATGACTGAGCTGGTTAGGCACCATGGTACCACTACTCGCATCAAGGCGTGAAAATTTTGTTTTCTATAACAAGTCCCATTCCCATCAGGAAGTTAATATCACAGTGGAACCATTCTATCATGTAGTAAAGGGGTTGAACAAAGTTGAGTTCCACAGATGGCTACCATGCGTACTTTAAAGAAATATGATCCTCAAACAACCCATTTAACAGGGAGACTATCTCTAGCGCACGGCTCATTTCAAACAACTAACAATAACCGTGCAAATAAACATCAAAGAAAATGATAAAACATGCACAGATCTATATGTAGTCTCATTTTTTCATCTTCCATCGGCTTAGCAAGTTTTTACAATAACAACTTGGTGAATATTTATAGAAAAATTTGATTTCCTTTCTTCCCTGATATAGTAAACAAATTTGTGGAACAAATACACATTGAAGATTTTAGATGCAGAATAATATCTAAATTCCAAACACGTCACACCACTTCACCTCCCATCCAAAACTACAAAAGCTTTAATGCTCTCAGACGTTCTTCGTGTTCTGAATCCAGTTTTGGTGGTGAGTAACTTCCATGAAGATCCTCAACTATGTACTCCTGCAAAGACTATGAACAGTGAGGAGTTTGGACACTAAAATGAAGCAATGCAAACTAGTTTACAAGGAAAATCTCTCTATATGGCACATACAACAAAAACTTCAATAGGGCAAGAATAATTCAGTTATTACCTTTGTGAGCTCTCTCTTAGTAAGGATATGGTAGTGTTTCTGCCAGATCTTCTGAATAGCCATGGTTGCTGCAAGGAAACCATATGCTATGCCAAGAATGGCAAAGATGACAACGAAAACGATAACGAGGGCAAAGCAAGCTTCCATGGAAGCGGGAAAACAATCCAAGATTCCCCACCCATAACAGCAGTTCTGGCAACCAGCCATCCGTGGATCATTATTGTTGAGGGAGGAACAGTGTAGTATGAGCCCAAAAAATCCAAGCAGCACAAAGAAAGCCATTACCCCTGGTAATATTGACAGAGACAGTCTTAGAAGTTAGAACACATATTCTAATTACAAGTCCAAGCCCACATAAAAAGTAAGCCAGTAACCCATATTATGCCTTTCCCTAAGTAACAAATGATAAAGAGAGATAAAACAAACAAGACTTTCATTTCTCCCTTTCAATATACAATCAAAGAAATGGTGGCAAAAAAATGGAATCCAAGAACAAATGAGACGACTTCAAACAAGGTTTTGACGAGATAAGTGGACATTATGAACAGTTATAGCTTAATATAATATGTTCACTTCCAGTTTATAAGGAGCCACATATTTCTTTGAAACAAGAGATCCATGTGGTTCTCATATTTTGATGGCAAGATTATAATACTTTGGATAAATGAAAAATACAAATAAGAACATAGGTGCTTAAACATTTTTTCCAAGATATCTCCCAAAACTATTGGGCTCATTGCTATGGACGCTGTTCCCCCCAACCAGTTGGTTCCATAGATAAAGAATTCTCAGGCACATGTTAGCCAGAATGAAAATAAGAAATAAAGATTTGAAATGTTACACATCTCTCACCAAGGCTGATATCCAAGGTTTTTAATGAAATGAGAAGAGACAGAAAGTTCATAATTGCCATTACATTCAATGAAACAGAGATGATTTGCAGCATTAATATACATGCAGATGTAAAAAAAAAAATTCAAGTGTAACCATTTCAATTGTATCAAAACCTTGCCAAAGGACTGTCCATCAGCCAATTAGGAGATGATCTGTACAGAAGACGCTGAGCTCAACCGCCATGCTTTTCATAGTAAAATATCTCCTTATTTAAGCATTTGGATTATTGATAATTTACAAACTACTGAATTGCATTATTCTGCTAAAAACTTATTAAAACAGTGCTTACAAGAAGTAAAAGTTTTTGGTCTGAAATATCACATAAACACTGCATGCAAAACTACTGAAATTGAGGGGCATTACCTATACAATAATAAAATGGAATAGGATGCTTTGACAGTATACGATCCCAACCATCACTGAATGAATTTCGGAACGCCCCATCTTTGTCCATTAGGTATGCAAACCCACCCATTGCAGCAATTACCTGGGAAGAGAAGTAATAAAAAGTTAGATAACAGCAATAAAGAAACTTAGTTCCAAGTTTAGAGAACATATTGATCTACAATTCAAAAGTCCTTGCAGGGAGCAGGATGCAGTGAGGACGAGAAGGTAGACCTATCTACAATTTCGACACGTTCAAACAAAAGAAACAGCTCGAAAGAAGAACTTTGTCAAATCACACTTATATTTTTCTTTAAGAAGTCAAATTTCATCCTTTGACAGAAACGAAAAATGCAATAAAGAGGGCAAAACAGACATCATAATGATATTAACCTGAAATGAAATAAGATATATCAGAATCAAATTAAAAAAATATATTCCAGATGATAAGTTCAAAACATCTGCAGCTTTGGTGATGAAACTAAACCTAAAGCATTGATGTGCTTTAACAAAAAAAACAAAACTGGATTTTAAGACAGATAAAATCAAATTAGAGCTAATTATTAGTAGCAAAATAAATGGCATCCTCCATGCACCCTTCTACAAGATTGAGAGAAGAACAAGATTACTCACAGTTTGTACAGCCAAGAATACAAAGAAAACATCCCTTGCCACAAAAAGTCTGAATTTTATTTGGCGCCAATAGTTTTCCTCAAATAATGCAACTCGAAGGTGAAATTGGGCTTTGCAAGTTGTGCAATGTGAGAAAGCAAATCCTTCCTATAATAGTGAAATGGAGAGAAAAAGGGGGTGGAGCTCACTATTAGATCATCAGAAAAAACAAACAATTACCAAGATAATAACTGTGCCATTTAGTTTTCATTTTACATCACTCAAAACCTTAAAGAAGAACAATAGTTAACCTTAACAGAGCGCCAATTATCAAGGCATGAACGATGAACAAACTGCTGGGTGCCTTTGCACATGCATGGAGAAATCAATTCATCATCTATAACATTAAACAACAACAGTTAGATCAAGAAATCAAATATTCAACAGGGACAAAACTTTAAGAAGAAACTATAACCTCAACATACAATGCATTCCAAAAATAACTTTAGAACAACTGAAAAATAAAGAAAAAGAGCAAATAACTTTTTACAGTAGCTTCCCATCTCGAATTGGAGTAAGGGTGCATATATTGCAAAATGGAGCTTCAAATCATTCTTTTTGGTCTTCTCTTTTCAATTTAATAAAATGACCTTATTTAATGTTACCAACATAATTGTTAACAATAGAGCAAATAACAATTAACTATTGTGAAGCCAAAGGAGATGGGATAAATCCCAAATGGGAAAGACATAAGACAAAAGAGGGATATATATATGTAGGGCTTTTATAATCAGGTATACCTAATTTTAAAAAATAAGGACGAACCAATCAAATTCATCTATCGCACATCAAATTCATTCATTGCATTCTCTATCTTAAAACAAATTCTCTCTCTTATTTAATTCAAATGCAATAGATGAATTTGATTAGTTAGTCTTTATTTTCTAAAATCAAGTATATTTGATTATAAAAATATTATATATATATATATATATATTTGGCTATCACAACCTAATAGACTAGTCTTTTAGGTTGTAAAGGTATCCACGATATATAAACACATAAAAATACGTCAAAGTCTTCGACAAATGTCATAGGGGTTGGACCGAGCCTTGCCAAACAACAACTCAAGGAACAATAAAACGGGTCAAATGCTAACCCAGACTCACACTTAAGGGGGAGTGTTAGCAAGTTCACATGTGAAGCAAAAGAAAATGGATAAATCCCACATTGAAAAGATAAAAAGACATGCGAAACATAAATATAGATATATATATATATATATATATATATATTAATCTATGCCCCAGCTTAATAGGCTAGTCTTTCAGGTGGTGCCTTGCAGTACAATGGCCTAGATGTCCATCTTCAAGTTTCCTTGAGCTGACTCATGCACACAACCATGTTGGACCCTGGGGGATACCTGGAGTTAATATCATCTTTCCCCAACAAAGATCTTCAAAAAAATTTTAAAGTCTCGATAAGAAAACAGTGCCTATGTTTGTGTGATGATATCCCAACTGAATTGTCCACATGACAATATAAGTGTCCACCAACTGACTCAGACAATTACAACACCATGCTTGTGCTCGGAAATGCCTGTGACCACTGTCATCCAAACAGCAGATCATGACACATCCCCAGTTCCACTAATCTCTATCTTTATTTAATATATCAATTTTTTTTTTTTTTTAGAAAAAAAAAAAGGGAAATCCAATAAGTCCTTACTTCGCTTTCCTTCCTTGGTGAAACAAGATCATTAAGCCCCTGCCAATCTATTTGTGCTATAGTCCAATTCATACATTCAAAATAATAACAATTATACTTGTTCAAACCTCATGAATACAATACAACACAAACATATGCAATCCAAAACCATGTTAGGGTCAGTCAATCACCAATATTGCTAAATCAAGAGCTAAATTGGGAAATTGAGAAACCTGGTTCGCAATCGCATTCGAGGCAAATGCGACAGCAGGGAACGGAACCGTTCTCGATATCTTCATCCTGAATCTCAATGGAAGGGGAAGTCGCTGGTGAGGAATCGGAGGTCTGCTGGTTGTCCAGCAAAGGATCCGCATCGCTGGGGTTTCCTTCACCACCTAGAGGCTCCAGCTGTAATTCTCGTTTCATCGATAATCCACTTCTAAAACAAACAAACCACGCATCTTTCAAAACCCTCACATAAAAAAATAAATAAATAAAAATAAAAAATCATATGACGGTTGATGATGTACCTGGAATTTGCAGAGACTTTTCTAATGTGTTAGCTGACTAACTAGGATAGAAACATGGAGGGTCTCTTTCTCTTATCAACTTGGTGCACGTAGTTTGCCTTGGAGTTTGGGGCACGCTCCATTTGGGCCAAACACCAATCACTAATCACCCCCACCACAATCACTAAATGACATCGTTGCACCTACGACCTCTTTAATCCAATCTATTAAAACATGCCTTAATAAATTAACATAAATATGTACATCCTTAGTCTAGAAAGAGTCTCACAACATGAAACTAGTCAATTTCCATGAGACAGCCCGCAGTCCTCTCTTAAGTGCTTATTTTAGCCAATAATATAAGTAAAGGCCAAAAGAAAAAGCGGTAATCTAATTCAGAAAGTAATTTGTTCAGTTCCAGAAAAAGTTATCTCATTACCTGCCATAAAATAACCATGTGACAAAATGGATCCATGATGCATGTGTCTCCAAGGGGCACTTGTAAACATCAACTGATCCGGAAACTCTCTTGCATCCCATAACAGAAATAGTGAGTGCTTCCGCCCTTAGTTCCAACCATACAAGTCCACATGCGCCTAGTTTCAGGAAAAAAAAAAAAAGTCCACATGCTTCTGCATCATTGTGTAAAAGATTTCTATAGAAAAGCTTTGATATATGCAGAAAGAAGGGGTTCCTCTACTTCTATATTTTGGACTTGGTGTTATCCTAGTATTCTATTCTACTTTAATTATGATATATTTTAGTGTTTTTCGTTGTGTCAAAAGTGCTTTTTAATAAAATGGATTGGCATATCAATGATATTTTTTAGCCTTATTTTAACAATTTGCTCTCAATCATTTTTTCAGCCTTACTTGACAATTTACTCACAGAGATACCTTGTTTTGGATCTTTTGGCTTAACAGACTACTTTGGACTTTGGACCCAAAAATTCATTTCTTGCTTTTCGGTGTATAATCTATTTGGAATAAATTTGATATAAAGATGAAATTGAATAACTATCTATAATTTTAAAACATGGAGCAGCCTAGAAATTATCAAGGTGAGAATCCTACACTATTTATATAGAATCCTAATTTATCAATTGATTGTACTAATGTGTGAGATTCTGCATCTAAAAGCTACTCTCAAGCAGCAATGAGAATGTTAACAACGTTTTCATAAAATTTGAGAGAGAGTTTTGGTGCAATTGTTCACATGGCAACGCATGTGTACTTAACAATTACTCATTTTCAGTCATAACATCACCATCAACAAAGCAATTGGGGCCACGGTAATACATCGACAAACTATAGAACAGATGGTGAAAATTCAACAAGCAAACACTACACATTCATTTGTAAAGCCTCCATGTGACAGAAGATGGTGAAAAGAATAGCTCCACATAGCTTGCGTTTCTATGAGGCTACTATAGGACATTGGCAAGTCCACAACATCTCCAGCGTGTAGGAAAAAGAAATTGTAAGTGCTTCAGTCTTCAGTTCCATCTATTTAAGAAGTATGCATACACCTGTATCATGTAGAAAATATCAAAAAATTATAACAAAAACATTTATAAAACTAAAAAATTAAACAGCATAATGCAAGTTCTAGATGTTGTTACTTTGAACTTGTATATATGTGTAAGCAATCTGCTGCAGAATAGATCATTTAAACTTGTCTAGTGGCAACATTTCTTGATTATTAAGATATTGAGGTATAAAATGTTTATTTAATTTGATTTTTTTTTTTAAAGAAAAGTGAGATTTACTGTATATTGACAATGTTAGTCCAGTATGATAGCATAAATATATTTTGTTTTCTAGACTTACTCATGATCATCCATATGTATATAGGGAAATATAAGCCATTCTGTATTGCTTTTTCTTTTCCCTTACCTTGTTTTTGAGTTACGATTTTAACGAAGAACACTTACCAATGTACAAAAGCTTGTTACAGCTGTCAATCGTCAATGTCTCAAGAGATGTGCGGTGTTGCTACCCTTAAACGGAAAAGTCCAACATGGAAGTTTCCCTTTGCTGGTATATGTGTTATCTTGACAAGGTTGTATGATAGACAAGCTTACAATCCAGGATCTCTGTGTCTTTGCAGTAGGAATGTACAGAAAGATGTAGTTTCACTTCAGCATTGAATAGATCAAATAGTGATTGGTTAATGGTATTATGTTGCTAATAACAAGTACCATCGAACCTGGTCAGAAAGTAGCAGGAATAAAACAATAAAAAGCATAGCACAGAAGCAGCAGAATGAAAAATTAGGAAATCTCCGCGAAATGTTATTAATGTGAAGTAGATCAAGAGTTTAAAATACGAAAGAAAAAACATTCTATGAATCTACAGATTTTCAATCAAGCTAGCAAGTTGAACTTCCTATGCTATGTAAGCTAGAGTTCTGAAACCATACTTCTTATGTCACATTTTAGTTTGAAATATGAAAGAAATTGTTAGTGCTTCAGTCTTTAGTTCCCATCTATTGGAGAAGTCTGCATCCACCTGCATCATTCGGAAAAGATAATTAAAAGAGACACAGTACAAAGCTTAAAATCAAAATGTATTACTGCAAGTTCCTCATTTTGTTACTTTGAGCTTGTCTTGCTGCAACTAGCATGGTGCACTTTTCTGCATTGTGTAAGTTGTAGTCCATCATCTCCATCTACACACACAACAGTGATGCCCTTGGCCACAACATGGAAGGAACCGGTAGCAATTACATTATGTTGATCAACCTCTGCTAATAAAGGAAAGCCCGGATCAATTGATATTGATATCATACCAACCCCATCATGTATGCCTTCAGCTAAGGCTTTTTGGTACCTCTGCAGAGGAGCATAATCATCCTCCAACATTCCAGCAGACCTTGTACATGCCAAGCGCAAGGGATGCACCATCTTGTATCAAGGTTGATATCAAGATGCGTATTAAGGCGATATTGAGATACAATCAAATGATACCAATATGTGTTTGAGACGAAATTAAGATGCTATTGAGACTCGTATGAGTATTAGGACGACATTGAGATGCGGTCAAGACAAAATCGTAGACAAGGGCAAGATGGAATCGAGACCCTATCAAGATGTCCGCTAGACTCTTATCAAAACATGGTCAAAATAATATCAAGATTCTGTTGAAATTTTATTGAGAAGTCTATTGTCATCCAACTTGTTTTCCTTCATTTTATCGAAGAACTTTTATTAATCCATCTCCCACCACAAGGTAGCAGACACATCCCCTAATATACTAACTTGTAATATGCTTGATTTGAGGGTTTTTTTTTTCCCTTCTTGCATTTTGTTTGATAATGTGTTTTTATTTCCTTAGACAAGAAACCATGGTTGATGCTGTTGGAACCATTGTTGGAGGCACAGTAGTTTTCGCTTTCTTTTCAGTGCTATTCAATATAATTAGCTATTTGACAGTTTCTAGAGTTGCTTGAAAAACAAGAGCTAGAATATACGTTTGTAGAAAGATTAAAAATTACAATTATAGTCACTCGTGTTGTGCTTAGTGATGCAAAAGAGATGCAATTACAAATCCACTAGTGAAAAAGTGGATTGATGAGCTTAAAGATGTCATCTACAATATTGAAGATTTAATTAGTGAAATCAATTATGTAGGTCTAGCTAAAAGTGGAGGTGGCAATTATTGAAGGTGGAATAAATCTATTGAAAGTTTTAAAAGTAGGTTTGAAGATGTGATTGCAGTTTGAAGATATAGTAAAGCACAAAGATGTGTTTTGGTTGAATAGAAGTCTTTGTGCAAGAACCTATCCAACAACGTTTTCAGTAGATGAATTTAAAACGTGTGAACGGGAAATTGATAAGGTGGCCATTATGGATGTTTTATTGGCTGGTTCAGAAAATAAAAGGAAGATCCCTGTAATTGAAATAACTAGAATGGCTAGAATTGGGAAGGCAACTTTGGCTTAACTATTGTACAATGACTCAAGTGTGGTGGCACATTTTGCTAGAAGAGTTTGGGTGTACATTCCTGAAAAATTTTGTGTTGAAGGTATGTAACCATACTTGAGCAGTCACTTCACAAGATTGCAACACACAAATCTAAGTTTAATCTCACATTAGTTACAAGAGACTTTGGACAAGAGTAATTTTCTACTTGTCTTAGACGATGTTTGGAATGAGAACTTCAATAACTAGGATTCTTTGAAAAGTATCTTGATAAAAATCTTGGCAATTGATATGGTCAAAAGGAGTCGAATCATTGTCACAACACATAGCTAAAGTGTTGCATCAACTATGCATCTTGTTTTTACCCATCCACTTTAGCGTTGTCTGATGATAATTTTAAGTCAACACATGCATTTCAAAGTAACAACTGCCATAGACATCCCAACATTAAGCAAATTAGCGAAAATATAGTAAAGAAATGTGAAGGTCTTCCATTAGCAGCAAAGATATTAGGGAGTTTTTTGTACTCCAAAATAGAAGTCAATGAATGGAAGACAATTTTGGATAGCAAGATATGGGATTTGCCAAATGATAAGAGCGACATACTTTCTTCACTGGCCTTGAGCTATTGCTATCTCCCTTATGATCTCAAACAATGTTTTTTCTATTGTAGTATGTTTCCAAAGGTAAAGTTTTTGAAAAGAAGAAATTGATTTTATTATGGAAAGCCGAAGGTTTCCTACCATCAATAAGTTACAAAACCATGGAAGAAGTAGGCTGTGATTATTTTTGAAGAGTTATTATCAAAGTTGTTCTTTTAGTTAATTCGTCATGATGACAAATCATAATTCATAATGCATGATCTTGTTAATGAATTAGCTCAATTTATTTCAGGTGAGTATCATTGTTGTAAGTTTAAAACAAGCAAGGAAAATGACATTTCATGAGAGCTCATCGGTTTTCTTATTTAAAGGATTGTTTTGATAATAATTTTGATAATTTTAAGGTATTGTTTGAGGCTAAGTGTTTAAGAATCTTTTTGCCATTTTAGCTTTTATGTTGAAAAGCTAACGGGCAGAAAGGTTATTAAAGACTTAGCCTCAAACAATACCTTAAAATTATCAAAATAATTATCAAAACAATCCTTTAAATAAGAAAACCAATGAGCTATCATAGAAATGTCATGTATCTTGCCTGTTTCAAACTTACAACGGCAATAGTCACTTGAAACCATAGTTCTGAAAGGCGCAAGGCGCACCGAGGCGCAAAGGGCCGTAGAGCCTGAGGCGCAAGGCGCAAAGCATAAGGCGCGCCTTTTTAACGTGAGGCGCAAAAGAAAAAAAAAACTTAAAATATTATAAAAATATAAAATTGGAGTCTTATTTATTTATGTATATATAATTATAAGGATTTTTTATTTATTTTTCAAATTAAAAGGTTTAATTAAGTATTTTATCATAGCTTAGGGGTTATTTATAATTTTTACTGATCAATTGGATATTTTATCATAAATTAGGGAGTTGTTTATAATTTTTAGGGTTCAATTAGACATTTTATCATAAAGGAGGGGTTATTTACAACTTTTGCACATATATTTAAGTGTTGACAGGATTAGGTTTAGCCGACATTTCTTCCCCACCCAACCCTCACATGTTCCTGTTCCTCACCCTCTCTCTTCACTGTAATTTTCTCCCTCCTCTCTCTCTCTCCTCTCTCTCTCTCTCTCTCTCTCTCTCTCTCTCTCTCGTCTCTACTTCCTTTACTCTCTTCATTTTTGCCATTCTTTCTCCTCAATCCTCGGCAACCAGAGAGGCTGATCGGTGGCCGAACGGTGGCTGAAAGAGGGCTGGAAGACACAGTCGACAGCCTGGGGTCGAAGGAGAGAGGGAGACTGGAAGATGAAGAAGCTGAAGTCGGGTGGGGACTGTGATTTTGCAAGGCGCGCCTAGGCGCACCTACCGCCTCATCGCCTAGGCGCGCGCCTAATGAACACAGGCGCGCCTCAGGTGATGCCAGGCGTCGGAACAGCGCCTTGAGTCGCCTAGCGCCTGGGCGCTCGCCTAGGCGCGCCTTTGATAACTATGCTTGAAACAAATTGAGCTAATTCATTAATAAGATCATGCATCATGAAAAATAATTTGTCATCACGATGAACTAATTGAAAGAACAACTTTGACAGTGATTCTTCAAAAAAATCACAACCTATTACTTTTATGGTTTTGTAACTTTTTAATGGTAGGAAACCTTCTGCTTTCCATGATAAAATTAGCTTCTCCTTTTCAAAAACATGAGTCTTTGAAAGCATACTACAATATGAAAAAGATTGTTTGAGATCATGTGAAAATAGCAATAGCTCAAGGCCAATGCAGGAAGTATGTCACTCATATCATTTGGCAAATCCCATATATTGTTATCCACAATTGTCGTCTGTGCATCAGCTTCTACCTTAGGGTACCACAAACTCCCTAATATCTTTGCAATTAAAGAAAGATCTTGACATTTCTCATCATTTTTTCACCAATTTGCTTCAAATTGGGATATCTATGGTAGTTGTTGATTTGAAATGCATGTGTTGCAAAAATTAACTTATAATTATCATCAAACAAACATTGAAGTGGATATGTAAAAATAACATGCATAGTTGATGTAACACCTTGGTTGCATGTTGTGATAATGATTTGACTCTTTTTGACCATATCAACTACCAAGATATTTTTCAAAGCATCCCAGTTTTTGAAGTTTTCATTTGAAACATTGTCCAAGACAAGTGGAAAATTACTTTTATCTGAAATCTCTTGTAACCAATGTTGGATTAAACTTAGACCCGTGATGTTGCAATCTTGTGAAGTGAATGCTCAAGTATAATTTTGTACACCTTCAGCACATCAAATTTATCAGAAAGTACACCCAAACTCTTCTAGCAAAATGTGTCAGGTCATTATACAATAATTAAGTCTAAGTTGTCTTCCTAATTCCAGCCATTCCAGTTATCGCAATTACAGGGATCTCCTCTTCATTTTCTGAACCAGCTAACAAAACATTCATAATGGTCACTTTACCATTTTCCCTTCCATACGTTTTGAATTCATATACTGAAAAAGTTGTTGGAATTCTTGGATAGTTTCTTGCACGAAAACTTACATTCAACTAAAACACATCTTTGTGCTTTACTATATTTTCAAACTTCAAAATCACCTCTTCAAACCTACTTTTAAAAGTTCAATAGATTTTCTGTTTTACCTTTGACAGGTGCCACCTTCGCTATCAGCTAGACCTATACAATTGATTTCATCAACCAAATCTTCAACATTGTAGATGACACCTTTAAGCTCATCAATCCACCTTTTCGCTAGTGGATTTGTAAATTGCATCTCATTTACATCACTAAGCATGGCATGACCAGTCACCATCGTAATTTTTAATCTTTCTACAAAAGTATAATCTAGCCCTTGTTTTTCAAACAACTCTAAAAACTATTGAGTAGCTATTCTATTAAATAGCACAAAAAAAAGTAAGAAATTATACGCCTCTAACAATAGTTCCAAAAACATCAACCATGGTTTCTTATCAGAGGAAATTAAAACACAACAAGCACATTATCAAAAGAAAAGTAAGAAGTAAAAAAAAAATTAAAATAAAATAAAATAAAACTCAAATCAAGCATATTCATAGTAAAATATGAGATGTATCTACTACCTTGTGCTGGAAGATTGAGATGCTTAACACACTTATCGAAATCAATGTCTTCTTCTCTGAAGATATACAAATGAAAATTGCTTAAAATGTTTTAAAAAGAACATAAAGTTGACAATCACTTAGTCATAACTTACCAATAGAAAATGTAAATGGTCCCAAATTGTTGGACAGTCTTAACAGACCCTGATCATTAAACAAAATCAAGCCAACATTAAGCCTCTGTCATGACAGAAAACCTGATACTCTAAATGCAAATAAGAGTTTGATACAACCCAACAAACTAAGCATGACAATGACAAACGTTCCAACCCCAATGTTTTTACCCCATTTCAGTCCTAGAGACGTGGAAGATACCAACTTCCTTGAAGCTTGCACAATACCACTAGTCTAGAGGAGGAGAAAATGAGCTCTAAGCAAAAGGGTTTGGTTGAGAGAAGAAGATAAGGTTTGAACATGGGTGAATGGGAGATTACAGAGGCTTAACTTTGCTTTTCATCTCTTCATCCAGTCTCCCATTTCCACTCAATTTTATTTACTTTTTATTTCTTTTACATTCTCACCGTTGTATGAACTTTTTCCATCATCCAACGGTTGAGCTTTTTCTTTTTCTTTTTTTTTTGTTCATATCATACGAACACTTTTTCATGTTCGTATTATAGCTGGATACTCAGAATGATTAACTTTCATATTTAATACTGAACAGTAACCACAAGCACGAATGCGAGTACTCGAACGAAAATGAGTAGATGTACCTCTTTACATGCAGGGAAAATCACAATCTTAAGTAGTTGATATAATGTTTCTCTGACAATTTCGTCATTGTCACTGATACGCTCACGTAACTTTTCTATAACAATGTATCTGTGCAACCTTTAACTTTGCTGGATACCTTTGAAATAAATCTTTAAAACTTAGTACCAGCATCAATATTGCCACTAAATACATAACGAAAACAAATCATATAGCTACGAAAATCTAGTTTAATGAATAACGGGACATGACCTTAAAGCAACTCACTTACAAAGAACTAGCTTCATACATGATCAGGTTTTGGAGGTTTAAGAAGAATCAAGGAGTGATGAGTTAACTTACTTTGAAGTCGACGCCGCGCTGTCTTTGCTGCTTCTTTGAAGAAGAAGAAGCCTCGGAACGAGCCATCCTTTGATCGGCGAACTAAGGCAGACGGCGGATGCTGGCACTCTGCTTTCCGCCTCTTCTTGTGCTTATTCCCCCATTCTCACACGGGCCGCTTCACATTTTGGGCTGACCTTAAAACTTGCTTGTCTTGCAATGGCACTATTGGTACCCAACCTATTTGTTAACCACCCCTTAGGCCCTGGGTCTAGTTTTGCTCCCATTAATTGGGGCTCATGTAATTATTCAGGCCATTCTATGAGCGCCACTGCTCTCTTCCTCTGCGTTTGGATTGAACGACAAAATTCATAAAAATAAAATTTTTCCTCAAAAATTCTACAAATCAAAATAAATAACTTGTCATGGGTTGCAAATTACATAAATCAGATCAAAATATAAGTTGTCAACCAGTTCAAATAAATTTTTGGATTGCATATAATAATAAATAAATTATTTAGTTAGTTACGAATTACGTAAATCAAATCATAATTAATTGATTGTTTCAAAAAGTTAAAATCTAAATTATATAACAAAGTAACGATATTTATATTTTAATCCTAGGAATAATTGTGACTCAAACCTTTATCATAAGAAGTCAAATGATGTACTCAACCACTCTTTTTGTAGGGGTGATTTTTTTTAAATACTAGAAATTTGGTACATATTTTCTAATTTTAATAAATTATAAACATCAATGTAATTTTTCTATATTTTTAAATAATAAATATAGTTTTTTATTTACTTTCGTTTTTCTATAAGAGTGTGTATTAACATTTTCTTATATTAATTATTAATAGCAATAGCCATAGACGATGACATATACTAAGCAATAAAGAAAATAAAACAGAATCATGTTTTATTTTCTTCTTGTTTTCAACTTTTAATTAACATTAAAACTTTAATCATTAATATGGTTTTACAGTCACAAAATTCCAATCAAAACAGTGTCATCTCTTACCATTTTCACTTCTACACATCCCAAATTGTTGCCTGCATTTGCCACCTTTGGGCTATTCTTTCGAAAGATTGTATTTTGAGTTTAATGTTTGTTTAGTCATTCTCTAAATTGCGATTCACAATGGGAAAAATTTTATCAATTAAAATTCAGAATTCTTGATGATTTATTTCCACACTTATAATCAACTGGCTTCTAATCCCTACATATTGGTGTCATAACACGTATAGGACAAACGTTAATCAAAATAGCCTCCATATATAGAGTAAATTTATTACTTATATAATCACTACCCATTTTATGAATTTCCTACTACAAAAATTTCCCTTAACTCGAGAATCTTAACTATACAATCTACAATGCTTGACACCATTCCGGCAAACCCTGCCTTTTTCTACCCTAACTATAGAAATATATGGAAAATGGACTGCCGGGGAATCTGCTACCCGCCTAAAAACTGCAGACATGCAAGCGACCCAAGAGTTGAACTACAGAAAGCAGTCCCGATATGCTATATTTGAGTGAATCAGAATGCATTCAGCACCAGAGGGTTCCTAAAGATAACAGTGCAGGTCCCATTCTTGAAGCTCTTAGGTGACATATTCCTCTTTGACTGATAGCTCGTGTGATCTTCAAATCCCTCCATCTCACGAATATATGTTGTCTGCTAAGAGGTTGAATACATAAGACAAAACAGATATTAAGCTTCACCCTGAAATCTTGTGCAATTTACCATCCATTATCTGTACAGACTAAAAATTTTATAAATTGCTAGGTGAAGTGTGGCTATTCTTGTCATTTTATACAAGAGTAATGCTATGCCTGACATCCCATTTTCTAGCATTATTCTTGATACAAATCAAGAAGCTTTGTACGAGGATACAAAATCTGAGAATCAACCATATGAGATTATTCGTCTACATACACATCTTCAAACTCCTCATTACATCAGCTAGAGGAAACACCAGCCTGCATAAAGGTGACAAGGTAAAAACTAATATAATCCAGCCGAAATCTCATTATCAAGTGCAATGAAATTATATCAAAATATCTAACTTCAATTCAAGGAATTATTAAAGAAATTAGCACATATTCTGTAACACTTCTCCTAATAAATATTCACAAATTGTGCTGAGACTGAAGAACCACCCCAATATCTAATGTAGATGCAAAACTACAATAAAAATCAAAATTTATAAAAACTATTACTTGGACGACATAGCCACCAAAAGTTGAAGTAAAAAAAGGGAGAAAAGCACACCCAGAAATTTGGACATATAATTCAGATAAGCTGGCTTAGTTTTAGACAGCTGCTAGCACGTTAGGCTGTTGAATGGGCCAGGTGGGCTGAGTCTGGCCCTCAAATTGGGGATCAATCCCATGTCTAAGCCCTGAAGCGGGAGGGCAGGGCTTGACTTTCAATGCCCATGAACTCGGAGGGCCAAGATTGAGGGCTACTTCAGGGCTTAAATTTTGCAAAAAAATTTTGTTTCATACAAAACAAGCTAAAGCTAAGTGGGCTGTCTGAGCCCATGCAGGCTAACAAGATGGTTTGAGTTAGAATACTCACTGTGCAACTAGCTTGGGTAACATCCTTCTAAATTGCTGGCAATTCCTTGCGTAACACACCTGTAATGATCTTCAGTCGATTGCATGCACATTGTATTTTGTGCCTTTCTTCAATGTTCATGTTGGCTCCCTCTGAAGACTGTATAAACAAAGAAAGGAGACCAAATTTCATTGCTTATAAAAACTTTGTTACAGTGATGACAAACCAGCAGGGTACCTCAGAGTGCACAAACACAATGTCAAAATAAGAAAAGAAAGAAGCCTGAGTTCTGACTGAAAAACATGTGAACTAAACTAATCACATGAACTGTGACATCAAGTTAAATTCATTGTTGTTTGTCGAAAATAAAATTTGCGTTAAAAATTTTCAAAAATTAACTACCCACGCACTAATCAGTGTATAATCCAGGTTTCTTCTTCCAAGTTAAGTCTAATCATGTGGCAGATATATAGCCGGAATAAAAATTGTATTTATATAGCAATCATAGAAATGTAACAGAAAACATAATTATGAAGAATTATTCTTTAGCAGACAAGCGAAGATCATATATTCGTCCATTCATGTCATGCATGCCAGATTTATTTGGATGTCCTCAGCTTAAAATGATATAATTAACTCTGATTAGAGTTGCTTCAAAAAAAAAAAAAACCTCTGATTAGAGTTAAACTTCAAATTTTTATCAAAGAAATGCTATTAATTGAACATAGGGCTACAGAACTCACAAGCCCCACAAATTTATCAAACAAACAAGAGTACATACACACAAAACATTTTTTGAGTTTAGTCATATAATGGATAATGATCCTCCTTGCTTTGTTTCTTTTAAATATCAGAAAAAAAAAATGATAAATATTTAGCAAGAAACTAAAAAAAGTAGATAAAATGTCTAGATAGCATATGTTATCCATAAAGTGCAAAATGATTCCTGCAAAGAGAGTATGGTCTGAAAAATACGGACCATCTCCAACTTGAATAATGAAATAATTTTCTTACCTTTAGCATCCTTATGCATCAATAGAAGGGTAGAAACAATAGCATTTATCCTATTCGAACGGTCCATTGCATGCTGAATACAATGAAGGGGGTGCAGTACTTTCCGTTATCAGTGATCCCATCATGTTCAGAACAAGCTTCGAAAGCTTGTGGCTCCTATCAAACAAGAAAAAGCACGGCAAAAAGCAATAACAGCATGTCTATCTACTAGCAGATTCAGTGGTGTCATCCTCATCTTCGAGAAGACACTGCACAAAGCAGAGTTTGTTGGGTTTTATGCCCTAAGAATTAATAATTATGGAAATGATTTTACTAAATCTTAATAAAGTATTCGTTTTATTCAATTTACATATTTTTGCAAAGAGTAAAATGCACAAAACCCCCATAAAGTAAGGTTTTAAAGACTCATAGTCAAAGTTTAGCTTTTATAACACAATGCCTCGAAGCCATTAGTGTCTGTTAGTCAATATTTGGTTGACTAAGGGTAATTTCAGCATTTACGAACCTATTTTATTTAAGAAAAATTAAAAAAGAAAAAAAATATTTTTTTTTATAGAATCTCCACCAAACCAGACTCTCTCTCTCTCTCTCTCTGATCTCTCTCTTTCTCTTGTTGATCCAGGTTTTGAAACCAGACTTCAAAGTTGAAGATCTGAGTTTCAAACTACTTTGATGATTCAAAAATAGAAAAAAATCATAAAATAAAAATAGAAAAAATGATTCAAGATCCTTGCAAAAAACCAGAAAAAAAGAGTAGAATTTTTAAAAAAATAAATAATAAATTGGGAACCTAGATGATGAACTTCTAGGTTCCCAGATGAACATCATCTCCCAGACGATGTTCATCATCTGGGTTCGTCCCAGACATGGTGAACATCATCTGGGAACCCAGATGATGCATCATTATTGTTGACGTCCGGAAACGGTTAACTCAGAGATTCTGGGGTCCAGACTGCGAACAAGGTAATTAAGGAACAGTTACGGCGTTGGGTATGCGATAAATGAGGTTTAAATGAAGTTTTAAGGTTGGTGGAACTCAATTAAGGCGAGGGAATGTTGGTTGTGGCAGTTGAGTGGATGCAATCAGATGAGCAATGAAGATGGGAGTAAGAAGAATGCAACACACAAGGAGTTTTAGGTGGTTCGGTGGCTGCGCCTACATCCACGGCCACTCTGAGGTCAAAATCCGGCAGAGTGACAGTTCTCTAGTATTTCCAACTTGTCCTCTACAGTAAAGGTCTCCTCTGTTTATATATGGAGGGGAGAGGTACAAAGAAAGCAATAAAATATATCAAAACAAAGTATAGGTGATGGTTATTTCAGCTAATCCTGACACAGCCATGCTGTCTTAAATGTGAAACCATCATTCCTTCTTGCATGCACACGTCTGCATTTAATGCTCCTGGAGAAGTCCTCTCTTCATTAAATGCAGAGTCGTCGCATTAAATGTGTCTTGGTAATGGTGTAAACAGTCTCTGGTGGGAAATCATGGGAGTAGGTGACTTTGTCGACTTGCTACACGCAACATCTCCTGAGCAAGCTCTCTGGTCAGACAGGTAATGCACACTGAAGGGGCGCCGACGTGGCCAGGAGAAGAGGTTAGAAGGTCTGGAGGTTCGTGCGAGCTCGCGACCTGGACGACCTCACGAGCTCGACGAGCTGACGACGTGGGCAGGAGGCACGTGTGGGAGATCTGGGAGCTGTTGCGGGCTTGCAACCTGAACGGCCTCACGAGCTGGGTCTGCAACCGCTGGTCCCAATCTTGGGCCTTCTGGGCCCTTGCTCCTGTTCAAATTCATGAGGCTTGTACTGGCCCATTTAGGAAGAGCGAGAAAATGGGCATAACATCAAGCCCCCCAGCTCTCTGTGCGTTCTGCGGACTGGGAGCTGATTCAAACATATGACTGGCGCCCATTTGCGAGCTTTCCGGCGTCGTTTTGACTTCCGTACTGTAACCGATGACACGTGGCGCTCATATAGGCGTTGGAGCCACAAACGTGCCTCGGGACCATAGGCATTTAATGCCCACGTCTTGTAACTAACATGCAGGACGGCACACGATCGAGATTGGTGCTGGGCTGTTGGATCTTTGACGGTTATGCCTTTATGTTAGATCGGATGACTGGGGGTGGACGTCCTGGCCTATATAATTTAGAGGTCTTTTCCGATTCCATTTTTTGCTTTTCTGATACGACACCAGTACCCCTCTCTTCACCAATTTTCTTCCTCAGACTCCGCTGCTTCAGGAATCAACTGCCATTTTCAGCAAGCCATTTACAGCTCGAACAAGGTAATTTTTTCCTCACTTTGCTTTTTCGTGTCATTTGGGGATTTGTTTCTGGTTCGAATCGTTAGTCTCTGCTTTTGTATCTTATCTGTGAGTCTCTGTGTGCCCGTCTTGCCTTTAGAGATTTGTCGTGCTTGTTGTTTGAGTACTTGTGCTCACTTGGGGCGACCTGGCTGTCAGCCTAAGTGTCCCATATTTTTGTTGTGTTGTTGTTGCTTAGGATTTTCGATGAGAATGTCCCTATATTGCCTGGTAGGGTACCTGTAGATATAGGGTTAGCAACATAAACATTTAGGGAGACATAGTACCTGACGGACCCACGTTCCTGGGCCTCCGTTGCCTTTGATGGCCAAGTGTGCGACCTGACGTATAGGACAATAGCTTTAGGAACTCCTTCCTGTAGCTTGCTAGGCTCAGCATGCTGTAAGCGTTCTGACGTCGTTCCTTCTGTGCTGTAGATGTCAGGTCGCTCACGTACTGGTCGAGGCAGGGCTTCTGCTTCTGGAAGGCAGACAGGACGTCAAACTAGTGGATCCGAGGCTACGACCTCTCGAGCTGGTGGGTCTACTGGGGAGGTCGCAGAAAGGGAGGAGGTCGCTGAGAAGGAGGACCGACATCCTTTCAGTCATACACCTTCGAGCATTACCCTCAAAATGCTGGAGGCTTGGGCTCGAGAATTCAGCTTCCCTTTGGGGTGCCGAGCTAACGTCCCCAAGGCCAGTGATCGAGTAGCTTATCCTCCTGCGGGTTTTGTGGTGATTAGCCGTGAGCATATGGAGCTCGGATTTAGGTTCCCCATCCCCGACTACCTTAAGGACCTTCTGAATGTCCTGAAGCTCGCCCCATTCCAACTGACCCCGAACGCGTACGCTTATCTAACCACTTTAGCAGCGGCGTTCATCAAGCACGGGCTCGGGCCCCCTACACCTCGCATCCTCCGCAGCGTTTTCAGCTTCAAGGGGATCTCTGGAAACGAAGGGCTTTACTACGTCACGCCTCGTCAAGCCTCGCCATATAGGGGATATCTGCCTAAAGATTGCATCAGATCCAATGTGGGGGAATATAAGTCCTACTGGATCCTGGTCACATGTACTTCGCTTGGGGGTCTGCACAATAAGAGCTTCGTGCTGGAACCTGGTATTTAGAAACCTCCGATTTACAGAAACAGTGATATAGCCATTAGGATAATAGTTCTTTTTTTTTTTTTTTTTTTTTTTTTAAGTTTGCTTTTGTTTTGCAGGCGTTGCTGCTCCCAGGTACAAACTTAGAGAGGACGAGCTCGCTATCTTGGATGCTTATGCGGCGGCCAAGAGACCAAGCGACGATTTCCTCCCCTCTGACGGCGAGCTGGTAGAACGGGGCCTCGCGCCATCAGCCACAGGTCCTCTTTTGGACATAATTCAGCATCTGGGCATACGAGGGGAGAGGTGCGAGGTCCGTTCTGTATTTGCTGCCCCTGAACAGTCTGAGTCAGACCCGCAGCCTCTGCCACAAAGGTCCTCGAGCCCGAGCACGTCTAGTACCACACCTTCTGACAATATGCGAAGGCTCGCGATGTCCGTTCCCCCCCTCAGGTCGGTTCCTCCTGCCAAAGCGCCCACGGTCGTGGAAGTGGATGACACCTCCTCAGATCGCTCACAAAGAGCGCCATCTCAGCCTGCTTTAGCCGCTTCTCCTCACGCCAGGTCAGTGGCGACTCCTCAAAAGCGGGCTGCCCCATCTGGAGGGTAAAGTCCTTCCTCAGCAAAGAAGGCTAAGGTCTCGGCTGAGGGGGGTTCACCTGTGGAGCAGGAGATTGAGGCCCTTATCAGGAAGAAGAAAGGGAAAGCCATAGTTGAGCCCCCAGCTCCAAAAAAGAAGGGCGTCATCGAGGTTCGCAAGCCCGGGGCAGTCGTTATTGGCAGAGAGCCGGGCATTGAGGCACCTGTGCGACCTACGGGGCCTGTAGGAGAGTCGCAGGGAGACTCCGAGCTGCCTCCTGACGTAGCAAAGGAGATGGAGTATCTCAACAGCTTCGTGGAGCTCGTGCCTGGAGTAATGGGGAAGCGCGATCCGGAGCTGCAGAAACCTGAGCTCTCAGGCCAGAACCTCGTGGCTTTTGCAGCTCGTCATGCAGCGCTGGTAAGGTTCAACCCCTTCATACTTTGATTTTTCTCGACTCAGATTTTAACAACTCTTTACTCTTTCAGTTGGGTATGGCAACCGTGAAGCTGATGAAGGAGGTAGACGATCAGCTTGGTGAGAAGGAGGCCTTTAGGGTATCCAAGGTGCAGTTCGAGGAGGAGAAGAAAGTAATGCAGGAAGAAGTCAGCCTCCTCCAGAAGGATAACGTGGAGCTTAAGGCCAAGCTTCAAGATGCTGACACAACCCTATCACAAGAAACTGCTCGCAGGGAAGCTGCTACCTCCGAAGTCAGCAAGGCCCACAGCGAGTTGAAGCAGGTGAAGGGTGAGCTAAGTGCTGCATAGAAAAAAGTAAAGGTTGTTGAGAGTAAAATAAAATAGCAACAGTAGGACTTAGCCTTAACCAAAGAGAAGCTCGCTGGGGTCGAGGAGAAGCTGGTTCAGACTGAGGCGGGCTTTGAGACCAAGCTAGCTCAGGAGCGGGACAGGCTTGGCGAAGAGATCGAGAGGGCTTTCTTGTTCAGTATGTGGGAGCGTTATCCGGACTTGGATTACTCTTTCTTTGGGCCAGTCGGCGTTGAAACGATCCAGGAGTTCGTGGAGCATGCTGCAAGTGCTCAGGGCGCGCAACAGGTTGATACTTCCCCTACTCCTCCAGTTGATCCATCTGCTGTCCTAGTCCCTCCACCAGAACAAACCCTCGAGGGACCTCCAGCTTCTGGCGACCTTCCTGTGCCTAAGCTCCCAGCAGAAGCCTCTCCTGATCTCTCGGCTCCTGAGCAGGTCCCTGCGTGGGAGCCCCCAGCAAAAGCCCCCGTTGATCCTCCTGCTCCATCAGATGCACCAATTGGTGCCTAGAGCACTCTAGCTTCATTTATTTGTTTTGTTCTTTGTCGTTATTGTCCTTATTTTCATTTTGTTGAAATTTGAACAGCGAGCTTACGACTTGAAATTTTTGTATTAGATTCTTTGCAAATTTCAGTATTTTGTCCAAGTAAGGAATGTGTAGATATGCATGGTTCACTTATATGATGAACAATCAGCAGATTTAAATAATAGGCACATCACAATAAGTATGCTAAAACTTGCTAAATGAATCACAATCGTGAAAACCGCGTTAACTTACGAGCTCGCTAAAGTTAGTGGGGTGCTCAGAACTCTCATAATCTAAAAACTGCACTGGCGTTGAGTGCGTTCGAGAGTGACATTTTCCCCAACTTTGAGATTCCAGCCTGTGGCAGTACTTGTAGTTCAAGGGCGAACCCCCATCATGGGTGACTCTTTCCGCGAGTTCGGGAGACAGCTTTATATTTGAGAGGTGTGGCCTTACCCCCTCCCGCGAGGTCGCGGGGTAAAGTTTTGCGAGTTCGCGGGCAGCTTTATATTTGAGAGGCGTGGTCTTACCCCCTCTCGCGAGGTCGCGGGCAGCTTTATATTTGAGAGGCGTGGCCTTACCCCCTCCCGCGAGGTCGCGGGGCAAAGTTTTGCAAGTTCGCGGGCAACTTTATATTTGAGAGGCGTGGCCTTACCCCCTCCCGCGAGGTCGCGGGGCAAAGTTTCTCGAGTTCGCGGGCAGCTTTATATTTGAGAGGCGTGGCCTTACTCCCTCCCGCGAGGTCGCGGGGTAAAGTTTCGCGAGTTCGCGACTGATTGGCCGGTAAGAGGTCCTTCAGACTTATAAGAAGAGAGCTCGTGGGCAGTAAGATCGGCCTAGGGTAGCCCAAACGAAATACGGCGATGAGCTACTTGGTTCATGAAGGGTGTTGTAAGGAGTATCTGCTACGATCGCACCCTCATAAGACTCGCGAGTAATTCGTAGGTCGCAGGAAATAGCGGCTGCGAACTGGAAAATGAGCTTTACACTTGCTGGCATGAACTTTCTTATTGAGGATAATATAAGTGAGTCAGGTGTTGATTAATAAGGGACCCTCGGCTGAGGGTTATAGTCATTTCTTTGCCACATAATCTGTATGTAATTTCGGCGAGCACTTTATGCAAGTGTTTCGGTCATAAGCGGCTCCTTGGATGTTTGTATAGATATTTCCAAAGAAATACATGTATGATAACAGAGGGCAGCTCATTTTCTTGAGAAAAAGAAGTTTCATTAGCTTTGTTCTTTAATCATGTACATTAGCTGGTTCAGCCAGTATGCTTTCTGCATCAAATGTGACACATACAACAGAAAACAAGTGAAAGCACTTTTACAGACAATCATCAAAAGGAATCATGTACAAGGTTAAAGCAAGCTGACAGTTATGTATAATAGGGCCGCAAATGCTCAGCGTTCCAGGCTCGGGGTAACTCTGATCCATCCATGTTGGTCAAGTGATAGGCTCTATTCTCCAGACTCTGCTTGACGAGGTACGGTCCTTCCCAGTTAGGTCCGAGCGCTCCATCACTTGCCTTACGGGCTCCAGGGAGGACTAATCTGAGAACGAGGTCCCCTACCTTGTAGCTTCGAGCTCGCACTTTCTTGTTATAATACCTGGCAACTTTTTGTTGGTATATTGCTACCCTCATGCGAGCTGCTTCCCTTGCTTCCTCGACTAAGTCTAGACTGGCAGCGAGCAGCTGTCTATTGTCCTCAAGTCGGAAGAAGGCCCTTCTCTGGCTGGTGACTTCAAATTCTGCTGGGATCATGGCCTCGTTCCGTAGACCATGGAAAATGGGGTTTCACCCGTTGAGCTTCGAGCTGTGGTCCTATATGCCCAAAGGACTTTCTGCAACTCGTCCACCCAAGCCCCCTTTCTTGCTTCTAACTTGGTCTTCAGAGTCTGCTTGATGATCTTGTTCACAATCTCGACCTGACCATTGGCCTGAGGGTGGTCAACAGCTGAGAAGCTTTTCACGATTCCGAGCTCATTGCAGAAGTCTATGAATTGCTCGCTGGTGAATTGAGTCTCATTGTCTGTCACGAGCTGCCGAGGGATTCCGAACCTGCAGATGATGTTGTCCCACACAAACTTCTCTATCTTTGTGGTGGAGATCTCTGCTAGTTCCTTGACTTCAACCCATTTGGTGAAGTAATCCACTGCAACCACAGCATGCTTACAATTTCCTCGAGCTGTGGGCAAGGGTCCGATGAGATCCATTCCCCAGATTGCGAAAGGCCATGGACTCACCATCTGCTGGAGGTAGGCTGGTGGAGCTCGAGGGACTTTGGCAAACTTTTGACACTTATCACACTTCTTCACCAGGTTTATGGCGTCTTGCTTCATAGTTGGCCAGTAGAACCCCTGTCTGAGGGCTTTCTAGGCCAAGGACAAGGCTCCTGCATGGTTGCCACAGTGACCTGCATGAATGTCGTTCAGCACTATCTCACAGTCTTCATCATCTATACATCGCAGCAATGGGGTTGAGAAGCCCTTTTTGTATAGCTTGTCATCGTAAATGCAGTATCGGGCTGCTCTAGCTCGTAAACGGCGAGCTTCTAACTTGTCCTTTGGCAGCTTCCTTTTCTGCAGGTAGCCTAGTAACGAGTTCATCCAGGAGCTAGATTGGACCTGCATGAACATCATTACCTCTTTGTCCTCGATGCTTGGGGTCGGCAGGAATTCCACAGGGATAGATTCCAGGAGATCAGCATCCTGGGAGGTTGCTAAGCGAGCCAGGGCATCCGCATTAAAGTTCTGAGCCCTGGGGATCTGATTCACTTCGAACCCCTTGAAAGCCCCCAGTAATTCCCTAGCTTTCTTGAGGTACTCTGACATCTTCTGACCCTTAGTCTGGTACTCTCCCCTGACATGGAAAACAATAAGTTGGGAGTCACTGAAGACCTTTACCTACTCAGCTCGCACTTCCTTTGCCAGACAGAGTCCGGCAAGCAAAGCCTTATACTCGACCTCATTGTTGGTCGCTCGGAATTCGAACCTTAGGGCACTCAGGATCTTGTGACCTTCAGGACTGATTAACATTACACCAGCCCTCGAGCCATGCTCGTTAGAGGATCCATCCACATAAAGTTCCCAAATCTGACCACCCGCTAGCTCCTCCTGCTCTGGTACTGGCCCTGTAAATTCAGCAATAAAGTCTGCAAGTGCTTGGGCCTTGACTGCTGTCTTAGGCCTGTACTCTATATCGAATTGAGCGAGTTCGATGGCCCACTTGAGGAGCCTTCCTAAAGTATCTGCTTTCTGGAGGACTTGCCTGAGAGGGTACTGTGTGAGGACCTCTATCTGATGAGCTTGGAAGTAAGGACGCAGCTTCCTCGAGGCGGTCACCAGGCAGTATGCAAGCTTCTCCACTTGTGAATATCGGGTCTCCACATCAACCAGCCTCTTACTGATGTAGTATACAGGCAGCTGCATCTTCTCTTCTTCTCTCACCAAGGCTGCGCTCAGGGCATGCTCAGACACACCCAAGTATAAGAATAACTTATCCCCATCCTTTGGCTTAGACAGAAGGGGAGACTAGTCCATATATTCCTTCAACTTCTGGAACGTCTCCTCACAATGCTCAGTCCATTCGAAGTTCTTGGCCTTCTTTATGGCTTCGAAGAAAGGCATGCACTTGTCAGTAGCCTTCGAGATGAACCGGCTGAGAGCCGCGACCTGGCCGTTGAGGCTCTGCACATCCTTAATTCTAGAGGGAGACCTCATATCCACAAGTGCCCTGATTTTTTCCGGATTGGCTTCTATTCCCCTGCTATTCACCATAAACCCAAGGAACTTACCAGACGCTACCCCAAAGGCACACTTCAAGGGGTTTAATTTCATCTGATAACTTTTGAGGACTTTGAACGTCTCATCCAGGTCGTGGACATGATCTGCTACTCTCTGGGACTTCACCAGCATGTCATCTACATATACCTCCATGGTCTTCCCAATCTGCTCCTGGAACATGGTGTTGACCAATCGCTGGTAGGTCGCTCCTACGTTCTTCAGTCCGAAGGGCATCGCCCTGTAACAATACAACCCTCTATCGGTGACAAAAGATGTGTGTTCTTCGTCCTCCGTATTCATGGGGATTTGGTTGTATCCTAAGTAGACATCCATGAAACTCAAGAGTTGGTGCCCTGCTGTTGCATCTACCAACTGATCGATTCTAGGTAATGGGAAGCTGTCTTTTGGGCAAGCCTTGTTTAGGTCGGTAAAGTCAATGCACGTCCTCCACTTCCCATTCTTCTTCTTCACAAGGACTGGATTTGCGACCCAAACGGGATAACGTGCCTCCCTGATGAACCTGTTAGCCAGCAGCTTCTCGACCTCCTCCCTCAGAGCTGCATAGCATTCCGGTGTCATCGGCCTTCTCTTCTGGCGGACTGGCCTATGCTGAGGATCTATATTCAGTCTGTGGCACATGACACCAGGATCTATCCCCACCATGTCTTCGTGACTCCAGGCGAAGACATCGAGGTTCCTCTTCAAAAATTCTGCGAGCTCAGATTTCACTTCTGGTAGTAGGTCTCTACCCACTTTCACACATCTCTCCGGGTCTACCTCGCTGACCTACACGTCTTCTAACTCTTCAACAGGTCCCGCGGCCCTATCTGGGTCCACCTCGCGAGGATCGAGGTCGATGCTCACCCCTGCTTCAGAGACCGCTTGAGGTTGGCCACCTGAGACCACATTTACCTTTCTTCCTCGGACCCCCATTTTCACGGCGTCTTCATAACATCGCCTAGCCAGCTGCTGTTCTCCCCTGACACAGCCTATCCCGTTGGGAGTAGGGAACTTAACTGTCAGTGTCCTGGTGGAAGTGACCATATCCAGCTCGTTCATCGAAGGTCGTCCCAGGACCACGTTGTACGCCAACGGACTGTTGATGATTAGGAAGTCAGTAAGGGTTGTAGCTTGCCGGCCCGACTCTCCAAGGGTGAGAGGTAGTCTGATCTGGCCAACCGGTATCACTGCATCTCCTGTGAAGCCGTAGAAGGGTTTTGGTGAAGGCATCAACTGCTCAGCTTCCAACACCATCTGATCATAACAGTCCTTGTACATGACATTGACCGAGCTGCCAGTGTCAATCATTATTCTCCGTACTTCGATATTACTGATCTGGGCCCGGATTACAACTGCATCATTGTGGGGCCAGCGTACTCCTTTCACGTCCTCTTCTGTGAACACAATGCTATCCAAGGACATCTTGGCCCTTTTGGCGGGCCCCTCAGCTCCTCCGTATTCTGCCAGCAGGGTATGGTTGGCCTCCTTGATGTACTTCCGATGCGACCTGTTTGAAGTACCTGTCACATGAGGCCCACCATGAATAGAAAAAATTGTCCTTACCGCGGGCTCGCGCTCGGGTTCTGGAGCTCGCTGAGGCTGTTGTTGCTCGGGCTGCTGGTCTTGGTCCCGAGGTCGTTGATATTGAGGTCGTCTCCCCGTGGGCTGCACAACATACTCTTCTAGGCGGCCTTGCCTTATCAACTCTTCGATGGCATCTTCTAATCGCCAACAGTCTGACGTATTGTGCCCGTTCTTGTTATGGTAGGCACAGTACTTCTTTGGGTCCCGACGCCGGTTGGGCATTCCTGTCGGGGGTGGCTTCCCGAAATTCTCCCTGTTCCTTTCCATGGCGAATATTCTGTCCTGCCTGTCTGATAGCATGCTATAGCTTTCATATCGACCCTGATGCCGAGGTCGCTCCCTCCTTGGCCCAGGTTTAACTCGCTTCGCCACCACATGGGCAGATTGATGCCTTTGCTCTCCTGGCTTGTCCCCGTCGTGGCTCTTCCTCTTCTTGCGGTGGGAACTGCTAGCTTCACCCCGGTGACTACTGGGCTTCTTGGCTCTAAAGGCTTCCTCCCATCTGATCTCCTTGGCAGCCCTTTCATAAAACTCTTACAGATCTTTCACCGGGGACTTGTAGATGCTTTCATATAATTTTCCGTCTTTTCTGAGCCCTGCAGAAATGGCTGTCAAAATACTCTCGTCTGAGGGGGTTTCCATATTACTCACCTCTTCTCTGAATCGGGTGATATAATCCTTCAGGGACTCATTTTGCCTTTGGAAGATGGTGGCGAGGTGGCAGGTGGCGCGAGCTGCTTCCTCAAGGCCTTGTATTGATCTAGGAACTTCTTCTGGCATTCGCTCCAGCTCTTGATGCTGCGGGTTGGAAGGCCTTTAAACCAGGCTCACGGGGCATCCCCTAGGGTAGTTGGGAACACCCGGCATTTCACCAATGGGTCGTCCGTCTGGAGATCCATCTATACATTGAAGGCGTCCAGATGGTCGTATGGGTCAGTCCTGCCATTGTACGGAGGGATATTGGGGAGCTTAAACTTTGCTGGCAGGGGTACTGTTTCGATCTCCCGGGTGAATGGTACTCCGCGATCCTCTCGCTTTTCTCTGTTCTAGCCTCCAGGTCGTGCCTCTAACTGTCGGACCCTCTGTAATAATTCCTCTACCATTGGGTCTTAAGTTAGAGATCGTCGACTGGGGTTCCATTCACTTGTGCTCTCTTACTCCCCCAAGGGACGATCCCGCGATCTGTTTTCCTCTCTGGGGCCTCCTACATACTTAGGAGCCCCCCGCGGCTCAGGCTCACGACCTGTAAGGGGCCCGCGAGCTCGTTCCTGCCTTCGACTTCCTTCCACCTGCCGATCGCCCTCGGAGTTCACCCTTATCCCATTATCATCGGGGCGAGGTGAGATTTCTCGCTCCTGGTTCAGTCTCCTGGCTCTCCTTGGGTTTAGATTTGAGGAGCGAGCTGATCCTTCTGTCAGCGACCTGTCCTTGGCAGCTATTCCCTCTGGGGTCGGGATCTCTTCTGAAGGTTGACGGCGAGCTCTTCCTGGCGGTGCGGCCTCCACCCGCCTTTGCATAGCATGGGCTTGGACTTCTACCAACGCCCTGACCGTCACTGTTAACTCCCTTACTGTATCTTCCAGAGCTCGCTGGCGCTGTTGCCATTCCTGAGCGACCTCGTCTCTGGAAGGCGAGGCGCTCTGCTGGTCTTCTCGAACTTCAGGTTGCTCATCTGCCACTCCGACATTCCTCGTGGCCTTGATTCTGGCCATAGTAAGCAGATGTGAGTAAATATAGAATAATGAACTGGCGAGAGATTACCAGGTCGCTGTTGGGCCCTCCTTCTAGCGCCAAAAGATGTTGACGTTCGGAAACGGTCAACCCAGAGATTTTGGGGCCCAAACTGCGAACAAGGTAATTAAAGAACAGTTACGGCATTGGGTATGCGATAAATGAGGTTTAAATGAAGTTTTAAGGTTGGTGGAACTCAATTAAGGCGACGGAATGTTGGTTGTGGTAGTTGGATGGATGCAATCAGATGAGCAATGAAGATGGGAGTAAGAAGGATGCAACACACAAGGAGTTTTACGTGGTTCGGCGGCTGCGCCTACATCCACGGCCACTCTGAGGTCAAAATCCGGCAGAGTGACAGTTCTCTAGTATTTCCAACTTGTCATCTACAGTAAAGGTCTCCCCTGTTTATATATGGAGGGGAGAGGTACCAAGAAAGCAATAAAATATGTCAAAACAAAGTATAGGTGATGGTTATTTCAGCTAATCCTGACACAGCCATGCAGTCTTAAATGTGAAACCATCATTCCTTCTTGCATGCACACGTCTGCATTTAATGCTCCTGGAGAAGTCCTCTCTTCATTAAATGCAGAGCCGTCGCATTAAATGTGTCTTGGTAATGGTGTAAACAGTCTCTGGTGGGAAATCATGGGAGTAGATGACTTTGTCGACTTGCTACACGCAACATCTCCTGAGCAAGCTCTCTGGTCAGACAGGTAATGCACATTGAAGGGGCGCCGACGTGGCCAGGAGAAGAGGTTAGGAGGTCTGAGGTTCCTGCGAGCTTGCGACCTGGACGACCTCGCGAGCTCGACGAGCTGAAGACGCGAGCAGGAGGCACGTGTGGGAGATCTGGAAACTGTTGCGAGCTTGCGACCTGAACGGCCTCACGAGCTGGGTCTGCAACCGCTGGTCCCAATCTTGGGCCTTCTGGGCCCTTGCTCCTGTTCAAATTCATGAGGCTTGTACTGGCTCATTTAGGAAGAGCGAGAAAATGGGCATAACAATTATCAAACAATAAAATTACAAAATAAATTATAAAAAAAAAACAAACACAACTGGGTTCCCAAACTAAACAAAATAAATCCAGAATCAACCCAAAATCATCATCATCATCAACTCCATCTCAGAACTCAAACTTCATTTAGAATCATCATCATCAACTCCAAAACTCTACTTGAAAACCAAACTCAAACTCATCTCAGAATCATCATTATCATCATCAACAACAACAAATCAAACTCAAATATATTCACGAATCATCATCATCAACAAATCAACATAAGAATCATCACCAAAAAAATCATCAACAAACTTATTCACGAACCCAGATATCGTTGGGTTCGAATCGAATCCAGATTTCATAAATCTGGATTCGATTCGAACCCAGAGATGTCTGGATTCTCAGTTAGACGAACTCAAATGCTGGGTTCGATTTGAACCCAGATGTCTCTGGTTCATGGAATGAACCCAAATGAACGAGAAAAGAAGAAGAAGAAAACAAAAAGAAGAAGAAGAATAAGGTCGTGAACAGAGGAGAGATGTTTGGTGGAAAGGATGGTGGTCGGCGTGCGAGGGGATGGTTATGGAGGTCCGGTCTCTGGTGGAGGTGGAGGTGGTGGTCGGCGTGCGAAAGGGCGATGGTGATCTGGTCTCTGGTGGAGGCTAGTGGAGAGAGAGAGAGAGTGAGATGTTTTAATAATTTTTGTTGATTTATTATTTTATTTTAATAATATTTTAAATTATTTTAAATTACAATTTTTAATTATTTCAAACAGTAAGGGTATTTTGATCCTTGCAAGTCAAAAACCAGTCAACCGTTTGATTTAACTATATTTGACTGTTAACTTGGGGGCATTGTGTTATAAAAATCAAACTTTGACTATGAGTCTTTAAAGTCTTACCTTAGGGGGATTTTGTGCATTTTACTCTTTTGCAAAAATTGTATATATCATGAGTAACATTCATGATTATTAATGTAATTTCAAACTAAGTATTTAAGTGTTATATATAAATGGATTTAGTTTGAGATAAATAATCTAAAGAGTTCGTAAAAAGCAAACGAAGCTGGGTACTTTGTTTATAGTAAATTTACAGTTGTAGTCAATTTCGTATTCAGTATGATAGTCTTATCCGAGACTATTCATATAGTGATATAGAAATAGATCCACCTTATAAAATAAAGATTATATAAGACTGGACCACAATAAATATGAGTCACTAATTAATATCCATTAAACTTAAAAATTTATATTTCTCGACTAGATAATCATATATGAATTGATCTTAATCCTAAGTGTATTATGGGCTCCTACTTATTAAGTTATATTATTTGATTTATATGGATGATATCGGTGTAGATGCCCGATCAATAACTTTATACTTTGAGAATATGATTTAGTAAGTAGTTGAAAACATTCTATATAATAGTGGAATCCACTCCTTCTTGCGAGAAGTAGTGAAATAGTTCCCTTAGGCTCCGTTTGGCATGCAGGATTGGATTGGAATAGAATTGATTGGATTGGAATGGGAAATCATCATCCCATGTTTGGTAGAATTTAGGATTGGATTAAAACTTCTACTGTATCATGTTTAGTATAAATTATGATTGGATTGGAATAAAATTAAGTTAAAATTTTTATTATATAAAATTAATTTTATAAAAAAAATCTGGAAAAAAAAAAAACAAAATGATCTCCCATTTCTTCAATATCCATAATCTCCCACAATTCAACGTCATTAACCACAATTCATCAACATCATCAATCCAATTCATCAACATCATCATCTCCCACAACAACAACAACATTATAACATTATCAAATTATCATAACATTAATAATAAAAAAAATATATAGAACATGGCATTATGTTCTATGTTCAATGCCGAACCGAGAACCAGATGGTAGTGGCAATTCCAACGTGGGAGATTACAAGTCCCATTGGTTTTTTGTTACCTGCCTTTCTCTTCACAGCTTAAAGAATTTATAACAACAACAACATTATAATATTATCAAACCATCAAACATTAATTAAAAAAAAAAAAAAAAAACATGGCATTCTGTTCTGGGTTCAATGCTGAACCCAAAATTAGATGGTAGTGGCAATTCCAACGTGGGAGATTACAAGTCCCACTGGTTTTTTGTTACCTGTCTTTCTCGTCACAACTTAAAGAATTTTACATTTACTTTTTCTTCAGATAGATGCGAATTTTAGCTCGTAATTTTTTTTTTTTTTAATGAGCTCGTTCTATTATGCAGAAGTTTCTACCAGCAGGGTCAGACTCACTAGCGAGGAGACTGCGGCTTTAGAGAGATTTGTTGTGGTTAAAGATGAACTAAACAACCTGTTGCCTTCAGATTCTGAGCTACGAGCTCACGGCCTTACCCCACAGCTTGGTAGCAAGCGTCTGAACCTTCATCGCGACCTTAGGATTCGCGGGCAGAGGGAGATCGCGTCAGTTTTTGAGCCCTTTGAAGTAGAGAGACCAAGTCCCACTTAAGGGTCTTCTGAAGAAATGACTAGACTAGTTTTGGTAGCACCTCTACCACGCATTCTGGTTAAGCACGCAGAATCGGACGTCATGATCGTGGATCCTTATCCAGCAACTTCTCAATCCATAGAGCTTGCTCGGGCTCCGGCAGATCCTGTCTAGTAGATAGTTCCTGGCCCTGCTAATGCAACTGCTTCTCAAGTCCAGACAGTCGTGGTCTCTAAAAAGCCAGCCCCCAAGCCAAAGGTCGCACAGGGGAAGAAAACAACGAGCCAACTTGCTGCCAAAAAGACAAAGACTCTAACTGGACACAACTCGTTCGTGCCAGAGCCCGTGGCGAAAGATAAAGGGAAGACTATAGCTCAGCCCCAACCTCCCAAACGCCGAAAGGTTGGAAAAGAGACGGCGATAGTCATTGGGAAGGGCTCAGGTGCTCGGGCTTTAGGCGAGCTGAGGTGTTAGTTGAGGAGAAATTTGAGGACGACTCTAACGAGCGAGCTGAAGCAGAGGCTGAGCAGCAGTACTTTACCGACCTTCTGAATCTTATGCCGCAGTTCATGAGGAACCATACTCCGAAGCTTCAAAAGGAGGATTTGGAAGGTCGAAAGCTGATAGGATATAGAGCTTGCCATACAGTATTGGTAAACTTCAATTACATCCCTCGTTTCTTAATGTTCCCATTTCGAGCTCTAACCTCAATCCTCTTTCAGGCTAACATGATCATGATGAAGCTGCTGAGGGAGATTGAAGTTCAGCAGAATGAGAGGGAAGCTTTTAAAGTCGTTGAGCAGAAGTTCGAGACCGAGAGAAAGAAGTTGAAGGACGAGGTGAGTTTCTTCTAGGAGGAGTCTCAGAATGCAAAGTCACTTACTGGAAGGCTAGAAGACAAGTTGAAAGATGTTGAGGAAGCTCTATCTCTCGATGTGGCTTGCTGGGAAAGCACGACTTTAAGATTCAAGAAGGTCAAAGGGGAGCTGAAGAAAACAAAAGACGAGTTGAACACAATAAAAGAAGAGCTGAACTCCTCTCAAAGGTGAGCTGAGACTGAACGAAAAGAGGCTGAAGAGACTTTGAGAAAAGTAAGGAGCGAGCTAGATTCTGCCATCTAACGAGCTGAGACCGCTGAGAAGAAAATAGACTTAGTTCAACAGGAGCTCGCCCAAATTGAGCGCAATCATGCTCGGATCGCTCAAGAGCGGGATGACGCTACTTTGCAGACCGACAATGTGTTCTTGTACACGCTCTGGTTGTAGCACCAGACATGGACTTTTCATTTTTTAGATCGGAGGCAGTCGAAGAAGTCTAGACTTTCGCAGTTCGTACTACCAGTGCCTAGGGTGCTCAACAAGGTATCGCCTCCTCAGCTCCTCCAGCCATTCAAATAGCAGCTCCTCAAAGTCCTCCATCAGATGCAGCTTTAGAAGGACCTTCAGCTTCTCAGGATCCTCCAGCTTCCTAGGGCCCCCAAGATCCTCCTGTTGCTCAAGTTCCAGAGGAGGCCTTACAGGATCAGTTTTCCTCGAACACACCTGTCAACACTTAGTCAAATTTTTAGTTTTTTGCTTTATTGTAGTTATTGAACTTTCCCTCTTCGTGTGAGAACTGAAGGTTTAGATGGAAGAATCAATGAGTAAGGAGTTCATCAGGTCCAATACATCACCTTGGGGAGCTCCAGTACTGTTTGTGAAAAAAAAAAAAAAAGATGGAAGCCTCTGGTTATATATCTGTTACAGGCAGTTCAACAGAGTTACTATCAGGAATTAGTACCCGCTACCAAGAATAGACGACCTATTTGATCAGCTTCAGGGAGCCAGAGTATTTTCTAAGATTGACTTAAGGTCAGGATACTATCAGTTAAAGGTTCGCAGGGAAGATGTTCCTAAGACGGCCTATAGGACCCGTTATGAGCATTACGAGTTCCTGGTGATGCCATTCGGGTTAACAAATGCCTCAGCAGCTTTTATGGATTTAATGAACAAAATCTTCAAGCCTTATTTGGACAAATTCGTAATTATCTTCATAGATGATATCCTGGTGTATTCAGGAAGCCAAAAGAAGCATGCTGAACACCTAAGGGTTGTGTTGCAGACCTTGAGGAAGCATCAGCTATATGCAAAGTTCAGCAAGTGTCAGTTTTGGCTGGATAGAGTAACATTTCTAGGACACGTGGTATCCGCAGAAGGAATATCCGTAGATCCCTAGAAGATAGAAACTATAGTAGATTGGAAGCCACCCACGAATGTGACAGAAGTTAGAAGCTTCTTGAGATTAGTTGGGTATTACAGGAAGTTTGAGGAAGGATTTTCCAAGATAGCTACTCCTTTGACAAGATTGACCAGAAAAAAGGAAAAATTCGAGTGGTCAGAAGCGTGTCAGCGCAGTTTCGAGGAGTTAAAAAGAAGATTGACCTTAGCACCTGTTCTTACTCTTCCAACAGGCTAGGATGGATTTGTAGTATATTGTGATGCCTCTAGGCAAGGGTTAGGTTGTGTGTTAATGCAGAATGATAGAGTAATAGCTTATGCTTCGAGACAGTTGAAGAAACATGAATTAAATTATTCAACACACGACTTAGAGTTAACAGTTGTAGTGTTTACCTTAAAGATTTGGAGGCACTATCTTTATGGGGTACATTGTAAAATCTTCACTGACCACAAGAGCCTACAGTATCTGTTCTCCCAAAAAGAATTGAATATGAGGCAGAGAAGATGAGTGGAACTCATCAAAGATTATGATTGTACATTCGAGTATCACCCTGGTAAGGTGAACGTAGTAGCAGATGCCTTGAGTAGAAAACCCTTCGGTTCATTAGCCCAGCTGAAGGTAAAGTATTTGCCTATGTTGGTATAGTTTAGATCTATGAGTGTTAGATTGGAGATGACTGATTCAGGAGCTCTGTTAGTAGTCTTCCATGTTCGTTCAGTGTTAGTGGATCAAGTTAGAGATCAACAGGCCTAAGATCCATATTTGATGAAATTAAGAAGTGAGATAGAAGCTGGACAGCAGAGTAGCTTTGCACTGAGAAATGATGGAACACTGGTCTTAGGATAGAGATTATGTGTGCTAAATGTGAAAGACTTAAAGCAAGAGATCATGGAAGAGGCACATTCATCAACATATGTTATGCATCCATGAAGTACCAAGATGTATCGGACTTTGAAAGATCACTACCGGTGGAAAGGAATGAAGAGAGATATAGCAGAGTTCGTGTCTAAGTGCTTAACCTGCCAGCAAATCAAAGCTGAGCATCAGAAACCGGTAGGTTTGTTACAGTCTCTATCTATTCTAGAGTGGAAATGGGAGAAGATCACGATAGATTTTGTGGCAGGAATTCCACGAACTCAGAATGGACATGATGTCATTTGGGTGATAGTTGATAGATTGACAAAGTCCGTTCATTTCTTAGTCATCAAGAATACATACTCTCTGGATAGATTAGCTCAGTTGTATGTGGATGAGATAGTGAGGTTGTACGGCGCGATAGTATCTATAGTGTCAAACAGAGATCCACGATTTACTTTTAGATTCTGGCCGAAGCTACAAGAAGCAATGGGCACCAAATTACATTTCAGTACGGCCTTTCACCCACAAACAGATAGCCAATCTGAAAGAACCATCTGGACTCTTGAAGATATGTTGAGAGCTTATGTAATGGAGTTCAAAGGGAACTGGGATACTCTCTTATCTCTTATAGAGTTTGCCTACAACAATAGCTATCAGTCTAGCATTGGCATGGCACCGTACGAAGCGTTGTATGACAGAAAGTATAGAACCCCAGTTTGTTGGAACGAGGTAGGTGAGAGAAGACTGATTGGCCCAGAAATTGTCCAAGTCACCGTTGAAAGAATAAATGTGGTTAAAGAAAAGTTGAAAATAGCAAGAGACAAGCAGAAAAGCTACGCAGACAATCGAAGAAGGGACTTAGAGTTTCAAGTGGGGGATAGAGTCTTCTTACGGATCTTACCTTGGAAAGGTGTCCTGAGATTCGGGAAACATGAAAAGTTAAGTCCACGTTATATTGGGTTGTACGAGATAATGGAAAGAGTGGGTAAAGTGGCCTATCGACTAAAATTACCACCAAAGTTGGTAAACATCCACGACGTCTTCCATGTTTCCATGCTTTGCAAGTATGTAGTCGATCCTTCGCACATCTTGAAAGAACAATCGGTGCAACTAAAAGAAAACTTGACTTACGAAGAGCAGCCAATGAAAATCTTAGACCGTAGAGATCAAGTGTTGCGCCACAAGACAATTCCTTTAGTAAAGGTATTGTGGAGGAATCATGGATTGGAGGAGGCTTCAGAGGAGCCTGAAGAACAAATGTGCACTCAATACCCATTCTTATTTGAGTCAGGTATGTAGTTCAAAATTTCGAGGACGAAATTGTTATAAAGATGAGAGAAATTGTAAGCCCATTTTTCGTAATTTTATATTTCTTAGTAGTAATAATTGACTTATAGAGTAAGCATACTAAATTTCATAAAAATTACCCTTATAAGTAATATTAAAATTATTAGTGGAGATTGTAGAAATTAAATGAACCAAATAGTAAGATAAATGGTCTTGAGGGCATTATGGTCATTTCTACAATTAAGAAACCTATATATATGAGTGTTGGCTTCAACACTAAGTGAAAATTGAAGCAAAATAGATAGTGAGAGGGAGAGAATGGGACGACAAAGGAAAGGAAGAGGGAGAAGTGAAAGCCCAAGCCACCCTAAGCAAATTTGAAGCTCCAAATCAAGTTTTTGAGTAGGATCAAGCTAAAAGATCAAAGGTTGAGCAAGTTTGAGATAAGTTTTCATCATTTTTGCTTAAAAATGGTGATATTTTGAGTTGCATAAGATGTTAATGGATAGGTAGTTGTTTGTTGTGAATTTGATGGGAGGTTTTTGTAGGAATTAAGATTAGAATCCTACTAAATAGAAAGGGAGTCTTAGTATGAGAAAACCCACTCAAGAAATAGAAGTTAGGGTTTATGTAGTAGAAACCCTAAAAATTGGTTTAAGTTTGGGTTAAGTGAATTGAATGTAGTTAAGGTGTTTGATGAAATGCCTAAGAGAAATACAATGTAAAAACCTTGGAAATTAAAAGAAACAATGTGTTGTGTGTGAGTGTGTAGTTCACGGTCACCAAGAGAGTTATGTGATTCCATTGAGTTTTGATGGAATTGAGCTTGACTTCATGCATGCAAGAAACTAGAATATCACATAGAAGTGTTACAATTGAAAAAGGAAATGAAATAAGACAATGAGTTGTTTTGGGCTAGATGAAGGACATTGATGGTTATCATGCAATGCCACTTCCTCTTTACATTTTTATATCATGTATATCCTAATTGATTATATATGAGTATAAGACTTCTAAATGAAAGAGAATTGAGTTGAGAATATAAAAAGGTTAGATTTTGACATGAAAAAGTAGTGAAAAATAAGGGTTTTTGGTTAGGAACCTCCACCTGATGGCCGTTTCTTTCGAATTCGGTTCAGGGCTGACCTAAATAAGAGATAGGGAGATGATTGGAGTGAAAACGGAAGAAAAAAAAACTAGGGATTGCTCCCTAGTGAGTATTTGGCCAAAGGAGGTCTAAAAAGAGGGTTTTCTGTTTTAAGCTTCAGAAAATTATTTTGAGTGTATATGGGTGTTTCTAGGTGATAATATATGAGATTCATGAAAAAAAATCAGAATTTTAAAGTTTTGGTAAAGTTAGAACATAGATGAGAAAGTTGTAATCTAAAGGATGTTCAATAGAGTTAGTTGTGTTGAAAGCTTTGATTTTAGCTTTGAGTAGTTCAATTTAGTGGAAATTGAATGAGAATATGATGTGTAGGTGAAGCACAAGTAAGAGGAGCGAGAGAGACCCACTAGAGCTCCCTGACACGCTTAAATTTGAGGTAAGTGTCCCTAACTCATACTATAAACATTTGTGTTTCAAATGTTATTTAATTGTTGTTAAAAAGTTTATAAATGGTTTTAATATATGTTTAAAGAAATTTCGAAAGTAAAGCTACTTTTATGGAAAGTTGAGCTTAAAAGCTCTAGTCAAAAAGTTTCAAAAAAAAAAAGTTATTTTGTGCTTATGACACTTAGTAGAAAAAAGTTTTCAAAGGTCATGTGTATACCTTCAGAATCAGAGATATTCTTGGGCTATAATATGCGATGCAGAAAATTCCACAATGTAGTTACCAAAATTAGATAGTATCTTGTGCTACGGTTTGCGATGCAGAAAATTTCGCACGTGGTTGTTAAGATTTAAAGAGAACCTCGCGCTACGATTTGCGATGCAGAAAATTCTACACGTAGTTGTCAAGGAGTCTTAGTAGCGTCACAGTTGGTGTCAGTTGAAAATCGCCACGTGATATAACAGTTAGGGATACGCATGACGCTTTTAGAAAGAAATGGGTTATATAGTGTTTCGTGCATAACTAAACGAGGTTATAATTGTTTAGTTAAGAATCGTTAAATTTCGTTAATCGCTTTGAGATTTCATTTTTCTGTGTTGTATTGTATAAACAAATTTCAGGTACTCGCACAGACGATTGAAGCCAACAAACTTCTTCGTAAATATATAGGTGGGCGTACTTGTGAAGGATGCATTACATAGCTTGTATTGTGTTGTGTTAGTGCATGTATCATTTTGAAACCTTGAAATACTTAACTTGTATTAAAATGTTTTGTAATGTAAATAGTTTGTAAATATTTCTATGATATGAAAGTTTTAATTATCACTTATGGATTTGAGAAAATGATGGAATGATTGATATACATGTTTGTGAAGAAGTTGGGTTGTGATTAAAAGTTTGGAAGTGTAATTTCTTTGCAGGAAAATTTGATAACCTCACATTTGCAGCCGTTATGTTGCTAGATTTTCGTTAAAATATTTTGAGATTTCGAAAACAAAAATGATTTCTTTTATGGTTTTAGTTAAATTTCCAAATCAACGAATTAAATATAAATGGTAATCAACCCAACTAATTTTTAAATAATGAGATTAAATGAAATCTGAAGCAAAGTTTAAACGGATAAGTTCAGGGTTCGCTCCGCGGATTTCTTTTAGCCACTTACGAGAGTTTAAAAAGAGTTCGTTGGAGTATCAGACGAGGCCTACCAGATACTAGCCTAGAGGGAATCTGGTTTGGGTCTCGTCACATCGTCTTCCAGAGTGCATAAGATGAGAAACTCTTCAGATAGTACCTTTCAGGGTGCAAATATAGCAACCCCTTCCACATGTAGTATCTTTAGAGTGTATTGAATTAGCAGATCACTAACCGTAGAAGCACCTTGCAGACCATGGAAGATAATAGCTCGCAGATCGCGAGAGCGTTATATAAAGCGTTGATGAAAATAGATCGCGAACCAAGACACGGGTGGTAATAGCTTGTAGATTGCAAAGATATATTATAGCGTTTAGAATATATTAGCTCATTGGTCGCGGAAGTAGATTTCATAGAATATATAAAGGATAACAGCTCGCTGGCCATCCAGATACTTTCCTGGGCTCGAATGATTGCTTGTAGAAGTATTTTCAGAGAATGATAGGTAGCAGCTTGCTTTGTAGAAGCAATTTTGAGCATAAAAAATAATAGTCATGGCCCCTTTAATAATAAATGCTCAATAAGTTAGCTCGCTTTCTGCATGGAACACATCATTAATAATAGCAAAACATGTGAAGTTACTTCATTGATAATCATCAAAGTGAATTTTACAAAAGTTCAAGAGTGAGCTAACAGTTATGTATAGTAAGTGCGGAGATACTCTGCATTCCAAGCACGGGGAAGTTCGACTCCGTCCATGTTGGTTAAGTGGTAGGTCCCGTTCCTTAAGTTTTCTTTGATGACGGAGGGGCCTTCCTAATTCGAGCCAAGGGTTCCGTCGCTGGCTTTGCGAGCTACTGGAAGGATCGAACGCAGGACCAGGTCGCCTGTCTTGTAACTCCGAACTCAGACTTTCTTGTTGTAGTAACTGGCAACTCTTTACTGGTACACTGCAACCCTTATACAAGCTTCCTCCCTGGCTTCTTCGAGTAGGTCCAGATTTGCATTGAGCAGTTGATCATTGTCTTCATGTCGGAACGTTGCTTTTCACTGGCTGGTAACCTCGAACTCTGTAGAGATCATGACCTCTGACCCATAGACCATAGAGAAAGGGGTCTCTCCAGCGGAGTTACGAGCTGTTGTCTTGCAAGCCCAAAGCACTTTCTGAATTTCATCTACCCAAGCTCCTTTCTTCGCCTCCAGCTTGGTTTTCAAGGTCTGCTTGATGATCTTGTTTACAGCTTTGACCTGACCATTGGCTTGAGGATGGTCCACAGTCGAGAAGCTCTTCATGATTCCGAGAACATTGTAGAACTCGATGAACTAGTCACTGCTGAACTGGGTTCCATTGTCCGTCACGATCTGTTGAGGAACCCCGAATTTGCAGATGATGTTGCTCCACACAAATTTTTTTATCTTCGTGGTAGAGATTTTTGCTAATTTTTTAGCTTTGGCCCACTTAGTGAAGTAGTCTACGGTAACCACTGCATGTTTGCACCTTCCACGAGCTGACGGTAGATGCCTGATCAGGTCCATTCCCCATATCGTGAAGGGTCATGGGCTCACCATTTGTTGAAGGTAAGTTGGTAGAGCCCGCGGGACTTTAGCGAACCTTTGGCACTTATCATATCTCTTGACCAAATTGATGACATCTTATTTCATAGTCGGCCAGTAAAACCCATGCTGGAGTGCTTTTTAAGCTAAAGACGGCCCCCCGACATGATTACCACAATGGCCAGCATGTATCTCTTTTAGCACGACCTCGCAATCCTGGTCATCAATGCATCGCAAAAGGAGGGCTGAAAAACCTTTCTTATACAGCATGTCATCATATACACAATAGCGGGCTGCTCTAGCTCGTAGGCGGTATGTCTTCAGCTTGTTGTTTGACAATTTCCCCTCTTGTAAGTAATCTAAGATTGGACTCATCCACGAGTCAGGATGGACAATTATGGTCATTACTGCATCTCTTTTTTCTATGTTCGGGGTTGGCAAGAACTCCACTGGGATGGCTCCCAAGAAATTCGCGCCCTGAGTGGTTGCCAAGCGAGCTAATGCGTTTGCGTAAGAGTTCTTAGCTCGAGGGATTTGATTCACCTCTCATCTTTGGAAGGTTCCCAAGAACGTTTTCACCTTCTGGAGATAATCAGCCATCTTAGGTTCTCTTGTTTGGTACTCCCCCCGAATGTGGCACATTACGAGCTGAGAATCATTGAAAATTCTTATCTATTCAGCTCGCATTTCCTTTACCAAGCGGAGTCCTGTCAGCAGTGCCTCATATTCTGCTTGGTTATTAGTGGCCTGAAATCCAAACTTTAAGGCACAGAGGATCTTGTGACCTTCAGGACTAATCAACAGCACATCAGCCCCGGCCTTATGCTCATTAGAAGATCCGTCCATATACAGCTCCCAGGTTAGGCCATCGGAGGACTCAGCTTCTTCTTCTGCAGGTCCTGTAAATTTAGAAATAAAATCTGCTAAAGCCTGAGCCTTTATTGTAGTTCTTGGTTTGTACTCTACGTCAAATTGAGCCAGTTCTACAGCCCACTTGAGTAATCGACCTGAGGTATCTGACTTTTGCAGGACCTACTTTAGTGGATACTGCGTGAGGACTTTGATCTTGTGAGCTTGAAAGTACGAACGCAGTTTTCTTGATGCGACTACCAGGCAATATATTAACTTCTCCATCTGTGAGTACCTGGTCTCGGCATCGAACAACCTTTTATTGATATAGTACACAGACAGCTGTGTCTTCTCTTCTTTCCTCACCAAGGCGGCACTTAAATCGTACTAAGATACTCCTAGGTACAAGGTGAGCTTCTCTCATTCCTTTGGCTCGGATAGGAGTGGAGCTCGACACATATAGTCTTTCAGCTATTGGAACGCCACCTTACATTGCTCTATCCATTCAAAATTCTTTACCCTCTTTATTGCATTGAAGAATGAGATGCATTTGACAGTGGCTTTTGAAATGAATATACCTGAGGGCTGCGACCTGACCATTGAGGCTATGTACATCCTTAACCCGAGCTGGGGATCTTATATTGATTAGCGCCCTGATTTTCTCAGGGTTGTCCTCAATTCCTTTGTTATTTGCCATGAAACCAAGAAACTTATCAAATGTCACCTCAAAGGCACACTGTAATAGGTTCAGCTTCATCTGGTAGTTCCCCAGTATTTGGAATGTCTCATTTAGCTCGTGGATGTGGTCAGTTATCTGCATAGACTTCACCAGCATGTCATCTATGTACACCTCCATAGTCTTTCCCATCTGCTCCTAAAACATTATATTGATCAGGCATTGATAAGTTGCCTCTGCGTCCTTTAGTCCAAAGGGCATCACCTTGTAGCAATACAAGCTTCGGTCAATGAAGAATGAAGTATGTTCCTCGTCCTTTAGGCTCATTGGGATCTTATTGTAGTCCGAGTAAGCATCTATATAACTCAGGAGCTGGTGGTCAGCTGTTGCATCCACGAGCTGGTCAATCCTTGGTAAAGGAAAACTATCTTTTGGACATGGCTTATTCAGGTTGGTAAAGTCAATGCAAGCCCTCCATTTTCCAATTTTCTTTTTCACGAGGATCGGATTGGCAATCCAGGTGGGGTAGTGGGCCTCGCGGATGAACTTATTGGCCAGTAGCTTTTCCACTTCCTCCTTCAGGGCGGCATACCACTCTAATGTTATTAGTCTTCTCTTTTGGCGAACTGGCTTGTGGTGAGGATCAATGTTCAATTTGTGACACATAACTTTAGGATCTATCCCCACCATGTCTTCATAATTCTATGCAAAAATATCCAGATTCGCCTTTAGGAAATCAGTGAGCTAGGTCTTGACCTTTAGGGCTAAATCTCGTCCCAACTTCAAACACCTCTCAGGGTCCACCTTATTGACCCGTTCATCATCTAACTCCTCGATCGGCCCAGTATCTCGATCATTGTCCACCTCACGGAGGTCAAGGTTGTGACTTATCCTCTTCTCGGTCACAACTCGTGGTTCGCCACCTAAAACCACGTTTACCTTCTTTCCCCTAACCTCCATTTTCACAACATCTTCATAACAGCGTCTGGCCAAATGTTGTTCTCCTCGGACGCATCCTATCTCATTAGGGGTTGAGAATTTGACCGCGAGTGTCTTGGTAAAAGTGACCATATCCAAGTCATTCATTGAGGGCCTCCCTAGGACCACATTATAAGCTGAGGAGCAGTCAATAATCAAAAAATCTGCTAACACGGTGGCCTACCGACCTGGTTCCGTAAGAGTGAGTGGCAATTTGATCTGGCCCACTGGTGTAACAGCATCTCCAGTAAAGCCATAGAGAGGTTTTGGGGAAGGCATCAGTTGTTCTACTTCCAGCCCCATCTAGTCAAAACAGTCCTTATACATTACATTGGCCTAGCTCTCAATGTTGATCATGATCCGTCATACCTCTGCATTGTTAATCTTGGCTCGAATGACTAGCGCATCGTTGTAGGGCCAGTATACACCCATTGCATCCTCCTCCGTGAATACGATGTCATCCGAGGTCACTCTTGCTTTCTTTTGCAACCCCTCCAATCCGCTATGACTTATGAGCAAGGCGTTGTTAGCTTCTCGTACGTATTGTTGGTGCGACCTGTTGGATATACCTGCGATATGAGGACTACCATGTATAGTAAAGATGGTTCTTACCGCGGGTCCGTGTTCTTGTTCGGGAGCTCGTTAGAGCTGCTGATGCTGGGGTCGAGGACATTGTTGTTGAGGTCGCTGATCCACAAGTCGTACTATATATTTTCACAGGCGACCTCGTCTAATCAGATCTTTAATTGCGTCATTTAGTTGCCAGCAATCTAAAGTATTGTGCTCAGTTTCATTGTGATAGGCATAGAATTTCCTTGGATTTCGAAGCCTGTTTAGGACATTTGTAGGGTTGGGCTTTCTGAAATTCTCTCTACTCCTTTCTGTGGCAAAGATTCTATCATGTGTGTCTAACAGGACCCTGTAGCTTCCGTAATAGCCCTGAGGCTGAGATCGCTCTCTCCTGGGCTCAAGTCTAACCCGTTTTGCCACTACATTGACGGAGCGATTTTTCTGCTCGCCATTTTCGTTCCCACCATGATTCTTCATTTTCCCTTGGTGGGAACTGCTTACCTCATTTCATTGGGTTACAGACTTCTTTGGTCCAAACGCTTCCTCCTACCTTATTTCTTTGGCAGCTCGTTTGTAAAATTCACCAAGGTCCTTCATTAGAGACTTGTATATGCTTTCGTAGAGCTTTTCATCTTTCCTAAGCCCTGCCAAGATTGCTATCAGGATGCTCTCATCTGAAGGACTTTCAACATTACTCACCTCTTCCCTGAATCGGGTGATGTAGTCCTTCAAGGACTTGTTTTGCCTTTGGAATATAGTAGTGAGGTGGCACGAAGACGCAAGCTGCCTCCTCATAGCTTTGTATTGATTAATGAACTTCTGCTGACACTCTTTCCAACTCCTTAAACTGCGAGCTAGAAGACTTTTGAACCAAGCTTGCGGAGAGTCCCCTAAGGTAGTCGAGAAGACTCAGCATTTGACTAACGAGTTGCTTATCTGGAGGTCCATTTGTACGTTAAACGCATTCAGATAGTCATAAGGGTCACTTTTTCCATTATAAAGTGGAATATTAGAGAGCTTGAATTTTGAAGGTAAGGGTTCTGTCTCAATCTCCCTGATAAATAGGACTCTCTCATCATGACGTTCCTCCTGATTCTAGGGTCCAAGTCGCGCCTCCAGCTGTTGGACCTTGTGCAGCAATTCTTCCACTACTGGATCTTGGGGTCCAGATCGCCTGGATGGGGACCACCTACTTGTGCTCTCCTGTTCGCTTGAGCAGCGGCCTCGCGACCTACGTCTCCAATCAAAACTTTCTACCTGTCGCGGGCCCCTTCGAGGCTCATGCTCGTAGTCATCACGATGCTCGTAAGCTCGCTCATACCCATAACTAGCTCCTATATGCCAGCTGCCATCACGACTCAGCCTCACTCTTAGGTCTGCGAGGTGGGCGTCGTTTCCCTTTCCCGAGCTCGTCATCCGTTCCCTCTTTGATTCAAACTTGAGAAGCAGACTGACTCTTCAGACAGCAGCCTTTCCCTGCCAACTCCACCTTCCGGAGTTAGGACTTCATCTGCAGGCTACTGGTGAGCTTCTCTGAGGGGTGTGACCTTAACTCCTCTCCGCGCGGCCTAGGTTTGAGCTTTGATCAGTGCTTTAATTGTTTCAGTCAACTACCTTACAGTGTTTTCTAAGGCTTCCTAGCGTTGTTGCCATTCCTGAACGACATCTCCCCTAGACAACAGAGTGCTTTGTTGGTCCGTCTGACCCTCGGCTTGCTCATCTACCGCACCAACACTCCTGATTGTTCTTGTTCTGGCCATTGTAGTCGGTTGAAACGTAATTAGTTAAGGAAAAATGTTTCAAAGTCGCAGTTGGACCCTCCCTCTAGCGCTAAAGGATATCGACGTTCGGAATTGATCGACTTGAAGATTCAAAGGTCCAGACTACATCTCTGATAGTAAATGAAAATAAATGATGTTTAAGGTTGGTGAATGGCAGTAAAGGAGATTAACTGTTGGTTAAGGTTGGTGAAGGTAGTAAAGAAACAATTAAAAACAGAGAAAGAAGAATGAGAACAAAGCAAAGGCAAAAGATTTTTACGTGGTTCGGCAAGTGTGCCTACGTCCACAGGCCACTCTAAATGTATTTTGACAAAGTGACGGTAATACTAATTTGATCTTATCTTGTACAATGAATCTCCCTCCTATTTATAGAGAATGAGGGGGGACGGGGGGAGGGGGGGGAGGAGAATGGGTTATAATTAAGTGTTTTACACACTAAAAATCATCATTATTCTCAACTAATTTGACTTTGGTCATACTGCATTTATTGCTTCTGCACTAATCATTCTTACATGTCCATGCATGTATTAAATGTTTTATGTGAAGTCTTCACCGTATTAAATGCATAGCCGCCACTGCATTAAATGCCTCTCGGAAACTATAGAAATTTTACCGGTGTGAAATCAGGAGACCGGAACGATCTATCATCTGTTTTCTAAAGGATTACTTGAGGTGAGCTCGGGATTCTGACCTATTCACCTTCGCAAGCTAAAGATGTTCCGAGATAGGCTTTGGCATGAATGCGAGCTGAGAATGTATTAAAGTAGATCTATTGTGGGGGTGAGTTGAGAACATACTGAGGTAGACTTGTCATAGGCGCGAGCTACAGAATCCAGCGAGCTCGTCATCACGACCTAAGAACTAGGCTTTCTAGACCCTTCGTTACTGTACTCATTATTTGGGCTTTTATCGGCTCATTTGTCTATGTCGTGAAAACGGTCATAACATGTTTCAACTCACTTGTTTCTTGGTGTTTAGACATATCAAGAAAGGTTAGGTGGTGAGCAATCCACAGAGATCAATATAGAAGATAAAAATTTGATTTTTATTTCTTCATATTATTTTATTTCATTATTTTATAGATCTAGGGTTCTTAAATTTTATAAAAATTTTAAAACTCAGTATTCTACAAATTCTAATTTTTTAACGAAACAATTGTTGGTTTTTTCCCTTCAAAGTTGTCAGTAACAATAAATATATATATAAATATATATATCAAGCCTCTCAAAGTAGTTTCAACACTTCCAAAGTATGAAAGCAGTAAATTTCTCTATCTTGAAAACTAATACAAAATACAAACAACGACAATTATTCCGGACGGAAGTGGTTGCAAAACTTTCAAAGCATAAGAGTAGTAAATTTCTCTATCTTGAAAACTAATGCAAAAGACAAACAACTAAAATTAATCAAAACAGCAAGTTACTAAAATAATTTCAATATATTTTGCTTTCTAGTAATCAAATTACAAAGATATAACCTATTTTCACATAAAATATAAACGAACTAATCAATTTTCCACTACACGACCTAATCGAACGACTCCACTTCGAAGAATCTACTGCGCTAAAGCATAGGGAGGAGAAGAGAAAAGCAGCTAAAGAGAAAGGTGGAAAATGAAAAACAGGGTGCTAGAGGGGTTTCTTCTTTAGTTTATATAGTTCCGGGTAGAATCAAGTTTTTTCGGATTACTCGTAAACCCAAATCAATCAAAAATCGGGTCGAGTTATAAAAATCAAACCCCACTTACATTGTTTTAAGTTATAACCTCGATTCAACCCAATCAAAATTGATCAGATTGGGTCGACTCAGTAAATTGAGTTACAGATGCCCACCCTAAGCTGATGTGTACGATAATTACGCTCTTAAAACACTCTATGTGCACCTCATTTTTATTTACAGTATATTATAATTTTTGAAATGTTGTAATTTGTAACCACACTCTATATAGATTGCTAATATATTATTTCCTTTAGTTTTTTAATATATATAATACATTAGCTCATCAAATATATATATATATATATACACAATATTGGCTAATCACAATATAACTAAAATAAAAACAAATATAAGTGTGAAAAAGCTACACCTCCTTATTTTTTTTATTTATCTTAATTTAAATTTAATTTCATGAGTGTATTCAATTTAGAGTTTATTGGAGTTTGATTTTTTAATAATAGATTTCGATAGAATTCACAAATTCTATAGATTCCATACTAATTTTGTTAGAATTCTTTAAGATATCTTTAAAAAAAATTGTAAAATTTGTTATACCCAAATCGTTTAAATGAAATATATCAAGTCAATGATCTTTTGAATACAACTAAATTTTATTGGATTTCATATATTTCTAAATTGAATACATCAAAATTTTAATGGATGATATACAAATACGTATCAAATACACCTAAATTCTAGTGGAATCTATTGAAATTTAGATGTAATAAACCTAAACTTTTAAGATGTTTTAAATTCCAATAAGTTCTAATTGAATACACACCTTTAGTCTATTTTAATTTATTTTTAAAAATTATAGGAGTTTATTAATATTTTTTAACTTTAAATAATTACTACTTATAATGAATAGTAAATATCTTATTATGATATGCTAAAAATTTTAACTGCTTAAAATGTCATATATTGTAATGGTATGATTTAAGGATGGCAACAATTCAAATAGGCCTACCTTAAACTCAAACCCGATTTGGGATAAGGTGTCCCAAACCCAATATGTGACCCGAACCGATTTTCATTTTTCCACCTATAAAACCAGATCCATTTAGGACATATTGCTCCAAACTCAATCCATTTGACCCGATTTAATTTATAATAAATCATGAATTTTCAATTAAGAGACATATATCCAATAGAAAGTAAGAACAGGAAAACTTAAAAATAACTTAATCTTTACTTTGATTTTGTTATATGTATTTTTCGGATTCATTAATTGGGCTGTTAAAAGTCCAATTTAGGCCCATCCAAGACCTGATAAGAAGGCCCAAAAGGGTTAACCCAGTCAAAGCCCATCAGATGAGACTCAGTATTGACTTTGAAGCCCAGCAAGTTCTTCAGTTTGCTTAAAGGATCTTCCAGCTGGCATCAACAGACCTATAAACACAGCCAGGTCGCAGCTCGTCGCTGGCGCAGCTCGTCTCTCAGCGAGCTCAAGCTCGAGACCACCATGACACGTCAGCTTGCTCAGACGCGTAATAAGTACAGTATCTTCCAGAACAGGCAGTTACCAAGTTCAACCATGATTCTCTCTTCGAATATGGCAATTGTCCAGTCAAACCATGATTTCCTCATCAGATATGGAGATCAATTCAAATTCAAATTCAGATCAACATTATCTTGAGATAATTATAGTAATTTCCTGATATTATCTAAATATATTAGGAAGTATAATTAATTTATAATTCTTTTCCTTATTTTTCTCAATTATTTAGGGAATGTAATTAATTCAGGATTCTCTTCCTGATTTGCTACAACCAGAATTGTAACACTTCATTCCCTATAAATAGGGATTGGAATCATTGTAACATCATCATACAATATTCAATAATATACTGTCACTCTGCAAAATTAAAGAGACAGACAGTCGTGGACGTAGGCCTATTATTGCCGAACCACGTAAAAGCTTCGTGTTCCTCGTTTGATCATCTGTTTCTGTCTTTGTCTTTTTTTGGTATTTGTGCTTTCTCACATTGATTGCAGGTATTGGGCATTGATTACTCGTCGACTAAATTCCAACGTCGACATTTTGGCGCTAGAAGGAGGGCCCAGACTGCAATCTTTTTCATCTCAATTCATCAACTTCTGACGATATGGCAAAGACAAGATCAAACAGGTTCCTTGGAGATGATGACCAGGCGGAAAGTCACATGAACCAATCTCAGCAGAACTTACAGCCTGGGCAAGACGCAACCACGCATGCAGCAGGCCCGTCCCAAGGACAGATACTAGGGGCTGCGCCAGGCATCCCTCCTCTGCCTCACCGTCAAACGGTCCCAATTGCCCCGATGGTCGAAGGGCAGAATGCGTTGTTACAGAGGCAAGAAGCGTTGGAAGATACGGTTAGACAGCTCACAGAAGCCGTCAACATGTTGGTGCAGGCCCAGGTTCAGAACGTGACTAGGGTGGAAGTTCAGGCACCACAAGGAATGCCCCAGCCTCCTGAACTGGCGCGAAGGCCTGAAAGGCTAGCAAGGGAAGTCCCGCGACCCACAGACTCGGCTCGCTCATCTAATGCGCGTTCGAGGGCCGGAAGACACCCTGTTCAACACGAAAGGGAGGTCGCACGTCCTGATAACCTGGTAGCAAGGCCGAGCCAGGATGGAAACAGGCGGATGGAAGTTGGTCAAGGCAGAGTCCGAGCCGCAGCTCGTTATGCCGATGAGGTGGACGGGCAGCATGTAAGATCCTATCATCATGAGGGTCAATTCGAGGAAGACGAAAGGTATGACCCTGAACATCCGGCTCCAAGTCATGATCACGGGAGGAGATACGAGTTCCGAGACCCCCAAGTAGAGGAGCTCCTCCGAAGGGTCCGGCAGTTGGAAGCGCGACCTGGAGTTCCGGAGCAGCGTGGGCTCTACGGAGATAGGACCCCATTCACAAGGGAGATTGAGACACAGCCTCTCCCTCCAAGGTTCAAGATGCCAACCATTCAGCAGTACAATGGGGACAGTGACCCATATGACCATCTAGATGCATTCAACGTTCAGATGGACCTGTAGACAGGAAGTCCGATGGTGAAATGCCGAGTATTCCCCGCTACATTGGGGGATATTCCGAGGACGTGGTTCAAAAATCTCCCAGCTCGCAGCATAGGAAGTTGGGAGCAATGCCAACAGAAGTTCGTTGGTCAATACAGGGCACTGAGAAGGCAGCTCGCTCCATCCTGCCACCTAGCTACCATTTTTCAGCGTCAGGGTGAGTCGTTAAAAGAATACATTACCAGGTTTAGACGCGAGGTCGCGAATGTCGAGCATCCATCAGATGAAAGCATACTAACAGCGATCTCAGCTGGGCTGCGCAAGGATGGAAAGTTGTACGAGAGTATTTACAAGTCCCCAGTAAAGGATCTGGGAGAATTCTACGAGCGAGCTGCGAAAGAGATCAGGTGGGAAGAAACCTTCGGCCCGAAAAAGCAGAATCAGAAGAATGAAGCGGGCAGTTCCAGCCAGCCAAAGAGGAGAAACAATGGCCGGAATGAAGAAGGAAGGAACAATGGCTCAAGTAATCAGATCGCCAAAAGAGCAAGGAGAGAGCCAAGGTATGAGCGACCTCAGCGTTGGGGTCACCAGGAAGGATACAGCATCCTGACGACATCACCGGACAGGATTTACGCTGTCGAGCGGAATAAGGAGGATTTTGGGAGGCCCAATCCTATAAGGGCTCCAATTCAGCACAGAGACCAGAATAAGTTCTATGCCTATCATAATGAGGTCGGGCACAGTACTTCAGATTGCTGGGCGTTGAAGAACGCCATTGAAAAATTAATTAAGCGAGGTCGCTTGGGAGAATATGTGGCAAGACCTACTGACCAGCGACCTCATCAGCAACGACCTCATCAGCAACAGCCAACACACCAGCAACAGCCCCAACGAGCTTCCGAGCAAGGTCAGAAACCTACGGTAAGAACCATTTTTACTATTTATGGTGGCCCCCATATTGCAGGTGATTCCAACAGATCGCATGAGAGATACGTCCGAGAGGCGAATCATTCATTTCAGCTCAATGGGTCGGAGGGACCCACCAAAAGAGCAAAGCCGACCTCGAACGAGATCGTATTTACAGAAGAAGATGCTAGAGGAGTGATCTGTCCTCATAATGACGCGCTGGTTATACGAGCTAAAATCAACAATATGGAAGTTAGGCGCATCATGATTGATACCGGAAGCTTGGTGAACGTGATGTATAGGAGCTGTTTTGACCAAATGGGGCTGCAAACAGAGCAAATGAGGCCATCCCCGGAGCCTTTATTCGGATTCACTGGAGATGCTGTGGTACCAGTAGGGCAGATTAAGCTGCCATTGACTCTAAGGGAGGCAGGTCGTCAGGCAACAACCTTGACAGATTTCTTGATAATCGACTGCCCATCAGCATATAACGTGGTCCTCGGAAGACCTGCTATGAACGAGTTGGACATGGTTACTTCAACCAGAACTCTGACAGTGAAGTTCCCAACTCCTAATGGCATCGGATGTGTTCGAGGAGAACAGCACCTAGCTCGTCGTTGCTATGAAGATGCTGTGAAGATGGGTGTAAGAGGAAAGAAGGTGAACGTGGTCTCAGGAGGCGAGCCACGAGCTATGACTGAGAAGGGAGTCAGTCGCGACCTGGACCCTCGTGAGGTAGATACAGACCGAGCTACCGGTCCAATTGAGGAGTTAGAAGATGTACCAGTTAGCGAGGTAGATCCTGAGCGATGCTTGAAGCTGGGAAGAGGATTAACTCCGGAGCTGAGAACCCAGCTCGCTGACTTCCTAAAGGCGAACTTGGATGTGTTTGCATGGAATCATGAGGACATGGTGGGAATAGATCCAGAGGTGATGTCTCACAGGCTGAACATTGATCCTCATTTCAAGCCAGTTCGTCAGAAGAGAAGAGCAATGACAGGGGAACGATACTTAGCACTAAAGGAAGAGGTAGACAAGCTTCTGGTTAACAAGTTCATCAGAGAAGCTTACTACCCGACCTGGGTCGCCAACCCTATGCTAGTGAAAAAGAAGAACGGGAAGTGGAGAACTTGCATCGACTTCACCGACCTAAACAAAGCATGTCCCAAAGACAGTTTTCCCCTGCCAAGGATAGATCAGCTCGTGGATGCTACAGCTGGCCACGAGCTCCTGAGCTTCATGGATGCATATTCGGGATATAACCAGATCCCAATGAAGCCCGAAGACGAAGAGCACACCTCGTTCATGACTGATCGGGGGCTATATTGCTACAAGGTGATGCCCTTCGGTTTGAAGAATGCTGGAGCAACCTATCAACGCTTGGTGAACATGATGTTCAAGGAACAAATTGGAAAGACCATGGAGGTCTATGTGGACGATATGCTAGTGAAATCCAAGCAGATAGGTGACCATGTTAGCGACCTGAGAGAGATGTTCCAAATTCTCAGGAGCTATCAGATGAAGTTAAATCCGCTCAAATGTGCATTTGGAGTAGCTTCTGGGAAGTTCCTGGGCTTCATGGTCAACAATAGGGGAATTGAAGCAAACCCTGAGAAGATCAAAGCACTGATTGACATGAGGTCGCCTACCAGGGTGAAGGACGTACAGAGCCTCAATGGCCAGGTCGCAGCATTGAGTAGGTTCATTTCGAAAGCGACAGACAAGTGTGTCCCTTTCTTTGACATTCTGAAGAAAGCAAAGAGTTTCGAGTGGACCGAGCAGTGTGAAGTAGCTTTCCAGCAGTTGAAGGAGTATATGGGACGAGCTCCACTTCTTTCCAAACCCAAAGAAGAGGAAAAGCTGATTTTATACTTGGGAGTGTCGAAGCAGGCTTTGAGTGCCGCACTGGTGAGGGAAGAAGAAAAGACACAGCTTCCGATCTATTATGTGAGCAAACGGTTACAGGATGCTGAAACCAGATATTCGCAGATGGAGAAACTGGCTTACTGCCTGGTGATTGCATCGAGGAAGCTGCGACCTTATTTTCAAGCTCATACCATCGAAGTCCTCACCAAGTATCCGTTGAAGCAAGTTTTGCAGAAAGCAGACACCTCAGGTCTTTTGTTGAAATGGGCAGTGGAGCTCGCGCAGTTCGATATCCAATTCAAGCCGAGGACGGCTATCAAAGCTCAAGCTCTGGCAGATTTCATTGCAGAATTTACGGGACCTGTGGATGATGAAGCTGAGTCTTCTGAAGGTCCGGCCTGGGAGCTTTTTGTTGATGGATCGTCCAGCGAACAGATGGCTGAAGCTGGAATTTTACTTATCAGCCCCGAAGGCCACAAAATCCTTTGCGCTCTAAGGTTTGGCTTTCAGGCAACAAACAACGAAGCTGAGTATGAAGCACTGCTTGCAGGACTGCGTTTGGCTAAGGAGATGCGAGCTGAACGCTTGAAGATCTTCAGTGACTCACAGCTCGTCGTCGGCCACGTAATGGGAGAATATCAAGCTAGGGGATCAAAAATAGCCCTCTACCTCCAAAAAGTACAAGAGCTGCTGGGTGCATTTCAGAAGTACGAGGTGAAGCAGATCCCACGGGTTCAAAACACGCACGCTGATGCATTAGCTCGCCTCGCAACTACACGAAATGCAGATTTCCTTGAGGCGATCCCAGTTGAGTTCCTACCAGCTCCAAGTACGGAGGAAAAGAATATGACGATGGCCATAATTGTGCAGCCTGATTCCTGGATGAGCTCGATACTCAGCTATTTGCAGGATGGAAAGCTGCCAAGTAACAAGCTGGAAGCCCGACGTCTACGAGCTAGAGCAGCTAGGTATTGCATTTATGACGATGCGCTATACAAGAAGGGGTTCTCAGCTCCACTGCTAAGATGTATTGATGGTCCTGAGTGTGAAACGGTACTAAGGCAAATACATGAAGGCCATTGCGGGAACCACGCTGGGGGGCTGTCTCTAGCTCAAAAAGCACTTCGTCAAGGTTTCTACTGGCCCACCATGAGGCAGGACGCCATAAACTTAGTAAAGAAATGCGACAAGTGTCAAAGGTTTGCTCATATTCCGCGAGCTCCGCCAGCTTACCTCCAACAGATGGTGAGCCCGTGGCCCTTTGCGATCTGGGGGATGGACCTGATCGGACCCCTGCCGATGGCTCGGGGAAGATGCAAACATGCGGTGGTCACGGTAGATTACTTCACCAAGTGGGCGGAAGCAAAGGAGTTAGCTAAAATCTCCACAACAAAGATTGAGAAGTTTGTGTGGAGCAATATTATTTGCAGATTCAGAGTCCCACAGCAGATCGTGACTGATAATGGGACCCAGTTCGCTAGTGACCAGTTTCTCAGGTTTTGCAACGACCTCAAGATTGTCAAGAGCTTTTCAGCAGTGGATCACCCACAAACCAATGGCCAAGTTGAGGCAATGAACATGATCATCAAGCAGACCCTGAAAATGAAACTGGAAGCAAAGAAAAGAGCATGGGTAGATGAGCTTCAAAAAGTATTGTGGTCTTACAGAACCACAGCTCGCAGCTCCACTGGCGAGACCCCATTCTCAATGGTATATGGATCTGAGGCTATGATCCCAGCCGAGTTTGAAGTTACCTCGCAAAGAAGAGCAACCTTCAATCCAAACAACAACGATCAACTACTTGCCACAAACCTGGACCTGCTTGAAGAGCACAGGGAAACGGCCAGGCTAAGGGTAGCTGTCTATCAGCAAAGAATAGCGAGGTACTACAACAAGTATGCTCGGATTCGCAGATTCAATGTGGGAGACTTAGTATTACGTCTCATTCTGCCTGGAGCCCGCAAGCCAAGTGATGGATCCTTAGGCCCGAACTGGGAAGGACCATATGTTGTCACAGCAAGCTTGGGGAATGGGGCTTATCATTTAGCTAACAATGAAAATGGAGCTGAGGTCCCTCGAGCATGGAATGCCGAACATCTCCGCCCTTATTATCAGTAAAACTCTTTGTAATATGTAATCCAAAATCATTCTTGTTAATGAAAGCTCCATTTCCCCAACTTGCGACTCAATTCACTTCACTATGGCGAAACGAGCTGCAAGCTAAATAGCTCGGTAAAGAGCCAAAAAAGCAGGTGAGGTGACGACCCCTGCATAGCTCGCTATAAATGAAAGAGCCTAAAAAGTAAGTGACTAAGTGTCCTTGCATAGCTCGCCTAAAGAGCCAAAAAAGCAGGCGAGGTGACGACCCCTGCATAGCTCGCTATAAATGAAAGAGCCTAAAAAGCAAGTGACTAAGTGTCCTTGCATAGCTCGCCTAAAGAGCCAAAAAAGTAGGTGAGGTGACGACCCCTGCATAGCTCGCTATAAATGAAAGAGCCTAAAAAGCAACTGACTAAGTGTCCTTGCATAGCTTGCCTAAAGAGCCAAAAAGCAGGCGAGGTGACGACCCCTGCATAGCTCGCTATAAATGAAAGAGCCTAAAAAGCAAGTGACTAAGTGTCCTTGCATAGCTCGCCTAAAGAGCCAAAAAAGCAGGTGAGGTGACGACCCCTGCATAGCTCGCTATAAATGAAAGAGCCTAAAAAGCAAGTGACTAAGTGTCCTTGCATAGCTCGCCTAAAGAGCCAAAAAAGCAGGCGAGGTGACGACCCCTGCATAGCTCGCTATAAATGAAAGAGCCTAAAAAGCAAGTGACTAAGTGTCCTTGCATAGCTTGCCTAAAGAGCCAAAAAAGCAGGCGAGGTGACGACCCCTGCATAGCTCGTTATAAATGAAAGAGCCTAAAAAGCAAGTGACTAAGAGCCAAAAAAGCAGGCGAGGTGACGACCCCTGCATAGCTCGCTATAAATGAAAGAGCCTAAAAAGCAAGTGACTAAGTGTCCTTGCATAGCTCGCCTAAAGAGTCAAAAAAACAGGCGAGGTGACGACCCCTGCATAGCTCGCTATAAAAAAGAGCCTAAAAAGCAGATGGCTAAGTGCCCTTGCATAGCTCATCAAACATTCTGATAAACCAATTACTTATACTTATAAAATTTTATTAAGTTGGTAAAACAAGTAATTGTTTTAATTATTATCAGATTTTGGGTTCATTGATTATCAGCTCGCAACAAATATGAAGAGCATAAAGTATATTATACACTAGCCTGAAGAACAGTCAACGCAGAAGAAATAATGAAAGAAATTTCCATTAAGTATGAGAACTGGTTACAAGTTGAAAAATTGAAAAAAAAAATACATGAAAAAGGAAAGAAAATGAGCTATTAGTTCTGAACAGGAGGATCTGGGTCAGCCAAAGGTTCTGGACCAGCGGTGGACGAGGCAGCTTTTGCTTTAAAATCCTCAACGGTTTCAGGCCCTATATCCCTAAAGATAGAAAAATCCATTCCTAGATGGGACATCCACAGTGTGTAGAGGAAATCACGACATGTTCTTGCCTCGGCCTCGTCCCTTGCATCTGCAACCCGCACTTTCAGTTCTTGAGCTGCTTGCACTCTGAAGACCGTCAGCTCTTCGAAGGCATTATCAGCGAGACGATTGACGACCTCAGCCTCTTTCTTCATGTCTTCAATTCGCTGCTCCGCAGCCTCAGCTCGCTGAATAGCCTCCCCCACTTGCTGCCTAAGCACCTCAGCTCGTTTGGTTGCAGCCTCCTCAGCACTTTTAGCTGCAGCTCCCATCTCATCAGCTCGCTTCTTAGCCTCCTCGGCCTGTTTCTCGGCAGTTTCAGCTCGCGCCAGAGCAGCATCGACCTGGCGATGAAGCACTTCAGTCTTCTCTTCTGCAGCTGAAGCCCGTTGCTCGTCCAGTGCAGCCTGTTGCTCAGACTGCCTCAGATCTTCTTTCACCTTGAGCAGCTCATCCTTTAGCATGGCGTGCTCATTTTCCATTTTCTTCAAGGCCTCCTCAGCTGCTTGCCTTGCAGCGTTTGCCTCAGCGATCTGAGCTTCCTGACCTTCTATTCTGCCCGAGGTTAAGCGAGCTAAATCGTCAGTAGCCGCCTCCAGGTCGAATTCCAGTTTCCTCATCTCATCCTTGGTAGCTCTTGTCTCCCTTCTTCGCTTCATTGCAGCAAGGGCACCTTGGAAATTATGAACAGATTAAAATCTAGTCAAGTAAGGGAATCAGCAGATGAGGAAAAATAACTTACCAGCATGCAATAGCGAGCCGCGAACTCATCTAGATCCTCGCCCCTAAGACACCTATTTTCCAAGACATTCGTGTGATTGAGCATAATTGTTGCCCAGTTGTCAAGGAAGGAATTTAAGTATCTTCCTCCAGGACCCAGCTCGATGTTTGATCTGGTTGGTGAAGGAGTTCTCTCGCGCTCCGGGATATCGCGTGCATCATCATAAGAACCACCGCGTCGCGATACAACGGTACGCCTAGTCGCATGCCCGCTGGGGCCAGCTCGGGTTGCCTGGGGGGCAACCTTAGAAGGAGCATCACCTTTTCCAGGCTGCGAACTGGAAGTCGGAGGTGACTGAAGATTTGCAAAAACATTTGAAAGAGGCACCTTGCTAGGAGCAGCAGTTAAGGGAGCAGTGGCTTTAGCAGCATCATGTACCTCGTTGGGAGCAGCGGTCGCAGGGGCAGTGGCTTCAGTGACAACAGGCACTTCGTTGGATGCAGCGACCGCAGGAGCCTGGTCCTGGGCAGATGGTTTAGAGCGTTTTGAGGGTGCTGCTGGAGTGGCCAAGTCTTCGGCAGGCCGTTTTGTTGAAGGAATCGAGGAAGCTTTAGATACAGTGGGACTTGCAGGAGGAGATTTCATGAGTACAAGTTTCCTCCTGTTGGCTGGGAGTTTTGTAGAAGAAGGAACAGGGGCTGGAACACGAGCTGGGGATGGCAGTGAAGCCCCTGGAGTAGATATGTGATGTGGAGAAGAGGATGGGTCAACCTGTGCAGTAGGGGCTGCGGGAGCTAGGTCTGATCCTGTCCGAGCTGGAGCAAGAACTGAAGAAGAAGGTTTTTTAGACGCACCCTTTGAAGTGGTGCGAGTTGAAGACGATTTCGCCTTCGTTGGTGTGCGAGCTGAAGATGATTTTGCTTTAGATGAAGCGCGAGCAGGAGCACTTCGAGATGAGGTCTTCCGAGCTGGAGAAGGTAAGCGAGTGTCATCCTCTGATGATGAAGAGACTGATTGCGGAGGTCGGGAAGCAGACGCATCCTGAACTGGAACCTCAAAAACAGAAGGAAGTCTAGGTTTGTCACTCATCTTGCCTATATCTTCCTCAGCTCGCAGAAGAAGGGATTCCTTAGAAGGAGCAAGGCTGTAAGCTCTAAGGATAGCATCGTCGAATTTGATGCTGGTACCTGCGTCCTTTGAGTTCGTGAGCTTGTCAAGAGCTCGTTCCTCCTCGTCGCTGAGAAGAGACTCGTCCATTTTCAACACTGCACAGCAAATAATTAAAAGATGGTAATAAAGATACAAAATAACCTCAGCTCGCTATGTTTTCCTTTATGAATACCTGGTTTCAGGACAAAGCTGAAATTTTGGAGATCTGCGAGAGAGGGGCACGAGACATAAAACCAGCTCGTCTTGTACGGCCCAACGTTGGATTTGCCCTTTGCTTCTCCTTTGGGCAAGAGATCTTTGTATTGCGACTGACGGGCTGTAAGGTAGTAGATGCCATCCGGTTTCTCTCCTTCTGCTGTACTCAGAGCCTTGAAGGAATAGAACTGCTGTATAATTTTTGGTGTAGGGGGGCGAAGGCCGTTTCTAAGAAAGACCATGGCCAGCGAGGTCAGCTGCGCATATGAGTTTGGAGTTAACTGAAATGGCGCGAGCTTGACCTTGTTAAGAAATGCGATCAAGTATGGTGGAATGGGGAACCGCAATCCCTGCTCGAAGTGCTGAGTGCTGACAGCGATGAATCCCCTGGGCGGATAACACGCATGATTGCTTGAATCAGGTAGCAGTATGCGGCAACCAAAAGGGATATGGAATTGCTTGACGAGCCCTTCCACCTCAGGACGCTTCAACGATGTGGGATGACGAGCGAGCGCATCACGAGCCTCTCTTCCCTGTATAGCGTGAGCTCGGGCTTTATCATGCTTACGAGCTTCATTGCTTGGAATCATTCCCTTGCGAGTTCCGCTTGAAGACATCTGAACAAGTAAAAAAAAAAAAAAAAAAAAAGAAAAAGGAAGATTGAGTCAGAAGAAGAAATGTCATGACCAATAAACTCAAAACTCAGAATAATGAGGGTACAACAATGGTGGTGGAACTGAATAAACTGAAAGCAGAAAGATTGTCTTACTTTGAATCGTTGATGAGATTGAAGAAACAACGAGTAAGGACGATTGATTTCGTGAAAAAGGCAGTAGGTCCTGGTTGCTTGAAAGTTTGAACACTTGTTTGCTTCGATGGAAATGGCAGATGAAAGAAGAAAATGAAAAGAGTTTCCATCGGTTTATATAGACAAACGAACGTGAACCCCAACCGTCAAATCTTGGAAAAGTGTAACCATCATAAATCTGATGGTGCGGCGCAAAACATGGCTTTGGAAATCATGCAACCGTCAGTTGAAAGACGTGCGCATTAAATACGCGTGTAAAGGACGTGCAGGCGTCGCTTCAGTTACCATCTGCATGATCGCCACGTATCAAAACTGAAAAGGTGGAATTTGAAAGTATACAGAAGCAGTTATGAAGGTAAGCGTGCCAAGGAAGCCAACTTTTACCAGCAAGATCAAGCTCCCAGCTCGCTGAAGCGAACTGAGAGCTGGGGGGCTAATGTTATATGTATTTTTCGGATTCATTAATTAGGCTGTTAAAAGTCCAATTTAGGCCCATCCAAGACCTGATAAGAAGGCCCAAAAGGGTTAATCCAGTCAAAGCCCATCAGATGAGATTCAGTATTGACTTTGAAGCCCAGCAAGTTCTTCAGTTTGCTTAAAGGATCTTCCAGCTGACATCAACAGACCTATAAACACAGTCAGGTCGCAGCTCGTCGCTGGCGCAGCTCGTCTCTCAGCGAGCTCAAGCTCGAGACCACCATGACACATCAGCTCGCTCAGACGCGTAATAAGTACAGTATCTTCCAGAACAGGCAGTTACCAAGTTCAACCATGATTCTCTCTCCGAATATGGCAATTGCCCAGTCAAACCATGATTTCCTCATCAGATATGGAGATCAATTCAAATTCAAATTCATATCAACATTATCTTGAGATAATTATAGTAATTTCCTGATATTATCTAAATATATTAGGAAGTATAATTAATTTATAATTCTTTTCCTTATTTTTCTCAATTATTTAGGGAATGTAATTAATTCAGGATTCTCTTCCTGATTTGCTACAACCAGAATTGTAACACTTCATTCCCTATAAATAGGGATTGGAATCATTGTAACATCATCATACAATATTCAATAATATACTGTCACTCTGCAGAATTAAAGAGACAAACAGTCGTGGACGTAGGCCTATTATTGCCGAACCACGTAAAAGCTTCGTGTTCCTCGTTTGATCATCTGTTTCTGTCTTTGTCTTTTCTTGGTATTTGTGCTTTCTCACATTGATTGCAGGTATTGGGCATTGATTACTCGTTGACTGAATTCCAACGTCGACAAATTTAAAGTTAAATCTAAATAGTTATCACAATAAATTTCATACCACAAACATTACCGCTAACAAATACATTACTAAAATACCATATACACTACCATAAACACAAAAAACATACATTACCATAAACACACAGAAATCGCCACCACAAAGAGGCCTTACACTACTATAAAGATCCACTAATACTACCACACACCAAGACATTGAACGATCGCAATGAATACTACAATATTGATTACTAGAGTAATAGTATACAACCCAAAAATTGGTCCAAATGATGTGGTAAATTTATATGCAATTACTATATTATTAATATATCATTTTCAAATTAATATGATAGCTATAAATTAGCTTGTCACATCATTTGGACAAAATTTTTGAATAAATTTTTTAGAAGTGTAATATTATTCTAATTACTAACATGTTTTGCATTCATAATTTTCTCTACTTTCAATATTGAGTTTCACAAAAAAGCAAGCACATACTCGAATAATTAAAATAATAAAGGTGATATTTTTTCAGTTTTAATTCCTAGCGGCACAGGAGAGCGGCAACTGAATGACAACTAAATGGTGAGAGTGGAGGGTGGAGGAACCCTGTGATGGTGATGAAGGTTGCACCAACAACAGTAGATTGTGGCTGATAGTAGTGAAAGACATAGGAGTATACTGGGTCATAGGGATGGTTAAAATCCCTAATTCTACCTAAAACCGACAAGACTTCGATTTGTGTAGGATGGGTTTGAAGCATTGAAATCAGGTTTCTACTTGAATTTGAATAAAAAATTTTGACTCAGATTTACTTCAAATTGAGTCTAGATCAAACACTTTTTATCTAATCCAACCTAATTAATCCATTTTATTATATTTTTATTATACATTAATACCATTTTTTATAAGCATCATCATCATCATTTAAGTATTATGCATTATTATTTTAGTAGGGAACTTTATTTTGTACTAATTATTATTTTGGTATATGTAATAAAACTTAATTATGTGATAATTATTATTTTGATGTTCATACTAAATGAATTTATATTTTTTTTTTTTATGAACTTTATATTGATATTATTTAGATATGATGTCAAATTGAAGTAAATATTAAGTTATTTTTTAAGTTTTAAATTTTAATGATTATTTATTATTTGTATATTCACTTTAAATATAAATTCCGTGACTTGTTAAAATTGAATTTGGTCAAAATAGATTGTGTTTGGGGTAGACCACCCTAAACTTGTTCGGATTTGGGGTAAACCACCCCAAATTTATCCAAATTTGGGTTAGAAAGTGGCAATCTGGTCTTGAATTTGGGGTATCTCATCTAAATATCAAATCAGGCTTAGACTGATTGAGCTCCAATCCCAGGGGTTGCTATCCATACTAGGTGGTGTTAGGCAACAATGTGCTATGAATGAAGAATGACAAGTTTAGGAAAGGAACGATTTCTAATACAAATTACAATTATTTTTGTTAGTTATCATCACATCCAAAAATTTAAGTTAATAGAAAATAATCCAACTATAGTATTTAAGATATGATATTGACACGTGACACGTCCCCTCACGAATAATATGGATAGATGACGAACACATACTAAACGTCTCCTACCGTATAATATATATATAATGAGAAGGTTTTCAGATAAAAGAAAGAGAGAGAAAATTTGAACTAGACATTCCTAAGTTTTGATAACATGTTAATTACCACCATACCTAAAAGTTTAAGATGATAGAAAAATATTCAACTAGAGTATTAAAGATTTAAGGTTGACATGGATAATTTTAATACATTATAATGAGCCTTATAAGACATTCCCAATGTAATTGGGCTTTACCAACAATTTGGCCCACCAAAATGACTCACATGCCGCCTAATAACCGTTAATTTGTTCATAGCAATTGTGTTTTTCAGCTGCCAAATTTCTGTTCATCACTCGATCGAATTAAAAGAGCAAGTCTTCAAGCGTGGCAATCAATAATTTGACAGGTTTGATTTTGAGTCAGTCACCAACAAAGTACCTCCGTCAATTCTCTCAAGCGCGTTTTTTTCAATTTTTCCGTTGGATGCGTGACCTACCCCGTGCCATGCTTGGTGGGTTCGCCTGCGTTGTGGATCGTTTGATTAAATATAAATAAGTATTAATTAAGTAAAAATAAAAATAAAAATAAAAAATAAATTTAATGATTGATAATTAAAAAACTAAAATTATTATGTCAATGTGGGCTAAATAGAATATATATAGTAATTCTATCATCGGTACTTTAACTTTTTAAAGTTAGAACAAATTAATTAAATTTATCCATTATATTTTTATTAAATAGAAGAGAAATTAATTTTATGAGAAAATACAATTTTGATTACTTCGTTCTAACTTTTTAAAGTTAAGAGTTACTCATAGTAGAAGCACTATATATATATAAACAAGATTATGGAACGCAAATTTTAACACAATTTTTCAATTAATGGATTATAAAGTATTTAATGGTATAAATTAGTTATTAATTTTGAATTGGTCAGTCATTCTATTTTATCTCTACTTTTAAATTAAATAAAGAATTTATTAATTTAATTTTCATTTAATTTTTTTTCTATTCGGTTAATAAAATCATACAAACAATATATGGATTTGATGCTCTCAACATAAACTTTCAAATAAGATCGATATTACATATATTTAAATAAATATATTGATTAGAATATCTCAAAATAAAAATCAATTAAAAAATAAATAAATAGAAAAAAGAGAAAATAAAAAAGAACATGAATAAAGAGAGAGAAATTAGTGCATATACAATTACCCGGTGAACACAACTCTCCAACAACTCTTTTCTTCTAAAAAAATAATAATAAATCTACATTATTAATTTTCTTTCAATTCAATGGTTAAAAAACGATATCAAAATTTGTGATCTCCATTCATATATAAATATATATTTCAAAAAATGATTTGATGATTGTTTTTCATTACTTATTTTATCATCAATCAATTATATATTTCAAAAAAGTGAAAAAAAGAAGACGAGAAAAAACATATAATGTAATAATAACTAGCATGCTATTTATGAAAAAAAATTTGTGAGACGTTTAACTGGTGTACTATATTGATTTGATGTGACATTTCAATAATAATGTGACATATAAATTTTATTTTTTATAAAATATTAATTTTTGTGTCTTTTCTTATTTATGAAAAAATTTTCATCTAAAAAGTTATAGCACGTGCTACGTTATTACTAAAATATCATAGTAATAATAATTTTTTTATAAAAGAAAAATATTATAGATCATATTATTATTGAAATATCACATTAATATCAGTATGACACGCTAATTAAGCATCTCATGAATAATTTTTTTGCTATCTAAAATCAAACTTATGGATTTCTTGTTGTAATCAACAACGTAAATAGGACGATTTTATATATATATACTGACAATCAGACGATCACACCAATTGTATCAAAAAAATTTAAATATATCAACTCGGCCGTTGGCGTAACGTTTATCACTTCAATTACATCGAATGTAGACTCGTTGGAGAAAACTTCCAAATTCGAGAAGCACGCACGAAGTTTCCACGACAATGAAAGATTCCTTTATTTATCGATAAATTTAAAATTGTATAGAATGGACATGGAGTAAAACGAAAAATATTCAGCACACTTTTGAAGAAATTAGAGACAATTCCTATAGATGAGAGCAACGATTATACTCTTGAGGTTGTAAATTCGTGTTGTATCCCCATCTTCAAAATCCCAGCTGTGAGTTTGACCTACTCCTCTCTTTTGAAAATCCAGAATTTATTATAAATCATGTTTCGAATATCATACCCTGTGTCAAGAAGAATATTAATTCAATATAAATGAGCAATTGGAAAGCACTAAAATTATTGGGACTTCTGTAACAAGCAATGGATTATCAAAAAGAGGCTTTTAAGTAACAAAGTAGATGATCGGCGTATTATGCTCTTTATTATAGATGCAAAAAAACTCTTTTTGATAATTAATTTAAGAATTAATTTACTAACAAAAACAAATAATCAGTTAACGAACAAAAAAAAGGTCATTAACTAACTCTCTACTTTTTTAAGAGTTAATTTACTAAAAAGACAAAGAATTAATTTTTTTTTTGAAAAAAAAAAAACAACAAAAATATTCACGAACAAATAACAAAAATCAAGAACAAATAAAACTATATATTTACAAACAAAGAATGAGTTGTTGTTGTTGTTATTATTATTATTATTATTGACATTGAATGAGTTATTTTTTAACTTGCACTTTTTAAAGCTTATAACATTTTTTAACCAATACCGAATTATAAATTTGAGTTTCTTTAGCATCTATTTGGTGTTTTTGGACAAACAAAAGGACTCCAGTGGGAAGATGAAAATTCCAACATTGATGAATACTATTGATCGGGAAAAAAAAAACCAAAAACAGAAAATATAATTACAAAAATGGTGGCCAGAATGCTCAAAACATTTGAATTTGAAAATTTTCTTTATTAGAATTTATCGAGACAATATTAACAATATATTATGAGTCCAAATCTAATATAGTTTGCCTTTATCACAAATACATCAGAAAAATAGTTCACATTAATAAAATGGTTCCCAATCAATATAAAAATAATTCACACTTAAAAAATAGTTTATCTATATTTTCAACTCCAAAGATAATTTTGTAGTGTGAAATCAAAGAATTCAAAGAAAATTTCAACGAAGTACAAAGAAATATAACAGCAACTTTAATTTCTAAAATTCATAAAAATGGATTTTTTCCACGATCTAATAAGATGAATGAAAGTCCAAGTATCTAACAATGATATTATATTTTAAATCAAGTAGCGGGTTGTCTGTCTCTTTATTGCAATTTTGATTTGTAAATTGAGAAAGAAATGTGGAATTTATGGAGAGAAAGAGAGTTAGATTCTGCAAACGGATTATTGATAGAGAAAAGAGAAAGGGAGAAGAAGACTCGATGCTCTTGGTATGTTTCATTAAGGATATAACATGAATTTTATAATTTTTGATGTTATAAAAACTCAATTTATTAAAGTCATGTTCCAAAAAAAAAAAAAACAAAACCTCAAACAGGTGTTATTTATCTTATGTTCACATAAATAATTAGTCTTATAAAAAAAATAGTTAGTTCACAAACAAATAAAATAATTTTTAAGCAATATAGAAATAATGAATAGCATAATATTAGAATAACTCATCGTAATAATTTAGCACTAATTATTAAAGTTTTAATAAATTTAATGCTTTTTTAAAAAAAAAAAATGGAACTCTTAGAAAAATGAATTCAAATTATAATTCCAAAATGAGTTTATCTATTATGAGCCTAATAACTAAAACTTGAAGCTAATTCCATGAAAACACCAATAGAGATAAATTAAATTGGTGAGATCTTTTATTTATTTATTTTTGAAGTATGGTGAGATCTTTTATTATGTATATATAATATAAGATGCAATCTACAATGTAGATGGATACATATATAGTCTTAATTATTCAATTTTTAACGAATTAGATTTAAGGGTTGAGATTTAATTTATAATTAATAAATTAGCAATTTGTATCTATACAGAAACACACCGTTGAATGTGCTGTTCTGTAAAGAGGCTTGGATCAATTTCTACGGCCTAGGCATATCAAAAGAAATAAAAGAGTATCAAAAGGGTAAGAAGATTACTGCTGGAATTCAATGTTGACGGAAGAAGCAGAGGAATTGGCAATAGTGGAAAAGGCAGTGGATGATAAAACAATGGTGGTCCCATCAGCGGACGGCCGAGATTGGGAGGTAATAGCATAATCAACAATCTTGATTTGAATGGTCTGATCAGGAATACAAGTTCCAGGAAGGGAAGCACTTATGCATCTGACCAAGTATTGTCTCCCACACGAAGCTCCATTGTCCCATATCCCTTCTCCAGCCGCCCCGAAAAGATTGCTGGAAGGAAACTGTGATGCGCTGCTGCCATCACATGCCGTTGCTGTATATTTCAAATGGCTCATCAATGGTTTCAATCGTTATCTTTATATATATAAGCTCTAAGAGGATTGTTTGTGGGAATTATTTACTTACGCAGATATGGGGGGCTATACTGGGCAGCAGTGCCAACATCAGCAAAAGAGGTATTACTAACCTGAGAAATAATGACCAGGAGCAGAAGTAGCATAATTTGGGTCATTTGGAAGGGGAGCATGTTTGCATAACCCAAAAAAAAAAAAAAAGAAAGAAAAATTACATATGAGGTCACGCAGTTGAGGCAAGATAGGTAATATAGTTAGTGCTATATTAGAGGTCAACATACTCGGATGGCAGATAGCTCTTGGTGTCAGAGTGATGTAGCCAATGAGAGTTTGATACATTTAGATCTGATATACATAATTCGATCTGTATCCAAGATTTTTGAATTAAATATAATTTTTTCATGTGATATGAATTTTTTTTTTCTGTTTTTGAGAGCTTTAATTTTGAACTATACTAAAAAAATCATGATCAATAATACCTAACAAACTACACCGTATGGAATATATTCATAACATGTGTAATTAAAAAAAAAAAAAAAAAACGTATACGGATTATTTCAAAACGATATTTATAGACATAGTCATACAGGTACCAAAATTAATGCATTTATATTTCAAAAAAAAATAAAATTAATGCATTTATTTACGAGAGCGCCGGCTTGAAAAGTCCATTATTTGAGGGTCAACGTCAGTGCCAACTCATAACGCGGAATTTAGCCGTGCGATCTCAAAGATATATATATATATTTTTTGGATGATTTGAAAGTGTGGAACTTACCAGATAACCCATTTTAAAATGGTTATTTTTGTTTTTATCATTATTTTGAATTAAATTATATTTAATCCCTCAAATAAATTAATTTCATCATATACCCCAATTATCCATAATGTCTCTGCACATTTTTATTATAAACTTTTAACTTTTAAAATTTTATAAAAAAACCAAAACGTGAAACCATGAAACAACCCCTATATATATAAGATATAAGAAATCTCAATGGACAGCCACTTTCATCACTAAGAAAAAGTGAACCTTGATCCGTTTTCTATGATCCATACTCGATCGAGACCTAAGGAGCCCATTTGACCTCTTCCGACCATTCTTTCGTAGTTTTCAACTTTGTTAGAGCATCTCCGACTGCGAATAGCTTCTCCATTTGCGAAGGTACGCGGACTTTTGGTTTCCATTTTAAAGTTTGTATTTTTTTTTTTATATATTTTGTTTTGCTATTTTGATATGTTTTTTGTGTTATGGATGTTGGATTATGATGACTAAGTTTAAAATAGGTTGAATTTGTTTGGACTTGGTTTGAAAATAGTCGATTCTGATGATAGCAACGTCGTCGGTATCGGTTTGGTTATTCACAACTGATTGGTTATTCACTTCGGCTTTTCACAATTGTTTTTGCTTAGAAGTGAAAAACCACTCTATAACCTTGATCAATTTTTCAAACATAGTTAAAAACCGATTCAGTTTTTTACATACAAAATATTAATCTTTTGCTGTTTTTCTTTCCTATAGATGAATTTCAGGTATAAATATAATTTTCAAACAATTGACAAGATACGAACGGGAATACACACATTGGTCATAAATGACTTAATAAAATAATTACAGTTATTAGTAGACGAAATTTGCACCAACGGTTCATAAGAGAGTGTCCGTTCGGATATATTTTGAAGATAAGCAACAACAATACGACTGCTGCCTCTGTGATGTTATGGGTTCTTACTAGAGAGGTAGAGGTCACCGGTGGGCGCCCTGATGAAATGTGGTTTGCAATCGGGGAAAGAATATATAGGTTTGGAAAATAGGAGTTCTTATTGGTGACAAGACTTGCTTTTGGGTGCATCGATCGAAAAATCTTCTGTATATTGCAAATTTACCATAACAGTATCCTATAGCAATTGTTCAATGGAGAGTCACCAAATGTGCCCAACCTAGCCACCTTTCTCGATGTAAGGAGTCATACAATGCATTAAGACTAGGGGTGGGCACAAAAACATGGAACTGATCCGAACACCCCGATCCGATCCAATCCGTGGGTGTTCGAATCGGATCACATGTTCAAATATAAGGTATTCGGATTCTCACTTGTGAAAAAACCATGTTTCACGGATCGGATCGGATCGGGGTATCCAAAACTGATCCGATCCGTGAACTCGTGAACAATGATACATACGTAATTTCATATGCCCCTATATAAAGTCCATTTAAGCTAACCCTAACATCCATCTCTCACTCCTTCTCACTCTCATTTCAGCAGTTTGATGAGTCTATTTGCAGCTTTAGCTTGATATTTACATAATTGGGTGTTAGTGTTTTAGTGATTTCTATACTTGTTTGTTGTGTTCTATTGTTGAGTTATATATTTCACTTGTTGATTTTATATATATATATGTTATTGTTGTTGTGAATAGATGGAGAAAAGTATAAAGAGTGTTGAGGAGTCTGAATTTGATATTGATGATGTTAGTTCGATTGGAAAAAGTCAAAATCTAGGGTGACAAAAAAAATAGAGAAGAAGATGAAGAATGAAAGTAGTCGTAGGCTTAAGTCAGATTGTTGGAGCATTTTGAGTTGTTCGAAACTAAGGAGAGTAGAAGAAGGTTTTGATGTATACATTGAAATTGAAAGCAGGTGTTCAAACATGAAACCGATCTGGTCCGATCCGTAAACTGGGTGTTCAGATCGGATCGGCTCCTTCCCCTTGATGGATCATGTTCGGATCCAAAAATGGTGATCCACAAATTTACCATGTTCAGATCGGATCCAGTCGGAATCGATCCGAACATAGTATTGCCCACCCCTAGTTAAGACTGTGCAGTTGACGATACAATAAATGATGAAGATCTATTGAAGTTAACGAATGTAAAGATCACTTTCCATCTTTTTATGAGGTAAGATGATAGACAACATTGCTCATTTTATGTGGCTCGTGATTGAGAATACAGAGGTGTGGAACTCATTCTCTTGGGTTACATAAAGCTATAGTACGCTGGTCCATTGCCTCCATCTGGCAATTAATGAACATCAGATTAAAAACCCATCGAGCACTATTAATATTTATGACTATATCCTGGTGTTTCAAATACACCTAATACGGTTAATATTTATAGCTTCCTCTTAATATGGTTAATATATTGGGTTTTATCTATATATACATTAACTATATGTTTATTTTTTGTTTAATCAATATTACATTATAATGGTAGTTAGTAGAAATGTTCTCGATGTTGAAAGAGAAGATAGCGAAAAGTAATCAATTGTTACAAAATGATCTGCTAAAGATGTAAGGGATAGACACTTAAAAGGACACCAAAAGGCATAAAAAGTCTTAATGATTTTCCCCCCATAAGTGGCAAACCTAACCTAAATTGACTTCAATTATTTGTTTGTTTTAATTATCTTTATTTATATTAAGTATATAACTATATATATATATATGATATATTATAGATAGTTGGTATGGCGCAAACCTTTGAGCCCACTGACTCGAAAGAGATACGAATTATTAGAAATCTTTCAATCCGAAGCATTTGGTTGAGAAATATGTAAATAAAGTTGGCAGTGGAAGGAGTGAAGATAATGATAATGATGATAATGATGACGAAGATGATGATGACGATGATCGTGTACGAGGTGATGATGATTATAAGGCGAAGGATGGAAGAGATGATGATGAGGTGGAGGGTAATGATCATCATGTGGTTGATGAGTCTACAAGGGAAGATGATGAGCGGAATGAAGACATCTGAAACGTACAATCCGAATCAAAGGATACATTTTTAGAGTTTCAAATAAAAAAGTTGCACGATGTACGAAACGTACATCCTGAGGTACAAATCTTCTATTTATTTTATTGTTTAGTGAATATCTATTTTAGCAAATGTAAAAGTTATGGTCATGTTATGTAGTAGTATGAAGTATGATAGAGAGACTGGGTCTCTAAACATAATAGACAAATTATAATTATTTAAATATACAAGTTATATTTTCTTGGATACTTAAAAAACAAGGAAGACTCTGTCAAAATTTTTTACAATTGTGTACACAGTGTAAAATGACATATATGATTGTATTCTATAGGTGAAATGATTATTTAAGTATGTTGTGAATTTACAAAAGGTAACCCATAAGAAGTTAAGTAAGATGGATAAAAGGCAAAAAGTAATCTTTAAGATTGTAAGGGAGATAGATATGACATTGAGATGGGTGGAAGAGTATTTGAAAATTCTTAAGTCTCCAACTAGTGGGCATGATCCAGATGACTATGATAACGATGACGATGACAATGATGATGATGATAATGGGAGCTTTGTCTGAGATAAGCACATCTATTGCCCACCACCACTATTACCATCACTACCACATCAGGATGAATGAGTCCATCGATCACATCTCCATGAGGACGAGGTGGTCCATCAGTCACCTATCCATGTGGACCAGTCAACCATCCATCATGAGAATAAGAAGGTCTTTCAGTCTCAAGGTGTTCACCAGTCATCCCACGAGCAAAAGAACCGGGAGATCCATCACTTTCAGAAGGACTTGATGTCTATCAGATGCATAAGCTGAGCGTGGTGTTGACCACATGGATATAGTATATCTAGTGTGTTACAACCTAACATATAATTATAAATGTATAATTTATGTTTTTGATTTGTCTACAGTTGCAGGATAAGGTCATTCGAGAATAGGGCAAATGAAAGATGAAGCCAAGAGCACCTCTACAAATGTCATACACGGATCTTGATCGATGAAAAAGAAAAAGAAAATGCCTTAATAGTAAGTCGAGGAGGTGGCGGAGTCTGTAGACCCCGTAATGGCTGTCTACAATGAATACAAAGCTTTCACATCTTTGAACCTTAGGTATTAATAAAAAACATAATTATCCTTTCATCCTAGTTGCTAATGTAAAAAAAATTTACAATCAATTAATTTTTTTTTTTTTTTAATTTTAGGCGTGTGGTTCATCGTTGTGCGTGATGCATGATACTGAACACATTGGTAACCGTCGAGGATGAGAACCAATTGTTAACTTCAGAGCATATCGATTCTTATTTGATATACCTATGAAAGAAATAGTGGAATAAGACTGAGGATAGTAGATATGCAGTTCATGAGAGTTCCTTGTTTATAAGTGTTTACATTTCAATCAGTTATACATTTACAATTTCATGTCCATCTTTTCCTGAACTTAAATAACATGTTTAATTTTTAACTTGTAGACATTTATGATAATATGCTATAGAGAGCATTACGTCAGCAAAGGATTAAAATTTGATTCGATTACAGTGGATATACCCTCAGAATGGCTTGTATTTGGTTTTGGTCAGATAGACACATTAGCTCCGTGGTGACATGTTGAAAATGTAAGTGTTGTTCAAAGATTAAGATTAATTATTTTATCACCCTAATTAGTCCTATAACACTGACATCTTTAATCTATAGGTGTTACTACCATGTAATCTGAATCAAAATCACTAGGTCCTCTATTAGGTATGCCTCAAACAGTAGAAAATTTTAATATATGATTCTTTTGCAAATATGAACGTAGCCGAACAGACTAAGCCACTTAAGCTGCTAGTGTTTTTCATGTTTATCTTGTTACAGTTCATGAGATTTTATGAGAAGACCGACATAAATATGCCACATGTGGATGAGTGATGGAAACTTGAGCATCTTGATAATTAGTTGTGTTACAGCAACCCAGTGGATGAGTAAATTTATAACATAATTAATAAATATATTCTAAATGTTATGTTAATATCATTTAATTAATATATTACTAATATAAGACGAGTTGTGGAGTATACGTGTCAATGTATATACGCAACCTTTTGCAGTCGAAAGAGAGTACATAGAAATCAAGATGACCCAATCATGTTGCAGACGTCATTGTGTTAAAGGCAGAGATTGCTAAGAATGTATATATGTTTTCAACACCACTGTATAAAGTAAATAAATTTGAAAAATGGACATTAGACTCTAATGGAAAGGTTGTATATTAGTAAATGTATTAATTTATATATTAATTATTCATTTTGTCATTTATGCTTTGACGAAAATAATATACTAAAGGTTAATATTGTTAAGTTAAAAATCAAGAAATCGATTTTTTACAAGGGTTGAAAAACCGAAATCGGTTTTTCAACCTACTTGAAAAACCTATCAAAAAAGAAAATCAAGAAAAACCCATGATCGATTTTTTAAAGGGGTGAAAAATCGAAATCAGTTTCTTAACCTACTTGGAAAACCGATCCTAAGTTTTCTTCACTTTTTACCCTTTTCCACCGTATTTGAAGGTTCCTAGTGACTAAAAAGATACAATAATCATAGAACTGATGTTAAATTCCATAACGGATCAATATTATAAACAAACATAGTTGGGTGAATCAACAGTAATAATTTTTAGGTGAAACATTGTCACCTAAATTGCATGTGTTGCTTCAATGTGACCATGTGGAATCATTATGTAAATTATTTATGCAATTCTATGTTAATTGTTTAAATTGAAGCAATTTTGGGCATATTTGTTGGTCATTGAAAGCTATCTGAAGGGTAGAAAAAAAAAAAAAAAAAAAGGTAATTGGTTGTTTAAAGGGGTTTAAAAATCGAAATCGGTATTTCAACCTACTTGAAAAACCGATCAGAAGAGAAAGTCAAGAAAAACTTATGATCAGTTTTTTAAAAAGGGTGAAAAATCGAAATCAGTTTCTTAGCCTACTTGGAAAACCGATCCTAAGTTTTCTTCAATTTTTACCCTCTTTCCACTGTATTTGAAGGTCCCTAGTGACTAAAAATATATAAAAATCATAAAATTGATGTTATATTTCATAACGGATCAACATTACAAACAAACATTGTTGGATGAATCAACATCAATAATTTTAGGTGAAACATTGGCATCTAAATGTCATATGTTGTTTCAATGTCACCATGTGGAGTCATTATATAAGTTATTTATGCAATTCTATATTAATTGATTAAATTGAAGCAATTTTGGGCCTATTTATTAGTCATTGAAAGCCATATGGAGGGTAGAAAATCATGAAAAACCATGATTGGTTGTTTAAAAGGGTTTAAAAATCGAAATTGATTTTTCAACTAGGTTGAAAAACCGATCAGAAGAGAAAATCAATAAAAACTTATGATTGATTTTTTAATAGGAGTACAAAACTGAAATCGGTTTCTTAACCATACTGAAAAACCGATCGTTTGTTTTTTCCCCTATTTTACCCCATTTTCCACCATATTTGAAGGTTCCTAATTATCAATCGATTGTTGAAGTTGTTGATCGATTGTTTAAATGCTTTTTCCCCTATTTTACCCCATTTTCCACCATATTTGAAGATTCCTAATTACCAATCGATTGTTGAAGCTATTGATCGATTGTTTAAATGCTTAACTTCATTCATTAAATTTGATATCAATTACTTTACTTTATTCATTAAATTTAATATCTATTACTTCATCTCATTGATTAAATTTACATTTATTCATTAAAATTGATGAAATTAAATTTAGTAACTTAAAAACCGATCCGATTATAATAGTATCGTAGTATTATATACATGAAGTAATATATATATTTTAAAAAATAAAATAACATACATGAAACAGAAGTTCAAATTAATGTCGATGTCTAATTATTGTTTTCATCATTACTCCTCTTTGAATCGGGAGTAGGAAACTATTGAAGACATCGATATTGGTTGTGTTCAGTCTCATGACATAGGCGATATTTTTGGGACGGTGAGGCATTATCATGAGCATTTGTACTCATTCTAGCTTCCACATCCACCGTTGCGTTTGTCCCTTTGCTAGCGGAAGTAGGGGGTTAGGGCAACGGAGACGGTTGTGTCTCCTTTAACCATATTTTCTACACTTTTTTGTACAATAAGCTTCCCCAGTTGAACCTTCGGCCTACTTGCTTGTCTTTTTCCTATGAGTGGTAGCACAACAATGCTTTTAACTTCCGCAAAAATATTCCAACTGGCCAATTTAGGGACGAAATTGATTAGACATACATATGCAACTTTCAGTCACTCCGTGCTGTAATACTGACTGTAAAGTGCATCACAACTGATGTCCTTAAATCTAATATGTATCACAAATTTAAGTGTCATAATATGACATGAAATACCAAAAACAACAATGTATAATTACTATACCTAATTACAACACATGACAACTGAGCTAAGTTCCACTGCTTATATGTACATGTGTTTCTCTTGAATATTAACTATTGCATCGCTTTTACTAGGATACATGATGTTGTACGTGATCAGTTCTATAATAGGATGTACGCAACCTTCTGTTGATAAATTTTTTACCAACATGATACAATCATATGCAGCGGTGGTAACATAAGTTATGAGCTTCTCAACAGCAACACGTCTATTATTAAACTATCTTTATAGTACATTTCTCACATATTCATATGTGATTGTTATTGGTAAATGACATGTTTGCATCATACAATTATTGAGCGACTCTGCAATGGTAGTGGTCATCATTTCATATCTTCTTTTTAGACAATGTGTTCGTGACCTTCTACTCACTTTCAATCTTAACCAAAGTTTCATGTGTTCTCGGATGTAACGCCCCAATTTCTTCCAATATTCTGTTGCAATCATTAGGCACATAATAGTATGCTATATTGTAAAATGCATTTTCCACATCCGAATACTTTTTACAATGTTGCTTAAGGTTTTACCACAGGTGGAAAAAAACATAACATGTATGAAACTTTAGGAAAAAGTTGTTTTTATCATATTCGATATGCTTTTATGATGATCAGATACAATAAGCAAATTGTCTGACATGTCGATCGTTTCTTATAACTTTTTTAGAAACCAAGTTCATAAACAATTTGACTTTTCATTAGCAAATCCAAAAGCGATGGGATAAATCATCTTCGACCATCTTTTTATGCAGCAAAAAAATCATCCTTTTATATTCACATTCCAAATGAGTGGTATCAATGACAACAACCGGTTTCATATAAGACCGAAAACCCTTAATGGAAGCTCCAAGTGCAACGAATGAATATAAGAATTTATTGTTTTCATCTCTTTCAATTGTCTTCATTGTATCAGAGTTTGATAGTTTTAACATTTTAAAGTCGGACGGAAGCTATATATGACTCATCCGTTTGTCTATATACTAGTTTCTTTGCATATTGTAAAGCCTTTTAAGCTTTACTGTACAAGAAATGCATGCTATATTGCTCTAACTTTCTCCAATTAAACGATTAGGTGTATAAATATCTCTCTCTACCTTTCCCACATACAATTTTCTGATGACAATAGTCTTTACACTTTTTATATGTGATTCCATGGCTATCTGACGACACGTGTATTCTACCATATACTTCAACACAAACCACATCGAACAACCCTTTTCGCATCTTACACAAATTATAAAACTATAACTTTTATCCTTGCAACAGACTTCAAATCGCTCCGTGTTTGAATGTCTAACCCGATATTTAAACTTGGCTTTCAGAGCATATTCTCTAATTGTTGTACTCATTTCTTCTTTATTATTAAAGAATTCACCTTTATATAACGTACCACATTAATAAACAGTCAACATAGCCCTTGTAGTAGCCTCAATGTCGCCTAGTTCTACATAAAGAACAATCCAATATAGTTCTGAAAGATTGCTCTGAAATTGTATATCTGAAAATCTTATTTCTGGAAATCTTTCTTGCTAAAAAACATCATCAAATTGAGTTTCCTCTTAATCACTATCTCCGGTTTGCTCTTCGTCACTATCTTGTGTCCCATCACCATCATCATCTGTGTCCCGATTTTCATCATCAGTACCATCATTCATATAGTCATCATTAACGTTACAAATGAGACTTTCATAAATGTAAATGGGGTGACAGAAGCATTAACTTAATTGCTCTTAATACCTGAACTAAGATAAAAATGAATTTCAACAATTTGTATATTTACAAGTCTATCCATATCTGCTTCGTTATATCTTGTGTCTGGTATTGAGACGGTGACAATTGGATGAACGGTATGTCTACTAACTTCAGCTCCAAAATCTTTTGCAATCTTATCGATATAAATCTCTTTAACATCAATATTTTGTTATTGCCATCAAACTAACCACACTAAGATCAGACATTATGCGTATCTTTTTAACTTGGGTCATTTGTCATCTTTTATAGTAAATAATACATATGAATATCCCTCCTTCTTCTATCAATGCAAGTCTATCTGTACACAACATTCACCAACGATGAAAAACTATTATCTTTGTGGACCTCACACATGATCGACTTACCCCCATCGTAGTTACATCAATTTTACTATCCGTCGAAGTTAATTATGATCATCTCTTGAGTCATTTTTGAACATTCAAATAATATTATTAATAGATTAGTCTCGCTCCAATTGGTCAACATTACAAAATACAATTATATCGAATCAAATCTAACATTATAAATCGATATCCAGTATCAAAAACATAAGAAATATCACAATTATGCTAACACTGTCTAACTCGGTTTTTAAGTGTACTAAAAAGTCGGTACCAATTTTTTACTCCACTAAAAATCGAGTTAGACACATTGATTGTGCACTCACAACACTTTGTAGCCAAATATAATAAAAAAGAATATAATATAATCATATCTAATTATATATAATATTAAAATTCAATACATAACATTCAAAACACAACAAATATAAAAAATATAAAAAAAAAAAAAAATTGGTTATTTCAGTTTTTTAAGCATGAAAAATCGGTTTTTTGTCATGAAAAATCGATTTCGTTATAGATTTTGTAAAAACGACTAGTTTGCCATACAGATACCATATATATCATAACCAAATTATTCTTACAGTCTTTAGCTTGCAATATGAACAAAACAACCTAAAAATCAACCAAAAAAACACATACACATTACGTTCAAAACTCAAATGGAAGAAGAAACTTCAAAACCTTCAATGGATGAAACTTGAATGAATCAAAAACCTTCAATGGACGAAGAAGCTTCAATGAAGAATCTCTTGCTAGATTTTTTTTTTTTTGTTACAATAGTGAATCCAACATAAAAAACCGTGAATGGAGAAGAGGAAAGAGAGAGTATATTGTTAGGAAGAAAAAGACTATTTTGATAATTTCGAGTTAGGGCAATTATGCAATTTTACTTTAGGGTATTTTAGTAACTTTGGGTATATAAGGGAAATAATTTGTTTGAAAGATTAAAAAATATATATAAAAATCTGGGTAATTCTTTTCATTTAGGTAAAAACTATAAATTCTCATTTAGAAGTATTAAAACTGACTAAAGTATGAACAGTAATTAAAATTTGAAATTTGAAATATATATATATATATTGTTGAATGTACTATAAAATTATTTATTTTTTACCGTTTAAATTTTTTGAGAATTAATAATTTCATATTTATATCATTTTTACTGTTAGTTATTATGAAATTTTATTTAATATAATAAAAAACATAAATAATTATGTGTAATTAAAATATGATTAAAAAGTATAATAGAATTAATTATAGTTATATATTTACATAAAAATAATGAAATTATCTATGAGTTGAATTATATTTAAAAAGCAATTAAAAAAGTAAATATTTAAATTGTAAATTAAAATACATTAGTCTAATTTTAAAAAATTTTGGGATGAGAGGGTTTTTTTAAGAAAAAAAATTATATCATATAAATATTAGAGAAAAAATATTTATAATATAAAATTAAGATAAAATTAAAAATATATTATTCTGGGATAATAGACTAATAATAGACTTATAATAAAATATTTTAAATAATATTAAATTATTTATAATTAAGTTAAAAGTTGTTGTGGGCATATTTGGGACCGCATAAATGAGCTGGTAAAAGTCCAAGGAACTGATCCAATGGATTGACCCAGTAGACGAAGACCCAGTTCGTCAGCACCCAGCTCACTAGAACGAGCTATCAGCTCATTGCTACAATTCTCATATCGCTGGTCAATCATGGTCAAGACTGTCTTATACTCAGCTTGAGGTCGTCCTAGGTAAGTTCCAACTTGCAGTTCGAAGTGTTTGTTAAGGAATCTTCCAGAAAGGCAACAGTCTAAATTGAGAAAGAGTCAACTACCAAAATTAGAAATAAATTCAAATTCTTATGTCGGTAGAATCTATCCCTAATATGGTGGAAACCGATTTTAAAAGTATAATTAATGTGAGATTCTTTCCTATTTCACTTGTACTCAAATTGTAACACCTCATACTATAAATAGTGACTAAAAATTCATTGTAACCACATGACACAATAATTAATATTATACTGTAATTCTGTCAAAATCACTATATAACACAGTCGTGGATGTAGGCATTATTCTTGGGCCGAACCATGTAAAAATCCTTTTGCAATCTTTGTTCTCCCTCTTCCTTTTCTTTTATTTTTGCTTTGTTTCTCTTTAATTGTAGGTGTTGGATCAAGGAATTTGGTCGACCAAATTAAGATGTCGACAAAAGTAAAAAAATTATAAATTTTAATTATTTTAGAGTAGTTTTAAATGATTTAACAATTTAAAAAAATAAATAAATAAAAACAATTTATTGAGTGCAATTCACTAACACTAAATTATAAACGAAAAAAACAAACGGAATCTTCCTTCGTTATTGTTGCAGAATGCAGATCAAGCAGTTGAGCCAGATTTAATGATTAGTGGTAAGTGTAGACCATAGAATGTAGATATCATATCGATAAGGTGCTTAATCATTAAATGAGTTCACATTAAAATTCGAATTAAAAAATTTTTCACTTGCCATGTTTTCTTGGTCAATGAACAGGGGACATGATTGAAACTGGAAACAAGTGAACATATCCCCAATTAATGAATTTGACTTTAAAATATGAACTGATTAAATGCAGTCCTATTGCCATATGAGAAATGAATAAAATCAGATGGCCTTCTTTTTAATTCATGTTGACTATTGCCCCAATCATTATATAATAGAGGTCATCCATGGACAAAATTGGGCGCAGCCTGTGAGCAAGGTACATGGAGGGAGGACCATTTCCTAATATAAGATTTTTGTTGACTTAGGGGTCGTTTGTTTTTTTATCTGAAGACTAAACAGTACTGCTGAAAACTGAAGACTGAATAGTGACTGAAATCTGATAAATATGTTTGTTTTTTTTTCTTTACCTCTGAATGTATAATAATCTTGTTTGTTTTTTAAAGTTAAAATTATCTGAATACTAACAATTTGACATTTATATAATTTTATTATTAGTTGTTAAGTAACTTTATTTATAAGATACAAACAATTATAATAAATTAGTTAACATATATTAAAACATTTATATATATATAATATTTTGATTCGTTATTAAAATAAGATGAATTATTATAGTTGAGCCAATTAAATTTATATATTCAAATAAAATAAAATAAAATGGTCTTAAATTGAATTAACCAAAAACACTAATAATACAGTGAAGTTTTAACAAATAAATACAATATGAGTTACTCCACAAGCAGATTAATAAAGAAAATCAATAAAGATTTTTACTGAAATTTGATTGAAGAAATATAGTAATCCAGCTATAGGAAAATTTGATGTTGAGATGTTTAGAGTTTTTATTTTTTAATATTTTTTGTTAAAGTATTAAAAGAAATTTGTATAATGTAAAATTATGATAAATTTGGAAATATGTTATTTTAGGAAAGATAAATTTGAAATGATATATTTATAAAATCATTAAGTGATTTTGTATTAAGTGAAAAGTCAAAAAATGTAACTTTTTTTTAAGTGGTTTTTGGGTTGTTTTAAGTGGTTTGACCACTTAAAAAAAAAACAAAAATCTCTTAATTGACCTAATTAAGCACCATTAAGTATTAAGTGCAAAAAACAAACAACCTCTTAGATTTTTTTTTTTTTGTTCTGAAGATTGAATAATACTGCTGAAAACTGAAGATTAAATAGTGACTAAAACCTAAAAGCTAAATGACATGTTTTTTATTTTTTTCTTTACCTCTGAATGTATATTAATCTTGATTGTTTTTTAAAATTAAAATTATCTAAAAATTAGTAATTTGACACTTATAACTTTTTAGTATTAGTTGTTATGTAACTTCATTTAATATAATACAAACAATTATAATAAATTATTTAGCAAATACTAAAACACTTTTATGTATATAGTAATAATATTTTTATTCATAATTAAAATATGATTAATTATTATAGTAATGTTTTTTTAAAAAAAAAATATATATAAATAAATTATTATAGTAAAGTAAATTAAATTTATATATTTAAATAAAAACAAACAAAATGATCTTAAGTTGAATTACTATTGTTATACATTTAAATGAAAATAACATTAAAAGGAATATTGTTAAAAAGAATTTGCAAAATATAAAATTAAGATAAATTTAGAAATATATTATTTTAAGAATAATATATTTGAAATAATATATTTAAAAATCTATTAAGTGATTTATCATTCAATTAAAAGTAAAAAATTATAGTTTTTTTTTTTATTTACTGGTTTTTGGATGATTTTAAGTGGCTTGACCACTTAAAAAAATAAATCAAAATCACTTAATAGGTGTAATTCAAATTCATTAAGTGAAAAAATGATAAAAATAAATGACCCACTAGGCTAATCCAATAATATGTAATCATTATAATAAATGAATGATGAAGGTGTAATTATATTTCACATAAACTTTTTTAACCACTAATCACATACTTAAAAATGCTAAGAAAAATCTTGAATGAAGAGAGGATCTAGATTTGTGTTTAGTATGTTTTGTTAGATTGTACTACACTGAATTAAATTATATTGGATCGGAGTGGATTTAATTTGATATGATGCAATCCTTAATTTGATATATGATAGACTTGGATTATATCATTAAATAAATTTTTGATAAAATGAATTACTATAAATTCTTAAATAAGGAAAATCAAATTTAGTATAAATAATTTTATAATTAAATAAAATTATTCAAAATAATTTTAATACAATCTTGATTTTGAATCTCATTTCAATATAATTTGGAGTAAAAATAAAATTATTTTTGCTTTTTAAAAATAAAATAAGTATATATATATACATTTATTAGTAAAATACAATTATTATAAATTATTTTGTGATAAAACAGAAATTGCTTTCATTAATATATTAAGTTTGAAAATAATATTATTTTAAATGACATTTAATACTATAATTTTTTTAAATGAATTAAAATAATAATAATTTTTTAAAAAAAAAGTAGAGAGAGCACGGGAGATAGAAGAGAGAGTAAACCCAAGGGAACTTGGCCCCAGTCACTTGTGAACAATTCACTAATAAGTATCAGTCACCTACTTTGTTCAATAGACAGAACTACCTCTTTAACTAGCCGGAAGATAAGGTGCTATTTGGTTTCGTTTTCTAAAACGATTTTTCATTGTCAAGAACAAAAAGTTGGATGAAAAGCATTCAGTTAATCAATTTGTAAAATGTGTTTTTAAAAATGAAAAAAATATTTTTGAAAATGATAACTAAAATGTGAAAAATAATTTTTTATGTTTTTCACAAATTTCAAAACATGTTTTCAAAAACCAATAATTAGTTTTCTCTTCGAACAACTATTTTACACGTTTTCAAAAACAATATAAAAAATATTTACATTATTTTTTGTTTTTAAAAATAACTTTTAAGAAATCCTATTAAATATATTATATTTTCAAAAAATCATTTTTTAAACATATTTTTCATTTTTAAAATAGTTTTTAAAAATATAATTTTAAAAATAATTTCAAACACACTTTAAAATCTTCAACACACACGTATCATGTTCTTTGGTTGGAAAATGGCTTGCATTCGTCATCCAACAAATGGACATCACTAATCAAGAACAAATTTATGTCCCTCAGAGTATAAAAAATTGAATGCCTTGTAAATTTTAATCTCTGTACAGATATGCAAAGATTGTGTTCTTCGTTATAATAACCTGTTTCATCACAATAATAAGGCTAGATATTTTGAGACAACGTAATTTATCGAACCAGAATTTTCAAAAGGTAAGACTATTCCTTCGGAATGGGAATATACTAGCTAGGCACCTTCGACTATTTTAAACTAATAGTACAAGGGATACCCACCATCCCTACCCTAACCCCATAGGACTCTTGACCACCGGATGAGTTGACTGGGCCCATTTTAGTTATAGTAATAGTGCCGTAGCCGCCAGTCGCAGTGACGTTATTGCCATGCAAGCAATGATGCAAGCTGCAGATACAAAAGGTCATCAATTCCCACCAGACCACCACAAATGGAGACAACTTCTTTCGAAATGGTTTCAACTTCATCGTACATCTTTATTTTTATTTTTTTTAAATTCGATTACCGAATAAGTATCCCTTAACATTAATTAGCTATTGCCTATGTGGTTTGTCAAATATAAGATGGTAAGACACAGAAGAAACAATGATCCCATTCACTTGCTCAATCGACTTGCACGTTACAACTACACAATGGAAATCCAATTTCACCGAGGGATCAGATTCAAAGATGGGTAATTGGGGTCCGAGCAGCAACCTGGTGAGAACTAAGTGCTAGCAAGACAGGTCGCAAATTTGGCGCCCTGAAAGTCTTAGTTTCAAACTATGTCTACAAAAATACAGTCATTAATAACAGAGTAACAGATCCTAGTTGTTCCATCTTATAAATCAAGAAATATGATAAAAATCTCCAAGAATCAGGTACCGCATACATAAAAAACAGAGCTTTTTTGAAACAGTTTTGGATCGCAAATCTAAAAACAAACCTACCATTTTAGAGCAGTGACAACACCCAGGCAGAAAGCCTACCGTGCAAATACTCAATAGTGTAGAATAACTATTTGAACCTTGCTCAAAAGAGAGTACACAACATATAAGATGTAATCATTTCCATAACTTCCGCAATGACATGTTCTTCTCAGTCTCCTTCTTCATCACCTTGGCCACCGCCATCTCAAAATCTTCCTGTGTTACATGGACCCTCCTCTCCCTTAGAGCAAACATCCCAGCTTCAGTGCACACCGCCTGAAAAAATATGGTAAATTTTAATACAACAAACAACAGCTCACTCAGAATCTGTTATATATGCATTAAACTTTTATAAACATATAATTGAAATTAATTTAATAATGTAGAATCTCTTACATTTTTTAATAATAAATCATAACAATTATATATAACATGTCTAACGAATGAGTTCCTTCTATAATTATTAAATTAGAAAGTACTAATATTAAAAGTGATCAATCATTTGCTAAAAACATGTACTTCAGTTCTTGAAGACAGTTCCTGACATAACAACTCAGGTGGCAGCTATATTGTCAATGTAAAGTAAAACCAAAAGCAACAGTTTCTAACAACTCATGGCAATATAAAAACCAAAGAGGTAAATATCATATATGCTACTGCAGTAGCCATGTCTTTAACACCTCCGTCAAGGATGATAATAATAAGGATAATCATCCACCATCTTTACTAATAGCAAACTACAGCCACCTTCGCTCATCAGCTGGTCAGCCAACTAAATGTGTCCTCCCACATACATTAACCTCATCTAGCGATATCAACAAATTGTTGCAATATGTGAATCCTTCCAACCACAACCAGTATCAAGTCCTCAAGAGATATATGCTATGGGATCATGTGTGCAGTTAAACATAAAGATGGGGACAGGACAGCATTAGGTACTCTTAACTTACCATCTACAAACTACAAATGCAAAATCACTTTGAAAATCAATGGTCATTATGTATATGAGGATGACAATCCAAAATCAGCTGTAAAAATATTAGGTAAAAACTATAAATCACTTAGTGAACCAGTGATTTGTATTTTACTTGTTAACTATATCATTTGAAGTCTGCCGTAAACTATATTCCGATGATTGATTAGTTCTTGAACTTTAAAAACGAGCAGTAATTTTATTCCAACAAGAACAAGATGAGTATGACTTCCAAGTCTTCGACTGTATATAATTCTAACAGCCTTAATCACACATCAAATATCAAGTTCTAAATGCACAAGCTGAATAAATGTGTATGTATAATCAGAATCAATAAGGACCTAAAAATATGATATAATAAAATAATTAATGCTATGAAAAGAAAGTAATAACGAGTTAAAATTTTCCAATCACATTTCATGTTTTAAGGAACAAAAGGTATCTGTTTATCAAGCAATCATCCAGAATTAACCAAAGAGAAAAAGCAAGAACACAAAATCAACAGAAAAAGAAGAAATTCATATTTCATACCTTGAGCTCTGCTCCAGATGCGCCATTCATCTTCTCCGCAATCTTCTTTAAATCAATCCCACGCATTAAATTCATTCTTCTTGAATGAATTTTCAGGATGTCGAGACGAGACTGCAAATATCGAAATACACATAAATATATGCATGATATCATAACACATAAATAGATGCATAATATCATCATAACACAAAAATTGTTCAATATAACATCCATAAAGGAGAATTATGATGACAAATGATGTTACCATACATGAAACAAAATATACCACATATAATAGCAACTAATAAAATGTTGTGTATTTTCTAGATTCTAAGCTGGATCATATTTAACAGATAGGTGCCTTGCAACAAGTCAGGATCTCTTTAATCAAGCATAAATGAGAATACTTTTAGTACATTAGGAGGCAAAATTGCAACTCCACAAATAAATTTGTAACTACAAAACTTTAATTGTAGTTAACAACTATAAGACACCAAAAATATATATTTAAAAAAAATAATAAAAAAAGCTCTCCTCCTTCATCAATCACCATGCTGCCAAAATTTGAAGAGATACCTCTTCTCTCCTATAAATATGGATATAAAAACCATAAAAATAATTGCCATACCAATGCACAAGAATGAACAAAAACAAGAACTATTTCTGGGATAAAATTCGTGCATCCATTTTCTCACATTCATATTGAAAACATAATATATATTCACTCTTCTAGTTAGTTCAAACTCTCTGGGGCAAAATAATAGATCAGGCAGTATTAAGGGAAGAAAAGATATATGAACAAGAATTTTCCCAATTTTTCCAAACATGCAACGCATATTACGGAGATTGTAACATTTACCTCTTCATTAGGATTTGGAAACTCAATCTTCCTGTCAATTCGTCCAGGCCTGAGGAGAGCTTGGTCCAGAATGTCAATTCGATTTGTGGCCATGAGAACCTGTTTCAAGATGCATGTAAGATAATAAGTAAGATTTTATGATAATGACACTATGGTCTCTTCCTCCTGCCCACATTGAATACTGAACCCATATACAGTACCTTGATCTTGTTTGATGCTTCAAATCCATCTAGTTGGTTAAGAAGCTCCAGCATAGTTCGCTGCACCTCACTATCACCATTGCCACTGCCAGATTCCATACGAGCAGATCCAATGCTATCGATTTCGTCCATGAAAATAATTGATGGAGCATGCTCTCTGTTGAAAATCATGCAAGCAACCACACACAATAAGAGAGGAAGCTACAAGGAAAACTATAATTCTATAAAAGTAAAGAAGCTGATCAACTGGAGGTTTTATCACTCATCCAGAATACCACGCTATGAAAAGCAGTTCATGGCAGACTGGCATGATTCCAGACAGATCAAATGATATCAGGAAAAAATTTCTAATTCTCTAAATATAAGTGAAAATGCTTCAGTCATGTCCATATGAGAATACTTCAATATGATAGTGGACTCCAAACCAAAATTACAATAACAATGAACATTGTATCAAGCAGACCAGACACAATTCTTTTAACCCATTTCAATTTATCAACTATAATATAACAAAAATAATACATAACGAAGCCCATCATCTAAAAGCAACACAGATGAAGTAAATTTAAAACAAAAATCAGGGGAGAACATTAAATAGAGAATAAAACGAACATTAAGGATCTAATTAAGGATGAGACTGTTAAAAAGGAGACAAACAAACCTTGCCATAACAAACAGTTCCCGAACCATTCTAGAGCCTTCTCCAATATATTTCTGAACCAATTCGGAACCAGACACCCTTATGAAAGTACAATCAGTATGATGAGCCACAGCCCTAGCCAACAGTGTTTTTCCAGTACCAGGCGGTCCATATAACAAGACACCCTATAATATGATATGAATTGAGAAAGATAAGAAAGACTTAGTTCAAGAATGTCAGATGACCATAAATTAGACAAACGAGCTAAAACCAATTAACCGAACAGCACAACTTACCTTGGGTTGAGCTATCCCAAGGCTCTCAAACAATTCAGGATGCTTGATAGGAAGCTCAATGACCTGTCCCATACAAAATATTAAATCAATTAAAAATCACTTATTAATGATTGAGGAACGAAAAAGGACATTCCCAGTAACAAAACAGCATACCTCCTTAATTTCCTTAATTTGCTGATCAAGACCACCAATCATATCGTATGTAGAATCTGGAACTTTTTCAACTTTCATGAGGTTAACCAGGGGGTCTACTTTACTTGGCAATATCAGATGAAGGACATAGCTATCATTACGAAGTGCTACTCTAGTTGAGGGTGTGATCTTGGTAATATCAATATTTTTATCAATATCAACAACATATTTCCCCTCTGGATGAACCTGGAAGAAAAATGAGTTGAGGCAACTACATATTAGGTATTGTGATGATAGAAAGCTACAATAAGCTGAACCTGAACTATGAATTTCATACAAAATTGAATATGAAATGTCCCCTCAATATTGCTCATATTAGAGTGTCGTGTTCATTATTCAGTAAAACATCACGCTGCTCTACCATCAGACCACACAAAATAAGTAAAACAGAAAATGAATGCACTTTAAAGCACAGCATGAAATGGGTTAGGTAACCAAGCAGACATATTCATCTCACTATTGACGGAAAAAATTCCAAAAAAGGAAAGTTTCCCTTTTAACACAACCTTCATTAACGAGATAGTCTCTGCAATTAGATTCCTGTAAACCAAAGTAACAGTCTAACAGATTATCCTCATATATCACAAGCTCTACTTGAATCATTTTTTCAGTGACCATCTTCAAGAAACATAACACAATTATCAAAGCCATCTTCTTCCAACCAGAACAACATAATTCCAAAAATTTGCAATTACCAGAAAATCTCAAATTTTAACCAGTAAACCTGTAATAAATCATGGCAAAGCAAATCGAAAACAAAGAACAACACATGCAATCAAATCAATTATTAAGACAGGTTACATGACAACAAAAGAAACTATAGAAAAACACAACCACTAAACTGTTAGCACGGATATTACTAATTGCAGGTCTAAAAGCTAAATAAACATTAACTGGCAAATGAATGACACTACGACATACCTTAACAAGAACCTTATTTTTGCCCATAACTTTGACAACTTCACCGACATAGGATCCGGGCTCCTGAAGCAACTGTAGCTCTTCACGAAGCATCCGCACTATCAATTCAACAAAATTCCAAACAATGTCAAACACTAATCCAACAATTGAAAACCTAACTTCTTAACAAATCAATAAATTCATGTTCAATTAGCGAATCCACGTTACCAAACAATTACCCACACTTATTTATCCTACCCAACTTCACAGTAACTAATTATCCATAAATTAATACCAAGAAATTGAAGAGGCAAAACCTAGAAACAAGATCAATAGATGCAAGTTATAAACAACTAGGGTTTGCGATAAGAACACGGACCTCTAGAGTTAAGTTCGTTGCGCTGGGCTTCGAGGCGATTTAGATTGTGGGTTTTTTGACGGACCTGGAGCTGGAGCTCGTGGATGTGTTGGAGATAGTACTGTCTAAGTCCCTCTCCTTGTTTAGATGCCCCTTCACCGAGCACATCTCCTCCGGCGGCACCGATTCCGGCCGCTTCGTTTCCACTCCAACGGCAGCCATTCTTTCTACTTCTTATCGAGTTTCTTTCTAATCAAGTTTTGATTTTCACGTTTGGTATTCGCCTCTGCCCCTCTCTCACTCGCTGCATCGGTATTTAGAGCGCTTTCTCATGACAGAGGCGGTGACTTGCTGGGCCGTCTAAGTCTATTGGGCCTGTCACGACAGAGGTGGTGACTTGCTGGGCCGTCTAAGTCTATTGGGCTTTAAATGCGGCCCACAAGCCCAATAAGATAATTATGTGTGATAAAAGGACATCCAGCGAAAGCCAATTGGTCCTGCGCCTAGCCCTTGTTCGGCCATCTCTGTTTTGTGTAACGAAATTCGTTGATATCATATATGAATTTCAGCTGCTCATCCATTCCTCTGGGAACCTAGGGTTAGGAGGTCACAATCTAATCCATAATTAAATCTAATTAATCTGTTTTGATTACCACCATCCATCTCTGATTAACTGACCATTTTTTTCCCCCAAATTTCGTTCTCTTAATTACAGATCACAGATTATAGATTTTTGTTTGTGGTGGGTTAGGTTAGTTATAGTTATTGTTGAATTTAATTTCTGTTTTTTAAGTTATGGACAAGAAAAAGGTGGCTGTCCCGCTTGTGTGCCACGGTCACTCTAGGCCTGTAGTGGATCTGTTCTACAGTCCGATCACTCCAGATGGGTTCTTCCTCATTAGTGCTAGCAAGGGTATGCCTCCCTCCCTCCCTCCCTCCCTCCCTTTTTTGGATATAATTACTGGCGATCATAGCTTGATTTTAGAATCTTGTTTTGACTATGCTGATTCTTGAATGACATTGATTGGGTGACTATACTGTATATTCTAATTTAAGTTTTGGAGATACATTTGTAGATGATTGGTGGTTTGATTTGCAGTGAATCTAATTATTCTGGGTTTTTGGGGGATTGTGTGATTCAGATTCTAGTCCAATGCTCAGAAATGGAGAGACTGGGGATTGGATTGGAACCTTTGAAGGACATAAGGGTGCTGTGTGGAGTTGCTGCTTGGATACCAATGCTTTACGTGCTGCATCTGCCTCTGCAGATTTTAGTGCGTACGTAATTGACCCCACAGTATATTCTCCTTTCTATTTTTGACAAAGATACGAAATTGCTTGTCTTTGTGTGAATCTAAATATGTTTGTTTGAGCTTTTCAATCTAGTCTCTATGACCTAGTGTCATATTGATGACTCTTAAACTGCTAATAGTCAAACCTCTAGGAATTAATGCATGATAAGTTACATGATGTTGATGGGTTTTCTGTTTTCCGAGTCTGTTATGGTTATGCGATCTTTGATGTACGTGTAAATGATGTTGGGCTTAGAGATGTCTTCTAATTGCTCTTTTTTAATATATGATTTTTGGAGCGGTGATAAGTTTAAATTTTTACATAGAATGCATCACATGAAATTTGCATGGAACTTACATGCAGGAAAGTATGGGATGCATTAACAGGGGATGAGCTGCATTCATTTGAACACAAGCACATTGTTCGAGCATGTGCTTTTTCAGAGGTAAAATTGGTTTCAGAGTCATTCCCATTTCTTGGAGTACTCCCTTTTTTTTAGACTAAGTGTGTGCACAATAGCTTGAAGATGAGTGTGTAAGTTGGTGTGATAAATCTGATTTCTGGATTATTATTTTTCAATCCATGATATCTATTTATCACGGCATCTTGACCTATAATATTTTAAGCGTATGTTTGTAATGCTTGAATTTGAGGAGTGGTGGATTGGTATTTGTCAACTTCAGACTTATACTTATCCGAGCATCTTATATTGATTTTTTCACTGTGGGAACAGGATACACACCTTCTACTCACTGGTGGAATGGAGAAAATTCTCCGTATTTTTGATCTGAACCGTCCTGATGCACCTCCAAGAGAAGTGGATAGGTCTCCTGGTTCAGTCCGAACTGTCGCATGGCTTCACAGCGACCAGACAATCTTAAGCTCTTGCACTGATATGGGAGGCGTCAGGTATGCGTGTCTCTTCTGCTTCTGCATAACTGCTTGTTAAGCTGTATCTTAAATGATTGTAGATAGGTGATAAATTCAGAATAATACATGGGATAAATGGCTGCGCTGCATCTGACTTGTGGGAGGTGCAGGGATCAAATCTTAGAGCATGAGCTTTGGATGACATGTGTAAAATACAATTTGTGTGGAGTTTAATAATTTTTAAGCTGAAGGAAAAAAACAAAGGAAAAATCTGAGAGAGAATATTTAATGCTTGACTGCCAGTTGAGAGTCAGATAAAGTTTTGGCTGTAGGAAACATCTAGGGTAAAACAAGAGAGAGATGATTTAATGCTTGAATGCTAGTTAAGTCGGATAAAATTTGCAATGACAAGTTTTTCAAATATATCAGATTATAAATTTTAATATGTATTCTCTATAATTGAATATGAATGTGGTTCTGCGACGGCTTAGGATATACTACTTGCCTTAACATTTGCTAAATTTATTAGTATTTGTACAGGTTATGGGATGTAAGAAGTGGTAAGATAGTCCAAACACTTGAGACCAAGTCATCTGTGACCAGTGCTGAAGTGAGTCAAGATGGTCGTTATATCACAACTGCTGATGGTTCTACTGTTAAATTCTGGGATGCAAACCAGTAAGTTTTGTGCTAGAATAACCATTCTGTTTAGCCAAATTCCTCTCATATATTGTGACACAATATTATATTTCCTTCCCCAGTTTTGGGTTGGTGAAAAGTTACAACATGCCATGCACTGTAGAATCAGCTTCATTGGAACCAAAGTATGGGAATAAATTCATTGCTGGAGGAGAAGACATGTGGGTTCATGTATGTGATTTCCATACTGGTGATGAGATAGGTATGCATTTTAAGATAGGGTTTGTCTATTGAGATAATCTTAACATTTGTATATTGAGATAAAAATGTTAGTGGACTGTTTATTATGGATTTTACAGTTCTTGTTAATCACAGTTGTTTGCCATGTAATAACTTCTCTTAATCATTAATATGCATCATGTTTGTTCACCTTCTTTAGGGTTGTAGATGCATTCTGTCAATTAATTGCAACATCTGACAATAATTTCTTATGGTCCTTTTGTTATGGTCGTTGTTGATTATTGATATCTGGATGCAGCTTGCAATAAGGGTCACCATGGTCCTGTACACTGTGTGCGATTCTCACCAGGCGGGGAATCATATGCGTCAGGATCTGAGGATGGAACCATCAGAATATGGCAGACAGGTCCTTTGACGCATGATGAGGCCGAAGCATTCACAGCCAACGGTTCAACTGCAAAGGCAAAGGTAACCCCAGAAGAGATTTCACGCAAGGTTGAAGACTTGCACATTGCAGATGAGGGGAAAACTAAAGAGAAGGGAGAAGCTGGAAACAATTAACTTGGCGAATCATATTGCTCATTGTTTTTGCAGCATGATGTTTAGTTCTAGCTCATCATCGCCATCATACAGAGACAGACGCCAAAAAAAAAAAAGTTTTGTGTGTAATTTCTAGTTAATGTTGCATTAAATAGATAGTCTGGACTTAGATGTCCTGTAAAAGTTCTAGATCTCTGAAATTAAAATTCCGCACCTTCTTAATTAGTTTCTAAAGGAGTGTGTATATTGGAAGACAAGGATCAGAAGAGGGTTTTCTTGAGTCTTAGGGAATGTCTACTTTCTTCTATGACTCAAAACACAAGTTACGCAGAGTCAGCCCAATAAAGCTATATATGTTCAAACGTGGATGCTATTATAATTGTGTTATTGTTATTGTTATTGTTATTTTAATTTATTTTTGTTATTATTTTTTTCGTCTTTAGGACTGCTTTTGTGATTGTGGATAGGCATCTATCGATGTATGAATTTGATCGACTCAAGTTCTTAATTTAATATCTACAATTAAAGCAAAACAAAAGCAAACAACAAAGAAGAGAAGAGGAAGAACAGTATTTATACGGTGGTTTTTATGTGGTTTGGTCAGAATAATATTTATGTCCACGACTGTATTCTCTGATGATTTTGGCAAAGTCAAAGTATGTTATTTAGTATTGTGTGTTTATAATGAAATTTCAGTCTCTATTTATAATATGAGACGTTAGAATTTGAATACAATTAAAATAGGAAATAATTTTATATTAATTACACTTCTAAAATCAGTTTCCACCATATCATATATAAGTTCCGCCAAATCAGAGATTGATTCTACCGATATAAGAATTTGAATTTATTTTCAATTCTAATAGTTGACTCCTTCTCAATTTGGACTGTTGCCATTCTGAAAAATTTCTTAACGAGCACTTCGAGCTGCGAGCTGGAGCTTGCCTTGGACGACCTCGAGCTGAGTATAAGGCGAGCAGGACCATGGTTGACCAGTGATTTGAAAATAGTAGTGGCAAACTGAGAGCTCGTTTCTGCAAGCTAGGTGTTGGCAAACTGGGCCTCCATCTACTGGGTCAATCAATTGGATCAGTTTATTGGGTTTTTACTAGCCTATTTATGTGGTCCCAAATATACCCACAGCAGCATCAAATAATCTGAATGACTACTGAATAATATTGTGTAATGTCTACATCTTTGAGGTAATGCGTGTTAGGCCAATAGGTAGTTGTTTGAAGATAAAAGGCTCCAAATATTTTAGGAAGTGTATTCAATCTATAATGAAAGTTCTAAACACCATTATAATACTCCATATTGTCTTGATATTATTCAAATTTTTTAGTGATTGACATAGATACGAGGCAATATCTAATATTCTCTGATGTATTCATATGTATCTTGATATATCCGTAAAATATCTTGATATTCTCAAAATATCTTGATATTTTCCTAACTATCTCGATATTTTTAAAAGTAAAAAATTTAGATCAATATATTTTGATCTAAAGTTTTTTGTCTTATTAAAATTTGAATTTAGATAACAAATTACTTAACGTAATCTGAATGCAGTGTATGGAAAGCTAAACAATTGGTGTCGATGGTACTATGAAGGTGTAATTGGTGCTGGTGGTGGTCAATAGTGATCGTGACTGATGATGGACGATGGTGGTCAATAACTTATTAATAGTTTTTTGTTTGGTTTTATGATGCGGTGGCTATTCTATAATCTCTATCTATGATTGACGAAGATCCAAATGTCCAGATTGGATCTCCGCTTTTTATCATTTTTTTTTAATTTTATTTGATGTATTAATCTTCATAGTCTATTTGAAATGGATGGTAGCAATAAGTTTTTATTAAATTATAACTTTTTATTTTTAAATATTATTCTATATATTTTTTTATTTTTTAATAAAATATCGTAATCAAAGATAAAAACATTTTTTTTTCTTTTTTTTTTTTTAAACAAATTTATACATCAAACAAACATTCTCATAAGTTGAGGAGACTAGAAAATATACAAAAGGTACAAACAAGGTATCAACTAAGTTTTTCTATAGAGGATAAGGTCAAGGAGACTAGATTATGTATTAAACGGTTCCCATTTCTAGAAATGAATTGACACACACATACACCAACCTTCTCACATAAGACCTTTATATCATTTATAAGGATATTCACTTCTTCACGAGAATTATTATATGAATCAATCATAGAAACTACAATCACGACACTCACCTCTATTACTTTATTAGGTTTCACTGTTTTTTTAACTCTTTAACGTGAAGGAGAATTTGAGCTAAAAATGAAACTAGTATAGGAAAAAATGATTTTTTCAAACTATGGGCGGTTTCTAGAAATTTTCCCAAACTAAAATGATAAGCCTGGGGGTTGGAGCACAATAGATTACGAACTTCTAGAAGACAGATAAAATGAAATAAAATAAAATAAAAAGGAGGCGTCGCACGACGGTAAATAAAAACAAGTACAAGGGTTTTTAATTTTGCAAGCCGGGAAGCAGCAGGGTTAGTTTTGTCAATAAAAAGAAGCCAAATAAGTAGAACCCCCTTCGAAGGCACCGTCGTCGTTGGATAGTTAGGAAGTCTGTTGAGGCTCGAAGACTGAGTGCGTGCGTCCACCTCTGTGTTTTGAATCGAATCTCTCTATCAGTCAATCTCTCTTAGTGTGTAATTATTGGCGGGAGAGATGTCGGGGAAGGGTGCCAAAGGATTGATTATGGGGAAGACCTCCGCTAGCAGCAAGGACAAGGACAAGAAGAAACCCATCTCTCGCTCTTCTCGTGCTGGCCTTCAGGTTTTTCGCTTCAGATCTCTCTTTCTCTTTCTTCTTTATTATGTATTTGTATTGCACTTTTAGTTTTCACTCATTCGCTTTATTTATTTATTTTAGTTCTTGTTGAAATCATGATTTCGCGCTCATTAGAGAATTTATCGTCGATTTTCTTGACCTGAAAGTCAATGGAGTGAGGAAAGAACAGTTGGTTAGACTGATAATGCAGAGTGAAGTGGAACTTAGGTTTTGTGGTGAATGTTTTAGGAGATTGGGCCTTAAGTTGTTAGTAAGAATATTGAAGAAATAATATGTGATATACACAATATTTGCTTGTGATAGAGGTGATTATTCACATTAGCTTGGCCTTGGGTAAAAGTTGCGGTGATGTATGTGGTCCTAGATATTAGAGTGACAAATTTAGGGTCCGAAGTATTATTTGTTTGTTTGTGATAAAGACTTAAGGTTGTTTTGTAGTTGTAGGTTCACACATAAACCTGGTGCAGTGCTTATGGCCTCTTTCGGCCTATATGTGTTTTGGGCTTAGTGCAAGCATCATTCTTGTTCGTGGATTTATTTCCAGCTATGGGTTTCACACAAACATGCTTCACCATGAAACATATCGTCTTAGTTTAAGGGATATCAAGACTTAAATACTAATTCAAACTCTCACTCATTAGCATTAGTATGGGCGGAGCTGCTTGCTCAGCCCTATCTACCTCCATAGAAACAATTTTTGTCGTTTCTAAAATTTCTATACATGTATTAAACTATTATGGCATTATAAGCATATGTATTCTAAAACCAAAAATTAGATTTTAGGTAAAGTGTATACTCAATTTTAATATGGTTGTTATCATCACTTCTCTAAAAAAATTTTGAAATTAATCTTTTCTGGATTATAACTTTATAAGCATGTAAAGTTAGTCTAATTGTTGAATCACCCAATTGACTAGAGTTAATAGTAAATTCTCATGAAGAGTCTGCAAATAAACATAATAACTATTATGCTGTTAATTATTAATTTTTGAAATTTAACGCAATGCAGATTCTTTTCATTGTTTGGATGGATGACAAGTTTTTAACGTTAAAAGAAAATTTATTGAAAAATATTGATTCATTTATGATAATATATAATCTTATTTTAGTATTAGAGGGAACAATTTTAATAATGTTTTATCACGTTTACATTGTAATTTGGTTTTTGGATTTGGTGTTTTCATGTTTTGTTTTTGATTTGGTATAAGCTATGCATTTTGAGAGTTACAACTGATTTTGTTCCTCTCCATTTATATGTATACCTTTTCTTTCCCTTAAAGTTCCCTTGATCATTGAGATTTGCTTACACAATAATAATTTTTACTTATAAATACATGTTATGTTGAAACACACGCACACACACACACACACACACACACACACACACAAAGTTTAGCCTGGCTTAAAAATATCTTTAGCTACACCCTTACCTCACTAACCGCTTTAGGACCGTATGTCCTCATGAGGGCCAATCACCAATCACAAACCCACACCTACATTGGATAATTAGCCTGCTCAGGTATCATTTGTAACAACCTAACCCATAGATATTGTCTACTTTTGGGTTTAACTCTAGTATCCTTCACTCCCACAAATTTGTTGTAGGAAATGGGTTTCACGCAAGCGTCCTTCACCCATGAGTCCAAATACATGTTTATGGTCTTACTTGCTAGCAGTGTGGGATGTGACATATGAATTGGGTTACAACAGAGTTCAATTTATTTTGAATTACCCTTTCATGGTGTTTAGTCTTCAACATCAAATTGCTACTTGTAGTTAACTTATTGACAAATCATATCTAAACATCCCAATTAATTTTTTATTTCTGATTTCTCTTTCTTTTCTCCCATTCTTAAAATATGAAGTCCAAAACCTGATGTTTTATTTTATTCCTCTCCTATTGGTCTCTCTATTTGTTCTCTCTCATTTCATCAAGTTTCAATTGCAAACACGAAATACATCTTCCTGCTCTAAGTTGCACATAGAATTTGTAAAACAAATCTCGTAGTCTAAGTTGATTTCTCAGAAAGCTGCAATTGTAGTTTTAACTTTATTTATCTATTAAAATATTTTTATAAATTAATTTTATGTTGTTTGTTTTTTCTATTGTATTAGGATGTTATAATAATCATACTCATTATTATTTTGTTTCTGTTCAGCTTGTGAAATTCGATTGTTAATGTGAAGTATTGATTTGTTTTATCATCTTTCTACTTTATATTAACCAAGAACTTTGGTTTTGGAATCTTTTGAAACTTAGTAAAGTTATATTTATTATTTTTATACTACTTAATGTTGATTTAGAGATTTAATCACTTGCTTCTTCTTCTTCTTCTTCTTTGTGTGTGTGTGTGTGTGTGGTTAGTTTGTTGTTGAAAGTTGTTTTACTATTTATTATTAAATAATCCAGTTCAACAAGGATATGATGCTTAACATTTTGACAGATGAAGTTTGTGATTAATTGTGACATGATGAATGTCTTTTGTCTTGTGATAGTAAACATTTTATTTGATTATACTCTTTGGTGAATATGAATGTTATTTTTAGGTTTTGGTTATTTCATAAAATAATTATTATGTAAGCTAGTGATGAATTAGAAAAAAAGCATGTGCTGTCTTTTGTTAAAAGAATATGAAAAATGTGATAGTAAAATCTGTTAATCTACATTGATTTTTCTTTTTCCGATCAAACACTCACGAACCAGTGGGATTGATATTAATCTGTTGGGTGGTGACTGGAGTTTTTTGTTGCAATATGGCATTATTTATTAATCATAAGATGAAATTTGATGAACGTTTATTAGAAGAGAAGGCTGGTGGGAGTAAAGTGTCAGTTGCTATTTTGTACCTAGGGCTCAAATCCCCTCCTATTTAGTTGTATTCTAATGCTGCTACTTATTTTGGCAATAAAGTGTGAAGTTGATAACTAATGGCCGGTTTACTTGGATCAGGGGTACTGATGATTATGGAGCCAGTACTTTCTGACTCTGCTGTAAGTAGGAATTAGCGAGTCTATGTTGGTTGTGGGAGGTGATATCTAATCCAGTCAATAAGTATGTGAACCTGATCATTTACAACCTGAGTTTTTGATGTTTCAAGAGCTTCTGAGAGTAGGAATTCCTTCCAAATTATATTTTCGGTTTGGGAAGTTTTTTTTTTTTTTTCAATTCTTTTTCTCTTTTGGGATTAATGCACTTTGTTGTACCCTAATACTTACTAATTCTTATGGTTTTTGTGGGTTGTTAAAAAACTTAATGGTATATTGGATGATATTAAATCTGACTGCATTCTTAATGCCAAGTTCAGGACTGATCATAGACTGCTTTCCTATAGAATCATTTTAGTGGTATCATATATGTTGCATTGAATATTTCAATTATTGTTTTAAGTGGTTCCCTTCTCATTGCATCAAGTATTATTGGATTGTGTTGTGTTTATGCTGTGTTTTTTGTCATTAGTGAACGGTTTAAAATTTAATTTGCAGTTCCCAGTGGGTCGTATTCACCGTCTATTGAAGTCTAGAACCACAGCACATGGAAGAGTAGGAGCCACTGCTGCTGTCTATTCTGCAGCTATCTTGGAGTATTTGACTGCAGAGGTGTTGGAACTGGCTGGAAATGCAAGCAAAGATCTCAAGGTGAAACGTATAACTCCCAGACATTTGCAGCTTGCAATCCGTGGTGACGAAGAACTTGATACCCTGATCAAAGGAACCATTGCTGGTGGTGGTGTCATCCCTCACATCCACAAATCACTCATCAACAAGTCAACCAAGGAATAGTTTCAAGGGGATTATGGTTGCATGGACTAGCCCAATCTTAACAAGGAAACAAATTCTCCATCCTGTGATTAAATTTACAATTTGGTTTGATCCTGCTATTAAAGTAGGATCATGAATTTGTGTTCTATTTTTAGTTTTGCTTGAATCTTTGGTTGCTGAACTTGGTATGCCTGTTATGATAGATGTGGATAATGACATTTGTGGACGATTTTAATCTTTGTAATGTTATTATACAATTACTTTGATCTGTTTTGGGTCCTTTCCATGTTGGCTTAGAGCCTTAATCTGTGGTAGATAGTATATTTTTCTTTCTTTTTTTTTTTTTTTTTGTACTTAGAAATGTTCAAATAAAACTGTTAGAGAAGTATGAAATGGTGGAAATAGTATTTAGCATGTGGTGAATGGTGTTGATGCTGGCCATCTTGGCATTTCACTGTCGGATTTCTGAATTTGAATTAGGTATTCCATCCCAGAACCCACAAACCTGGTGCCAGGTGACATCGTAATTTAAAAGAAGTGTGGATGTTAATCTGCAATGATTTGCTAGTGAATGTTTTTGTGCTCGTCGACTGTGAGACTGATATCAAGTTTGTTTCCGAAGGTGTTTATAGTGATTTCAACCTAATTAACATTACAGGCACATTCCAGAGTATAGACTTAGGCATTATTTTTGCTATCGTACACCTGTTGCATAAGGTCATTATAGGGTGTTTTGAGACTCATCATAGCCTGTGTTATCTTTTGAAATGTAGTCTCTCATAACCGATCGGCTTTTGTTTATGACAGCATTTGATATTGCTATTCATTTGTATGAACAATAGTCATTCAAGCGTGGTCATTAACTGTTTCTAGTAAGCATTGAAAAGGAAATTAAAAGGTTGCCTCTCTTCTTTAGATATTTAGATATGCAGATTCGTGCAAATAAAAAGGGACTAAATCCATGCTTTTAGGATACATCAGCCATTCCCTAAATAATGTATAATACTTGTTTCCAAGTATACCTGGACATTGTTTTTCTTTTCCCTTCAAAATAGCTTTTTACGCCACATTGGTTCAAAAAGCTATTAAGAAAGCCTTTCATTCCATGCCCATCTTTTTTTCTCTTAGCACAGCGAAAACAGAATACTACCCACTGACCAATACGCAAAGCAAAATGGAAACAATTGAAGATAAAATAATAAAAGCTTAAATCTAAGTCAGTTAACGCAGGGAATTCATAGTAACTACAGCCAGTCTACAATAATGCTGTAAGATAAAATCAGTTACATAATTCAATTCCACTTGGATCTAAAAACATCATAAGCCATGTCTTTCATAAACTGGTCCCAACTTGAAAGACTTCAATCATTTTTCCATAAATCACCCAAGAATCAATATATTGACAAGATTGTTAAACCATGATTACCCCAAATTTACCATAAATAGAACAATGATTCCCTCAATAACTAAAACCCTACAGTAATAAAGAATAGCCAGCCATCGCGACCAAGAAACCATCTCTCATCTCAACCTCAAAAGCAAGAATGAATTCTAACACAACACCCTAAGAGAAAGAAATAAAATAAAACAGCCAGCATTCAGACCTAAAGCTAGATTGCTGAAACTTTTGGAACATCAACTGGGAACTGGTGGATCTCATCCATCCAGGGGTTCTTCTCCTTTGCCGGGTTTATCGTCTTCAGAGCCTTCCAAACTGCACTGTTACACTTGAACCCTGAACCAAATGCTATTTGCCATGTTCTGTCACCACTCCTTATCCTTCCTTTGGCCTCTGTATAAGCCAACTCATACCAAAGAGAACTGCTAGAGGTGTTGCCAAAACGATAAAGTGTCATCCTTGATGGTTCCATGTGCCAATCAGACAGATGCAAGTTCTTCTCCAATTCATCCAATACAGCTCTTCCTCCAGCATGGATGCAGAAATGTTCAAAGGCTAGTTTAAAATCTGGGATGTAAGGCTTGATCTTCATCTTGAAGAGTTTCTTACCAACTAATGTAGTGAAGAATATCAGCTGTTCAGACATTGGCAGAACGAGAGGCCCCAATGTGGTGATATTGGTCTTCAAAGCATCACCTGCGACAGCCATCAGATCTTTCGACAAAGAAACACCAATCTTGCCTTCAGAATCTTCTTCTTGAGTAACACAGGCAAAACACTTATCGTCAGAACCTTTGTGTGTTCGGACAGTGTGGACCAATCTGTATTTAGATCTTCTTCTGTCAGACCATCTGTTTGAAAGCAATATCGCTGCCCCTCCCATTCGAAATAAGCAATTAGAAACAAGCTTCGACCGATCATTGCCAAAGTACCAATTCAATGTGATGTTCTCCGTACTAACAACCAACGCATAGGAATTCGGATGAACCTGAAGGAGATCCTTTGCAAGATCAATAGAAATCAAACCCGCACTGCAACCCATCCCTCCCAAATTGTAGCTAACTATATTTCCTCTAAGCTTGTAATGGTTGATGATCATGGCAGACAGAGATGGAGTTGGATTGAACAAGCTACAATTCACAATCAAGATACCAATGTCTTTAGGTTTTATGGAGGTTTTAGCTAAAAGCTCGTCAATGGCACCAAACATCACAACCTCAGCTTCTTTTCTAGCTTCTTTCATCGATGGATTCGGAGGGACATTGAGGACAGCCTCCGGAAAGTAAGTCGAATCCCCAAGTCCAGATCGTTCAAGTATCTTCCGCTGAAACTGAAGATTCTCTTCTGTAAACGTCCCAGTCATCCGTGATTGATCCATAAAAATCTTCTTCGTGCATTTTCGCGATTCCTCAGGCTTGTAGCAGGAAAAGTTGACTAGGTAAACAGGGCGAGGGCGGGTGAGAAAGTAGAGAGTCAATAGGAATACAAGGAGAGCTGAGCATATGATGACCGAAATAAGATTGTACTGGAGATGCTCCCAAAGCTGAAAAATGTCTTGAAGCGAAAACGTTGAGAGCTGCGCGGCGATTACAACTACAAGAGGCGAAAGGAAGATGTAGGAATGAGTGATTAGGTAATGGTATCCAAGTTTCACATATTTTAACTTAACAGACTTCTTGAAATCAGGGAGGTTTCGCGATGACGACATTGAAGAAGATGATGGTGAGATCAAGGGCGTATCTGGTTTTGCCTCGCTCATTTTCCCTATCATTCAGGTAACCAACAACCAAATAAGAGCATAAATCTTGTAATCTACATTGTCCAATTAGATCTTGAAATCTAGATTCTTCTTTAATTTTTCAATGTTTTCTTTCTCTTCCTCTTTCAAAAAATGGACTTTATCAAAATTATAGCTACAGATTAATCTGATCATTTAAAAAAAAAAGGGAAACAAATTTAAACTACATACATTGTTAAATGAAAATAAAACCCTTCTTTAAAAAAAAAACTCATAAATTGGCATTAAACTTCTCTATCATCAACATTTATGGATCAAAATTAGCTGAAATTCCACAAAAGCCCAAGACGGAATTTCAATCAAATCTTCTGAAAAATAAAAAAGAAAAAGAAACATCAAGAAGCTAGATCAATAGCAGAGCTCTTTGAGAAAACTGACCTTGATTGCTGAAACCGACCGGGAGGAGGAGAGGCTGAGAAAAGGAAGGAAAAAAAAAAAAAAAAAAAGATATAAAAGTTCAATTTCTCCTGGAGAATACAGTTAAAATAATAATAAATGACGAACGTGAAAAGAGATGCGAAGAATATTTAAATTAAGAAGAGAAGATAATGGGAGGCCAGCCAAATATGAGCTTAAACAAAGGGAGAGGGGCAGCGCCGTATTGGTTTGAAAATTTGACTTGAGAATCCGTTCAACGAGTCGTTGTCTGACTGATTTATCAATCAATCACACGGCTCTCCTCCCATTTGCTTCCGCTATGTTGTCTTTCGGTCCGTTAAAACCCATTTTCAATGCGCGTCTTTTTTAACCTTCTAGAATTTCAATTATAAATATGAATGTTTCATAATTAAATTAACAAAAATAAAATATTTAAGGATTTAAAGATTCATCAAATGATCTATGTCTGATTATAAATATTAAATTAATGTATTTAAAGATTCACCAGATTATTTTATTTTAGTAAAGCGTTTTATGGAAAATTAAGTTATGTTTTGATCTTTTTTATTATAGGAATTAAATTTGAGTTTCATAATTATAAAATAATTCATATTACTTGTTTGTAGTTATATTTCAAATTAAAATACATGGAAATAGGTTAAAACTGAAATCAACTTTAGTAAAATAAAATTGAGTGGTTGATGATACAGTATGAAATGAAGATCATGGTGGTCACATGAATGGGAAGAACAAATCACGTGGAAATCTCTACCACCCTGTCTGTCAAATGGCCTATAAATATCTGTGGGGTTCCCACGTACTCAGTCGTTTGGCTATTCTGTCCAATTTCAGGGTCGGCAACTGATTGGTCCACCCTTCTTCGTTTAACCATATTACATTTGTTTGTTAATTGTTATTATGCATATATGCTTAAGCAAATCAAAATTGAAAAGAATCTAATGGATTCCAACAAATCCAACAAACATTTGTGAAATGATGTGACAAGTCAATAATGTTCTGATGCTATGAGATGAGACTTGAGAAAGGTATATTATGTGAGTTAATTGTAATTCTCTTGAAAGTGATAAGGAGAGGTTCTCGACTGTATATTAGGTTGGCGTGTGATGTGCCCAACTTCTAACCTCTGATTTTTGTAATTCTCTTGAAAGTGATAAGGAAAGGTTCTCAACTGTATATTAGGTTGGCATGTGATGTGCCCAACTTCTAACCTCTGATTTTTGGATAGATACAATGAGAGGTGTGGTGGAGGAGAGACTACCCAAAATTAATATTGAAGAGTTTTGGCGAAAAAAGCAAGAAACCTGGCATCCTGGACAATTCATGTCCGGTTCTGTAAACTACACAAGCCTGCCGTATGATATAAATGTGTCTGCTCATCTGTGTCTGTTTCGGTGGCTGCATCTGTTTGGAGTGTATTACTACTGTATGGTCACAAGTAGATTTTTCGTTTCCAGTAAGAAAACCCTTTTAGCCACAGGCCCATAATAATTCCCCAACTATTGATTCCTAAAATCAAAGTCTATCAAACTTGAAAGATGAACTATTGATAAAGAATAAAATGGATAAATTTGATTTATTTATCATAATTTTTTAAATTAAAAAACATTGATAATAAAATTATTATATATATATATATTAGGTGCGGTTACTTACTGATTGAATAAGATTACCATCAATAATCCCTTTTTATAAAAGTGGTTATCCGTAACAATAAAAAAAATTTTATAATGGATAAACTTACCCAGATAAATAAGCTAAACTTTTTTTTTTTTTTTTTGGGAAAAAAAAAGGTTTTAAGTATAAATTTTTATTTTCCAAGGTGAATTCATGGAGTTAAATTCAACTTTTGTTTAAGAAAACTCTCATTTCCTTTGCATAATAACCTAAAAGACAAATAAGAAAAACTAAAAAGGAAGTGATGCAATAAGCAAGCGGTATGTATGTACTGTGGAAACCTTTTCCATTGAAATAAAAAGTACAAGCATATTTTTATCTTTCCAACTGCTTTTTGCAAAACAAAGTTTCTATATGTACGCATTAATGAATATATTTCCCTTCAAAGGGGATGTCTTTACTGTTGCAAATTACAAGAACAATTTCCCTAAGATCGCTTTATGGAGATGAAGATGAAAACAAGATATGCTCGTCAAAGCATGGCCATGAAAAACTAAACCAACGAAAACTCCTCGAGCCATATTAGCACTTCGTTCCTCTTTAACACAACAACCACAAAACAAATATACAGAAAAGAGTTAACAAATAATTGCAGATACAACATATATACCATTATTATAGAAGAATTAAGAAAAATAAAATTTATAGTAATGTGAATTGAATTGACATAGAGTCTTTCCAAGAAATCCAGCACAGGAAACAAAACTTGTATCACTATCATATTAGCATGTTTGAATAGTTTTAAATTTGAATCTACCATGATAGGGGCATACTCATCAGCATTTAATAATGAAATATTTTATAGTGCAAGTGACAAATAATTGGCCTCTTTGTTTGATACCAGACTCAGCAAAAATGATGGTTTGTTCTTGATTTCTTTCATTCAATGAACCATATTTTCCATACATGACAGAAAAGAGTATGTTGTATTGGCAATTAACCTAAAGCTTTAACAAATTGTATATCCTCTATTTCAAAAATATACGTCCTCTTTGCAAGCACATTAGGGTCAGCAGCAGAGTGTACATCAAGGTGAGTTCCATTCATTTTATCAATATCATATGCAAAAAGGTATAAAAAAATATATCAGCTCTGCTTATGGAAGGCAGTTTTTTTTTTTTTTTTTTTTTTTTTTTCTGTAATATGATTAATCTCCCTAATAATCACAAGCCAAATTGTCTTAAAGGTTCAACGATGATTTTTGAGAAAAAATGCAGAACCGCATTGAGATGAACAAAACTTGAAAGCAACATCAGCATAACTGAGAATATATAATTAAACAAATTCCATGTCATACCATTGTAAAGCTCCAAGTTCGACCAGGATCATTGTAACGAGCAAGTAAACAGCCAATTTTAGGTCTGAGACCATCTCTAATAAGACTGGAGCGCAATTCTTTTTCTTTCTCACAAACAATATCCTCAGTAGGTTTTCCACTGAACTTTAGTACCGCCGCAATGCCTCCTTCCACCTTTCTCAAGTTAACTGTTTCTTGATTAGGATCTGGTAAGCTGCACAAAACTTCACTAATTACTTATCTGCTTAAATAATGGACCAGATGATTTTAGTTTTCTTTTTGCAATTTTGTAATTAATTATATACACATCCAATATCTAACCGTTTTAACTTTTTATTCTTCAAAGTATAGTTTATGGATGTTACCTGCTTATATCTTTCTCTTGTGGAAGAACTATTTGGATGGATACTTTGGATAATGTAGCATCATATGCCTGTGTAAAGACAGGAGTAGTCATAGGTATCTTCTCTGTAGCAGAATTTTTTCCAAAGATATACCTGTATGGATGAAATCAACTATTAATACCTGTATGGATAAAATCAACTAGTAACGCTATCTTGGGATATATATCACCCAAGCAACCACAAAAGGAAAGAAAATGGATCTTAAAAACACTCACCCAGCAACATCATTAAAACCGGTAGACCCAGATAGCTTGTCTCCATTGGTTTCTACAACCATGAATGGGGTGTACCTTCTAACCTGTACGGTTATTGTAACATCTAGTCACTGATATGGAATTATCAGAATCGGATTTTATTTATTTTTTGAAATACAGAATCAGATATTTAATTAATTCATAAATATGATTAAAATATTAACACAACAAGGTTTTCTCTAGTTCCTATAAAAAAATGAATAAGTTGTTTTCCAGCACCAAAAGAATTTTAATATTTTAGTGCATGTATTTTAAGAAGCCAAAAAGACTAGATGGACCACAACAGACTTCAAATAAGTTCAGTCAGCAAGTCTTTTAAATTCTTAAACTCTATAACTACATTCATGAAATGAAGACTTTATGTCACTATTATTCACAGGCGCAGCAGTCCCAGTTATACTTGTGTCAGTCGATACAACATCAGTCTATACTGCTGTATGAGTAACACTGTTTCTCATATGCAACTGACACTTAAAACTCTTACTGTTATTATTTTTGATTATGAATCTAAGTTATATTAAGTCTCTGTCAGGTATATATAAATAATTTTCGATGACTAAAACCATAAGTTGCGGGTTTATGTCTTCAGTGTTATTTATTAATAGGAGGGCACGCATAAGATTACTGCCTTAAAAAGAATTGGGTGATAAGTTTGCCCCAGTGCTAATTCAGAGAAGAGAGTAGAAACTCATGAATGAAAAAGCATTCTACACAAGAAAATGCACAACCTCATAGTTTGCAGTTCTTTTCAGTATCTGATATTTTGGTGTTTCCAAGTCCGGGGTCTTGTAAATCCGTAACTGCAAAGAAGTAAGCGCTAAACATGATATGGAACATTTGTGCATACCCACAAAATGCCCATCTAGTGGAAGTTTAGCAAATAGAGAGCGACTACCTGCTTAAATACATCCCACAAACCCTCTAATGAGAAATAGTCATTATTCTCTATGGAATCCCAGTAGTCCTGCAAAATAGAAAAATAGAGATTATTAAAATTTCTAATAGACCATATATCTATCTCTTATCATTGTAAGAGGAGAGAAAAAGTTACCACATGGCTGCAGAACTTCCCAGTCTCTGGATTAATGCCCATGACAGAGGTGCCAGTAAATATTAATTCTGGTTTCCATGGCAGAAGCATGAATTTCATGACCATAGTCCACCTTGTAGTTATCTCATATGGTCCTGTCTATAGCAAACTCAATAAACGAAAGACGCAAAAACTAAGAGATAAACAATAAAAGAATTCACCTACTACCCTAACCCACTTTACAATTCAAATCCTATAAATTATGAATAAACAAACCTTTCAAACATAATTCAATTACCATGTGGACTGTGATGACGTGCTATTAAGCATTGATAAATGGTTAAACTGTCAACATCTACAACATTCTAAAACTATGTAATCAAAGATTTGCAATGGAAGTTGCAATCATACAAACATATAATTGGTTACATCATCATGAATCACTGTCTATGAGATATTGGCATGGTTCATGCTTGTATAAAAAATGAAAACACTTGGAGTCAAAATAAACGAGTCCAAACATAGTCAAAACACACGCCATTCCTCTTCAGTGATAGTAGTAATAGTAAATTTAAAAAGCCAAACCTGTTTGACCCAGTGCAACAAAAAGTCAGGCCTGAAGAGAATCTTCAAGAGAGAAATGTTGAAGAGATACCCACTTATAGTATCATGCTTGGTGATGGGATCTCTGAACTTGACCCGCTCATCATACGCCGTCCGATCAATCCCCTGATCATCAAACAGATGAGGAAGATCATCATAAAGAAAGCCCACCAGCCGCTCCACGTCCACCGTTGATTTTAATGGCGGGGTGCTGAGGCTGAGCCTGACTGCCCACTTCAAATTTTGACCAATTTTAACGGTCAAGATTCTGGACTTGAAACATTTTGGAGGGAAAGCAAATGTGGTGGTCAGTTGGCGAGAAGTGATGCAATAGCCGGGGAAAATTGGTCGGAGATTTTGGTGGGGAAGTTGTGAGGTCGCCATTGATTTTATTTTATTAGATTTAGTTTTTCATTAACTGGATTTGATGTGTCAGTCAAGTGTAATTGTGTAACACGTACACATTTGTGTCTTGTGGTGTTGCTCACTTGTGTTAGAAACCAGGAAATGAACGGCTGGCGTTCGTTAAGATGTCCACGGCACAAAACTGCAATACTGTGTCGTATTGGTCGACACAGCAACCCGACTTCAATTTTTTGATTTTAGTGAGAAGCAAAATGCCATTGTCTAAGTAAATATCTTTCGTTCTTTGTTTGTCATCTAAACCCGAAGGATGTGTTTTAAAGAATTTCAATGGAAAAACCCACATTGTGTCGTTAATATATATTCAAAATGTAACATTTATTTAATATTAATTTTAAAATTTATTTCACAAGCTAAAATTGCTGATACATAAATGATTAGATGATAAGCGAAAAATAGATAAGCTTGGATAATTAAATAACTCAACTCATTGACATAATAAGATTACAACACCTTGCTAGTTGAACTATCAATTTAGCACCTACAACTTTGATAAAATAATTCGTTACAAATGTAAGTTCTAAATATTTATAATTAATTACAAAATTATATAGGAGTAAATAAGTATATATCCCCCTTTATTTTAAAAAATCAAGGTTAGTTTCATCGTTATTTTATTAAATTACAAGACCTGGAAATGTTCTTCTTAATAGTTAATTCTTTTTTTTATTTTTTAATGTATTCACACAAAAAAATTCTTATAGTTTGAATTCCACTGCTAGCTTATGGCATGTGCCCTCATTTGAATTGCTAATTCAAGCTCATATTTGAACCGATAATGTCATAAAATGAAGCATCTTGCTAGGCTCATCCTTTATGTAATAATTCAACATCATTATTTAAATGTATTTTCCAGGTAGACATGCATTACACTGTGACGCACACATGCCTGATGATATATATGCTTTTCTCCATTTTCTTCCACTATCTAACAAGAAAAGATATCTCAAGTAGCTTTCCAACAATATATACCAATTACCACCATAAACCATTTATAACCATATTATCAACAATATTGATAATAGAGATATATTCTGCTTTACAGATTTGTATACAACGTTGCCATCTAAGCACATTACGTGGAAATTTGTCACATGCCTCACACATTCCTGCCTCAACAATCCACGAGACAGTATTCGCTTAGAACAAGCTCCCAACCGCCCCCATCTAGGGCTGCACCATTAGCTCTCTCTATTTAACCTCACCTCTCCCTCATGAACTGGCTCATCAAACCTCTTCCATCAGCTCACATCAACTCTCCTCACTTTTTTAAAAAGAAACGTCTCACATCATTGCTATGATTAGCTCATCATATGACCTCATGATCATGCATGCTAATGTGCAAGATGATGGTAACAATTATATTCAAGATTGTGGTTTTGTTCCTTATTACCAGCCTGATGAATTGCTTGAGGGAGATGGGGATGACGACGACGATGATGACGATGATGGCACTGACTTGGCCCCTGCAGCACCCATGGAAGGCGATGGAGACGATGATGATGACGACGATGATGGTGGATATGATTATGCGCCTGCTGCTTAAGGGGATGATATCATGATCATCTACATCTTAACATAACCCTAACTAGTTCTATACATATAACCCTAGCTAGAACCGTAAATTATAACCAAGTCCTTGATGAAGGCTTGTTAACCGTATAATGAGTCACGCTTTAACCAACTGCGTCTACTGCCTTTGATCGTATAATGAGTCACTTGTTATGTATAAGGTTTTCTATTTCTTATTCCCAATCTTGGAAACTCTTTTTTTATTTTATAGTTGGTGGCTTTGGTTAAAATATTCCATCAACACTACTTATATGAGCGATATTAATTCTAGCATGATATGGTATTAATATATAATGATTTACTCCTTATTTTATTAATAATTTCCCCTGTGTGTTTGAAATTCTTAAGTATAATATTGCTTAAAGTTTAATTATTCCAAGTGAGTCAATGAGTCAATATAAGGTACGAATCAAGAAGTCATTACCGTGATATTTATATTGATGCCACTGCTATAAAAAAATCAATTCTCTGGAGATATATAAAAATGTTTCTCCCAAGCAATCACAATGAAAATCAGCTGATATTTAACATATATATCTTCTGTGATGTCGACCGCTTAATCAAGTTGTTTAGATACATTGATTTAGGTGTGTGTCTATTCAGTGAATTCTCCCAAATGGAAAATAAACTCCAATGCTTTGTGGCGAAAAGATGAATTGTTATTGAATCAATTCACTTTATTGCGATGCTCATGTTGTACTATGCTGCTAGTTGATGCATCAGCTTGAGGCCCCAGTTTCAGCCAAATAAACCAAAAAACTAAAAATTTTTCACTAGTAGTCAAGGGTTTGGCTGAATCAAGTTCTAGGGTAATATAACCACTAATTTGATTCGGTCTATCATGTCTAGAACGCCATACATGGATGGAAAACTCTGAAATTCTTGTTTGTAACGCAGCAAATGATGTAGCTTCCAGACTTTCCTAGAACATTAAGTCATGATTGATTTACTGAAGGTAGAAATAGACATGATATGAATATTGGCACAAATCTTTCATCCGTGCCCTTTTGTTATTTTAGTGTTTCCACGTTCTTAATTAGATTATAGAATCTTTCAACCGTCTTGGATTTTTACACTCCAAAGAAATGTGTGAACAAATTAAATGCCAACTATATATATAGAATGTTATATGGTACGTATAGCTAGCAGGAGAAAAAAGAGCATCCAATATGCTAAAAGCAATTCATGTATGATTCACTAAAGAAGTTTTTCTTGCTAATATAGGCTGGTTTATCTCCAAGGTTGTGGTGATGATATCCTATTATGTATTTGTTTTAATGAGCTCCCTACCCTAACGGATTGTGCATTAATCAGAGTGCCCTCCGCATCATCTCCATTTTCCTACGTCGATTGCCATCAACTAAGTCTTAGGGATAATCAATTTCAGATTAGATAAAGCAATATCATATTATCATGATCCACTCTAATTATAGCATTTAAAGGTTATGTACAGTAGGATTTGATTAAATATGATTGAAATGGATTGAATATGTATATATAAAGTTTATTAATATCCATTAGTCACAAAAATTAATTATAACTTTAAAGGAAAACAATTGAAAAAAAAAAATTAATCTCATCATCACGGGTTGTAAAAAATGCCGCCACTTAGTTGGGTTTGTATCATCCCTTTGTTTGTAGTACATGAGTGTAATGTAGAGGAGACTCATGTCCAATATCATCATCACTCTAAACACGTGTCTCAAAATTACATACGCCAACCAACCCAATCCGGCCTTAATAAAGGCAAGTGTTATACCCAAACTATGCTTAAATTTGTTAACACTTGTCCGTATTGTTCATGTTAGAATGTTTTATACTATTTTCTTTACGTTTTTAGTTATTTGTTGAAGTTTTTTAATTGGACATTTAACTAACATTGTAATATATATTGCCAATTTTATCATGTGGTCTTAGATTAGAGTATTGCCACACCACATGCATCTAATATTTGTATTTTTATTTGTTTTGTAGTTGGTAATTTGATTTGACAGGTTTGGGTGTGTACTAGAACTTGAAACTAACATATTATTATTTAGAATATGTATATTTCATATTGATTTATTACTAATTAATTTGATATTAGAACTAATTTTCCAAGAACATGCGTATGCAACTTGTATTTACTTTGCATTTGATATTTAAATTTATTTTTGGATATGGTTGACGCAGCAAACTCATTATAGTATGTGAGATGAAATATTAAAATGTTGAAATACTATTATTAAGTTCTTATCTGTCATTTGTTGATTAATTTGAACTCAGTGTTAAGTAGCTATCTAATAACTGATTATAAGCATATGCCGTTTGTATCTATAATATATTATTTTTACATTTGATATCTGAATCTCTATTTTGCCTTTGGTAGGAGAGCTTGGGTTGACACATACCTACGTAACCTAACATCTCAAATCCGTTGTTCTAACACATACAGTGATATGTTTGAATGCTTAAACACCAGTATTGTTCAGGTTGTAATTAATCAACTTAAGTTGTTCAATTTAATAGGTTCCTAACAGTTGGATTGATGAAATACACTGCAGCTAAATTAAGATGATGATTCAGGGACATTATTAGCATAACTCATATTTTGTAAGAGCTTCCAACTGGTCAAACGACTCAGGTAATTGAGTTAATTTGCAAATATATGGAGTTACCTATTTTGTTATACCCTCCCAATGCCTTCTTTTTGCAATGTAATCGACGGACTAACTGCAATATCAAATCTCAAATTGAAATTCTGCGAAGCCTACAAACATCTCTTGCATTGCTTCAATAATAATTATTGCTAGATGTACTTTATATAATGTCCGACAGTTACATGATCTTGTTATATATAATAAGCCTGTTCATGACCTACCTCTACCATATATGTACCATTATCTTGATATATTAGGAGTCATGAACAGATAAGTGAAAACATTATGTAAGAACTAATTAATTCAACTAGCTAAATGAGTGAAAATCATATAATTTCCTATAAAATCAAAATTGAAGGGCAAAATATTTTTATTAAATATTTTTATCATTAATTTTTCAAAAGAAAGTTCAAAATACTCTCTTAATCTATATTTTTTTAGTATAAATTGTTATTAATATAATAGGAGTCAAAATATGTTTCTTTACTATATATATTCAATTTCATAAACTATCAATCAAGAGAGAATCTCTGACCATAAAACGGTGGGGGTGACATATGTGACATTGACCTGGTGTCTCAATAAAAGAAAAGGGAATATAAAATAAATAACTTTTTGTAACTAGGACCATTTTCCCTACAACAACGTACATATATATTTTTTATTTTTATAATTAAATATATCTGATTTTAAATATAAAAATAAATTAATTAAATTTATCTATAATATTTAAATTAAATAAAAAAATTTATTTAAAAAAATATATAATAAATAAATTTAATTAATTAATTTTTATCTTTAAAATTAGATACACCTATTGTAAATCCTCCCCCTATATATTTCCAATGAAGCAAAATTTGTCAAAAAAGTCAAGCGCTCTGCTTCATGGTGAACTCCAAGTCCAAATCATACTAAAAATTTACGGGACTTCGTGTCACTAAAGTCAGGTTGAAACGCAGTGCAAAATCATCGGCGATGACTAATAATGTTTCTATTATTGACAGCTAAAATAGCTTTGAAAAGGACAACAATGAACCCCACAGGCATCCACTTAAAATTTGAGTTTACATGGCTAGCCACCAGCCCATTATCCAGGTGCAAGCCAAAAAAAATCTTGCAATCTGTATGACCCATCCATCTACTTAAAAGATGCTTTATTGCACATCATATCACCATAGAGTAAATGCCCCAAAACCTGTTTTGCTGAAGTGTCATTCACGGGTCCGATGTGGTTGGCCCAGAGTCTGCCAGCATGCACCAGCGTTGGGTTGTGTCATGCCTTTATGCATCACTCCACGCTCCCCACGTGGTGGACTTGAGGCAACACTATGGTCTCTTATGTCTTCCACCTACCCTTCTCTGCGTCTTTCCATATATAAGGCAATTATCACCTCTCGTCCTTATTCAAACACAAATTACACAATACACACCACTCATAATACACAACACTGTCTCCATTCTTTCTACTACAACTACTCCAACCTACCGTTTTTGTAAAAAACTCTTTCTTTGCTCCAAAAACAATTAAAAAAAAAAAGTCCCTCATTTCCAAGGCTGTGATGAATAATCTGTCATGCTGGAAGAAGCATGGCAATGGCGATGATGACGAAGGTGATTATGACTATGCTCCTGCAGCATCAATGGAGGGTGATGACGACGACGACGATGATGGCTATGATTATGCTCCAGCTGCATGAATAGATCAATGCTTAATTAACTTCTACTAGTTATCTTGATATATGGTTCCTAAAACTTCCTCAAAATTTTGCAGCTCAAGATAAGTTCTAGAAGGACTATGCAGGTCTAAAAGCTCTTTATGTTGCTGTGTGCACCTTGTGATAATTGTTCGTAGGTCATAATTGTTGAGTATGCTTTAAGGTTGTAAAGACAACGATGTAATGTAGTTCTATGTCATCTACGTTCGTCCTCATGCAACAGTGACATATATAATGATAACTTTGATTTTTATGATGACAAAAGTGGGTGATTATTATTATAATGTTTTGTTACAGCTTTGGCAGTTTATGTGTTCTTAAGCAGGATTATCATTAAGCAAAGAATGTCTTCTTGTCGTCCACTATTAGTCATCCTTTAATTGATTATCAACTAGAAAGGCCGCAATATTTGATTAAAAGTGCTGGGTGGGTCCCGAGAAAATAGAATTCGACCATTTTTATATATTTATTTATTAAGTTATTCTGTAAACAAATATGCCATGCAATTTGATATTACTATAATGGAAGGGATCATATATAATTGACCTCAACCCTTCAAAAAGAGACAGACTATAGTAAAGATCAACTTACTGTTTTAGTAATCCAAAAACAGAGAATTATATATCATTTCCTGCACAGCTATGTCTCTCCAGACTTTAACTTAGAGCATACGTCACTGTGAAAGAACAAACACTAAGTAATAATGGGCCTATGATTGTGAAGACAGTTGTGAATGTTGACAATTCCGTGGATGCCACAACACGTTGTCAAATGATTTCTAACATAATTTATCTGGGAACACTCAGCCATCCCACAAAAAAGATAATTAATAAATAAAAGAATATTTCGTGACAAGACCAGATGCATATATATCCAGTAACCAGCATGATCTAGAGAGTTGCAACTGAGGGGCAGCCAGTTGCTTACCCATCTCCACATTTTCCATACACTACACATAATTGTCGTCCCCACAACTGGATTCACTGTAATTCTATTTATTTATATCAATGTGCCAGCGCAGCTATCTTCCATGCTTTAGAGCTCCCAAAGGCGCACAACTTGTGAGGAGAGCAGCTACTATAAATTGTCTGGCCTAACCATTCTGATATGCATTTCTCGAAATAGTGTCACTGCCTATCAAACTTATTAAATTACACAAATATTAATCTTAGTTGTTTAAAGAAGAATTTTCTTAACCAGTCTCCCGTCAAACAACTTTCCAGCTGACCACAATTCACACTCTCAGACACCATATTTGTCCAATAAATCACATTATTGGTAGGCATCTCATCAAATATTTCCTTTCCATACTCAAAGAACCACGCTTACTATTCCTGTCTAACAAAACATTTCCTATTATATTAGTAAATTTAAGCTCTAACTTAATGATGAATTTTCTTCCTAAGTTCCCAACTTTTCACTGCCGTACAAGTCACTGCTGCCAAACATATAGGCCAAGATTTGTTTGGGATGAATCATAGATTTGCGATTTTTGAGTAGAAAGATTCATGATTTCTTAGTTATTTGATTGGTTGTGTGAATAAGTAGAGAAATGGAGTGGATTTGTGTAAATTGTGTTAGTGTAGTTTAAAAACAGCAAGAGTAAGATTCTGAAATAAGAATAATAATTATTTTTAAAGAAAACTCCATTAAAGAGTAAAAAAGAAAAAGAAGCACGAGTTTGAAAGATGATACTAAAAATTTGAATTAAGTTATTTTAACACTCTTGCGAACTATTGTTAGAATAATAATTATTTTTAAAGAAAACTCCAATAAAGAGTAAAAAAAAAAAGAAGCACGAGTTTTAAAGATGATACTAAAAATTTGAATTAAGTTATTTTAACACTCTAGCGAACTATTGTTAGTTTATGATAAATAGTTCGCATAACTTTGTGAACCATTTTCATGAGTTATTTTTGCAAATTATTATTACTACACGAACTAACATTGGTTCTTAAAAGTATTAAGAAAACTCAATTCAGTTTCTTATAGCTCTTTTTAATGATAGGAAAAAAAAAAAAAATCTCTTACTTTTATTAATAACAAAAACTACAAAGTGGGGCAGGAGCTTTTTGTATCCTAAGATGGCCCTAATCTGTGAGCTGTTGTGTTTTATTTCTGAATAAACTAAATTACATGCACGAAGCCTATTTATTGGCTTGTCACCATGTCAGTTTACAATTGAAAAAGAACCGAGGAATATCTAGTAGCTTGGATGTTAATACAATTCTAAGTTGGTTAGGAAAATGATTTCAAGAAAAATCATTAATAGGGACAAAAATAGAACTGATGAACACATTCATCATAATAACAGTATAAATATATAAGTAAAAAGCTTAGAAAAGCAGTAAAAAAAAATGCACAAAACATACTTAAATTGCAGCAGAATTTGATGTGGACACTGGTTGATCAACTGGGGTCGAATTTCAATCACAAATTTGGAAAGAAACTTGAGTTCACGATGTAAGAGCATTGCCTTTTTGTTCTCTGTTTTCACTCAAGAAACAAAAGTTTTTTGTTTTTGGTTTTTGTACGTGTTTGATGCAGTTTTTCATGATCCCTTTGAACAACCCCATCACTGCATTATATATTCAATGAAAACTCACAGAGCAGTTGTATTGTAACTGCATATGATTTTATCAGTTAATATTGTAACTGCATATGATTTAGTAACTGTTTCATCAGTTACTCAAACTGATCCAATTTGTAATAGATTTTTTATTTGGATTAACTTGGGTGGACCGATCCAACACCCAATAAACCAACAAGAACTTAAAATTCGTCCCCGTAACCTATAGGAATGAAAAGCTTTTTGTCCTAAATTTCGTCCTAAATTATCTATTGGGACAACTCAAAGTCTATGGAGACAAAATAATTTCTTCCCAAAAGCCTAAAATGTTAAAAGAAAAATGTTTAGGATATTTAACCACCGCCTCATTGGACCACCAACGACATCCCGTCCCAAAAAGATTTGACCGAAAAAAAAAAAAAAAAAAAGTTCAGGATGTTTAAACCACCATCCCATTAGACCTCAAAGCACACCCATGAATCATGCAACACAACCGATCTCCAATAACCCAACTCATAGACTCCCATATTGGGCTGTCTTAAAGTCCAACCCAATCAAAGCCCAAAGCCATTAACTCCAGTATTGGGCCTCCTAAGAGCCCGCCTGGAACAAATACTATGTAGAGTTTTCAGTTTAAACCACACCGGATAAATCATGCAACCTACCCCACCTGCAACCCAACCCTCCTACCGACTCCTTCATTAGGCCTCCGAGCCCGCCTTGGATAAAAACCATATAGTTTGCATTTTGGAGAGTTGAACCAATAGAACTCCTGACTACGGTTCACAAAAGCAAGCCTTCACCCTTGTGCTACTTCTTCAAAACCGATTGTGAAAGTGAAAACATTATGTATAGATTAATTTTATTAAATGTTCAATACTCTAATCTTGAAAATTAATATTTATATTTGATCTCAATCATCTTTGCAATTATTTTTTAAGGTGAAAATTATTTTTATTTCTAAATGATATGAAATTTGTTAATTGTTTGACTAATCTTTATATTTTGACTTGTATGATCTTTGAATTATCATTATACAAAATTACAAAAATTTAGTTTTTTTACCAAACTTTTGACAATATATGTAATAAAAAGTATAAATTCATTATTTTACTCTCTATATTAATTTATTACTCTTTAGTTAATTTATTGAGCTACAATGGTATTTTTACCCTTCATTATTTTACGATTTGATAACTTTACTTGATTTTGACATCCAAATACAATTTAAGATATCAAACTTTTAAAATCTTTTATTTAAAAAGGATTGAAAATCAAGTTCAATTTCTATCTTCCATTTTTTTTTTTTATATATTTATAATACATACGAGGGATGACAACTTGTGTGTGAGGGGAATAATCCCATATGAAATAGGGAACATAACTTGCACCTATGACTTGTGATATCATGGGTGGGGCCTGGCATTTTAACTATTACGATGACCCCACTTCGTACAATATGGATTTGTATAATACATACTTTAGATATTTTTTATAAAATTTATTAAAACTTTGATGTGATTTATGATATGGATTACTAAACAAAAAATAGATTTTAAACAATTTTGGATGCATGTTTTTTTTTTTTTAGCTCAATTTTCTATGATCTCATCATAGATAGAGAGAGAAAAATAATGGAAAACAAAGAGAGAGAAATTGGTATGGTATGTTATGGATGATTAAAAAAAAAAGAAATAGACTTAAAAAATAGGGTTTTTTTTTTAAAGTTTAAGCTAAACACTAACTTTTTTTTTTTTTTTTAAATTAAATCTTGCAATAAAACCTCTTCAGAGTCTACGTTTTCTCCTAGGTCTTCTTACATTAGTTCTCCTGTATCTACTCTCTCTTACTCTAGATCTTCTTCAGCTAAAATAGATAGTCTTTATGAATTCACTTATATCCCAAATACCAATGATCTTGTAAATAAAATCCCTCATATTACCAACCCTTATTCAGCCTTTAATAAACCTGAAAGAATTTATAATAGTAAATAAATTTATCAAAACAGTAAAACGGAACCGAAAACGTACCCGTTTTTACGCAGTAGAAATTTTTCTGGATCCTTTGGATTGTTTAACTAGTTAGAGTTTGGCTACCAATTATGGGATCAAACCCCCAAATCACGATATAAGAGTTTTGCCTATATTCTCTCTGTTTTCGCTGTTTTCTTTGTGTTTGTATGTATGTTGTAAAAAAACAATTTCTCATCATTCCCTATTACAAAATGAAATCAATCACGTATTTATAGGGGTGACGGTTATTTCCTGATAACCGCTAGTAACCATCGGTAACCACTGACGGTTATTTGTTCTTATCCAAATTTATTTTATTTGAATTGTGTTATGGGTTTTGGTCATCTTGAGTGGACCCGACCCAATAACCCAACAACCCAACATTTCTCATTCACACAAGATGAACCAAATAGAACTTATAGAGAAAACACCAGTGACCCCTTTATGATAAGGAGTATAGGCATTCATACAGACAAATACACCGTGTGACCTATGAATAATAATATATACAATGTGATTTGTCTTTCAAATATCAATTGTACTGCTATACAAAAGATTGTAAATTTGTTCATTATTATGTCATAGATTTAATGGAATTTTATTTGCTCAAGCATATTTAATCCCTTAACATAATATGCTTGATCCTACAATATTCCATATAATCACAATTACAATTCCAAATTGCAATTAGTCGCGACTAGTAACTATAGGAACAAAATAAAATTCATCAAATCTTCTTATTTCACTTTCGTCCCTCAGTCAACAAAAATGACTGATATCATAGTAAAATAAACCGTATTATCATAACCATAGAAGACACACTAATGATACAAACATCATCTCGTTACTTCGAGACAAAGTGAACAGTTATTGAGGACATAAGTAAAAGTTTTACAAACTTCAATGAAACTTACATAATGAGGAATCAGAGAGAAATTCACTCATTTTCCATGTCGGTCACAATAAGCACACGCAGTATGAAACACATGTTGCAGTGAATCTTGTTCTTCAATAAGGACGCGTATATCTTTTATAATGAGATTATTCACTGTACAAATCTTAATTCAGATGCTCTTCTAGCATTTAACCTGAGTTTCTAAAAGCTCGCCCTTCAAACGTCTTTATTAAGAAACTCACATTTGGCTTAATCAAGTTCTCATGATGGTGGGAATACATCACGAGCGGTTTAATAATTGATTTAGGTAGAACCTCATCTTGATTACAATCAATGCGACATTTCATATATTTCAAGCCCTTAAGAGAATAACCTCATTTTTATCCTCTAAAAAATATGTATCTCATCTTGGCTTACCCTCCTAGCAACCAAGGCGATTATATATGTAAGAACATCAGTCTCAAAACCTGACGATATACTTTCATATATAATCTATGTGAAATGAATATGTGCTAGTTTTATATAATCATAATGATATATCTAATGATAAAGCAGATATAGCTTAACATAATAATTATAACATTACAATCTATGCAAACGCAAAGATTCAGTATATGACATTAGTACATCTCTTGTCACAGCTTTTGTGAGTGGATCCAAAAACATCTCACACGTAGATATATACTCAATTGTTACATCATTTTTCATCACTATATCCTTGATGAAATTCTACTTAGTCTCTATATATGTCAATTTACTGTGATATTTTTCATCTTTGATATACAACATCCTAACTATCACAGTATACAACAACCGGCTTCTACATATTAGTTTTGAATTTAGATTTTCTAAGAATCTTTTAAGCCAGACTACTTCATGGACTATAGTTGACCATGTTATAAATACAGCTTTTATGGTGGACAGTATAATGCATGACGGTTTCTTGCTACTCTAAGAGATAACACATTGGCTGAGCAAAAATGCATAACCAGATACAGATTTTGCTCAGCCAAATCACCTCCCTTATCAGCCTCTATATACCCAACAAGACGCATATTGCTAGATATGGGAAGTAATCAATAGTTTCTTTTAGATATGTCAATATACTTTTCATAGCAATCTAATATTTCTGTCCAAGATTAAATTGATATTTACTCACTAGTCCAACTGTATAGCAGATATCAAGTCTAATATACATCATAACATATATGAGACTGCTAATAGTATTGAAGTAAGGAACTCTTAGTTTTATTTTATATTTTTATGGAATCTTAGGGCACAAGTTTAATCCTTATAGATGAAAGTATCCATAACTTACAATTAGTCACATAGAATAGTTCGAGAATCTTTTAAATGCATGGTTTTTGTTATAAAACCAAAATCCTCCTTGAACGATCTCCATTAATTTTAACTTCTAAAGTATATAGACACTTTCTCCAATATCTTTTATCTTGAAAGTTAAGGATAATCATTTCCTTATGATTATCTTAAACTTTTTGTCATTTCCAGCTAATAGAATATCGTCCACGTGTTAAGATAGTATTATGAACTTATCTTTTACCCACTTAACATACATACAATAGTCATCTTCCATAAACTTAAATCTATAGAACTTGACAACCTCATGGAAATGGAGGTACCATTGTCTGGAGGATTGTTTCAAGCCATGATTGATCTTGTGAGCTTACATATTTTCAACTCTTGGTCTTTTGAAACCAAATTCATTAGTTGCTCCATGTAAATTTCTTCCTCTAGTTCTTCATTGAGAAATGTTGTCTTTACATCAATCTGATGTAATTTCAGGTCTATGTGTGTGACAATAGCTAATATAAGGTGAATGCAAGTAAACCTTACCATCAACCATGTGTGCGACGATAGTTAATATAAGGCGAATGGAAGCAAACCTTACCATAGCAAAAAAGGTTTCTTCATAGTTTATACCTTCATGTTGAGTATATTATGTTGCTACTAATCTCACATTATATCTCTCTATTAAGTTGTCTGCCTTACACTTGATACAAAGAACTCATTTGTTTCCAATGTTTTTCCTATCAAGTGATAAGATAACCAAATCATATTACCCTTTATTGACTTCATCTCTTCTTGTATGGTTTTAATCCAATATTTCTCTAGCAGGTGAGTTGATGGTTTTATTCACATTCTTTAGCTCATCACTATCATGTGAAGCAAGCATAAAAGCTTCCCCTTCAATCTCAAATTGACAATGAGGAATAGTCTTACGGTTGCTTCTACGAGTTGACAATTTTGAGGGCACTGACTTTTTTTTTCCCTTTGCTCCCACTGGGAACAAATGTACGAGTTATTCCAATAGCTCTGTCACTCCCACTATGGATAGAGTATTTAAACAACTCTCTATCTTTCTCTTAGTTGAGTGTTCAGACATGGAACAACATCCGAATAATTTAACTCATAAAATTGAATTTCTTTTCAACCTCACATCTGTTAGGAAATTCATTCTCTAAGAAGTTCACATCTTGTGACTCTAATTCAGTAATGCTTCCATCTAAGTTTTCTCTTGTGAGTACATATCCTTTTAAGTGCTCGGAGTATCTAATAAAGATACACTACTTTCCTTTAACACTTAGCTCTTCATATTTTACTAGAAAGATCATGTACATATCATGCACACCTCAAGGTCGCATATAAGTAAGGTCAGGTTTCCTACTTATTCATAATTCATAGGGTATTGAAGATTCTAATTTTGTAGGGACCATATTCAGAATATAAGCAGCTGTTAAGAGCGCATCTCCTTAGTAAGATATTGGGAGGTTCGCTTTGTGTCATAGTAAATCTTACCATCTTTAATAATATTCTATTCCTCCTTTCCGCTACATTATTTTTTTGCGGAGTCCTAGGAATGATCATCTATCTATCAATATCTTTCTCATGACATAATATCTCAAATTGTTTTGAGAGGTATTCTCGTCCTCAATCAGTTCGCATGATTTCGACAGTTCTATCTAACTGATTCTCCACCATATTTAAATACAATCTAAAGCAATCTAATGCCTCAGATTTATGGGAGATCAGACAAACATGACTAAAACAAGTGTAATGATCTATAAATGTTATACAACATAAGACACAATTTCTAGCCCTTATAATCGTTGGCCCACAAATATTAGAATGAATTAATTGTAATGGATTATTTGCCCTAATTCATTTTTCATATGGTTTCTTAGTTGTTTTCCCCACTAGACAACATTCACATATAGGCAAATTTATCTTATTGAGGAAACCAAAAAATCTATTCTTTTTTTTTAGCCAATCTATTCATTTGATTTTGCCTAATTTGTTCTAGTCTAGCATGTCAAATATTAACATTAATATTGGCAACTTCAGTGAAAGTAACAAATGAAAAACAACAATCGCACTAATAGTACCGTCAAATTCGGTATTTAATACAATAAAATCATTCATTAGATATCCAGTACCAAAGCACGTTGAATTTAGAGAAATCTCCAAATAGTTACCATGAAAGGTCAAACAACATCCTAACCTAAAAGGATAATTGTAGAGACAACATTCATTTGAATCTTCGGAGCATAGAGATATCAAAAAATACAATATTTTGGCCACCTCACAGAATCACCTTGCAGGTGCCAATTTCTCTCAAGTTGTTCCCATTATAGATCCTTTTTTTTTTTCCTCAACTGATCCAACTGTACTCTACAAATGCTCCTCTATCTCTAACTATGTAGTCTATGGCTCTTGAGTCTCTTTTTCTCTGCTCAATGCATTCACTAGTGAAGTGACCCATTTTGCCACAATTAAAACTCTTCAATTTACTCTTGTCCTTTACGCCACCATATTTATCCCTTTTGGGCTTTCCGATCTCATCTTTGTTGGATTTGGGATACATTTTCCCTTTTTTCCAACTCTTATCTTTTTTCTGCCCTCTTACGTTTAAAACTTAAACCCTTACGCATGCTAGACTCAGCCAAATAACGCTGATTTGAAGTATTGGTTGCCTCTAGGCACACATCTTCAAGTTCAACATAACGTGAGATATCATCAAACGTTTTGATGTTATCGTTATGGGTCATGTTGATTTTCATGTTTTATCAACTATTTGAAAGAGACCGAATCATCGTCTGTACTTGCTACTCATCAATTAAGGCTTGGATGACTAATTTTAACTCACATATCATGTTTGACAATCATCTCAGATACCGCCTCATGTTGTTATCCTAGCGCTTCTGATAAGTATCAAACTTAATTATGAGTCTTCTCAACTTGATGGTTGATGTCCCACTGCATTTGTATATCAAAGTTAACAAAATGTCTTGTGCCGTCTCATATTCTTCGTACTCGCATATGTAGTCATCAGTTATGCTAAATAGTATCCTTATATGAACAATACTGTTCTTTATTTTACAGGCCTAATAAGCCTCAATAACTTTTCTGTGTTGAGCAGAAGTACTATGCTCAGGTTCAACCATGATGTGTTAGTTAGGATTTCGACAGCCTCTTGCTCCTCTAACATATACCGAAACTTACGGTGCCAAATATGATAAATATCATCATTCAATTTTTCACCCGTATTCAGTTTAGCAACTATGTTTTCGAAGTATATATCATTTTCCTAAATGATATTTATTCTACTTAGAGACTTATAATCTATATCTTTCTACATCTATATCTTTCTACATCTATATTAGTACATCCACTATCATTTCACCAAAATATTACAGCAACTATACACTCATAAATATGATAAAAGAATTTTTGGACAGAAATCGAAAAAGTAGTCAAACTACCCATCATCATCCAATTTTCAAATATTCACAAAATCATATATGTAAGTGTATTGCGTAAAACAGTCCTAATATCTTTATCCACAAGACTTTAGGACACCCACAATTTAAATAACATCATTTGAGATCTTTATAACTTCGAACATCTATCATTGGAATCTTTATGACCTCAAATATTTTATCGTTCAAGGTTTTCATGATCTCAAGATCTTGCTACTCATATGAGATTTATTTAATCTCAAGGTCCTGATCGATAATTTTGAGATTTCAATAATCCCCTCGTTATCTGATAGGACAATTATCATAATCATGTCAACAAATAGCTCATAATTAAAATAAGTCGACCCAATCCTATAGAAATGTTTTTTTTTTTTTAATAACCTAAAATATAAATTTATATATGCATGATAAATTTTAGGTTGAATAGATTTTAATATAATAAACTAAAGAATTTTTAATTCAACTCTCTATAGAGCGAAATAAATAATTGAGATGAAAAGAGGAGGAAAAAATAATAAAAAAAATTTATCGGAATGGTTGCCAAAATCAGCCGCCGTCGCCGGCGTGTGGTGGCCACGTGCTGGCAACACACGCCACACGCCGTACAACCACTGAACACGCCCCCTGTGCTGGCGTTGACATCAGCGCCAAACAATCACGCTTGGAGTGAGACACGTATCAACACTATGCACACGTCTTGTTCCTAGATTGCCACGTGTCACGCTTGTATTGGCCAGGCATCTCTTATTAGTTCACATGAGTCACGTGTAGTGCATGCAAGTGACCACGTGGTTGATTCTAAGTCTTGCACGTGTCACAACAGAGGCTATCCATGCGTCTGGCATGCATCCATCCACGTTTCGCCATGTGGTGATTAACCGTCTCCCGGGTGGCGCCTACGTGTCATGTAAGTGTCTCTACGTGGCGATTGCGTGGGTAGCATTGATTAGCCCAGCATTTCACACGCCAGTCTGGAGCGTGTGTCGCACGTGTCTACTTGTTGACCCCTTCCGGTGTCGAGACGACCACCAAATTCCTCATAATTTCATCCTAACTCTATTTATGCCCTTATTTTTCACTTTTATGTTAAGGTGAAACACACTCTCCTTTAATGAGAGTGTCTTAATGTTCTTTACAATCTTAATCACTTTTTATCATCAAACTATTTTTTTAGATTTTAATCTTCTAAATTTCCATTCAAATATGTTTTTCTCGTTCGATTTTAATCGAAATCAGGTTTATAATGTATCGTTGGAAAGATCTTTTCGAGTTCTATCTAATGGTGTAACAATCACATGAAGAAGAAAAAATTAAAATGTCATAAATGCCTAAGAACAAATTCGGGTTTCATACATCTATTTCTTAGGTTTTCAATATGGAAAAATTAAGTTTTATGACAATTTAATCATGTAATCATAATCATAAACTAACAAACAATCCTAACGATGCTCTGATACAAATGAAAGAATTTATAACAGTGAATAAATTTATCAAAACAATAAAACGAAATTGAAAACATACTCGTTTCTATGCAACGAAATTTCTTCTAGATCTTTGGATTGTTCAACTGGTTGGAGTTCGGTCACCAATTACGGGATCAAACCCTTAAATCAGATGTAAGAGTCTTATCCTATATTCTCTCTGTTTTCGTTCTTTTCTTTGTGTTTGCATGTATATTGTAAAAATCAATTTCTCATCATTCCCCATTATAAAATGAAATCAATCACGTATTTATAGGGGTGACAATTATTTCCTGATAATCGCCAGTAACCACAGGTAACCGCCGGCGGTTATTTGTTCTTATCTAAATTTATTTATTTTTTATTAGGTTATGAGTTTGGGTCATCTTGGGTGAATTCGATCCAACAACCTAACAAAACCTATATCTACCCTTCCCAAGTCTCTTAAAACTCTCATCAAACCCAATCACAAATTAGTAAAAGAATTTGTCCAATCTAGCACTTTCGATAAGTGTTAACTTCCTGCTTCCAATTATGAGCAATATGTCACTCTTGATATCCCTCAAATTTCCATTAACCAATAGAAACAAGAAGGATATACACATATCCATTTTAGTGCTATAAAATTAGCTCTTACCCTTTATGGTCATAAAGGTCTTCCAGTTGCTGCAAGACTCACAGTACTGGATATTTGTTATAGAAAATACAAACATGCTTGTCTAAGAACTCTACTGCCTATCCTTAATGCTGAAACGATTGTCCTTAACCTATTCCCCAATTTTAATATCCCTCTCAATGATAAGCTTTGTTTTAATGCATTCAAAGTTCAAATCCAAATAACTGGTTTCAATATACAACTTGAATCTATCATGGCAACACTCCATTACCAAATGGTATAGAGACGTCAAAATCATGCTATAGATATTGTGACAGGACCCAAACCAGACTTTATCTAGGCTCTCGTCTGGAGGATTCTGTCGGGCACTTCAACGGACTTCCTGAACCCGACTCGTCGGATTGAAGAAACCCAAGAAGCGAACCCCTAACTTTCTTAGCCGGTTTACTCGTTTAAACTTAAGAATTTGGTTTTCTTTAAAACAGTTGAGAGTAATAAAATTTTTCTCGATTTCATTTCAAAACGATTTTATAAAATTTCGACAGCATAACTGCTGCATTTTTAATAAATCCAAAATTTTACCTACGAATAAACAAACACTTCAACTATAATTTCATTTCCTCCCAACTTCTTTATCTACAATCATGCAATATCATAACTTTTTCTATAAAAAATAAGCATGAACTCATATTAAAATGTACATATATATATATATATACGTCATATGTAAAATGCATAATATTTACAATCATACAATTCTCAAATACAAGTGTCATATTTATCACATAATACACATCCATATACATAATTTACATAATATGTTTTTGGTGACTCGTCCCACCTATAGATATATAAAAAGAGAGTGTCGTCACCCCACCGTCCTACGGCAGCGCTCAAAGATATAAATAAGCTACACAACCATCAAACGAGTTAGTGTAACAAAATCATATAATATACTATGCACTAATGAAATAAACGATAAACTTAGTTTCGTAAGATTTCAAAATCTTAAGGTTTTCTTCCAAAAATCTCCATGTATACCCTCAAAGTACTCTATTCATCATGGGCGATTTTATCTAACGCCAATGTGAAGCTATTACGGCATCTCAACCACTACGATACGAAATTTACTGCGTCACATGTAGGGTGATAACTCTCATAACTGAGCAACTACAACGTGGAATTTTTTGCATCGCAATTGTAGTGCTAGAACTCTAGGCGACTACGAGCGGGATATACTGCATCGTCTCGTAGTGCCAAACTGTAAAACAACCAACTACGTGCGAAATTGTCTGCATCGCAACGTAGCACTATACTTTATCGTAGAACTGAGCAACTGCGGATGAAATTTCTTGCGTCGTCGCGTAGTGCTAACTTCTCTCTAATCTGAGCGACTACAGACGGAATTTTCTGCGTCGTCACGTAGCGCTAAATCTCATAAACTCTTAAGGCATATACATGAGTTTGTAAAACTAGATTTATTAAGTGCAAAAACACAAAACTAACTATCTTTGGAACTTATAAAAATATTCTTGATTCAACTCTTTTTGGAACAACTTAGTATTGATTTAAATCGCTTTATAGATTCCATAAGAAATCCACATACTCAATTTTTTACTTTGAAAGTTAAAACTCATTCTTTATTTTCATTTAACACAATAGTCACAACTTGAAATAAAACTTAAAACAACCGTAAGTGGCAAAACACTTACCTTAAAGTCGTACAATCCGCGTCAAGCGCCTCCACGAGACTCACGTGTCTCGGTAGCTCGCTCCTCACCTATACATCACTTTCGTATTTAAAATACGCTTCATAAAATACACACACATAGCTTTTAAACTTTAAGAATTCAATACAATACACTTTTTGACTCTAACTTTCTCTACTCATTTCTAACTTAACCGAGGTTTCCTAATTTCGATTTCTTCACAAAAGTTTTAGTTTTGGACCACTAGGGACACCCTCATGCAGCCCGTATAATTTTTAGAGGTCCGAAACGAAAAATCACAAAAATTAAGCCTCATTTAACACTTTATAACAAAATGTTTGCAGCAGCTTACTTGAGGCTCCATTTTCCTTCGTTCTTTTTTCTACGGTTCACTTATCTCACACTCTGGTCACACGTCAAATTTTGTCAAAAAATTCTATCGTTTACTATGTCAAAACTAAGAAAAACGTCATGTTTCGGGCACCTTTTGTACACTTTTTCGTTTCGGACGAGCGACGTTGGTTTTTCTTTCGTATCTAAGCTTCTTTTACCTAATTATGATCAACTAAATTTATTCCATGCAATAAAAATTGCATTTACATAGTTATTTCACCTATTGACTCTCTAACGACACTATTTTGACCGTAACTTGAGCAATTTTATCGGAATCGATCCGATCCAAAACCTATGGTTTTCTATGACTCTTAGGCATCATTTGAAGTGTAGAACATCCTCATATATGTCAGTTTTGCACAGGTTTTCTCTATCTCAAGATTTGAGCTCGGGATTACAAAATTGTCTAAATTAGCTCTTTTGAACTTCTATTACTTCTACATGCTTTTCTATGCTTTTCCAACCTCAACTATGCCTAAATTTGGGTTTAAATCCATCTAATCTCAGAGGTTTTCTATTGGTTTTCATACCCTTAGCACACACACAAACACTGTTTTGTCATTTAAACACTCACAACTCACTCACAATTTTTGTCAAATAGATAGAGTTCATGAAAACTGATTTTATTTCCACTTGTAGCAAGTGTATGGTAGCCCTTATTTACAACCCTAATCTACCATTCTTATACAACAACATGTCATTTAAAACTCTACATCATCTAGTTAGGGTTCTACACTTGTTTGAAGTGTAGAATACCCAACACAACATAGAAAAATTCTGCACAACTCTCTACAACTCAACTACTTCAAATTTTCAGCAAGTAAGAAGAAAAGGAAAGATGATATCTCACTTAGACTCTTGTTCAGAGGTTTAGATGGGCTTAAGGAGGCCTCAAGGTTGTGGTATGAAGCTTGGAAGATGGCTTGGATGGTCCTTCTTCTCCCTTCTTTTCTTGTCGTCCAAGCTTCTGCTCTTCCTTCACGTTTCTGCTTCTTTCGTGGCTGTTCTGTTTTGCTTCTTGTTGTGCACAGCTGATTTGCTTCTTTTGGTCTAAAAAATCTGCTAAGTGTCCCATATATATATATATATATATCATTAACAATTTAGAAATTACTCTCATGCCCTCTCTCCATCTATCTCACGGCAGCACCTCTTGTTTTTTCCAAATTCCTGGCAGTTTTGCTTCTTCTTTCTTTTTCTTTTCAATTTTGCTCTATGAGTTGTGTATACAGCTCATTAAGATTTTATAGAATTCCAAGCTTGTCCCATTTGATTAGTTGATATAATTCTTAGTTAATTTGTTATTAACTACTAATTCTACATAATACTTTCTCTAGTTCTTATTTTTGGATTCAACCGTATCATCACTTATAATTTATCACTTGATTGTGGACAAACTATTTTATCCTTTCTTAACTTTTCCTTTACTAAATTTTATTGTTGTGTAATTCTAGAATGAGTGTTCGCTCTTCGATGACTCGATTTATATTAACACTAACTAGATTTATTAACTAGATTTATTATTTAAACTTTATCATCTAGTTTCTAACACTAGGAAGTTATAAATTAATACTAGGGGTTTACATATTGCCTTGCCAACAACCGCCGACAAACCGGTTCTTACCATGGACTCATAACATGTGCTTCACAACAAAGTGGTTCCAAAGCAGATTGATAGAACAAAGCTTCTTAAACTTTTTCTAGAAAATTGGATCACTAATTATGAAAAAACTTTCAAGATGCTAGAACTAATTACTACCACAGAAGCCTGCATGAAGAGTAACAAGAATAGAACAACAACCATCTTTTTTGGCAAGCCAGACATGCCAACTGCTCCACCAGCAGCATTCTCAACACAATTCATGATTTCATTAGTCCAGCCTGCAGGATGGATAATTTTAAAAGATCCACTAGTTCAGTCTTTCCAAAATAATGGTATGCCATTACATCATTATAAACTTCCTTCAGGATACTGTCCATTTGACATTAATTATGATTGTACCGAATGTCAAAAGGATCCTCTTAGATTTTATGAATCTTATCCTCTACCTATATATAAACCTCATGCCAAAAAATCTTCAAAAGATTCCATCTACCAAAAATACCTTGATGACGATCCCTCTATTGGTCTCTTAGGAGAACCGTCAAGAAAATATGATTATGTGGTTAGATATTCAGATCCTCCAAAACATCCTCCAATAACCAATCCATCATGGGATTTGTCAGATTTCCCAAATCCACCTTCACCTCCAAAAACTTCCTCAAAACCTCTACTCAACCAACTAAACCTCCACTCTCATGTTATGAGAAAAGTCTGAAGTGATTGCTAAAAACACTCCATCTCAACCTTCTGTTTCTTAACTCATCCCAGTTGTGATGATGCAGAAATGTTTAACCTCTTTCAATATAGCAGATTACGAACAAGAATTTTCACCAATCCTCAAATCTGCTAATCAGCATCCAAAGATCATTCCTCCTTATGTGGTTCAGTCCGATGGTACTCCAAAACCTATTTCAGCGCTGAAGTGGTTCTTAATTGGCAAACCGAAAACACTAAGCAGCAAAATTAAGCTCTGTTCAACATCTTTAGAAAAGTTGATCAAGTATCCTATCATCTCTCATCTCATGCATAGAGCACTACAAAAGTTATAAAACTGCTACAAAAACAAATACAACAAGTGTATAATGAGCCAATGATGATTATGCAAACTACCTAAGGATTCTCTCAAGCTTTCCTTCAAAAGGAAGCAGAGATATGAAACTTGCAAACTCAGCTAGCCTCTTTATAAAGAGACTATTTCAGACAAACACAATCTCCTCAATCAATTCACCTAACACCATAACCCTATAACTCATTCGAAGCGACTCAGTAGTCTTTTTCATTATAAGCTTTTCCAAAGTTTAGTCAACCATTTCCTACACTGCACCAGTCATTTATAGTAGAAATAGCTTTTGGATCGACAAGCCAATTTTATGATTATATGAAGTAGCAGTTGAAGAGCAATGAAGGTAAGAGCGAGTTGCCAAGAGAAATGTAACGCCCCGATATTTATTTCCATGCAAGTAATACTTTTAAATTAAAGAATCAAGTGCATTAAATTTGATTAAATTAGATTTAAGTGCAATTAGTGTAATAATATATTTATTTGTTAGAAAATTTAATAGTTTATTTAAATATTTATTGTAGAGGTATTTTTTTTAGTAAACGAATTTAATTAAGAATTTAATGGTAAAGATTGAAGGATGGGATTTTATCATTGGATAGCCAAATGAGTGCAATTAGGATGCTTGGTATGGGAAAATGTCTTGAACCAATGACAATTTGACAACTTAAAAGTAAAAGTAATGGAAGCCAATAGAATTTGAGCAAGTGTGTGGTTAGTAGGTTAGTGGAATGGTGAGTTGTCTTGATTGTCCAATAGAAAGTGAGCAAGTGTGATAATTTTGGGGCTTGAATAGAATTTTAGAAAGTGTGGAGGTAAAGTTAGAATATCAAGAGATGACATAGTATAAATAGGAGAGGTCTCTTGAAAAATTTTCATTTCTCTTCTTCTTCTCCTTCTTACCGTCTTCTTCATCTTCATTTCCTCTCCATTTTTCTTCTCTTTTCAAGCTTCCAAACCCTTAATTAACTTTGTTCATGTCCTCTCTACCCATTGAAGCTCTTTATACAAAATCCTTCAAGAATTCAAAAGAAATTTTCGCTAGAAAGAATGTTCTTGTGAGGTATGTGCTGTAATTTCCAGTTTGGGAGTTAGAAATGGATTAGTAAGCATGTAGATATATCTATAGACATGTATAGTTAGTTGGGTATGCATTTAATTAAGTTGATTTGCTTTTAATGACTTTAAATGCAATTTTTGAAACCTTAGTGAGCAATTAGAGAAAGTTGAGCCAAGTAAAGGCAAAGAGAAGCTTCGAGCTTCATTTAGGAGTGCTAGAAAGCTTGGAGTCAAGCTCTAAAAGGCTGGTGTACACGCATTCAAAAATTTGACTTTTATTAGCAGCCAAAAATTGAAAATATTGCTTGAAAACTTTATGATTTTGCTACCTTGATGTGAAAAGTTGACATAAATGATATGTATGTGTTATTTGGATGTTAATGAATGAGATTTTATGATGAAAAATCAAGTGGAACAAAATTTTTTCAAAAAAACCGTACTGTAGGTTGAATTTGTACTAGAGATGTGCCTAGAGATATTTTCATCATTTCAAGCATATTTATGTGTTTAACGGGAGATATTTGAATGATGTGTTTGATAATTTATGAAATTGAAACAAATTTTGAAAAGTTAACCCTTTTGGTTAAATGGTGTGCATAGAGATATCAAGGGGTATTTTTATCATTTCACTCGTATTTAAGTGATATTTACATAATGTTTTGATAATAAGTGTGATGAATTAAAGTTTTGAAGAGAAAAATTTGAAAACCACCTCTTGAGCTGAGTGGAGATGTAAAAATAAATGAAGTTATGTATTTAAACTTTAATAGTAAGACTAAGGGTAAAATGGTCATTTGATAATGTCCAAGAGGGAAGCTTCGAAAGATTTTGAAAAATGAATTCAAACAATAAGATTTAATGTTTACACGATTAAAAATTTAATTGAATGACGATTTTGTAATTATTGAAAAATATTAAGAGTCCGAGTAAAATTGGACATTAATAGGTAGGAATTGGTAGTTGGCATGTCAATAGGAAAATTATTAGCAGTACTGCACCGTTATGATTGTATATCGATGTTGAATTCACAGACTTTGAGAGGTACCGAGTGTCCGGTCCAAAAATCAAAATGTTTGTGAAATTGAGATCCGGCAAGACAGGTACCGAGTGTCTGATGCCGGGAGAAACATAAAACCTATTACCGATCAATGGTATCGTGTCAGCATTTACAAATGACTCTGACAATATCCTAATGGTTAATAATGTAATTACATTGAATATGTGGTTGTGAAAGGTAATTATAAATTTTTTGAATGGTTGCTTGTAATATATTTTATGTTGAAATTTCAAGGATTTGTGAAAATTAATAACTCTTACATGATGTGATTATGAAATTTTGTGATTTCGATATTATATGTGTATACCAACTAAGTAGATATACTTAGCGCGTCGGATTTTCCACGCACAGGTAGTTGAGGTGAGCTAAGTAGATTGAGAGAGAGTCAGACAAGAAGATATCCCCAGCGCGTTCCGAGAGTCACAACGATCTCCAATTTTTGGTAGATATCTTTTTGGGGATGCACATATTTTAGTTGAAATAAAGTTTCATAAACTTATGTATTGTACATTCAAATGTATGTGTGAAACGTTACAAATTTTAGTGCATATCGCCTTGTGGAAATGTTTTTAAACATCACTAAAAGTATTAGTGAAAGTTATATATTGTGATACTTTTAAGGTTTGCATCTATTTTCACTGGATGGAAATTTTATTTTGTAAAGGTGTAATTTGATTGAAATTTTCACTTGGTAAAGTGGTTATAAGACGAACGGAGGGTCCAAATTTGGAAGTTGAGAAAGTGAATATCTTTTAAAAGTGTTTTCCTTTAAAACGTGCAAGTTTTAAAATTTTGGGTTTTTTAATAAAATAGGGAAAACTCTGCCGGATTTTCTATAAATCAGATAAATGAATAAATGAATTCCTGAAAAGAAAAGATGTAGCATCCTCCGCTTCGGTAACCGTGCCGCTGGGGATCGAAGGGAGGGTGTTACAAGAAAAGGTAAGCAATTTGTCTCTAGCTTCAAAAAACAAAAACCTTCACCTCATAAATCTTCGTAGATGATGGTTTTGGCTTCTACTAAGTAAATAAATCCTTTGTCCAATTACCTTATAGACATAGCCTCTCATCCAATTCTTACGATACCATAGTCTGAAGACTTTGACTTTGAGTCAAACCAACCCTTAGAACCTGATCAAGACTTATCATCCTTTTTACATGAAACCCCATTAAGTTCTTCATCAAGTTCCTCATTTTCCATATCAATTCAACCTCAATTCATGAATATCCAACCCGGAGATATACTCCTGAAGAGCATATCTCTAATCTAGATACTCCACAAACCCATACCACATCTACCCCAGATCTCAAAGATGCTGAACCTCCACTATGACACAAACGTCAACAACCCCCTAATCTAAATCAATACAATCCTCCGGGTTTAAAAACTCACACTTTTACCCTTGATAATATTCCCCCTGACAAATGAGAGATTGCATGTTTGAATTTCATGCTTGGTTACATGTAGAAATGCTTAAATCGAATGCATAAGTTCAAGCAGTCCTTACATAGTTTTTCACTCGATTTGCTAGAAATCTTCATGAGTGGTGGACTAGTCTTGGTTAGTATAGACAATTACAATTTGTGTAATTGCCTACTATTGATCAAGCAATGTATATTCTTTACACTAAATTCTATGAAATGCCTCAATTCTATGAAGTTCAAATGTGTGAAGAATATTTTCAAATGAAGTGTTATTCCTTACAAAGAAAAGATCTCGACAAGTATTATCAAACAATGCTTAAGAGATACCATGTCTTTTGCGATATGGATGACCCAATTATGAAGCAAATACTTCTTTCATCTCTCCCAGAATCACTGGCTCAGGAAACAACAAAAATTATGCAAGCATATAATCGTTGTTTTGATCAAATTACACTTAATGAAATTTATCAATTTATTCTTACTGCATTTGAGAAGTTATATGTATAGAAGAAATTCTTCTACGACTACTTGCAAAGATCAAAGCAACTAACAACGGTGTAATGGATTAGCCTGGATTCGGGTCTTGGGCCTCGATCCTCATCTTGGCGCTAACCCGGCCCACACCGCCTCTTGGGGGCTGCTATGTGGACATGTACTGTGGGATCCCTTTGCTCCCCTTTCATACGCCTCCCCAACCACTCTCGAACCAAGCACTAAGGGTTTACGTATAATTGGGAAGCATGACCAGTACCAATTAAGCTTAAATGGAAGCTTAACAAAGTAAAGGGGAGCAAGGGGATCCCACAGTGTCTATCCATATGACAACCCCCAAGAGGCAGTGTGGGTCGGGCTAGCGTCGGGGTGAGGGCCAAGGTTCAAGACCAGAATCCGGGCTAGTCCGTTACATAAAAATGCGCTAGCTTAATTGGTACTAGTGATGCTTCCCAATTGTACTTAAACCTTTAGTGTTTGGTTCGAGAGTGGCTGGGGAGGCATATGAAAAGGGAGCAAGGGGATCCTACAATACCTGTCCACATGACAGCCCCCAAGAGGTGGTATGGGTCGGGCTAGGGCTGGGGTGAGGGCCGATGCCCAAGACCCGAATCCGGGTTAGTCCGTTACAAACGGTACGTCAAGGTCCAGATTTGAAGATTAAATGTAAAGATGAAAAGAAGTGTACATACAAGCCTTATCGTAAGAAGCATCATTTTCAAAAGCATTTCCACAAATCTAAAAATTTTCCTTCCAAATCATTCAAGTCTAGAAAACCTAAAGTTCGCAGATTTCTTCATAAGAAGAAAATCAAGTGGCGAACGACAAATCAATGCTACCTTTGTCATGGCAAAAGTCATTTTGCAAAAGAGTGCTCACAGCAAAAGCACAAGTCTCAAAAAATTCTTCAACGGCTCTCCCAAATATCAGGTATAATCTCCTCAAATGATGAAATTGAAAGTCTCTTTTCACAAGATGAAGCATCACACCTTGAAACAGTTCTTCAATATAATATTGAAGATTCCAATTCAGAACATACTTCTTTCGATACCGGTCAACATTCATTAGATTATTCTGATGATAATAACTGTTATCAGCTTCAATAATCTTTCTCATCCATCTATTCTATTTTCTAGATTCCCTTAGCTTTAATCTACCTTTCTATGACTAAATTCACTAAGTCTATCCAAGTCATTGCTTTCTTTGATATTGGTGCAATTAAGTCAATCCTTTACCCAAACATCCTTACCTCATCTTTTTGGAAGCTACACCAAGAACATGTCCAGAAAGCTAGTAATGATGTTTTTACTAAAAACCTTATCAGTCATCCCACAACAGTTCAAATTTTACCAAGCTGTTACACAGTCCATCGATTTGTAGGATTTTAACTTTCTGGAAAAGACATAATATTAGGTTTTGATATCTATTGCAAGCTCAACAAACTTAGAATTCCTCCAGGCGGTATTAGATATAAATCCTATTTTCATTCATGGAGTACCTATCCAAAATTGTACTCAATCCTTTAACCTAATTTCTCTCATATTCTCCATTTCCTACAGCAATACTCATTTGCTGATTCACACTCAGCTTTTTTGCTCAAATGCAGACATCCTCTATAGAAAAACCCTGATTACTTTGTTAAGCTTCCATTTAAGTTTAATGAAGATATCAACCTAACCAAAGCAAGTCATTCTAGAATGAACCCTAAACATCTATTCCTTGTAAAACAAGAATGCAAAGCTCTACTTGATCAGAAACTAATCGAACCAACTGATTCACAGTGGTCTTGTGAAGTTTTCTATGTCAATAATCGAGTAGAACAAGCATGAGGAAAAATAAGGTTAGTTATTAACTACCAACCTTTAAATCATTTTCTCAAAGACATTAAATTCTCTCCCTCTAGAATTACCTTTTTTACTCAACTCCAGAACACTCACATCTTTTCAAAATTCGATTTGAAAGCTGGATTTTAGCAATTAGGTTTAAACTTTGTAGACAGACATAAAACTACATTTTGCATACCCAACCATCATTACCAATGAATAGCCCTACTCTTTGGATTGAAAACTGCCCATTCTCTGTTTCAACAAAAAATGATCTAGATATTTCAATCTATCTTTCACTCAACCTTAGTATACATAGATGATATTCTTCTTTACTCCAAAGACGAAGATTCTCACTATGCTTTTCTTCAACAGTTTATGGATATTGTCAGAAACTATGGGATTTTGCTCTCAAAGAAAAAAGCCAAAATTGCAAAAACAAAAATCAATTTTCTCGACATGCAAATTAAAAATGGTTTCTATCATCCTCAGTCTCATATTTCTAAATCAGTAATAACAGTCATGTTCTTACTAGTAAAAAACAAGTTCAACAATTCTTGGGAATAATCACTCACATCTGTAACTTCATTCCCCATTTTACCTGATACAGCTACCTTTTAACCCATCTCCTTCAAAAGAAACCTCCTTCTTGATTCCCTGAACATATCAATGTTGTCATCCTCCTTAAACAAAAGATTCATAAACTTTCTCTTCTCAAAATCCTAACCAATGGAAAGAATATTTTGTAGACCGATGCAAGTGAGAATTATTGGAGTGCTGCACTCCTTGAACAAGACGACATAGGTCATAGACATCGTTGTGCATTTACCAGTGGAAAGTTCAAAGACACACAGCTACACCATCACTCCACCTTTAAAGAAATCTTAGTTGTGAAGGATGTCATCAAAGAGTTTAAATTTCATCTCATTGGCAATCACTTTTTGGTTGAGTCAAATATGCAATCGTTTTCCTAAATACTCAAATTTCATAAAGGAATAGTTTCATTTTAGCAATTACTTCGTTGGACAGAATAGTTTAGTCGTTACTCTTTCGATGTTAAACATACAAAAGGAGAAGCCAATGTCCTAGCAGATCACCTATCTAGACCTTTCCATATCTCAATCCCAATAACTCCAAGCATAGCCACGTTGTGTTACATGTTCACAAGTATGTCTTCTTCATCTTTAACTTCATCAGGTTCTCAACAACCAGAAGTACCATTAGACTTCCTAGAAATTCTTTAGTCAAACCTCTCTTCTGACAAGATCAAGCAAGCAATGTTTTGATACCAATTTCAATGCATTAAGAAATATGGTCAAATGTTTCAAAATGCATTAGATGTTCATCCAACTTACCCTTTTTCAAGAGTGTTTACCCTTCCTACCAATAACTATCACACAATCTTCAATTTTCCACTCGAGTTTTTATAATTATTTTGGTATCTTCTTCATCTTCATCACATAGCCATAAAATCTCCTGTTCATAAAATAGTAAAAACCCTTAAGTCATTTATCCATAACCCAGAACCAGTTCTCTATCCATTTGTTTGGTTTTTACAATGGTTTCAATCTATTCATCAATGGTCTCAATGGTTCAAGTTTCAATCAACAAAGAATAACCGGTTAATTCTCATATTTTATAGACCTTTAAATGTTTGATCAGATCAGTTATGGTACTCATCTCCTATCTTTTCTCACCTAGAAAGCCATCCAGTTCAGATTTTTGGTAATAGTAACAATTATCTTGCAAGAATTTGACCCATTCAGAAAGTTCTCTTTGAAAAAATCAAACCATCTTAAATTCTCTTTGGCCAGACCTTTAAGATGATGTTCCATGGGAACTTTTTCTTTCTGAATACGTTACACAACTCAATCAAGCTCATAATGTGTACATGGATTCCCTTACCTCTCAACTTGACAAGTTAGGATACCCTGAATAGTTCCTGCCAAACTCCCAACCGGATATAGTCCAAGAACAAGAAGTATTGGAAGCAAAAGTGAGACTGTATAAAAGGAAGAAAATGAAACTAACAAAAGGCCAAATCCTCCCAAATAATCCACGTTTAATGCTAGCTTGTCTAGTCCCAATCAAGCCAGCTGACCAAGTCACATGCAATTCACCGATACTGCACAATATCTAGATATAAATGATCTTGATGAATCAATCCTTGAGATGCTCCATATTCTGTGTATTACATAACAAAGAAAAGTAGATAGTGACACTGACAAGTCCCCATCAGATATGAATATGTTAGATCACACTTTCTCTCATCATCGTTCACCATGACTCAGTACTCACTCAAGTATATATGGCAAACAAAGGAAAAAGCAGGAAAAAGGCAAAGGCAGCCGAAAGTAGTCAAAAATAAATATTCCCCAACATTCAAAAGTATGTATGCGTGACTCTACAGTAAAATTAGTGAATAACTAAAGTTTGTAATAATTAAAAATGTGTAATTATTATGTCGGCCTATCAACATAATCATGTTGGTTTGAAGTAAGCAATGATGTAATATTGTTTTTTTGTTTTCTCAACCTCTTTCATATATAAGAGACACCCCTTTTCGTTGAATGTAAGAAAGATTTTCCCTCAAAATTATAATAAAAATTATCAATATGCTTTCTCAAACACTGTCTAGCTAAACTTCTCTCTCACCTCTAGAGTCCGCACTAGTCTGTACTGATATTTCTTGATCCTGATCATGCAAAGTAACATTATCTCAAGTTTGTTTATAGTGCTTAAACACTGTCTAGCATGAAACTCGTAATGTGATTTATGAGCTAGTCTCTAGAACAAAAAAAACAAAAGGATAATAGGCAGACTTTGAACGAAGTAAGACCCAAAAAGTGGACAGTAAAGACTCGACTAGCATACCATTCATTGAGAAAGTCCGGTTCCATTTGAAAAGCTTGTAAAACAAGTCATGAGTTTCGTCTTAAAAGGTCGAATTTAAATGCTCTGAACAGGCGTCAATTCCTTTGAGTTTCGGTTTTGTGACCGTGCTCCTTAGAGGGAGTATTTCACGCGATTCTTTTTAAATTTTTCAAATTTTTTATGACCCCATCAGCACACAGAGAGAGAGAGAGAGAGAGAAAAGAATAAAAGAGAGAAAGAAACAGATGTGTTATCGGTCAAAAACTAAAATTACACGGATCCAAAGTCCAAACTGGCCTGCGCCCTCCTTCCATGAATTTTCGTTGATGGCTCTCAGGATCTGGCCAGTCTTACCATTAAACTAATGTCTTGGAAACGCTGTCGTTTTTTTCTAGCGGCACTATTATAACCGGTTGGCTCTGTCCTGTCCTCATATCAAGCCCTGTTGGTTGTCTTGTGGCCTTTATTACTAAATACAAAGTCATACTGTTTACAAATAAAAAATTAAATGACAAGTTCTGCAGACTCCGATTAGCTGATTCTCTCTCTCTTCTTCGATCCACAAAAGGGGGTTTTTTTTCTCGATCTCACTCTTTGCAACGAGGTCTCTTCGATCCCCTTCACATATATCTTCATTTATGCATTTGTTTAATTTGCTCCACACATTGTAGATCGACGCATTATCTTGTAATTTTATGATATCATATGTTTAGCTAGTTCAAATATTCTGTGTTTTTATAGGCTGCCCAGTTTGTCAAAATCTGAAATTTGAAAAAAAGAAAAAAATGTCTTCGATTCGACTTGATGCAAGTGAACCCTTCTATACCACGACGGGTCTTGTAGCTGGTTATGCTCTGTGTTCAAGCTTGCTTGCTATTATAAACAAGTATGCCATTACCTTGTTTAACTACCCGGGTCTGTTGACTGCTTTGCAGTACTTTACCTCTGCTTTGGGTGTTTGGGTACTGGGAAAGTTTGGTTTTTTGCATCATGATGCCTTCACTATTGATACTGCCAAGAAGTTTTTGCCGGCTGCAGTTGTCTTTTATCTTGCAATCTTTACCAATACCAACCTTTTGCGTCATGCCAATGTGGATACCTTCATAGTGTTTAGATCCTTGACACCCCTTTTGGTTGCGATTGCGGATACCGCCTTTAGAAGGCAACCCTGCCCGTCAAAGCTTACGTTTTTGTCGCTTGTGGTTATTTTGAGCGGTGCCGTTGGGTATGTGGCAACTGATTCAGCTTTTACTTTGACTGCTTATTCGTGGGCGTTTGCTTATTTGGTGACGATTACTACAGAGATGGTTTATATTAAGCATATGGTCACGAATCTTGGATTGAACACTTGGGGTTTTGTGTTGTACAACAATCTGTTGTCGTTGATGATGTCACCGTTGTTTTGGTTGCTAACTGGAGAGTATGCTGAGGTGTTTGATGCTTTGAGTGCAAATACCAGGAATTGGTTTGAGCCTGAAATATTTCTTGCAGTGTCTCTGTCTTGTGTGTTTGGTTTGCTAATCAGCTTTTTTGGATTTGCTGCAAGGAAAGCAATCTCTGCAACAGCGTTTACTGTGACTGGGGTGGTTAATAAGTTCCTTACAGTTGTGATCAATGTGCTGATTTGGGATAAGCATGCTAGTCCATTTGGTTTGGTTTGCCTCCTCTTTACAATTGTAGGAGGGGTTCTTTACCAGCAGTCAGTTACTGGACCCAGCAGTCCTTCTCCACAACGCGAGCCAACAGCTTCTAAGCAGAGTGACAATGAAAATGTTGATGATTTTGTTGAAGAAGATGAAGGGAAAAGCGTACTTGGTAAATATGCTTCTGTATAGGAGTTCTGTTTCCTTTTTGTCATTTCAATAGCCTTTGAAGAAGCCTTGAAAAGTCTGATTGGGATGTAAGAAATTATATCTCTAGTATTAGCAATTTTATAATTTTATTTACATTTCTTGTATGGGATCTTCAAAAATATGACTTTTGTAGAATTTAATTGCTGTGCAAAATTGCTATATGTTTTGGCAATTGATAATATGATAATGCTTAGGTTTGTTGTTATTTTGGTGTTCTTGTAAGGTGCTTACTATTGGTTTCGTTTGCCTGGTTGGCAAGAACTGTACTGAATTCAAAGACCCAGTATATTGTCATTTAATGAAAAACCATGGTGCCGCATAACCAGTTTTATGCGTAGTATATACTATATAATAATCTGTGACACTTATTGATCTCTAAGCATACAGCAGATGATTTTGCTACAACTTACTTTCATTTCCTATAAGTTTTTTTGCCCGTTGTGCTTGTTTCCTGCAGTTAAATATTTAACAGAACTTTGTCTGTTTGTTATTCTCTGTTTTGATCATGATTAACTTATTGGTCTGGCATACAGCTGGTGTTGAGTTGTGATACTAATTTGGTTATAGTGAACTTTTCAACTCTTTTGTGCTACTTGAGGTGCTCAGCAATATATTTATTTATAGTTTGACCATGATTTGGAATCAAATTAATGTGTTATTATTCGTGGTTGGCATCAATCATGCTTCCCACAAATTTTGGTTAAGGTGATTAACAATTGTTAATGCTAGATAAGTGTGGCTACAAACGAGTCAAAACTAGCTGAAGTTATGAACCGTGTAAACTGTATAGTATCGAATAGGTGTGATTAACAATTGTTAATGTCAGATAAGTGTGGCTACAAACGAGTTAAAACTAGTTGAAGTTATGAACCGTGTAAACTGTATAGTATCGAGTAAATCTAAAAACAGAAGTGTTTTGTTGACCCTTTTATATTTACATTTTCTTGAGTTTAAGAGGTATGCATATATGTTGACTGCTTCACTAGTGAAGCTGTATACTTTCTGCTCTCTGTTTCACTACGCAATTGTGCTTGAGGTTGGACAGCATTAGTTCAGTTGGATGACATGTAACTCAACTGCTTCGGCAATTCTTACATCTGACCTCCGACTTTGTGCTTAGTTGAAATTTATCACGCACGCCCACTCTTATAAACATGTATTAATGCCATTTAATGTTGTTAATTATATGACTCATATTTATATATGTAACATGTGGGGCTAGTTGATGGAGCGAAGGAGACGGGCCAAGGGGCAGCGCTCTAGCGGTACGGTACAGTATTTGTAAGGGTACTTTTGGAATTAGGGTTTTGATATAAATAATGTTGTAATCCTATTGAAAGTATAGTGGAAGTTTTTCGATCGTACGAGAGTAGATGTAAAAACACTGCCGAATTATTATAATTCTTTATGTTTTTCTTTCTTCTTCATTCTTTTTTTCTTTGCATCTCTATTGCACATCAAATGTTTATTTATTTCTTTTTATGCATTTATGTTATTTTTTTAAGTTGTTAAGTTGAGGTCCTCCAAAACTTTCTTCACCTTTACCAGAATCCAGAATTCAACATCTTTTTCTTTGGTTGTAAATCCTAGGATTAGGAGGATAGGAACACTGTAAATAGCACTTAGTTATGTAAATATTTAATGCATGAAAATCGTGAAAGCCTCTCACTTCACAAAATTAAAATCACAAGTCACTAGAAATCCCTGCATGATCAAGATCCATTCTTAAACTGGTGAACCCGTTCCTATCCCTTACAGTTATTTCCATGTTGTAATTTGTAAACTTTTGAGATAAGCTTGGTCGCATTGTGACAATCATTGCACACACGTAGATTTTTCACAATTGGAATTGGCATCCCAGGTCATGCACTTATAAGCCGAAATGCAATGCCAGTTTCTCACTATGGATGTCAAGCTCAGTTTACTTTTCCTCTTCATCCATATCAGGCAACACTTCCAACTCGTTTGGAATGTAGCCGTTTCTTATTTAGCATATCATTTCATTCAACATTTGAAAAATCTCAGAGGAGTGGGGGTGTGATGAATCACCCTTTCGTGGACAGCACCATCAACCTCAATTAAACTACAACCTGGTAGCTTCTTTATGCTTCGCTCTGCCATGAGTGCCCTGGTTCTTTTTGTCTTGTGCCAATTTCTTTCTAAACTATAGATGTTTGATAAAATAACAAATGACCCCTCATTTTCTGGGTAAAGCTCCGAAAGTAGTAAAGCTGCTCTTTCTGCTGCCTTGAGATTGCCATGCATTCTGCAGGCACCAAGAAGCCCTCCCAGAGCGAAATGATCTGGGGCCATTGGCATGTTCCTTATCGACTCCTCAGCTTCTGCTATGTGACCAGCTCGACCTAATATGTCAACCAAAACAACCGCAGTGCGGTACTCAGCTGCACACCATGTATCTATAGTCCAATAGATTCATGTACTTGCGAGTTTTAAAATTTTAGCACCAATATGAAAGGAATAAAATTCAGTTTGTAAAATTTATGATGATGTTTAGCCAACAACAAGATGTGTGTGTGTGTGTATATTTCTGAAGGTCATACGTTGTGAGTTTTTTTAGTTCACTTCAGAATTGTAGTCTTTTTAGCAGAGGATTTGTTAATTTCATCTCATGATGTGGTTGATAACTCTCTATCAATTTTCATTATCTTTTTTTTTTTAATAATAATTATTATAATTGACATATGAATACTACTATGTTATAAAAAATTTATGATACAGTTTAATTTATAAAAACGTGAATATGTCCTTTTATATGTTTATTTTTAGCAATTTCGACCTAATCATAATAATTAATTAAAATAAATATCGTTAATATATTATCCTTCGTGAGATATATATGTATATATACATAATTAACGTTAGTATTGAACTATTTGGGGATTAAAGCAACAGTCACTTCAGTTGTCGAGAGAATGGAAATTGTTAGTGATACTTTTTGTCAACTCTATGTTATAATAGATTTTTCATTCTAGTGATAAATTTTGTTCTCAATTAGTTGATTTTCTTATAGTATTTGGAAACCGTAATCCTTGCCGTTCAAAATTTCTAATCAGAATGATTTAAAACTCATTTGATTTGTGTGGAAAAGATGAATACTGATTTTTTTTCATAGATTATAATATCCATAATATACAGTATCTATGATATTTCCGTAAATTAAGAGTACTAACATCGATGGTGGGTGGAATATCCTATCTGTAAAAATATCCTAGAAATTTGTAGAAATATCCACGATATTTTTATAATATCATTTCTATGAATGTGTGGTGTAAATTGTACTAAATATCCTAAAAAAATTTTGGAAATATCTGTATAATATCAGATACATTTTCATCAATGGAAAGTGAAAATTAATTTGATGATATTATTTACATTTTGTTTGTTATTTCTATTAAATAAATTATGTACTACATTTTACTTTTTAGTTGTGTTGATGATAATGGGTGTTGAACAACCTATATATTTGTTATATGTATTTTTCGGACTTATTAAATGGGCTGGTAAGAGCCCGATTCAGGCCCAATAAGAAGGCTCGATAAAGGTCAAAGCCCAGTCAAAGTCCATCAGATGAGGCCCAGTATCGATTCTAAGGCCAGCAAACTCTTCAGCTCGCTCAGGTGAATCCTTCAGCTAACATCAACAGACCTGTGAACATAGTCAGACCGCAGCTCGCCTCATACGTAGCTCGCTATACGAGCTCAAGCTCGCAAACTACCAGACCGTCATAGACACGTCAGCTCGTTCAGAAGCATAATGAATGCAATATCTTCCAGAACAGGCAGTTACCTGATTCGACCATGATTCTCTCTCAGAATATGGTAATTACCCAATCAAACTGTGATTTCCTCATCAGATATGGAAGTCTATTCGAATTCAAACCAAATCAACATCATCCCTGATTTTATGGAAGCAGTTTCCTGATATTATTCAAACATATTAGGAAGTATAATTAATGTATAATTTTTTTCCTTATTATTTGGGAATGTAATTAATCCAGGATTCTTTTTCCTGATTTGCTACAACCAGAATTGTAACACCTCTTTCCCTATAAATAGGGATTAAGATCATTGTAACATCATCAGAGAATAATCAATAATACACTATCACTCTGCAGAATTTAAGAGACAGACAGTCGTGGACGTAGGCCAAGTATTGTCGAACCACGTAAAAGATCCGTGTTCCTTGTTTGATTCTCGGTATTTGCCTCTATTCTTTCTTGGTATTTGTGCTTTCTCACATTGATTGCAGGTATTGGGTATTGATTACTCGTCGACACTGAAATCCAACTTCGACAATATTATTATAAAATTTATAAAATAAATTATTCAATTTTTCTTTTTCCAAATAAGAATTCGGTACCCTTTTTTATTTCAAACTAAAAATGTAAAATTTGGTATTTATTTTTTCCAAACAGAATCTTATTACTACATTTTGTAGTTATGCATGAAAGAATCTTGGCAGTCTTTGTTTTTCATTTTCTTTTAATTTGGCCGCATTTGTTTTCTTTTTAATTGGCAACTTTGATTTGCTTTAGTTGTTTTGTAAGAAAAATATAGTAATTGTTGCTTAATATAGGGGCTGTCGATAAGGATTACACAAGGAGAACCCGTGAAATGCAATTAGGGATGTAATCTTTTAATGAAAATAGGCTTTCAACCAGTTTTGAATCCGTGAGTTTAGGGACTAGTGATGATGGCTATAGAGGTTTTGGGATCTCCAATTATCCCTCCATACAATTTCCAATGTATAGACAAATGGTGGGAAGAAATCAAGAAATATATTCATGGCATGTTAGATATCATTTGAAAAGTATTCAAATTTATGTCATGACATCAATATTGTATAAATCAAGATGCTAGCTACACTATGTATGAACCACCTCGGACTTCATTTTGATATTAAAATTTATATGTCTTGTATGATGCAAATTAATTGAAAATAAAGTTTTAATGGAAGCTTTTTAATTTTTGAGTGCTTTTCAAATTAAACCCACAACAACAAAAAAAAAAATGAATTTTTATCCCTCTTTTTATAAAAATTCATTTTTAACCTCCTAAACAAACTAATTACTACCTATACCCACATTACCCAAATTATCCCTAAGTATTTTTCAATTTAAAATTTCCATTAAAACCTTACTGAAATTATGAAATTACCCTTTTTCCTTATTCTTCTTTTTCTTCCTCCCTTTTCTCTTCCAAAAGCTTCTCACCTCTCTCATCTTTACGTTTTTTTTTCTCATCCATAACAGCTGCATTTTGTGCTCTCATTACGTTCTTTGACACTCATTAAAGCTGCATTTCGAAGCTTCTTTGCCTAACAAACTCCACATTCAAGCTTTTCTTCAAGTTAAGGTATATGATTGTTGTTGTTGGTTGATTTTCAAATTATTTTAGTCACATTGCTTAGTTCAGGACATAAGAGTGAATTTTGATTATAACTTAACCTGATGTGAGTGAGATCTACACAAAACGAAGAGAAAAAATAACTATATTTTTCTACATATCGTTGGGTTTTGCGAATACATAACCCGAATCAGGTTATCTGTATAAGTAAAACCCGAATCGAGTTATATAAAATAATAAAACTCGAATCGGGTTATATGATATCATAAACCCCGAATCGGTTTATGTTTATCCATAAAACCCGATTCGGGATTTATGATTTCACATAACTCGAATCGGGTTACGTGAATGGCTTGTGCTGCTTTTTTTTTTTTTATATTACTTCGGTTGTGTATATTTGGTATTAATTAGATAATATTTGGTTGGATTTTGATGAATTTGGCAATAGGAAATTAGATATTAAATTTTAATATGACGAGAGTATGTGTTACACTAATATATTTTATACTTTTTATAGGAATGGGTGAAGTACCGATAATAGTCAAATGTAACGGAAAGTGGAATGAGAATAACTATGTTGGAGGTGAGACATTCATAATGGGAGCCCCTAAGAATGTCAATTTTTCTCGATTGGTGGAATTTGTTTACACAGTAACTGACATTGATAAAAGAATATGGGATATTCGTTTGCATTATTTACTTCGAGCTAGGGGAATACCCGCAGTGAAGATTCCTATCACTACTGATCTCAGTGTCTGAGGTGTGATTTCAGACAAAAAAGCTGATTATAGAAAAATTTATGTTGATAAGATTATGAGAGATTCTAGAGGTATTAGCTCTACTGTCCTTCAGTTTTCCATTAATGCAATATCAGATTCAAGGCATGTGGAGGTACCTATGGATAGAATTGTAAGTCCGATTATAGGTGAAGGTCAAAATTGTTTTATTTCTTCTAGTGGTAGCAACCAAGTTTCAGCTTCTATTGCCGTATTTATATCTGTAGAAAGTCTAATGTATGACTTTGATTTTGGCGGAAATGATTATGATGATGAAGATCGGGATGCAGTTAGCGATGGTGATGAGACATCGAACAGTGGAGATGATAATGAGGAAACTAAAGGTGATGACATTGAAACTGGAGCTGATACAAAGACCATGGAGTATCTAGAAGTACGATTTTCGGGTTCACAATTTGAAACCAACCCTTCACAACCATACTGGATTGTTCCTGGTGTAGATCATTGTGAAATTGAGGCTACATCATTTGCTATGTCAACCTTCATCCAACGTGATACATTGTACAAAGGTGCGTTTTTTTATAATAAATATGAACTGAATGTAGCCGTTGGAAAATGTGTGCTTAATTCCAGGCATCAACATAAGGTTAGACATTCATGCACGGTTAGATATGAGGCTGGTTGCAAGGATTTAAGTTGTAGTTTTGAGATTCGTGCAAAATGTAGAAAGGGTGGTTCTATGTGGTATGTGTATAAGTATGTACCGGAGCACACATGTTGTCAAGATACTTACGAGTCACATAGACGCAGTGTGAAGACTGTTGTCGTAGCAACATTGTATCAAAAAAAAGTGGGCCTTAACAGTATAACACCTCAGCTTTTGATTGCAAAAATGTTGGAGCAATATGGTGTGCAGATTATGTACACCAAAGCTTAGAGGTCTTTACAATATGCAAAGAAACTAGCATATGGAAAAGCAGATGAGTCATTTCAGCAGCTTTTTTCATATTTTCATATGTTAAAAGAAACAAACCCTGGTACAGTGACTGCAATTGAGATGGATGAAAACAACCGGTTTTTATATTCATTTGTTGCACTTGGAGCCTCAATTAAGGGTTTTCGATCTTACATCAGACCGGTTATTGCGATTGATGCCACTCATTTGAAAGGTGAATATAAAGGAGTGATTTTTGTTACGACATGTAAAGATGGGGAGGAGATGATTTATCCTATTGCTTTTGGATTTGGTGATGGAGAGTCGGATAATTCATGGACCTGGTTTTTAAGTAGATTGAGAGAGATTATTGGTGGGAGACAACATTTGCCATCAGATTTGATTATTGTATCCGATCGTCATAAAAGCATTGCAAATGCGATGGGTGATGTTTTTCCCGAAGTCCCACACGTGTTCTGTTTCTTCCACTTGAAGCAAAACTTGAAAAAACACTTTAGAAAGCAAAAAGATGTGGAGGATATGTTTTACCTTGCAGCATATTGTTATACAAGGTCGGATTGTGATAGATATTTGGAACAAATTCAACGGTATGTCCGCAAATGCATGAAAAATCGATTGATGTTGGAGTGACAAAATGGTCACGTGCATATTCTCCTAAAAGAAGATATGACATGATGACCACTAACATTGCAGAATCGCTGAACAAATGCATAATGAAAGCACGTTGGCTTCTAATAATAACTGCACATGAATATCTAAGACATATGCTGCAAAAGTGGTATAATGATAGACATGTTCATGCTGAGAAACTCAGAACTTCGGTTACCAAAACTGCAGAAGATCATGTGAACTCGATGGCTAATGAATTGACAAGTGCCATGGTATCTGCCATTCAACAGCCGATCCAGTTCGGAGTCACACATGAACTAGGTTATGGCTTTGTTCGGCCTTTTGAGCGAACATGCAGTTGTCGGCATTGGGATCTAGATCAGTTGCCATGTCATTATGCAATTGTTGTTGCCAGGTATTGTAATTATACTTTATTATTGTGTTTTTATTATTTAATATCGGTTGGTAACCTTCTACCTTTGTCATATATCAGGGTGAATAGTATTCATTATTATACACTTTGTCATGATTATTATAGCAAAGAATGGCTAGAAGCTGCATATGCACGTCCAATCAATCCCGTTCCTGGCCCAAAAGATTGACATGTTCCTTCATAAGTCAAAAGTATAATTGTGCTACCATCCAAAAAAAGACGACAAGCAGGTAGACCCAAAGAGATACGAATTCCTTCAACTGGAGAAAGTCGTCAAAAGAAAAAATGTGGAAAATGTGGTGAAAGGGGACACAACCGTCTTCGTTGTCCTAACCCTACCATCGGAGGGACGAGCGTAGGTCAAGCTGGACGTGCTGGGACAAGTGCAGAAGCTGTTGAAGATGCTAGGACTAGCACAGAAATTGCTGGAGAGGCTAGAACTAGCTCTATTGGCACTGCTAGATCTACTGGGAGCATGGCAGAAGATGGTACAGAGGCTTGAACGAATGCTGCCCCTATTAGACAGGTTAGAACCTCCCGAAAATGCAACCTTTGTGGTGTGACTGGACACACGTGACGTCGATGTGATCTACAGTTCCCTATTCCACCCTCAAAAGATGATGGAAATCATGAAAATTTGTAATGAATAGTGTAAACCCCTAGTCTTGATTTCTTTAACTTCCTAGCGTTAGAAATGTAATTAGGAAGTTTAAATAAGAAATCTAGTTATTATTAAATTAAACTGAGTTATCGAAGAGCGAAAATGTGATAATAATGCTTGTTTGTGGTATATATGAGGTATATATTTATATGTATATTGTAGCATGAGTTCATGCTTATGTTAGTGGAAAATGTGATGATAATGCTTGTTTGTGGATAAAGAAGTTGAGAGGAATTGAAAGTATAGTCGAAGTGTAATTTTCTTTACAGGTAAATTTTGGATTTGTTGAAAATGCAGTCGTTATGCTGCCAAAATTTTTATGAAATCGTTTTGAAATGAAATCGCGAAAAATTCTATCACTCTCAACTGTTTTTAAGAAAACCAAGTTTTTAAATTTAAACGAGTAAACCGGCTAAGAAAGTTAAGGGTTTGTTTCTCGGGTTTCTTCAATCCGACAAGTCGGGTTCAGAAAATTCATTAAAGTGCCCGACAGGATCCTCCAGACGAGAGCTTAGATAAAGTCTGGTTTGGGTCCTGTCAAATAGACATGATGTTGTAAGGTTTATCGCATTTGTTGCTTAAAATTTGATATATAAACGAAGTCTGTTTTTGTTTTTACGGTAGTCGTACTGGTATATTCGTAATTATTAATATAATATTACAGGTTCGATTATATCGTCTAATATGAAAACAAAATAGAAAATGTTCTGTTAAAATTTGAAAATTTTTGTGTTATTTTGGTTAAAGGTAAAAATTATTGGAAACATGAAACAAAATGAGAAAACAAATTACGGAAACAACCTACAAGAAAAAAAAAAAAATAAATAATACAAAAAAAATTCTTTTGTATCTGCACCGACGTCGGTTTTTGACATACAACGTACACCGACGTCGGGCTATGCTTGGATTACGTCGACATCGGTTTTAGTGTCGATATTCCATCGATGTCGGGTCTAGTTGTAAGACTTAAACCGGTGTCGGTTTTTATGATACCATAAAACCCAATATCGATGTTAGTAGTGCTTGGAAAATCGAGATAAATAATTTTTTTTTTTTTTTTTTACCACTTTCTGATGTTTTGGTGGGACAAAAATGATCCCCATTGGCTTTAAATTATGTTAGTTTAATTGAATTAAGAAAATATATTGCAATATTCACTATATTGATCATATTGGATTGTTAGATGTCATTAGGTCAAAGTACACATTATAACTCAAGATACAATGACTCATGTTTGTCTACATTGTTGGGTTGTAGTTATACATAATAGGAAATTTATAGTTTGGGGGCCTTTTTGATCAATGGAAACAAAGAAAATGGGCAAAAATTATGAATTTGAAGTTGAGAAATTTGAAAATCGATATGCTGCAGCCTACAAACACCGGTATCGGATTTTGAGGACACACTAAAATCGATATCGGCTTAGATTGCCTGGTAAACCCGATGTATGCAATCGGTGTACATCCTCTTACTGATCTCGGCATCGAGTTTTGTGGCTCCATTAAAACCGATATCGGCCTAAATTGCTGATCAACCTGATGTATGCAATCGGTATATATCTTCTTATGGAACCCGGCATTGGTATATGTGGTCATACTTAGCCCGACACCAGTTTTATCGTCTTCACTTAAACCGATTTTTTTTTTTTTTTTTGGGAAGTAATTTAGGAAAAATTGGACAGAGTTTCCTTTGTTTTTTCACAAATTGCCCAATAAACCTGCATAAAGAATAACACTTCTACTATTTCTTTTAGAAACTCAGTCTTTTAATCCACCATTATACTACCACACAATATTTGAGCAAATATTTACTAAATAATAAATGAATGAATCAAATATAAACAAATATTCATATCAATCAATCATATACAACATTGCCATCCTCATCTAATATCCATCGCCCCCAATCGTCTGCCCTGTACATTGGGGTGGAATACATATATAAATTCGATGCTATCTGTGCCCTTATTTGACAGGAGTTTTCCTTGGTTTGGACAGATTTTCATTCACCCTCTAGAGAGCATAAGATGTCATAAATGTACATTGCACAATATGCCCTGCAACTGCTCCTGTATTACGCATAGATTTAGTTCAGATAATTCATTACATACATTATTAAATATATGATTATAGAAAATATATTTTACCCATCAGGTTGCTGAGGCACTTTCTGTTTTTCCACACGCTCCACATCCCATATTTTTTCTATGGGTGGCATTTCTGTGTTGGTCTTCCCGTAGTAATCAATCGACCGTAAGATCAATGGTATACAGCAGACCAACGGCTCAATATCATTTCTCCTGTGTACAAACTCTATATCTACAAGTGGATCATATATGACAATCTTTTGCTCTCTTAGGCACACCTTGTAGACTATCCAATGGGTCTGATGTAGACTACATGGGAACAACAGCTGCATGTTGAGAACGTTAGTGATATAGTTAGAATTCGAACAATCAAATAATAATTTTTATTCGTACGACACTTACATTATGAACAAACCACCAAGGGATTTTAGTGTCCTCCAAACCGCTAGCAAACCTTATCCAGTGAGGGGGGATCACAGCTGTAGCAAGATCAAATGTCTTTCCTTTACTAACATATTCTTTATTCATAACTATTGTTAAGTCCGCTTGCAAGTGATAAAATTATTTATTACTTAACAGATATGAAAAGATGAACAAATATTTGAGCAATTATAAAGTGTAGACACTTACAAAAAAAAGTCGATCTATGCACTATATATCTCTTATCATGAGCCTCATCCCACCACTCGCTTTCTTTGATCCGTAGGCACTGTAAATAACCGTCGATATGCTCTGATGTCAACCAACTATCCTCATTCTCAATAGTACGAAAGTCTTCAGGGGTGAATGCTAGTGGATAACCGTCGATGTAACGCCTAAAATCAAAACAAGAATTAAAAGTCAGTTATATTATATTAGTATACGAATTAAACAAAGATAATAAATATTTTTATTAATACCTGAGATCTAAAGAAGAGGAAGCTTTGTATTGCTTGTACACTTTTTCAACCATATCATCCCCCAGCAATACAGCTTCCGCCACCTGCTCCTTTGACATTTTTTCTTCTTTTTCACTCGTTCAGAATCTGTGTATAGTCACAATAAAGATACCGATGGTTTAATTTTTCGTTTAGGCCGTGACGGTTTCCCTTCAAATGGTGGGTCATGATGGAGTGGCAGGTCCTCATGTGATAGTGGGACCTCGACCTCCCCCAGCGACCGCGATCCTAACTCCTGAACCTCTACAGTCTTTAAAAAATCAAAAGTTGTAATTACAAGTTTATAATGATTAACAAAATCAAACTAAAATACAAAACAAACACAAAATTTACCTGCTCACTCTCATCCTGCTGTGGTGGATCCTAATGGGCCGGTAGGTCCTCATGGGGAGGTATCCGATCGACCTCCCCCAGCAGCTGCGATCCTACCCCCTGGACCTCCTCAATCTGCAGAAAATCAAAAGTTGTAATTATAAGTTTATAATGATTAACAAAACCAAACTAAAATACAAAACAAACACAAAATTTACTTGCTCACTCGCATCCTGCTATGGTGGATCCTGATGGGCCGGTAGGTCCTCATAGGGAGGTATCCGATCGACCTCCCCCAACAGCTGCGATCCTACCCCTTGGAACTCCTCAATCTGCAGAAAACCAAAAGTTGTAATTACAAGTTTATAATGATTAACAAAACCAAACTAAAATACAAAACAAACACAAAATTTACCTGCTCACTCGCATCCTGCTGTGGTGGATCCTGATGGGCCGGTAGGTCCTCATGGGAAGGTATCAGATCGACCTCCCCCAGCAGCTGTGATCCTACCCCTGAACCTCCTCAATCTGCAGAAAATCAAAAGTTGTAATTACAAATTTATAATGATTAATAAAACTAAACTAAAATACAAAACAAACACAAAATTTACCTGCTCACTCACATCCTGCTGTGGTGGATCCTGATGGGCCGGTAGATCCTCATGGGGAGGTATCCGATCGACCTCCCCCAGCAGCTGCGATCCTACCCCCTGGACCTCCTCAATCTGCTCAAGTTTATCATGATTAACAAAACTAAATAAATAAATTACTAAACAAACACAAAATTTACCTTATCAAATTCATGCTGCTGCGGTGGATCTTGATCGGCCAATAGGTCCTCACAGGGAAGTATCTGATCGGCCTCCCTCAGCAGCTGCGATCCTATCCCCTAGACCTCTACAATTTGCAGAAAATTAAAAGGTGTAATTACAAGTTTGTGATGATTTGACAAACTAAACTAAAACACAAAATAAATTATAAATTTACCCGGTCACTCTCATCCTGCTGCGGTGGCTCCTGATATGATACTGAAACATCTACTGAATATTGTCTTTTTGGTGATGGTGTTGTTTTCAATGGTGACGCTCTTTTTGGTGGTAAAGAGCGATGGATGTACTCATTCCGGATAGAGCTCTCAGTATCATCATCATCATCATCGTCATCGTCGTCATCATCATCATCATCATTCGGGTCATTCCCGCCATCCGAAGGCATACGAATTTTCAACATCCTCTCAATCTTACTCAACCTCTCATTTTGCTCTTGTTGTGTCTTCAAAATAGACTCCAACAAGGTCATAATCTTGCCCACCTTCATCTAAGGCTCATGCAAAATTAATTAAACAACAATATAATAATTAAATGGATAATCATGTAAGAATAAAATACAGTAATATAATCATACAAAGTTCGCACCTGACGCTGAGAGGGTCCAGGGGCCACGCTGCGACCTCGTGGGACTGGGGTGTCATCGTGCTGATCCTCACCTCGTCTAAACTCGTGTGCTCTTTTTGTCCTTGCCTCTGAATATGTACTCTCTGAGTCAACTCGTGGGTCTGGGATGTGATAATGATGCTGCTCTTCTTCCTCCTCTTCCCTAGTCGACTCCGTCTCACTCTCCTCCTCCCTATTCGACTCTCTCACACCCTCCTCCTCTCTATTGGACTCCCTCTCACCCTCCTCCTCTCTATTTGACTCTCTCTCCCTCTCCTCATTATTTGAATCATCATCTCTAGCTTCATCAACAACCCCTCCACCACCTACTTTATATGCATTTTCCCTAACCAAATGCTCAGGGTTGAAAGACTTCCAATAATCTTTTTCTTTCTCTGCATCAGTGGGCTCAAGGGTCCTACTCCCTCCTATTAACTACATAATATATATATATATATATATATATATTATAATTACAAACTATAATAGTCAATAAATGGAAATAAATGTAGGTTAGTTTAGATACTTACACGATTAAGCTCATTAAACCACCTTATTTTCTTTTTGCTATTACACGTCCAATTCACACACCTTGGCAGCACCACATCGCCGCCTATGACTCTCTTTCCCTACCCTATTTTCCAACCACGGAAACATTTTCACCAACCACCACTGTAATTTTCATTAAATTACACAAAAATTTGATAAACAATTAGTTAGTATATATAAACACTAAATAATTTTTATTATTTATAAAGACAATATATTAAATATCGTACCTGAAATGCCCAAATAAAATCATACAAATTAATGTTACGTCCAGTCATAAGCCGATCCTCATCAAGCGCCTGATGAAGGCCCTCTATCAGCCTACTATAGGCGATTGTACCAAAGGGGAACTTATTCCACATATCAAGATCCTCTATCAAGACCCACAGATAATCGTCCACCCTAGACCGATCATCAAAGCCGTAGAATAAATCGTAAGCGATGACTATATTAGTCAACTTCAAGATGTCCTCATCGCTTATATCCTCCCCCCGGACCCTTAACATTTGCATAATTTCAACAAATCTTGGCGATATTCCTTTAAAAAGTCGCCACAAGAGACTATCCTCATTTGTTTGCTTCCACTTAAGGACATGTAAGTCAAGATACCCGAACCGGAGTCCTGTCACTAGTAAGAACTCCTGCTTTCCAAACCTATATGGCCTTCCCCCAATCTCAAACCACATCTCATCAGGGCGTGATTAGGATAATCTACTAACTCTCTAGCAAAAATGGTCAGCATAAGGGGAGTAGTCAGCAATTGTTGACCACATTGTTTTATAAAATACGCGATCGAACTCTCTGCTTTAAACCTGTCCAGAAGCTGTCTCTGTGAAAGAAATCCATTTAGATAACCAATAGACTTCATACTATTATGTGTACTCCCATTTGTTCCTTCTGGCACATGTTGTACCGGGTACCTATAATTGAATTGCATCTGTAGGAAGAAAAGCAACAAAATTAAACAAATCAAAAGAACTGACAAAATAAATTGATCGGTTTATGTATATTTACATACACTGACGTCGGTCTGTGATGGCAAACGTAAACCGACTCTGGGCTAAGTTATGTGCAAAAACTGACGTCGGTCTTGATGGCTAACATAAACCGACGTCGGGCTAAGTTGGGCAACGTAAGCCGAATCAGATTATGTTGAAGTATTTGAACCGACGTCGGCTTACGTTACCAATCTAACCCGAATCGACATTTGTTTGTCAACTTAAACCGACGTCGGTCTTCGTTTCCAAACATAAGTCGAATCGGCATTCGTTTTTCAACTTGAACCGACGTCGGCCTATGTTTCCAAACACAAGCCGATCACTCAACCAAACCTGTATTTTCCATTGAATTCTGACCACATCTTAAACAAAATATAACATAACTTGACCCTAACCATCAAATAAAGCTGATCGATTTTTGTTCCGTCAACCTATGCCGACGTCGGTATAAGATATCCAACATAAGCCGATTCGGCTTTTGTTGGTATACGTAAACCAACGTCGGATTATGTTGTCGGACATAACCCAATCGGCTTCTCACAGTATTAAATCTTCTAAACCTGCAATTTCAGTACAAATCCAACCACATCCTAACCAAATGCAACACAATCTCACCATAATCATCCTAACCCAACGTTTAAAAACACAAACCAACTCTACAAAATGGCAAGAAATTCAAAAAGTCACAAAATTATACACGAATCGGCTTACCTTCACCAATGGAGTAGGAGGACGTGCTCGGCGGCGGTTTGTAGTGGTTACAGAGCGACGGCGACGGCGTGAGATGGTCGGCCACTGTGCAAAGTTGGCGTCGGGGTGCGTGGCTTGACAAACATCAGGTTTGGTTTTTTGTCGGGTTGCGTTTGTCACCCATTCTCACCGATCGAGATATCTTATATAGCAAGGGTATTTTCGTAATTTTGCTTTTCCCTTTTTTTTTGAATGTTGAAATTGAGTGGCAATTTCGTAATTTTAGGCCAGGGGCAATTTGGGTATCTTGAGTATAGAATGCAATTCATTTGTTTGGGAGGTTAAAATAGAATTTTTTATAAATATTGGGTATAAATGTATTTTATGTTATTTAGATGGTTATTTTTGGTATTTTTCACTTAATTTTTTATATAGCTCATCTGTGTGGTATATTCATATTTATACCTTTTAATTGTTAGATATTATATGGTTTTTAAAATAATGTGTTTTTGTTATACAAATGATTATTTTAGCATTTTTTAAACTTTCATTAAAAAAATTATGTTTTTAATTATACTTTTAGTAAATTTTGTCAATATTGATTTTTCAACAAACTGTAGGAAGTATCGATTTATCTGACTTTATCAATATTTTCAACATTTTTTTTAAGGTAAAAGGGTTTTTGATCTTAAACTATTATCAATTGCTTTCCTTTGAGCTTTATGTATGCAAATGCTAGAGCATAATTAAGGTTCACACTTTAAACTAGATATCTATAGTTTTTTTTTGTTTTTCTTTTTCTTTTTTAAGGCGAATATCTATATGTTGATTTACCTTTAGTTTTGAACTTATACCAACCTTTATTAATCCATTAAATTGGCTGTGAAAACTGCATTTGTTAGAAAGAAAAGTTAATGGAAAAAGTTAAGATCAAGAATACATAAGCATCCTTCATTAATATAAAATGCACTAATTTTCAAAGAATTAAATGTGATAAAATATGTTCTCTTATCATTTCTCTCTTTACATATGGATGATACGTAATCATTTCCATATCAACCGTCTTATCAATCTCAAATCCAAATTTTATAAAATTAGATCGAAAAATTAGATAAGAGTGTAGGATATATATATATATATGGGTAGGATCAACAGTCCATAAAAATTATATAATTTATTAATCTTTAGATTAAAATGAATTAAATGGTTGAGATGTACTTATATCTTTAAAGAGAGCAGTTCTTCATTCACAGAATCAGTATTCGTGTAGGGTCCACCCTTACGGCGCTAAAGTAACTGATGCTATACTCCCAGGAAAAGCTCGAACGACCTTCAGCAAAAGGGTACCTGTACCCGAAACCAACACAGGTGGGGAATTGATTGATCGAGTCCAATCAATGGGGTCTCAGGTAAGCCCCTTCGTGTCACAAACCAAGTTTTGGCTTTAGGAAGTGCTCCAATGTTTAAAGCAAAAGACTAAGATTACTTTCACCTGGTACTCACTCCTAAAGCAACTCTAAGCAATACCAGCACATTCTCATCATTAATGGGGAGGCCAAGGGCAAACCATAATTAGTTCTGTAGCCCGCATACTTCCCGAGATACTTCTCAAGGAGGGAAGTCTCTTTCTTTTTTTTCTTTTTTCTTTTTTTTTTTAATTTTGATGTTTTACTGTATTTGAGCAAATGAAAAGTTGGAAACAAATGAGTTGTGATTTGTGAATAAGAAAACATGAGAGAGGAAGCCAATATTAAGGGAGAATAAAGAGAAAAACTAATTAATTAATTGATTATTTTATTAATAATGACAGAGAGAAGAAAAAACAAATTTTTTATATTAAATAAGAGAGACGAAAAAACAAAATTTTTTGAACGTATAAATATAAATACAATTAAGGATATAAATGCATATTAGTTATCTATCTCATTTAAATTCAAAAGTCCAAAAAATTGTGTAATTTTTTGGGGCTCTCTCTCTCTCTTTCTATATATATATTGATTTTATCATCAGTATCTCATAACTTTAAAAAGTTAAGATAAATCAATCAAATTCATCCATTGTATTTGAATTAAATAGAAGAGAAAATTTATTTTAAGAAAGAGAAATGTAATAGATAAATTGACTGGTTCGTCCTAACTTTTTAAAGTTAAAAAACAAAAATCACTATATATATAGTGCTTTTAAAATCTTACTTTAAAAAATAAGAACCAACTATTCAAATCCATCAATTATATTTGAATTAAATAGGAGAGAAAAATTATTTTAAGAGAGATAATACAATGAATGAATTTGATGATTGGTCCTTACTTTTTAAAATAAAAATATCCTTATTTTGAAAAAAATATATAGAGAGAGAGAGAGAGAGAGTTGGGTCTAAGATAATTTATTAATGGGTGTTAATGACAATTTAAATTTGTAGTACTTCAACAAAAGTCCATAAGAGAATCCACGCCGTATGACAAGCAATCTAAAATAAATGGACGGCTTGTGGCATTGAAAGTCAATTGAAATGCCAAAAGAGGGAAGATCTGTATCTGGCCTCACTCTCGCAGAATGACTCATCATTCTCGAGTAACTACACTAATTAGTGTAAGCGTGCGTTTGTGATTTTATGTTAATGCCACTCCATCATTAATCAATTCTAACTTTCTTAACACACTCTTTAAGAATAATTTAGACAAATCATTTGCATCAATTCAATAAAATATTCAAAATTGTCCCCCGATGGCCCATCCCCACCGTCCGTTTCTCCGGCCATCACCATGCTTCGTTGGCACATTTGTGCTATAATCACATCAAATTTGTTTACAAGTTTACTTAACAATATAATAAATATAAAATATAGCCACAATACAAACAAACCGAATGTGCAATGAACGAGTTTGGCAACATATGCCAACATATATCCAACCAAACCAACGGTATATAACATGATCAAGGCTAAGAACTGGCCAAGAATAGCAAAATCTTGACAAAAATTTGCTTCCAATACTCTATAATGGACAATCATCCAAAATCAGATTCAACAAACAAACGCCATCAACTTCTGCCTCCTTCCTTCGGACCTTATCCAAAACATACTTCTCTATCTATTGGTTAATAAGTCCATCACTTATCTTATGTCTGACAAAAATTTTGTTCGTAAAATCAACCTACGATCAAAGTCAGCTTCGTGGCTGTTTGTCTGCAAGAAGCGATGGTGTCGCAACGCCGTACTCGAAGGCTTTTCCGGTCAATCCATTCAGTGGTTCAAGATCGCTATTGCTGGCTTGTTGAAACCAGTCATTTCCCCGACTGAGGATATGTATTTTCTGACCGCAAGCGGTAATATTTTTCTTTTTGTTTCCAACACTTATTGCCGTTAATTTGGTTAGAAGGACAGTTAAAATCATCCCTGCAAGCCCACTAGGTCCACGTGGCACTTCTTCGTGGCAAAGATCCGGGATAAAACTAGTGGTTGGGTGGGGGTCCGACCATTTTCAGTTTTTGTTTGCCGAGTTGGTAGAGGATCGGCTAGTCTTGTTCGAGTACAGCTCCAAAACCGACACGTGGCGGCCCATGGAGGCAACAGAAAATTCTACCGGGGAATTGCCACGTGGTGATTGTGTTTTTCTCAATGTGATAAATAGACCCAGTGAAAGTGTTGTAATGGCTGTTAGATTAGAAACTAATGCCCCGATGATCGTAAGACCGAGATTTGACGTGGGAGGAAACAATCGGCAACAAGTAGCCATTGGATTTAGTAACTCCGGAAGCATAACGGATCGGCTACACGTGTACGGTGATGGGCATATGATGATCATAAGATCAGGCAGAGTTGATGATTTGGATGCAAGAGCGAGGAAGTTGATAGGTATAGAGTATGGGGGTTGAGCCAAAACGGTGAGAATTGGGAATACATATGTAGAGTTCCAAGTGACCTAATAAGAAAGATTAGCAAAGCTTATGGGGTGATGATGGGGTGCTTAGAGAAAGCAGATGGGGAGATTAAGCTACTATTAATGTCTAATCATGAGTTTTTATGGCAAATAACTTGGCTATCATATGATATGGAGACCAATTGTTGGACTTGGATTCCTCTTCCTGATTGTAACATGAAGGGCTTGAACATGGCCGGGATTGCCTTCTCTCGTGGCCTCACCCTCTCTTGATTCTAATAATTCATCAAATAGCCACTCAGCCCCATCATTTTGTTATCCAACTTTTGGTTTTTCAGGCTGTGAGAATCGGACACTATAGAATTAACTTCTTTTTTTATTTTCTTGTTTCATTGTTATATTGATTGGTCAAGATATTGATCTCTCATATGATTTGATAAAAAATCAACCTGATCAGATAATTTAATATCTTGTTAAATGAATCTTCCATAATCAAAATATTTCCTGCACAATGAATGAAAAAGAATTAGAAGCTAAAAGACTTAAAATAAATTTTAAAATTACTCAACTATGTTTTACTTTTGGTCAAAGCATTACAAAATCTGGCGGATATAAGTAACTCAAAACATTTATATGCAAGAAATGTGTTTTTCGATAAAGTTAAATTTAGGCCAATAGTAAGTTCCGTGTATTAATAATTTTATAAATTCTAATCATGTATTACTGCACAAACTCTAAAAACTGTAATTTAATAGCAAAAGAAGGAAGTGAGTGTCCCATTTTATATTGGGCCCCTCCTCCTACCTAAAAAGGTTTCAAGCTTGACCCAATTCTATTCTCATGGAAATATAGATGTGCAGGCCCGCAAGGCAAATAGGATTTGGTTTCATATCGCTTGTGATGGGATTGAACACTTAGAACCAACGAAAATAATAAAACATTACATATCCTCCTTTACAGCACAAGATCAAAATCCAATAAATTTTTGCTTCAAAAAAAAAAAGATCCAATAAATTTTTATCTTATAAAAAATTTGATCAAATATACAAGGTGAATTTACATTTATGTTGGGGTGAAACGTAGAATAAAAACTAAAAACTTAGGGAGTAAATAATGTGCTCATAGGAAAGGTTAAATTATAGATAGTGAACATCACTGTCTAGCGCTCGAATCATGTAATGAGCAAATCACAGGTGCCATAACGTGATAGTGTCAGCTAAAGCAACGGCATGGTCACACAAATTACAGATGTCCGTCCCAAACACAACAAGTTCTCTTAAGGAGAATGCTGGTCCCAACTCCGCTAAGGCCCTGTGATACATGGAATGGAATGAGATAAGACTGGTTTAGATGGAATATAATAAAATTAAATGTGATTAAATTAGTACTATATTATATTTGTTGTAGTTAATATTTGATTAGATTGGATTAAATTCGATCAAATTAATTTAATACTTGTATAAATTGAATTTTAAATAAAAATATGAGAAATTAATTATTTAATATTTAACATAAATAAAAAAAATAAAAAAAAAATTAAGTTATAAAAAGTTAAATTTTAAATATGTAAACTTTATAAACTACTAAATAAGGTTATAATTATTAAATATATTTAATATTATAATAATTAGTTAATAATTTAATATATAAAATTAAAAATTAATTTTTTTTTTTTTTATAAAGTTTGAAACCTACATAGCGAGATTTCCAAACGTACTAGTAATAGTGAGATTTAAAGCAAAAGTGGGTCCTCAGACTACAACACTTCACTTGCCAACGCTTAAATTCGTGCATTTTGGGCTTTGAAATTGCAAATGGTCCCTAATTCTATGTTGTCTGCTGGATTGGACCACCTCGCAGCAAGTAGCAACAGCACATCTCATTCGAGGAGCTGCATTTATTATTTATTTCTTACTATCGAATTTTGCTTATATCTATATTGATCATTTTACATCAAACTCCCACAATCTTTGTTTGGTCTTGTTGGGTTATTTAAATGGTCCCGACTTCCATAATTTAATGTTGTGGATCACGCCACCGCACTCATGTGAGATAATTCACATATACATATTAGAAGCTTTTATCATTCTTTTTCTCTTTTTATGGTAAGAAAGAAGGATTAAATTTAGAAAAAAAAAAAATCACACATATCTTATGTTTTTAGGATGAGAGTGAGACTTGAATTCTTAACTTCTTTGAAAATTTTTATCATTATCTTATCAGGTAAATTCATGCTAAAATAAGGTATTGTCAATGATATTAACAATTTGTACTATATGTTGACTGCGCGAGTCCACCGCATACAATTTCATATAAAATACGCTTTGTATTATAAAGATGTGAAGTGATTATTTAAATCGAACTACTTTCATGCAATATTGAATAGTTAATTTCGAAGTCCAATGATAAGTGTTTAGGACTCCAAAATCTCTCTCGCCCACTCTCCCAATGATATGCCTTTAATGGCATGAATGATGCGTAAGCATGTGTGATGATAATAATTAAAAACAAGACATTTGGCAAAAGTATATATGATGGGCTTTTTTTTTTTTTTTTTTTTGAAAAGATATATGATGGGCTATTTTGGAACAAACATTTTGGCTTTCAAAATTATATGTTTGTACCAGAAAGACTGAAGGAATCCTATGCACTGAGAAGAGATTTTGATTGGCCATGAATTCTCAACTGTTTTATTTTTTATTTTTTATTTTTATTTTTTTCCTTCAGTGATTTTCTTCTCTTCTCACTAGTTTTTTTTTTCCATGGTGTAGGGTAGAGCAGAGCCAACCATTGCTTCTCTGTAAAGTTGCTTTATTTTCACTTTGCATTAAATAAGCGTTAGTACATTTTTATCACTTTTTACTCAATAGTTTCGAATTAGAGTGATTTTTATTTTTTTAAGATATTAAACAACTTAAAATCATCCAAAAATTAATAAAAAATAATTTACTTTTAATTAAATATCAAATCATTTAATGATATTTTAAATGTATTATTTCAAATTTATCATTTTCAAATTTTTCCTATAATATTTTATTATTCTTATTTAATTTTAATAGAAAATATATATTATTTTATAATTTCAATTTTATTACAATAATAATTCAACTTAAGACCATTTTATTTATTTTTATTTCAATATATAAATTTACTTTACTTTATTATAATAATTTATTTATGTATATATAATTTTCAAAAAAAAATATTGTATTATAATAATTAATCATATTTTAATTATAAATAAAAATATTATTAATATATACATAAAAGTGTTTTAGTATTTGTAAAATAATTTATTATAATTATTTATATTATATTAAAAAAAGTTACATAGCAACTAATATTATTAATAATTAAAAGAAAAAAAAACTAATAGTAAAATGATATAAATATTAAATTATTATTTTTCAAATAATTCTAACTTTAGAAAAAAAAAAAAACAAGATTACTATACATTCAGAGGTAAGGAAAAAAAACAAACATGTTATTCAGATTTTAAATTTCAGTTATTATTCAGTCTTCAATCTTCAGCAGTATTTTTCAGTCTTCAAACAAAAAAACAAACGATCTTTAAGCATCTCATTTGCGTATTAACAGCTATACAAATCTCGTTATTAACTGGCATGATATTATTATTTTCCACTCCACAAATGAAAAAATAAATAATCAATGGCTTTGGAAAAAAAAATTTTAAAAAAAAAAAAAAGAGAGAGAAAATTCGGCACCTAATATTAAAATTAATGTAAATTTAACTAAACTTTTGAATTGAGTTGTCTTGATGACATCTGTTATGAGTATCACGAAGCCCATGATCAACAAAGTGAGTTCAGGAATATATGAACACATATACAAATTATAATCATTTGTGGTAGGGACGGAACCAGATATTTCAATTTGGGAGGGCCACAGTATATTTATTAAATCATCTAATGGTCTAACCTGTTTCAAATCATTAACATTTATATATCTCAAAATTCTTACAAATGTAAAATATAACATAAAAGTAAAATAAAACCAATTCATAAATTCCAAATTAGAAGATTTGGAATTTTCTATATATAATTTTTTTTTCAAAAAAAAAAAAGGGGGGGGGGGGGGGGGGGGGGGGGGCGCGCCTAAGGTCTTCCTTGGCCTCCATGTAGTTTCGTCCCTGAATTGTGGTCCTTTTTCTTTTTTTCTTTTTTTTAAAAAAAAAATCATTTTAATAGTTCGGTATAATTTTCTAAACTCACGCTAATTTTAGCGTCATAACAAAGAAAAATCACAAAACAAAATATATATCACTTGTCATCTCAAGTATCAAAAGAACATTAACCCAACCCAACCTTGCATTTTATGATTTTAGCAAATATTTGGAGATTTTAAAACTTCCATTCAATTATATATATACCACACATAAATAATTATATCATTAATGTCTCTTAACTTTAAAAAGTTAGGACCAATCAATCAAATTCTTTCATTGCATTTTCTTTCTTAATACAAATTCTCTGTTCTGTTTAATTCAAATGAAATAGATGAATTTAATTTGTTCGTCTTAATTTTTTAAAGTAGTAAAACACTAATACTAGAATTACTCTCTCTCTCTCTCTCTATATATATATATTTATCTCGATTGAATTATGTATACTTTGATTTTTTTTTTTTTTTTGAAATTTATGCATAGTTCACATTATGTTCATATACTAACATTCAAACTTCACATATGCATACCAACTCAAGAGTTAGTAGTATACTTGTTACTTTATATAAGTGAAAAGTTCGAATTTCATCTCTCTTAAATCAAGTAATTGTCTCGTTCCCTTGTCTCATTATAGAACTCTAACCCCAACTTAAAATAAACTTTAAAATAAATTCATATTTACATTACCTCTACATTTTACTAGCATTTAACAAAGTTTTCAATGTCTTTACTTGATAAACTATACTTATTTTAAAATCTTGGAAACAAAATTTGTTTCCACATTATATATATTAATTAAAGTTTTATACAATATAATTGACAGAAATACATTCTCTTAACTCGATTGATATTGTAAATTAAAGTAATGAGAGTTTGATGCTATAACTTTTTTATTTATTATTTTTTTTGAAAATAAAGACCATATATTAAAACCTAGAGAAGATACAAAAGGTGTTGGTATTATACCAAACTCTCTCTTGTGAGGAGTGACAAGGTAGATTGACTACTTTGTGTGCCACCTTATTACTTTTCCTAGAAATGTGGCTGCGCAAGTTATTGCCTGAACTAGAACAAGGTTCTTTGATGTCTTTGACAATACAACTAGCATCAACAAAACCAAAATCTTTAGAGGCGATCAAGGATGCGACGTTGAGACATCAACTTCAGCTTTCCAAATCTTTAGGTTCATTGATTTGACAAGGAGAAGTCCTTCACGAAGAGCTAAGAGTTCGCTGGTCTCTGCCATGAAGTTTCCAAAAGTTTGTTTAGCCCTTACTACCTAGCTGTCACTATTTTATATTACTGCACCCAAACTTATTTTTGAAAGACCAGGGTGAAGTGCTACATCGATGTTCAGTTTTGGATAGTTATCGGGAGAGGGAACCCATGTATGGGGGGTTTGGAGTGTGGTTGAGAGGATTATTAATGAAAGCGTATTTTTTGAATTTTGAAAATCTACAAAACAATCGGCAACCCAGTTAACCAATTCAAGACCATTTTTGGTTTCACCATCATGAATCTTGACATTTCTAGTCCCCCATATACACCACTTGAGGATACAGAAACTACAAAAACCCCTCTTACCTATATGCTGACAGACCTTTCTCAGGATTACTAAAACGAAGGATTTGACATATCTCTAATTAGGGAATTGAAAGGTGTTTGAGACCCTACTTCCCTAACTTTATAGCATTACATCAAGGTATGTGTTGTCATCTTAAAACCTTCATCGAAGATCAGACAACACCAAGTATCTAAAACCTTCCCTCTGAAAAGGTTGGCATTTGTGGGGAGGGCATCGGATTTGCTTCTCCAAGTTAAAATCTTTGTTTTAGGAGGGATGTCTGTACTTCAAAATTGTCGCCACTAGCGTTAAGATGCAAAGTTATTGGAAGATGAGTAAGGAGTGTCGAGTTAAATAGCTAATCAATAGCCACCTTTAACAATGTATTAGCCTCGCTTCTCCTAGTGTCATTACCAAACATCTTCAGAGTCTTTTATAATAAGGGAAATGGAAAGAATAATGTCCCTTGCAATCTTAAAGAAGGCATGGTTGATCTTCTTTATGCCCCAATAACGAAGCTGCTTGTTAATGAATCTCTAATTATGACATGTAAATCACCCCTCTAAATGATAGACTTGAAGAAAGTAGAAGGGGAGTCATGGATTGTTGAATGCACTAGTCGATGCTCCATTCCTAATCCTTTTCCTCAAGCCTTGAATAAGGAGATTTCTACCCTAAAATATGCTTTGTCAAACATGAGAAGCCCCTAGTTTTGCCACAACATTTAGTAAGGTCGAATTCTTAAATATTTAGCTTTAAGGATGGATGTGGCAAGCACATTTTGGTTCATCAAGATCTTTCAAATTTGCTTTGTTAAGAGGGCTTAATTGAAATGGAGATATCTTTAAATTTGAAACCTCCACAAGCTTTTGGAAGGCATGGTGTCCTCCAATTGGTCCAGTTGATTTTCCTTTTTTTTCCATTGGTTCACTACCAAAATTTAGAGCAAAAAGAGTCTAACTCTTTGCAAAGATTTGATGGAAGTTTGACAAGGCTCATAAAGTAGGTAGGAATGACTTAGGCGACTACCTTAAGGAGAATTTCTTTTCCTCTAGTAGACAACATGTTATTCTTCAAAGCTCTAATTCTTTTCTATACTTTTTCTTTGATAACTGCGAAGGTAGCCCTCTTATTTTGACCAACAAGAGAATATGAACCAAGATATTTCTCATGAGAGGCACCGGAGTTCAACTTGGATGATGTAGTATATCTTGTTTGAGATGGATGTTAACATTGGGGCTTCAAGAGATACTTGACTTGTGAATGTTTATCTGTCTTAATCCCTTCTTGTAAATCTTTAGGATGTCCTAAAGCTTGTTGCAATTGTCAATGGAGGCTATATTGAATATGATGTTATCATCTGCAAAGAAGAAATGACTGACTCTAGGACCTCTATAACAACATTTGACACCCAAATTCCTGCTAGTACCTTTAGTGACTGTGATAAGCTTAGAAAAAGCCTCTGCACAGATAATGAAAATGCATGGGGATAATAGCCAGTCTTGCCTTAATCCTCTAGATGGGAAAATTGAGTCAACTCTTTTTCCGTTGAGAATGAACAAGAGATAAATTGTTGAGATGCAATCCATGAAGAGGCTAATCCAAATTTGTGGGAAGTTCATCTTCCTCAGTATCTCTTTGATGAAATTTTAGTTTACTCGATTGTAGGTTTTGCTCATGTCAAGCTTTAGTGCCATTAGACTGTTTGATACTGTAACTTTTTATGGTCATAATTTTAGATACATGGGGGTGAATCTTGCCATGCAACTTAATATGTGCAGTAAAGTGGTTTTACAAATAGTTTGTGTCTTTACTCTCGATAACTATAAAAGTAAGTTCACAAAATACAAAGTCATAACCACTATTTTATTATGTAGACAGATGTTTAGTTTTAACAATTGACTCGTTGGACTATTAAACTGATATCTCAAGCACGAGGCTTAACATTTCTGTGTGCACACAGAATCTAGAGAACCGCTTCTCCATTAAAAAGTTGGTCAAATTTTAATTTTTTAATATTTAATATTTTGAATAGCATTTCTCTCCTTTACGGCTCTACTTGTCATTCTATTTAAATAAGTGTTTCTTTGTTTTGGTTCTAATAAATCATCAAGTTGCATGTATCGAAATAAATCATCAAATAAATGACAATGACCTAAATAAAGAGTACCAGGCCCGATCATTGTGGTCCATCTACCTCTTAATCAAGTTAACCTAAATTAGATTTGTAACTATTTCATTTCCTTCTCTTTGGCAGTCGAGCCACGACTCCTATCTTCCTCCATGGCTGGTGAAAAACATCTCTCTTCTCCTTCATCATCGACAGTCGTAACTTTTTCTGTCTTTCATCTCCTTAACTATCGTTAAACTTGTGATTTTTTCTCTAAGCTTAACCGTTGCTAACCTGTTGCAATCATCCTCTATTTTCCTTGGCCGTCGACTTGCGACTTTTATCGAACTACCATGGCTACCGAACCTAAAACTTTCTTCTTCTCCATTTTCATGGACGATTGTACCTATGAACATCTTCTCCAAGCTTAACCAGCGCTAACTGCAACTCCTCTCTTCTCTTTTGGCGACAACGCTACTTGAAGTTCCATCACTAGTTGCCTAGAAACCTCGATTTGGGGGTTCTCAAATCGCCAGACGACTGCCGAGCGACTAATCCACAAGAACTCAATGCTAGGCACCGAGTTTTTAAACAATGGTTAGTAGTGACTTGAAATAAATTTACTTGGCAATGAATTAAAATAATGTCCATATTTTGATACACTCAATATTCAACATAGAGTAAAAAGTTGAAATTTTTTTTATTTTTTTTGGATATATTTAGTTAATTCAAATTTCAAAAAGTCTCATTGTATTTATTCAAACTTCCAAACATTTTATTAAATTCTATGTATATCTAATTTAGATATTTAAAACTTTCAAATAAATTTATATGTATTTCTTGTTTGAAAAAAAAAAAAATAGTTACAGTCGAAAATAATGTCCATATTTTGATACACTCAATATTCAACATAGAGTAAAAAGTTGAAATTTTATTTTATTTTTTTTGGATATATTTAGTTAATTCAAATTTCAAAAAGTCTCATTGTATTTATTCAAACTTCCAAACATTTTATTAAATTCTATGTATATCTAATTTAGATATTTAAAACTTTCAAATAAATTTATATGTATTTCTTGTTTGAAAAAAAAAAAATAGTTACAGTCGAAAAATTATCTACTTTGCCGAAATTGCTTAACTATTTGATAGATTTCAAAATGAGATATGTTAGTACAAACGGTCGAAACAAATATTGTTCTTCCCCATAAATTTCATTCATAATGTTAATAAAATCTAATGGAATATGTGGACTTAGTAAACTTCACCAAAAGGTATCGACTAAAAAATGATCCAACCAAACCTAATGAACCTTAGAGTGAATACACTCCCATAGATTAACTGATTGGAATAATTTAAATTGTCTGTTTTCGACTGAAATCTGATTAGAGCATTCATTTTGTTAAAAGGTCATTTTCATGTTAACTTAAAAAGCTATATCATACACCTATTTGTTACGGAGTCGCATTATTACATGTATATTATATGCTTCTTTGTCTTGATCTGAGTATTAAATTACAAGGAATCCTTATCAAATAAAAGCAATGGATCGATTGAGATATATATAATACATTGAATCCTACGTTAATTTCAAATCTACTCCTGAACCTTAAAAAAAAAGGGATAGACATATTTATATTCAATTATACTTTAAAATAAATTAATAAACCTCACTAACATTAATCTTTTACAAATATTTGATTGAAAAATTAAAACATAGTTCGAAGTAAATTAAAAATAGTTTGCAAACTGATGATCTCCTCCTTCAATGAGAGCGACTTACATAGATTTTCGATTTCCTCCATTGATTCATCCTCGTCTTAACAACAGAACATGTCCTAGATGTTTCTACCTTGCTCACGATCTTGATGAGAGAAACAAAAACCCTAACTTTTCACTAGTCTCCTCTCAAAAGGAGAGACACTCTGCCCCAAGGCCTATCTACTCCATTGTTGTTCTTCCCAAGAGAGAGAGACTACGATGAGACACTATAGATATGCATCGTGATGGCAGACCCAGAAATTTTGTAAAGTGGGGGAGGGGCACATGAATAATGCAATAAATATATCGAAAATTAAAATTATATTAAATATATAATATTTTTATGTAAACTGAAGTTTGATAACATAGTATTGTTTATATAAAATGAAACATACATCATACTTAAACAAAGTGAGTACTTTTATGTTTAAAGATTTTAACAAAATCATTAAAATAACTTAAAATTAAAAAAATAACATAAACTATATAAGGTTATAATTTTAATTAATTATGCAAAGTAAAACTATAAAGCAACATGACAATGTATGAATAATTCCAAAAATCCCCTGACTTTTGATAGATTATATATTTTTTCCCATATAGTTTTGTTTTTATCCAAAATATCATCGACTTTTAAGTAAACATCCAAAATACTTCCTGGAGGTATATGAAAGGATGATAATACATCTGACAGTAACAGATTCCGTTAGGCAGATAAGGTTGACCGTTTGACTCTAAGACAAAAGCGAAAATGCAAAGAAAATTAAAATATATATATTAATCAAAATATGAAAATTCAAAATAAATAAATAATATTAAATATAAAAATATAAAAACATAAAAATATTTTTATTTAAAAATTAAAAAATTAAAAAATATTGAATAAAATTCAAAAGTTTTTTTCCTATCACTCAATTCTCTCTCTCTAACCTCACCAATCTCTATCTCTCTTTCTTTAACCCACCACCCTACTCTACCACTCTCTTTTTACACCTCATCTTCTTTTTTTTTTTTTTGTGTCGCTAGCCGCCACCTCTACCATACATCCACCACCTCCCCACACCGACTCCTCTCCATCTCAGTCTGTCTTCGATGCTACTGCCACATCCTCTCTTCTCCTCTTTCTTTTTTTATTTAGGTTCGAACCCAGTTAAGGGACCCAGATGAGGGCTTCATCTGGGTTCGAACCTAGATGAAACCTTATCTGCGTTTGAACCTAATTGAGGGTTCAAAACCCTAGTTGAAACCCAGATGATGACCCTCATCGGGTCCCTCCACTGGATTCCAACTCAAATGAGGTTTCATCTAGTTTCAAACCCAAATGAATCCAAATGTAGCTGAACCTTCAACTGGGTTTGAACCTAGATAAACCCAGTTGAAAGTTTGATGTTTGATGATGATTTTTTGTTTTTTATTTTTGATGATTTTGGGTTTAGATGATTTTTTTGGGTTTCCAGGTATACTTGATTATGTTTGGTGATTTTTTTTTTTCTCATTCTTTGTGGGTTTATTGATTTATTATTGTTCATATATGGTATTTGATTGTGATGGTTGTGGGTTGTTCATTGCTGGTGGCAAGTCTAAAGGTTGATGATGATGATGTAATGGCTAGTGAAGATCCATATTGGATCTCCACCGTCCATCCAATTTGGATGGATGGTGGAGATCCAATCTAGATCTTCATTTTTTTTTATTTTTTTAAATTTTAAATTTTTATTAGTTATAATTTTTATTTTAAAATATTATTTTAAATTATTTTATTTTTTAAATAAATTTTTGAGGGTTAAAAATGTCTTTTTACTTATAGTCCAATTTTTTTTGCTGATTTTGTAACATATGAAGGATTTTTAATAAAAATAAAATCACATGAGAGAAAATTGATATTTTATCAAAAGTAAGATATTTTTTTAGGATTTTTTCATTTTAATGCAATAACATAAATTTAAGATTTTAAGATTCATTAATGAATTATAATTTAAATAAAAATTATTAAAATAAACGGCTTTAAAAATAATAAATTTAGTATGCTAATTTAGTAAGTAATAAGATAATAAGTGAAGATGAAGAGATATCAAATGGAGATGAAGAGAAAAACAAAAAAATTGTTAATCCAGCAAACAAAAACAGTAAAAAGCTGGCAATAACAAAAACAGAAAATAAAAAAGCAAAACAATAACATCCAAACTTTTTAGTACTGAGGAAGTTAGGAACAGCTTTCTACAACTCAAATTAAATAAGCACGAATGCAAAACTTCAAATTTTTTCAATATTTCAACGGAAGCACATAACACACCTGGTCCTACAGTGGGTCCCCGCCTACTGATTATACGAGGAACTGTAGTATTGTGAAACATAGGATGATAGAAATTAATTTATTTTTTTTTAATTTTGCATAGGAATATGTCTCTTTTTGAAAAATTAGGAATATATAATTTAATAGTTAAAATAGATAATAAAAAAGAAAAAGGAAAATGATACTGTTAGAACATTCAGTAATAGAATAATTTGAAATAAGGATAGTTTTAGTGAGAGTCAGAATTCTTTCCTAGGGGATATATAGTATGAAAAATAATGAATTTATATGATTATTATATATATTTATATTTTTATCTGTCATGCATCACTTAAAAGTAAACTAGAAAAAGTAAAAATAAAAAAAGGTTGGAAAGTATATCTGCCCTTTAACAAGAAGTAGTAATAAGAAACGGGGAACAGGTGGTAATCATGTAGCAAAAAAAAAAAAAAAGTAGCAGAGATAAAATGGATTCGATGGCATAGATAGTAGCTTGGTACATGTCATCCCACTCTCTCCCTCTCTCTCTCTCTTTTTGAAGACCTAAAACCTTCCCTCCCTTTCACTTTTTTCACTCTCTCTCTCTCTCTCTCTCAAAAGAAACACAAGGGCACTCACAGATTCCGCCATCATTCATACGATGAAATCTTGCAAGTAAACCTACTCCGCATCCGAAAATCTGAAACAGAATCATCCAAACACGTCAGATTCTTCCAAAACACTAAACTATGGTACTGTACGAGTCGTCCACGCCAGCCGCTACTGGAAGCAGCAGTAGTAGGGGTAGCTCATCCTCCTCCGCTACCAAGCCACCTGCCGACATCGACGGCTTGCTGGCGGGTGCAGGCTACAGGGTCAGATCCTCTGAGCTACGTCAGGTGGCTCACCGACTTGAACGCCTCGAAACCGTCATGGTTAACGCTCCTGCCGATGTCTCTCTAATCGCCTCCGACACCGTCCACTACAATCCCTCCGATCTCGCCTCCTGGGTCGACTCTCTCTTGTCTGAATTCAACCAGCCGCCCCTCCCTCTACCGTCCGATCTACCAGACTTTCCGGATGGAAATCCCACGGTTCTTAATTACAACTATTTGACGGGCGAAAGGGTTAGTCAGCAGCAATTGACGGTTGTTACTGCCATGGAAGAGGATTCCGGTATAAGGTTGGTCCATATGCTGATGACGTGTGCTGAGTTGGTGCAACGTGGCGAGCTTCCACTGGCCAGTTCGATTGTTGAAGATATGAAAGGCTTGTTAACTCATGTCAATACTGGTTGCGGCATCGGCAAAGTCGCCGGTTACTTCATCGACGCGCTTAGCCGCCGGATTCTCGGAGTTGGCGGCTCCATCTGCGGCTCAGCTTACGAAAACGAGATTTTGTATCATCACTTCTACGAGGCTTGCCCTTATTTGAAATTCGCTCACTTTACAGCTAATCAGGCTATCTTAGAAGCATTCGACGGTCACGATTGTGTCCACGTTGTCGATTTCAATTTGATGCATGGACTGCAATGGCCGGCTTTGATACAGGCGCTGGCCCTGCGTCCAGGTGGCCCTCCTCTGCTACGGTTGACCGGCATTGGGCCACCATCACCGGACGGACGCGACTCGCTCCGCGAAATCGGGTTAAGACTGGCGGAGTTGGCTCGGTCTGTGAATATAAGGTTCGCTTTTCGTGGAGTGGCGGCTTCGCGTTTGGAGGATGTGAAGCCGTGGATGCTTCAGGTTAGCCCCAAAGAAGCGTTGGCGGTCAACTCAATCATGCAGCTGCACAAATTACTGGGTTCCGACTCAAACCGAAATTCAGCGATGGAGATGGTTTTGGGTTGGATCCGGAACTTGAACCCGAAGGTCATGACAGTAGCGGAGCAAGAAACGAACCATAACCAACCGGAATTCTTGGACCGGTTCACAACTGCCTTGCACTACTACTCAACCATGTTCGACTCACTGGAGGGCTGTTCGCTTCAGCCGGAGAAGGCTTTAGCCGAGATTTACATACAGAGAGAAATAGTGAACGTAGTCTGTTGTGAAGGGTCGGCGCGTGTAGAGAGGCACGAGCCACTGGCTAAATGGAGAGCCAGGCTTGGAGCAGCTGGCTTCAGGTCATTGCCTCTGGGTTCGAATGCTTTTAGGCAAGCCAGTATGCTGTTGACTCTCTTCTCAGCTGAGGGTTACTCTGTTGAGGAAAATGACGGTTGTTTGACTCTCGGCTGGCATAGCCGTCCTCTAATTGCGGCTTCGGCTTGGCAAGCCCTACCGGACCATGCCATCAATCATCACAGTAACAATAATATTTTGTAAATTTCACTCTTCTTTTTTTTTTTTTTTTTTGGGTTTGAATGAATCTTTCACTTGAGGAAATATATGTAGTGTTGTTACTATTTAGTATGATCAAATTAAAAAACCATGCATTTAGTTAATTAATTAGTGCGAATTCTTATGAAAATGTAGCAAGTTTTGAGATTCTATATCACTCACGATTCACAATACTTTATAAATGTTTCCCATATCGTATACTTCCTGTAGTTATTGGGAAGAAGAAGGAAAAAGCCTTTTGTTGATCCTAAAGCTTAGCATGCATTAGGTCAAGAGCTGACCGGCCTCAAAATATTCCTTGTACATATAAAATTATAATGTTTACTAAAATGTCATTTATGTGTAGACAAAGGAAAATTAGATCAGAATAATGTATAATAATTAATTATCCAGAATATGCAAATGTAGAAATGGCCGTAGCCTGAAAGTGGCCGTCACTCTAACGTACTATTGATCATATAATTGACGAAGGCTACAATGGAGGTGCACTATAGTTTCCAGTTACACACTTTGGTTGAGTCTTGTAGTTCTCAGATTCTGTCTATTCGGGATGCGAATCCTGGTTGCGCCCAAACACTAGCCCTTTTCTACCCAACAACCAAGTACATTCGTTTATTCTTTACAGGAGATTAACAACCGTAACTACTGCATCTGAATGGGGCCATTGGGCAAGGACATTGAAATTGGCTAATCATTATTCATTTTGACAATATTTAAAACGTTTTGGATAGAATTTCTTTTCTCTCGATGTTGTGAACTGTGAAGAATTTGTGGAATGGTTGCATGTGAGTTTCTGGCAGGCAGAAAACGGTAGCAGGAACCCTCGCCGTAATTATAATGCAGCAGTGGGCAGAGAGGAAGAGAGCACATCGAGAGTCGGCACATGACCACGAGAGACCTGTCGACCACTCTGATACTGTCTATAGTGCTTGTCCCCCTACTGTTTTTCAACTAACTTTTAAAGATTTGTCACCTACAAACGCTTTATGCTTCTGCCTTCTGCATTGCATCATGTCATTGCAATATGATATCGATGGTCGATCAGATATACTCCATGTCACGTATCATGATACAAATACAGGACTTCTATCGCAACGACACGGAAACTTCTCATGTTGCCAGTAAACATCAATCTCAGTCAACACGTTACCTGATTGTCAAAATTAGCTTTTTATTTTTTATTTTTATAAAATTAATATCTTTGTTTACAGTAAGAATTTATTTTTTTAAGTAATTATTGAATTTGAAAACAGTTTTAAGATCACATTTTTAAAACAATATAATTTACAAAACGTGCTAGTTCTTAATCTCAAATATATATTAGTTTTATTCTTAAAAATTTGTCTCAGAATATGTTACCACACACACATATATGTAATGATGGATTATTTTTTTTATTTGAATTATGACTAATATAATGATATATTAAAATTAAGTCATAAAAACATCAAAATATTTTATTTTTTATTAAAAAAAGTACAATAACTAAAATTTAAATCACAAGAATTCTACAAGATTATTAACTAAAGATCCATTATCAATTAAAATAAGTAATAATAAATACTTGATTTAATTCTAAGATAATTTAATAACCAAAGATTAAAAAAATAAAATACTTCATTTTCACATTTGATCATAAGTTACAACCAACAAAATTTTTAATAAACAATATATTATATAGTTGAATTTTTGTTCACTCTAAATTATACATTATAATACAAAAGTTGAGCACATATTTTAAAATATAAAGAAATTTGTTTTGAAAAAAGAAAAATCAATATATAAGGTGTTTTAATAAATTCGATAAAAAATAATTTTATACTTTATAACAAGATTTTTAAAAATTTCTTAAAATTGAATTTTTAAAATTTGATAGCCTATAAGAATTTATTTTTTAAAAGTAATTCTTGAATTTGACAACAGTTTTGAGATTATATTTTTAAAACAATATAATTTACAAAAACGTCCTAGTTCTTAATCTCAAATATATATTAGTTTTGTTCTTAAAAATTTGTGTCAGAATATGTTACCACTTACCAGGTACAATTTCAAATCTTTAAAAACATATAAGATTTAAAAATAAATAATAAAATAAAAAAAAACATATCAGATTTTATAGTTGAAAAAGAATATAGAAGCATTTAAAAGTGACGACTTTTCCTTTTTTAAGATTCTCACAGTTTCACGTGGGTTTCCCTTTGATTAAGATCTCTTGATTAAACAGAGTGGGCCATTAGTGGACCAATGTCAGCAAGTGGCATGTTCACGTGTCACATCGGATGCCACGTGGCGATAGCGATGTAACCTATCGCTCTCAGTGTCCCGGTTCAATTTGTGGTGAAGTGAAGGTGACCTCTCTTTAAATTAAAGGATCCACCATTAAAATGAACCATCAATCCCAAAGGTCCCACTAGCTACTAGGAGCGTATGTGGTCCGTTCACCACGTCTACGTACATGCCACAGAATTTGATGTTAATGCCAAGCTACACATCATCAGATTTCTAATATTGTGTCTTTTTCATTATGCACATTTTCGATCGAGTCCTTTTCCATCTCTCAAATCGTGAGAGAAAGGGAAGAAAATCCTCTCGTATGACTATATTATATTATACGAATAATTTTATATAATTTAAAATAAATTTATTTCAAATGATATGAGTATGACAATCGATATATCATTATTATATTATCTATATTATCATTTTAATGACGAATTATAACAAATGACGAATCATTTGTTATAATATTTTTAATTTTTAACAATTTAAATTATTAAAATTACATTCTTAAAGGTAATAGTGTAAAAAGAATAATAATAATTTAGAGTGAGGTGATTATTGTAGAGAGGGGAGAGAGGTCAGTGCCCTAGAGCGAGAAATTCTTCTGGGATTTGTATTGGGGCCAATGATGGGGATATCGTGCTTATGAGTTATGAGGGATTGTGAAGAGAGTTTATTGAGAGTTTTCATGTATTGTTGATTTTGTTTTTTACATAGTGAAAACAAACATTATTTTCCTACGGACATTAGGTATATTATCAAACTATGTATATCATCATGTGTTGTTTTTCCTTGTTTGTTTAATCCTTCAGTTGCGTGTTTGATTGTTACTTTAATTAGCATTTGTTGCTTCTTGCTTAAAGGTTCAGGATTTATATTACTACACTTATTTATTAGAAATTGGTATTGGTATTGAATTAAGGATGATGCCTAGACTACGAGTGTTTCAAACGAAGATTTGATATGGTAAAATTTGTGTTAATTCTCTGATCTGAGTGCTATAAAATTTTATATATAAAACAAACCTAAAGTTAAGTCATGTTTACACAACTCTAGATCATTTGCAAGGTAGATGAAGAAGACATTAATATGGAGTAAGAAGATCAAGTATCCTTAAGAAGATGAGCGATTGAAGATAGGAAGATAATTAAGTTGTCAATCTAAGTGATGATAAAATTAAGAGATTCTGTGAATGATAAAGAATTATGATGATGACAAGACCGAATGAGAAGAATCTTCACACACTATAAAGTTGAATTTGAGAAGATTTCTATATATAAATGAAACTTTAATACTGACCACAAGTGACAGGACCCTCTTCAACTTCTTGACTCTTGAGAACAAGGGTGTCTAGTAATATGCTGAAAAAAATCTTTAAAAAAAAAAAAAAGTTTCAAGGACAAGGAGAAAGGTTTGATAAGCCTTGTAATTCATAGGGTGCTTTATTAATTTCCAAAGATTTCCACCATGAAATCCATAAAAATACCACTTCTAAAGCCACCATTGATAAAGACACTCCCTCAAATGGATTAGCAAGGTGGTAACCATCAATCCCTAATAGTGGCCAATAACCTAGTTAAACCCAACTTACATATTATGAAAACTCAAGAAAAACCTTTCGAACTTTGCATTTGGTAGTAGACTGTGATTGAAAAACACCTTTGCATATAACCGTTGGGTTCATTGCAAGAATAGCATAATTAGTGTACTTTCCTGATATTCAAATATGATTCCATATGGTTAGCCTTCAAATTTTTCAAAACCTTCTTCGTCCCATGATATATTGCTTCCCATGATATATTGCTTGTAGAAAGAACCGAAAACCTATCCAATACTTCATTCTACAATATCTTAAGACTGATTGGAAGATTTGATTTGATGGTGGTCCTTATAACTAATACAGTTACCAGATCTAGCTAGGTTGCTTCTTTATTTACTACCATCCTCACACACATATTGTGACACCCTCTAATACTCTTTATTATGAAGGTTACACCATTTGGTGGCCTTGAAGAATGTAGTCTTCAATCACATGCTTCTTTTTGCAGGCTGTAATGTATAGACATCAGTCACTCTTTGTTTTCGTCAACTCAAAGCCCTTTTAAATAGGATACCTTTTGATAACATTTCTAATTTCTTTGTTATTCCCGAAGACATCCCTTTCTCTCAATGATATGGACTCATCTAGATTAAAAGTCCATTGATGCTGCCTGCAATTAATACGTCGCCATTTTAGTCAATCCGTTGCCATCCTCATCTGATGAAAAAATCGTTACCATATGTTCACCTTCTACGGTTTCGTTTAGTACAACTTCTTCAAGTATATCTTTTAAAAGTAGATCTTTTAAAATAGATCTTTTGGAAAAAAGTTGTTAGTTGTTTAGTTGTCAATTAAAAAAAGTTCTTTTAAATTATAGGTTGTTTGGTTAAATTATTTTAAAATACTTTTATTATTAATTTACCAAAAATGACATTAAAAGAGGAATAGTACATTCATTTTAGAAATATAATTGTTTCAACCTTAACCATAAAAGAAATTAATCAATCTTAGTAGTAATAAAAATTTTATTTGTTCCCTATCATTTTTCACTCTTAATTTAATTAGCCTTAAGAAATAAAAATGTGATATTTTTACTCTTTTTTTTTTTATCTATTTTATGGTTTTCATAAAGTTCACTTATATCTACGTCCAACCTGTGGGCTCATTTGGTTTCTCTCCATTTTTTCCAAAAGAAATAAAAGATTTTGTTTTTTTTTTTTTTCACTTGTATACAATTGCAGTATATATATATATATATATATATCATAAACAATAACAAAATCAATTACAATATATATACATATATAATATATATATATAAATGAACCAATAACAAAACCAATTGCAATATATATATAACCAATAATTAAAAATTATATTATCAACCAAAACCAATTAAAAAAAACACACAAAATATAAAAACTTATTGGTTAAAGAAGAGTTTTCATATGTTTTTATAAAATAAAAAGTAAATGAAAGTAGAGACTATGTGTTTATATTTATAAAAAAGTGTAATAGGGTTATATATATATATATATATTATATATATATGGACCATACCAAAAAAAAAAAAAAATTGCATTATTAGCCAAAATCAATTGAAAATTTTTTTTAAAAAAAAAAACCACAAAATATAGAAAACTTATTGATTAAAGAGAAATTCACATATGTTTTTATGAAATAAAAAGTGAATGAAAGTGGAGGTTATGTTTTTGTATTTATAAAGAAAGTGTAATAGGGTTATAAGACATAGAAATATTAATAAAATAAAATAGGGATAATTAGACATTTTAATTTTTTATAAAAAAAAAAAAAAAAAACTCAAAAAAATCTATTTGGAAAAAGCTCAAAAATTGAGCTTCTTCAAATAAACATTTTTCAATTTTTTAATTCTCCCAAAGCTCTACTGGAATGTCAACCAAACGACGTAAAAAAAAAATCAAGTAAAGCTTTTAACATTAAAAAAATTTTTAACCAGTAGATAAGTTGTACCAAACGTACACTACATTATAATGTCCCTCATCTATTCAATCATCTCAAAATCTTCATCTTATTCTATTATACTTATACCATCTGACCCGGTGTCATTCTCTTCATATGTCTCATAATCCCTATCATCCTCATCTGACCCATTATCATTATCTTCAAAAAAATGTTTTGTTATCTACTTTCTGTTCTAGTTCATCTAATGATTCAGAGGATGTATTAAGTATAAGGTGGAAGTACCCATACCGATAACCTAGAGGGGGGAGGGGTGAACATATGTTTCAATTTTGTAGATTCATACCAAAGTTATTGTACAGCATAAGAATAAATTAAAATAGAGAGAGAGAGAGAGAGAGAGAGAGAGAGAGAGAGACAAAAATTTTATATGAAAACCCAAAGGTAAAAACCACGGGACTAGAACTCTTTTAAGCCATTTTTAACGAAATCCAACTATTAAAAGATGGATTATAAGTTTCACTCTTAGCTTCACATAACCTAGAAACCTAATCTCTATTTAACTAATAGTCCTCGATTTTCACAAACCTAAAACAACAACTTCATCTATTTTCTAAATTTGCTACGTTTCTCTTCGAATCCGCCTTCTTGTCTGGTCACACAAGCCTAACGAATGCTTCCTACAATCTCTCTAAGAATCAGGGCCTCAATCAATCTTGAATCAATGATGATTAATGCACACACGTAGAATTAATATTAAATGATGCATACAATACATATAGAATATTAGATCAAAACACTCTATGTGAGCCTAGATACAATAAGCACTATATTCTAAAAATCTAGGCTCAAAGCAATAACTCTTATATAAAGCTCTCACAAAAAATAAGAAATCAAAACACAAAGAGTTGTCATGAATTTAATAAACTACTAACCCTTATTTATAGTATTGTCTATCAGAATTAGAAACAAATTAAAACCTTGACAACTTAAGACTTCTAATTGAATTTGGTCTAGACATAAAATTCAACTAAAAAGATAGTATTGAAAAGTTTTAATTAAAGCCATACATGAATTGCAATCAGCTAAAGAACTCTAAGAATTCTAAAAACTCTCCCATGAATGAACTATTGGTTCAATAAGACAAAGCTCTAAGAATTTTAAAGTTCATGCATTGAATAATTCATTATTTAAATTGACATTTTTTACCTTCCTAAATCAACATTAGAAGTCAACATATTTTGGAGAAAACGGTAGGTAAAAATATGAAAGACAGATAGGGAACAAAAAAAAAAAAAAAAATCACGTGTGGAAGGACCTAGCCATTATTAAAACAGCCACCCAGTGGTCAATGATTGCTAGGCAACCACTCAAGCGACCAGCTAGTGGTCATGGTAGTGTGCTAACTGTTATTATCGTTGGGTCACCGCCCTAACAATGGCTCAATGGTTAACATTGCTGTTCGTTCTCCAACCTTTGTGCTCAATGGTTTTGTCCATAGTTTGATTTCCTATTGAATTAAGGTTTTTTTTTTTTTTTTTACCTATGGTTTGCTAACACCTAGGGCTTCATTTTTGCATGAAATATCTATTTTCAAAAAATTCTAAAGAAGAACCAAATTGTCCTAGTAGTAGACTATTAGAATTAAACTTCTAGAAAATTTTTAGCAAATAAGTTTACTAAGATGTAAATGTAATCATATGGGTTCAAAACTAAATGGAAACACTCTTAATACATGAAATACAAGTAAATAAACGTTAAAACATATTAAATCAAGATTGATCTATATCAAATGAGCACTTGTATCTTGGAACCTTACTAACTATCTCAAATCACATTGTCTTGACTGCTCACTCTTCAATCTTCTTGATAAATCTTCAACAAATCATCCCATTACCTAAAAAGATAAAGAGTACATGTAATGAGCACTTTGACACAAAATAAGCCAACTTCAAAATATGGACATTACAGAATGTCACCCAAATGAAAAAAAAAACTTAAAAAAAAAAAAAAAAAAAAATGTATATGTCATCACCAACAATTAACAATGCTAAGAAACAAAACTTGCCACACTTTCTTTTTCTTCATTGGTCACAAATCGATGAAGTTGGTGGGGTTTAGGGTAAGCGACTTCTTTAATTTTTGATAGGGGTACATTGGTCATTTTAGTTGTCGTTTTAATTAATTTGTTTGTTGATTTTTTTTTTTTAATGTTTGATTCTTTAGTATGCCCCCATGTGTACCATCACTAGACATGGGTATGTATTGTCCAAAACAACCTTACTACCGTTTGGTTTGATCAACTGATTGACCACAATCCATAGGAATCCATTTGATGAATTTTTTAAAACTTTAAAGTTGACGAGACTATAAAACAACTCGCATTTAAAAGAGTTAAGTTTTTCAAAAGAGTTAAATAAACAAAACCCTCTTAAAGTTAAGCTTAATACACATGCATAAACATTTACGTTTTTATAACATCAAACCCCCCATTTAACAATCAACTGTTGTTAAATGTGACGTTTGAGCAATTTTTTCGATAAAATGACCAAAATGCTCTTAATTTAATAATTTTTATTTTTTTAAAGTAAATTAAAAAACTTTAAAATAAATTACATAATTTTTTAATCAAATCTCCACCGTCCATGATTGATAGTAGAGGTCAATTTGAAAATAAATAAATAAAAATTATAAAATTAAATGAAAAACTTTTTTCAACATATCTTTATTGTCTATCTAAAGATGAATGATAAAGATTAATATAAAAAAATAAATAATTAAATTCAAAATGAAGAACAATGTTACCAATAATGAAGAATAGTGTTCTTCATTATTTAACAACCTAGAAATTTTTTTTTTTTAAAAAAAAAACAATAGGATTGAATATCTGGATTTTGAACCCAGCTCTTCATTTTTAAGTTGAAGATTTCATCAATAGAACAACCGGTTATTCATCAAAAAAAAAAAAAAAAGACCCTTCATCAACGCTTCAAAACTTTTCAAATCCTAAAGACCCTGACTCTACCTATCGACATCAGCCTTTCATCATCAACATCGATTAATCATCATCAACACAAAAAAATTGAAAAAAAAAAATTATTTGACAGGTTGTGTTTTGTTTGAGAACATCGATCAAAACCAAAATAGCCAGAAAATCCCTAAATTTTCATTCACAAAATCCCTAGAATTTCACCCTTAGAAAATTAAAAAAAAAAAAAAAAATGTGAAACCCAGATCTTCAATGAGTTTCGATCTAGACTTTCTAGAAAACAAAAAGAAAAACCTAAGATTAGCGGACTCGACGCTATGAACCTTTTCCATTGGTGGTTCTTGATAGCCATTTCTGGGTTTCCAATCTCCATCGCTAAGTTTCAAAACCCATTTTTGGGTTTCCAAACTAGCAATGAAGGCTGATCGACGATAGAGGTTGAGTCGAGAGAGGGAGGTTGATTGGCGATGGAGGTTGAGTAGAGAGATGGAGATGAGGTTGGGGAGACAAACTATTGAAGAAACTGATTTGGGGTTTTTTTTTTTTATTGATTTCTTTTTTTTTTTTTTTTTTTTAAAAAAAATTAAACTTTTTCTTAATGATGTCCACCGTCCATCAAGATGATGGACAATGGAAATCATTTTAAATTTTTTTAAGAAAATTGTTAATACATATTTTTAATTTTTGCATTTAATTTTTTAATTTTTTGTTTACAAACTAATCTCCACTGTCCATCTTAAGATAAATGATAGAGATATGAGGAAAAAAATTTCATTTAATTTTCCAATTTTTATTTAATATTTTTATTTTTATTTTCAAATTGATCTCCACCAATGGATGGTGGAGATTTGAGTAAAAAATTATATAATTTATTTTAAAGTTTTTAAATGTATTTTAAAAAATAAAAACCATAAAGGTAATGACATTTTGGTTTGAAAAAAAAAAAAAAAATTGATCAAACATCACAATTAATAGCAGTTAAATGTTAACTAGGGGGTGGGGTGGTATGGTATTACAAAAACACAAATATTTACTTACGACCAAGTTTAACCCCATTAGGGTTATGTGTATTTAACCCGTTTATAATTATAAGAACAAAATTGAATCCCTTTTGAGATAGCACTTGGGGAACCGGAAGCTGAGATATCTTGAAAGTAAATGAGGGAACTTTGTCATTAAGCGACAATTGGCGCAGGTATATAAACTGTTTCTCTGAAAAATTACTTAAAATTGAAATTAGAAATCAAATCCCACCCTCTTATGCAAAATTATCATAATATTTAGGGAAAGCTAAGTTCGATTGGACTCAGAAGGAAGAAAGAGCAGGCAGGTACTAAACGAAACTGATCGAACTGGAAGTGAAACAAAGCAAGTGAAAATGACGATAGACGATGAGAGCTCCGTCTACGTGGGAGGACTCCCCTGTACCACCACCGAAGACACCATACGCAGGGTTTTCGATCTCTACGGTGCCGTTGTCGCTGTCAAGGTCACTCACTCTTTTTTTCATTTCCATCTAGGGTTTCTTGCAGTGTTTCATGCTTCTTTAATTAAATTCATGAATGTGTTGCTCCTGCTTCTTTTTTTTTTTTTTTTCCTTTTTGATACTTAATAATGTTGGATATTCGTATACACGTTATTGCAGTGAGAGCTCCATGTATATATGTACTGTTTTTTTTATTTAATTTTCAGAGTATAAAATAAACAATGTATTGTCCATGCTTCTAATTGATGGAAATGACATGATTATATTTAACAAGTCAAATGGGTCTCTTAATTCTGTAAATTAGTTCGCTACTGCAGTCACTCAATGTGAGTCCCCAGTTGTTAATTTTGTATCTGGCAAACTCATTTGTTTGCATACAGGAAGAATGATTTTTTGCTGGTTTATCATTATTTTATATTATTTCTCTTGTGGTTTATTCTTGCTACTTGCAAGACCATAACCTTGTCAGTTTGGTTCCATAAGTAATGTTGGTTTTATTTGCTTTATTTTACGTGTGCAATGTTTTTGCTTAGAGGACCTTCTTAATACGTTTTGCTGCAGATTGTTGGTGATCGTGCAACTAGGGGAAAATGCTATGGCTTTGTTACTTTCACAAATCCTCGATCAGCATTTGATGCCATCAATGACATGAATGGCAGGGTATGCATTTTCTTTGTTGATCTCTTAGTGGGTAAATATCATTCACTTAAGTTTATACTAGAATATATGCATACGCTAGTGGTTTCTGATATTTGCTTGAAACCTCCCCGAATAAGTGTCAATTCTGAAAGTAGCTTGAATTATTAATTTCCACTTTATGGAGTATTTTTTAGTTTCTGAAGTTGATTTAAACTATAAGACTTCTGATGTCGTGAAACATGATTAGAGTATTGAGGGACAAGTTGTGAAAGTTAGTGAGGTTACGACTCGAGGTTGGAAGTCAAATATTGGTCGAGACCGTTTTCGACGTAGTGAGTGGGATAAAGGTCGAGATCAGGAAAGAAATGATGATCGTTACAGGGGCAGATTTTGGGATCACAACAAGGACAGGCCCAGTGAGTGTACTCCATCTCATGTCCATGACAAAGACAGGATAAGAGGATATGAGCCTGTGCATGATCATGATGCATCAAGGCAGCATTTCTTGAACAGAAATCAAGACAGAATTCTGGAGAATGAGCAAGGACGACATAGGAGCCTTGACCAGGAGTCAGAAAAGAGGTTTGAGTTGGATAGGGTTCGAGATAGGGAGATTGGTGGAATAGATGGTTATTATACAAATGTTGATGAGGACAAAGATTATTTGTCAAGGAAACGTCATTGGTTAGTTACCTATCTTTCTTTCTTCCTTTGTCATGTTTTCCTTTCCTTATTATTATTATTATTATTTGTTAAAAAAAAAAAAAAAAAAAAAAAAAATTCTATAAGTGACTGCTTGTCATTGAAGGCCAATAAGTGGCTAGTTATTAATTGTTGTCTATTCTCAGTTGGCCTAGTGGAATCATTCTTTGCTGATGTAGTATCAAGGATTACTCTGCAGAACTGTTAATGATTAGCTGCTGTATACATATCTTATACAAATGGCCAGTGTGGATCTTCTGTGCCTCCTGCACCGTAAAAGGAAATAAAGAGTTTGAAAAATAAAATGACTTTATTATTTTGAATCTTTAATAATGCTGCTGTTAGAAGGCTTGTGTAGCTTTTAATGAATTGTTTGCCGTCACAATGTAGTAATCGCAGAGAGAATGACCAGTAATTTTTTAGGGAAAAAATAATTTATGTCACTTTAAGTCACATATTGTTTCTCCATGTTTTACTCAGTTTTATTGTCTTAAGTAAGTAAAATCTATATCTTAAAAAGATGACAACATAAAGTGAATCAACTATAAGGAATGGCTCAGCAGCTGTGGGGCATGCATTGAGTACGTTTTCTCCATTGCTGACTTGGCACTTATAATTTGATAGGGGGTTTAGTTGAAGAATTTGTGGAGCCATAGTTTGAGAAACCTAGCATTGTAGGCATGGTTTTATGTTAAATCCTACGGTCACATCAGGAGAACAATTTAGAACCATCAATTATTTTCCATACTATTGTAAATTTTGCATGACTTGAAATGAACAAAATGGTTGGCTCAAGTTTTCAGCAGACTGGGTACTCAAACAGTCGATTTGGCCAATTGTGTGGTCAATGACTTGAATGACCTTCAAAGAAATTAGGACAACCCGAACTTTTTTAAGAGTCGGTTGGATTTTTGAAGCGCTTATGTTGTTAACTGCTTAGAAGAGAATGGAGATTCTAATCCTTTCCAGCTTAAGTCATAACATGTTTATGGAAGGACTTATGTGATGTCATGAATATGTATGTGACCAAATTAAAAACTAATATGTAATTGTCATTTAATCTTAAAATAGTAATTCAGGAAAACAATGTCAAGGACATTGAAATATAGTATTTATTCCTTCCTGAAGTCAGATTGTGATTTTCTCAATTGCTGGGTTAATATTCTATACCAGTTGAATATGCTTGGGCATGGCTTATGTTTCTATAGAATCGGTAACATGGTTGTCTCTTGAGATAACGTTGACAGTGGAACACTTTAGTTTTATACACCGCGGTTATACCTTCACTGTGTCTTCTTTTGGCAGTTCTACAATTAACAACCGACATATCAGGGAACTTTCATCAAATTCGAGCAATGGTGATGAGGTAATTAATTGTGTAAGACTCAGTGAATGCCTTGATGTGTTTGCATAATGTTAGTTCTGCTGCCTTCTGCTTTTATTAATAATGTTTCATTATCAGGTCAAAGAACAACTGGACAGATCAATTCAAACGCATGAAGAATTAAAACAAGAGGTTTGCCATTTCTTAAGTAGTTGAATTAAAAGATAACTGTATGAAGTGCATGGATCAATTGACTTGGTATGTAAAGTGTGCTCCAAGAAGTCATGCTCAGCCTGTAGAATGGAGTTAGGATGTTGACAAACCTGTAAAATCGTTACCACAGCCTTAATTGTTAATGGCATTTTTTTTTACAAAAAAGGAAACTAAAAGATTGTCTCTTGTTCAGCTATGTCAAATGGAAGTGAGGTTACATGAAAAAGAGCAGCATGTTTGTGATTTACAGAAAAGATCTAAGGTAGTCAATTTTTAAGGACATAGCACAAATTTCTTCTCTCATATACCATTATATTATCTTCTTAGCACTATACTTGATTCAGTTTGATTCATTTGGTGCACTTGGAATTTTATGGTGGATGCAGAAACTGGAGGAAGCATTGATCAATGCAAAAAAATTGTCTTCACACCGCCAAAAGCAGTTGACCAAGGTAATAATTTAGTTGCAATTGGCTATAAGAAACTGTTCTGAAATATTGTTCAGATAAATGCTTACATTGTGCATATAATTTGCAGCTGTATAACTGTTTCATGGAAGTAAAGGCATACAGTGAAAGAATTAAAAGCTCTGAACAGGAACTTCAGGTCAGACTATTCAAATTTATAACAATTATGTGTATGCATTTATGCAATACTATTGTCAGTATGCTCTTCTGCAGTCAGGTTCCTTATCTCATGATCCCATATCGTTGTTTGTCTTGAGTTTTGTGTCATTTGCTGGTTCTGGGGCAACTCTTCCAACATATTAGGATATTTATCCAAATGTCATCATGTTCTGGACTTGCATTTTCCTTTCAATTAATTGGTCTACTGACTACGAATCATGATTAGATGTGTACCTATTATTTCTATTTTCTTGATGTATGGTCTATTGTTTTCCAAAAATATCCTTGTACTGTTCCATGATCTATTCTGTGCATCTACTTTTGCTAAGTTCTCTGTTGGATTTTTGCACTATGAGGTTGAATTAGTAATATGAAATTAGATGTAGTGGTGATAGATACATCATATGGGAGGGAATGTTCTGCATCCTTGAGATGGAGAAGTTCATTCGGTGACTAAGTAATAACTCTTATCTCAATGGAAATTGATCCTTTTTTAACTCTTATCTCAATGGAAATTAATCCTTTTTTAATCTTAAGCTGAGTTCACCCACGCTACAGACTACAGCTATTGTTGTAGCCTAGGTGCTGTGGTCTTGTGATGGTGTTTCTCTTGGCAAGGTCAATGTCCATCTCAAGTAGTTTGAAATAACAATAGCATATTGAATCTGATTATAAAAGTTAAAACCATTGTGCATATATGAAATACTAACCCTACATACCTTCTACTTGTAGTCTATTGTTGATGCGGTAATGGTAGAAGGTGACATGGGTAATGAGTTGGCATAAAGGATGGAGGAATCTTGACAATTGGCAATGCATGATTTTGTCATGCACATCGGGTTTTTGCTGCTGACAGTTATATGCCCTGCGATCTTCTTGGTGCAGAGCTATGGCTTTCAGCAAAATGGTTCATATATTTATGTTGAGTTGTTAATATATAGTCTATTCCTCAATGTATCATGGTGTATAATTTGTTCTTTATAGTTAACATCATTTTCTAGCTCAAATCTTTTCTAAATGAACGATTCTGCTCATTATTGATACTAATTAACTTGGTCCGATGTACTCATTATGCATCTCCGCGTTTTTTTCTGGTTGATGGATTCGCCACTACAACTTAATGGCAGAAAATTCTAGGATCTCTAAGTACATAACTAATGCTAGTACATATAGGCCGCTGTATTGCTTGGTGTCACAATTCTCTATATTGTGTAGATTTGTGTAAAATCTTCTAGGGTGGCTGTCGGATGTCATGTTAATTAAGTTATTATTATTTTTCCCTTTGACGTTGAAGGAATCATTATTTTCCCACTTAATGTTTGGGAAAACATCAAAATACCTCCTACTGTTATATTAATATTAAAAAATGGTGTTCTTACGTCATCAACCTTTTAAAAAGACACATATAACACACTTAGATTTTAATGTTAATTTAATATTAATGAAAGTGAAGGTTAAATTTGTTTTTTAAAGGGTGATGGTGTTAGAACATCATTTTTTTAACATCAATGTAACAGAATGAGGTATTTTGATATTTCCTCAAACATTAAGAAAAAAAATGATGATTCCTCAAACGTTAAGTGCCAAAATGATAATAACTCATTGAGTTAATATATACGAGGATGAAAATACTAATATCATTGAAAATATTGATATCATGATTTGGTGAAAATATTAATATCAATGAAAATTGATGTAAAATTTGTGGGAAGTATAAAATTTTAGTTAAAAGCATAAAAATTTCTAATGAAGCTTCTGAAAAGTTAAAATAATCAATAATACAATGAAAGGATACATTATGTTTAAAAAAATAATAACATTTAATGGACAAATATAAATATAATGCCCATACGAATTATTAAAGTTAAAAATTTTTCATTAAAACTTAATTCTTCAACAGGTTGCATCATACAAACAATAGATATTTCTCAACTTTTAATACCAAAAGTAAGATCTAGGTGATTCAAACGTAATGTCTTGATATATAAGGTCTAGGTGATTCAAACGTAATGTCTTGATATATACAATATTGATACCATAACAAATTATCAAAAATATTTTTGAATAGTTTTCAATATAATCATAAATATTTTTGCTTAAAAAAAAGGCGTATTCTTGTTTGGTAAACAAAAATAAATCGTGAGACTCTTATTAAAAAGTAAATAAATTATAACATTATTTCATAAATTATCGATTGTTATATGATTTGTTTGGAATCCATTAACATCAACACAAATTATCAAAAGCAAAAAGTGAGTACATAATTTGTTTATTTAAAAAATAATAAACCAAAAGCTAGATTAAAACACTAGGGAATATCATCAATTTCTCACTTTACATCGAAAAAAATTATACTAGATATTTTCAAAAAAAAATTCTGATATTTTAGTAAAATTTTCATGATATTTTGTGAAATTACCAGTACATATTCATTGATATATATAATATTTTTATAATAAAGTATACCTGATTTTAAAAAATAAGAATCAATCAATCAAATTCGTTTATTACATTTAAATAAAATAGAAAGAAAATTTGTGTTAAGAGAAATAATACAATGGATAAATTCGATTGGTTGTTCCTTTATTTTAAATAAGTATATTGAATTATATAAGCTCTATATATATATTGATGATATTCATGAAAATTATTAGGAGATTTTAATGGAAATGGTATTACGTCCATATAAATATCAATACCCCTGAAAAGTATAACTATTTTCAGGAATGTAGGGGATATTACTGATTTTTTAAGCACCGAATGTACCAGGACATTGAAAGCTTGCCACATGGAGCAAAACCTTTTAAAAATATATATTTGGTACCCTCTTATTATTTTTTTATAACATATTCTATATGAGGTTTGATTATTTTACTCAATCATTAATCTTATCCCTAAATTAGAATCTCCTTCCCTCAAATGTTCTTATTAAATATTTGGCTTTTTTTTTTTTTTTTTTTTTTTTTTATCGAAAACTAATCCCTTTGGGATCCAAGAACGGAAAACAAACTCAAATTTGAAATTCTCGTAAAACTAATTCATTTCAAAAGGTAAAAGGACAACAATACCCTTACAACATGAAAAAATTACAAACCTAACACATCCTTTAATTAACCTATTACCTTTTAACTTTCCACACCCACAGAAAAGTCACTCTCACTCTCTCAGTTGAAACCCTCAAACACTAAGAAACATAGCCGGCGACGACAAGGAAGGAGAGTTGTTGTTTGTGGGTTTTGAAGCCATAGCCCTAGACGGTGGAACAGTTTGGTCAGAGTTTGTCTCAATTCCCGTGGCTATCTGATCGGAGGAAGGAGATTAACTTGAACAAAAACTATTGTGGAGGCACAGACTGCAGAAGAGGTGTTGGAGTTTACAGCCGAGATGACTATGGCGGTTGGGAAAGGTTTGGCACCTTCAAATTTTTCCCCTTTGAACATTGCCACACCATTACATCGAATTGCCAAGAAGTACATATAGAAAGTCTCTATGATTATAAGGCTTGAACAATTCGTTCGCAACACAAATGAAAGTGATTTTGGTATTTTATGGTCTACGTACTTTAGCAATCAATTTTCTTTACTTCTTGATGTAATGATTACTAGATATTTTAGGGAATGTTCATTTAAACAAAACTATAGCCATTTGAAAGCTGCAGTTTCATCTGAACACATCATTATATTATTTTTTTTATTTCGTTTCATCGGTGTCAAAAAATTATTATGGTGGATCCAGGACCTTGCCACGAAAGAGAGAAAGATTCTGGATTTAGCTGCTGCAGCATTTGCTAAAGTTCCAGAAGAGAATGTAGGGCTTAAAGAGGAAGCTACTTTACTCGAAGTGGTAAAATATATGAAATTACTTTAGCAGTTTCTCTGGATGTAATACAGGTCTTTCTGATATTTTGAAAATAAAATGGAGAAAACATCCAAAAAAAAAAAAAACATTAACGTATAGTTTTTAGTATTTTGTTAGATTGAGTTAAACCATTTTTCTATCTTCTAAATGTTATGCATACTCTTTTTTACAAGAATTCTAATGGATTAAAATCAAATATTTTCAGGTTAAAAGGTCAAAGATCAAGCCCCATGTAATTCAAATTTTGGGTGGCAATATCGACAGTCTAAAAATTTTGGTTTTGAATCCTAAAGTAAAAAATATACTTTTATCAATTTATACCTATATTATTAAAAGATAAATTGTAAATTACAGTTCAATTCTTTAAAAAAAAATATTTGTAAAAATAAAAGATAAAAATCTAAAATATTTATCGAAATTTAAATATATTACAATCTTAAGTATATCTTAAAACTATTACTAAATCGAAGATATATGTCTCATAGAATATGCGGTAAACACATGATTTGAATGTCAAAATGTAAACAAAGGTGTACCCGGCTAATGGTGTCTTTGGTAAAAAGCTACAACCCATTGTCTCTTGGTGTGGGTTCTACGTTTTAGCAACATCCACCACTAATTTGTGTGGACAGCCTCCCCACCCATACGTGGGCTACTCTCCCACCTCTATGTGGGTCAATCCCACCCATATGAAAGCAATTCTCTAAGTCGCGCCACTAATATTTCATCTCGATTGATCTTGATAATCATCTGGATTAGTCCTAGAAATTAAAAAAAAAAAAAAAAAAAAAATGTAAACAGAGGCAGGGCTGGGCGGTGGGGAAATTAAAAAGGCATTTAATGTTAACATTAAACAAATTAAAGGAAATAAAAAGGCAACAAAGGCAAAGAGCTGCTGGACTAGAAATTTTAAACAAAGCTTCTGAGAATGGTTAGGGTGTAAAGCGATCCAAGGCTAAAACTTTCTGTGCTTTACCTCTTTTCTTTGCTACCAATTTTTAGTTCCTAAATTAATGAATCAACCATCTGCATCAGCTTTGAGATTGCTGTTCGAAATTTGGCTTTGCATGTAAAAAATACAATAAATACAAAGGAAAACTTTGCAAATGCGCTGAAATGCATGCCTCAGTAATATACTTCCAACACTTGATTATCAAATTGGTTAAACTATTTCATGTCATCTTACATTTTAATTATGGGTTTAAAAGATATTATTATAATAGGTAGTTGTTACTAAATTATGAGATTACAATTATTTTAGTTGATTATCATAAACTCAGCTTATGGTTCATGATTTAATCGGGATTTAAAAAAAAAAAAATACTCAAAACTTTGCTTAATTATTTTGTTTAAATAGATTTCATAAACTAATAAGAAAAATCGCATTTTATAATTTACTATTTTAGGTTAATTTTATTTTAACTAACTAAAACCAAAATTTTAAAAAATATGAATTAAAATGTTAATATGTAAAACATTTCTAAATATCTTAAAAAATAAAAATAAAAAATATATACCCATACCATAAATCAAGTGATATGAAAGCAGTATATATACATATATATATATTCTTCAATCAAGACGTCCTTAAATTTTTATTTTAGGATCATAAATTATAACTATACATTTTCAATAGACTCTAATACACCGATAAGGTACATTGACGATTATTATAATATATAAATAAAAATTTTAAGACGGTTTTATCAATATCCATACATATATAAATTTTATCATTAGTATCTCTTAACTTTAATATTTTAAGATAAATCAATTAAATTTATCTATTGTATTATCTCTTTTAATGCGGAGATAGAGAGCTGGGAGAAAAAAAGAGCAAGGTAAAATTAAAATGCCGGCATTAGCGTTATCTACAAATACAATATCGAGGGCAGATCTGTCCATAGGAGGAAAACAGCAAAAGACATGAAATCCAATATTTTAAAAAGCGATATAATCCAATTTTCAACCTTTTTCCAAATAGGACATCAAAGCGAAAGCAGTACAGAAAAAGGACTAATACAAAAACAAACAGTAACTTTTTGGTCACGCCCTTTTTACCCCTCTCTAGATATTTAACATAAGAATTAATTTTAGAATAATAATTAGCAACATACAATCAAAGTAGCTAAAACCCTAATTTTTAACCCTAAAACTGTAACCCGGAAAAAAAAAAAAAAAAAAGTCTTAGAAGTTAGAACTTGAGAGTGATCTCACTTCCATTGCTCTCCTCGCCATCTTCTCTGAGTGCAGCCAACCCTTTTCTCTCTCCAATATTACCATTCTCTCCGCTCTCACCTTTCCAGCTGCTGCTCTCTGATTTCCCATCTTCAATGCTCTCTGACCGCTCTCCGGCTCCCCTTATATCTGATTCTGGTGAGCTGTGGCCCGGTGATGAGGCCTTGTAGACATGCAGTTGGTTGTGGTGGTTGTGGCTGTGGAGGGTGTGGTGGTGCAACTGGTGATGCGCTGGCGGTAGAGGTGGCACTGATGCTGGCGGTGCTGCAGTGTAAAATTCCTGTGGCACTGGTGATGCTGCACAGAAGTGCGGTGGTGCATGGGAGGATGGATGGTGGTAGAGGGTGGGAGTCCCGCCGTGGGCTGCAGCTGCCGCCGCATAGTCCGGTGGAACCCAAATGCCACCTACCACAACTAGCTGGGTTGTAGTGGCTCCTGGTACGTGTGGACTTGGACTCGGTCTTCTTGTGTGAAGCCTGTATTTCTGTTTGTACAAATATCAAGAAAAAGAGAGGGGAAAAATAAACATCATGAAACTTTTATTAACATTTTAAGTCTTTATACTGAATATGCAATTTGTACTGTGGTAAGTTGTCAGTTCTGAAAATAGGACAAAATCTGTTTCATGCAAGCCTGCATGTCTGATGAGAGAGAGAGAGAGAGGGGTACCTGCAAATGGCTTTTAACTTCATCATTGGTCAAACCATCAACCTTCATCAGTTCCCTGATCTGTTTTGGAGTGGCCACTGTTCACATAACCCCATAAATATCAACTAATATTTGACAATAATGATTATGACAATGATAGTTTTGACTGATGATAAATAATTAATGAATCACACAAAACGCATTTTCTTTTCTTGGCTTGAATTCGTTTGATATGAATAGGTTGTTGATTTACCTTGAGAACCACCTAGCATCTGAAGAGCATTGACAAATCGCCGGTGCAAGTCCGGTGACCAGCACCTCCTTGCCTTCCTATGCGTTTGATTTGAATTTGTTGTGGTGTTGGAGTTTGCTTGTCCTTCTGTTGGATTGCCAGCTCCTTTCACCGTCTCAATGCTAACCTTAATAGGATTGTGCTCTCTCCTTGAACAAGAAATTCCATTTTCATTAATATCATTGCACTTCTTATCTTCCATGTCTTTATCAGCAGAGGGTGGAGCCAAATCGGGCAGAGACCGTAGAGTTGGACTCTGGCAGGAGTTTCGCTCCTTGAATGGGAGGAAGGCTCCATTTCTCTGCTTGGTGTCCAACCCCAGCTTTGGACTGATATTGAATCCAACATCAGTTTCTTTAGGGGATGTTGCTAAAGTGGTTTGTGTTTTTGTTTCATTTCCTGTTTGGCTCCATAGTTGAGCATTTGTCATCCAATTTGACTTATCTGACATGTTTTGGGACTTGTCTGAGTTTTCAGAGCTTGGATTTTTGAGGGGTATGAATTCTTCAAGAACTGGTCTTGGCCCTTGACTTGCTTTATAGGCCTGTAGTTGCAGCTTTGAAGCCTCCACAGCTAAGGGAAAAATGAAAATGGAAATTATTATGTATTGCCTTCTTTTGATGAAAATTACATGGTGTGTGGCTTTACTTCTTTACAAAATATTCAGAATTACAGACTACTTTTGAATTCAAAGAGACGGGACGAACACAAAGCAATCTCTCGCTTCTATAAAAATGAGAGGGGAAAAAAAAGATAAAGAAAAAGTTGAGAAATTAAATGTCGCGGTAAAGAACATGAATATCCCACCAACACATTTAAAACAATCAAAGATGAGAACGAAGATGCATAAAAACAATAAAATATATAAAAATACCATTAGTGAGAAGTTGCATGCAGAGAGGAAGTTCACGCTTGAAGGCATCGATCTTGAGGCGTTCGTCTTCAAGACGAGCAAGGACCTCTTCAAGTTTCTGGGTCTGGTCAGCCTGATCTCCAAAAGATTTCAAAAGCATAGAATAGCTGTGTGGCTTGCAATCCAGGCTTAGCTCTGAAGGAGACGACATGGGTTTTTTTTTTGGTGTGTAAAAGGCAGAAACAATGCAAGAAATCTCTTTCTCAACAACAACCACAGTTGTATGAAACGTTCATGCCCAAAATAGGAATACGATATGTAGGAACAGACAAGAGGAAAAGATTTGGTGTGGCCTCAATAGCTTTCTAGGTTTGAGTAGAGAGAGAGAGAGAGAAAGGGAGAAGATGTAGTTTGTGAACACAAGGAGGATCGAGGGAGGATCGTCTTCTTTTTAGGGGTGAGTTCAAGAGAATAAAGTAGGGTATAGAGAGAGAAATGAAAAGAAAAGAAAAAGCAAGGAAGTGGTATAAAGAGGGATGGTAACTTCTTGCAAAGAACAAAGGCCGAGAGAGAGAGAGAGAAGAAGGAATCAAGCTTCTGACACTGGAGGGGTCATGTGCTTGTGGCCGGGTTTTTGAACCTTTGTTATTGCTATTAGTCTTTCTTGTACGAATTCAAATCACTAATATTAAAGATGATTCTTCTTCTTACTCTTGTACTCTTTTTTTTTTTTCTCTTTTTTTCTTTCTACTTTTGATAATTTATGTAACCCTATTACTGTTAGCCCTACTTTTAATTTAAACACACTTAACTGTATTTAATTTTCAGGTAAAGTAGTCTAGTTGGTTAATGTGCTCTTGGACTTGGTGTGTTTAAATAAATTTACACGAGATATAATCAAAAGGCTGATCAGAATCATATGCAACATGATCAACATATGATTTTGTTTGATCAAGATGAGAAGGAATATCATCAGTTGGTAATTAATTGCCATGGCATCGTGATCTTAATTGTGGCAGTCGAATGAAAGCTTTGGATTCTATGGTTAGGATCAAGCAATCATGTCAAGATTAACCAACAAATAATGGATGGATGTTGGACACGTGTACGGCAAGTAGTGCTTAAGGGCATCCTTACCAAAGTATTCAATCTACAGATTATAATAAGAAATAATGATTCTGGCATGATTAATTTATAGGGAAAAAAAAAAAAAAAAAAAAGCTTGAAAGGAGCATATACGACTGTATTTTTTTTTAAATATATTTATTTTTAACAGCATATTGAGAGAGAGAGAGAGAGAAAGGACATTCAGGTGGGTGCTTAGTATCAATCCACCATGCAACTTTCTTTTTGGTTTCAAAAGTTGCATAATTGTTCTAAAATTGAGTGCATTCAGAGAGAATATCTAATCTACATATATAAATGAATAACTAATTTAAAAAACAATATTCATCGTAAAGGAATTAAGAATATAATATTTGCGTCTAAGAAAGGAATATCTTAATTCCAATTCTACGACTCTAAATTAAGGGAACACACCGTTCAAAGCATTTAAAGAGAAAATCCAACCCCAAAAAAACAATAAAGCAGCCTAAGAGCTGGGAATCTTCTTCTCTGCTACTAACTTTAATGAAGTGGGTAGGAAGGTAAGAAGATTCTCTCTAAATATACAACTGTATATTTTTCTACCTTATTATATATTATCAACTTTTTTTTCACACTTGATCATCAACAACCTAAGTTTCATGAAGCTTACTGCTTTGCACTATATATCCGATATAATATGGCTACTTTATATATTCATCTTTTTATACAATATTTGGTTGAAAGATCTATATGATTACATTTTCTTCATATCCTTCTTAGATAAAGATATCCACATATATATTTTTAAATACAAATTGATAGTAATTAATCCAATGAAGTATAATTATTTTATATATACTTTCACAGTTTAGTAATAACTCTACGTTGAATTGGTTGTTAAATTGTATCCCATTTATTCCATTGTTCATGGAGATCCATCCATGTTTGTCGGTGAACGCATATTACAGAAGTTTCATGTGATTTATATGTAATTGCGTACTAACTGCTCAACCCAGTAATTATATTCGTTCACATAAAACATTGGATACCATGCATATATAGTGAAAAGTAACTCTATTTTTCTGCATGGACCTTAAAGATTCGTGTAAGAATAAAAGAACTCGAACCGTTTTCAGCAACATATATATATATATATATATATATATATCATTAGGAACAATAAAACTTATCAAATTATCAAGTGCAATAGTGCTTCTGGGGACATCACCCCTAGTTCCTGTAATTTAGTGGCTCATGGGGCTGCTAAACATGCCCGTAGTCGAGGTCATTCTGAGACTTGGGTAAATAATTTCTCTAATTGGCTGCTAAAGCTGATCCAAAGTGATGTAGCTAGTTTTACTTCTTTTCAAGCGGGAAAAAAAAAAAAAATCATCAGGTACAAGATAGTTACATCACTTTTAAATCATAATAATATAATTATAACATATAAAATAATCAATTATAAACAATTTTCATATTTTTTATGCAAATGATAATACAATTGTAGAACACAACGCAATATTTAATTTGACAACATGATTAATTAAAATCCAATACAATAACAATATAATGAATAATGTTAACCAGCTCAAAATTCACTTATAACAAATGATTTGTTAATACCATATAAATCATAGAATAATATAAAAAATTATAAAATAAATGATAAAATAAGAAATATATCATATCATTTGTATTGTTTTATGTTATTTTTTCTAGGATGAATATCATTATGGTAAAAAAATATCTTCCATTATATAAAGTCTTATAATACTATCTTATCAAGACTAAAAATAGAGGCAAGTATTAAAATTAAAGAAAGTTGAGTGAATATATATAAGAAGTAGCTTTTCCATGAAAGCAAAAGATGAGTCGAGAGTGCATCGAATTCCCTTATCTAAGTTAGTCATAACATAAGCAAAGAGAGGATGCAATAATGATGGTTGGTCGCTTTCCTAAATCAGTCTTCTCGTACAAGACTCCAACCCATGCCTTTTCTTCTGATTCTCTCTTAAATAAAACAACTCAAATGAGAAAGTTACAAGATTCTCCTCGTGACACGTGTCCTTTATTCTCCTATATCGTCCTCTGAATATCCCTTTTGTCTGCTCTCTAATTTCCCAGCGAATATTCCCGCTCTTTCTCGAGTTTCCTTTTTTTTTTTTTTTTTTAATTTTGTTTTTCTTTAGATTAAAATTGTAAAAAATCGACAACGAGGCATGGACAAAACCCTAGCAAACAAATTAGAATAATTATCCATGTACAACTCGAAATCTAAAATGAATCAAAGGGCTCAGATTGGTGGGGTTGTGCTACCGTGAGCACCTGAGTTTCTCACTCTTATAATCTATATACGCCAGCCAAACATATCACCATAACCACCTAATTATAAAGTTAAAAGGGATATTACATTCATCTTAGACTTAGAATCCACTCACCTGATATGTCCCAGTTTACACAGGCTTACTAAAAGTTCTTTTTCATTTTCATTAAATATTATATATAAATTAAAATATATACATCAATCTAGCTAACCTTTTTTTAATAAAACTGCATGTAATATTATTAGATTGTCTCGTGGTAAGTTTAAGTCGATTAGATTTTAATTAAATTTGTTCAAAGTAGATAAAAATGTAAGAAATGAAACTAAAAAAACATTGTTGGACTCTATCTATTGCATGTCATGTGGTACATACATAAGAGAATAACTTCAATGATACGGATATTGCTATGTCGTTCTTATATCTATTTAATAAAATTTGATTATTACATCTATCTGACAAAATTTGATGATGTATATATATATTTAGACCTATTAACTAAGATAATAACATTAAATTTACATGTAAATATATATCTATGCTAGACATGTCATCTCTTGTATTTACAAACATTCCAACAAATGATACATCAATGAATGAATAAATACATATTAATGATAATTTATTTCATTTTCAAAATATATATCCACTAATCAATTGTCACATCATTGATTATGATATAAGTGGGACACAAGAGATGAAATATTTAACATTATTATAAATATATACATGACATAATTCATTATATAGATGTATAACAGTCCCTTTGAATTTGAAGTTTTTGTTTTTATCCTTGTACAGTTAATAGGAGAATTTTTTATTCTTCAGAATCTTAATATAACATTGGACAAAACTTTCGCATCAGTTGCATAAATCTCATTAGCATCTTTTTGAACATGAGTGAAATATTGAAGAGTTAGGATGATATCAAAATCTATAATAAGAGATTTCACTTTTGAAAATTATAAAACTTTATGACCCTTAAATTGAGTGAAATAGATGGATGTTAAAGTTATATTTTAAGCCAAAACTTTAATGATACATTTACTTGCACGTAATCAGAATGACTTAGAATTAGAATAATCTAAAATTCGAATAATTTGAAATCGGAATGATGTATTAAAATTAAAATAAGTTATTTATTTTAATTACAGGAATAGAAACAGAATCAACAGTATTTTCATTGAAATATTTACTTTATTTTAGAATTGAAATAGATTAATTATAAGTTATAAAAATATCCTTAATTAAAATTATGTAATTCATAAACATTTTATAATAATAATAATAATAATAAATAATGCAACCATTGAGATCTTGCTAATTACAAAAGAAACATTATGTATCTTTCTACAAAATTATGTTTAAGATATAGTCCTATCTTTTTACCATGTAACTTGTCATAATAGCCTAAAAAATTAAACTTTTTTAACAATTTTATTATAAACATATTTTGTATTTATATTGTATATCAAGTCATGATTTTTTTTAATATAAAATGATACCTAAATTTGCTTTACACTTGTAAATGTAGTATCAAACTATAAGAACCCCAACAACCATGGCAATGATAGTAACAACTATCATCCCTATCTCCATCTTAGGCCTAACATCAAAACATGGTTTTTTTTAAATAATAATAATAATAATAAGGGGTATAAAAGGCTTGTTAACTTGTAAAAGGGAATGAAAATGAGGTTTTCAAGTGAGATAGGAGAATAAGATTCCTATTTTACAATCCTAAATTCAAATGGGACCCACAATTTCATTCTTATTATGGATTAATTTTAGAACAAATAAACACTAATAATCATTTTCATTTCCTAATCTATCAAGTAATCAAACCATTGAATTGATATAGCCTACTTCATTGCAAAATTGGTTAGAAATATTAATTTTTTGAAAGAATATTGTTGACTGAGAAATAAACTAAGCATACCATGTCATAACTAGACATACTTGAATGGAACAATTTTATTCAATCAAATTTGAACTTATAAAATACAGACCATACAATCATGATGATAACATTCAACACGACGCTAATAACATACAAAAGAGTCTTAATAATGTACACGTAATGCGGCCAAATCCGCATTTTGTTAAAATCAATTTGCCAGAGACTCATGATTAAATGTAATAAACCAAAATTATATTACCAAGCACAAAAAGGTGCAGCTAATGCCACAGTTGTTGTACCATTGAATGTTTATTTAACGGGAAATTTCCAGTTCCCACGGGTTGCTGATGGGCCAAAAAAGTGAAACAAACAGCCTATCAATTACCTTTAGAAGCCTATCAGATGTCCCTCACTGTGAAAAAAATAAATAAATAATAAAGCCCAAATATAAGGACCACCACCATCCTCCGAATTTCCAAGCCGCATTTATTCCCTTGCATGTTCGTAAAAGGCTTATTTTTTTAACTTTACAACAACACTTACAATTTAAATACTTTATTCCATTACTGAATCATTTACAGTAAAAATCATGTTAAAAATACGATTAGAATCTATATGTTATATTGTTTAAGACGGCTTTTAAGAATTTAATAAGTTGACAAAACAATTGATTCGATCGCCTAATATGCAATCAATTAATTAAATAATTTTATGTAAATTCTTCCTTTCAGAATTAGAATAAACTCCAGAGATAAACATTTGTGAATCACACTGCAACTTTAGCGTTGATCTTCTAATAGCACGGTACACACTATTAAGGTTGGCTTAGCATTGTGTTTTTCATACCTATATTTTTGAAATTATAAGTTCAATGCATATCTGTACATTCAAACTTTAAATTAATTATAATAATTCAATAAACAGATAAATAACATGTAGTACATTATTATAGTAAATAAAACGATTCTCAACAAGGGATTATTACCCAGTCAATTACAATTACATTAACATATTTTAAATTACAAATTACTAACTTGTAGTAATTTTTATATTAAAATATACTAAAAGTTTTATAAAGTAATTTCTTTAGTAAATCCTTATAGAAAGAACTTATTAAAAGATAGAAGTCATACATTTTAAATATGTGTACCATTTGCTATTAAAAGATTTAATACAAGTTCTTTAATTTGGTATTAATTTTATAGTCTGAAGGTCAAACTGAAACTATTTGTTACTACAATACAGAGATTTTTATATTACTCTATATGTCAAACCAATATCAAAATCAGGATATTAAGTTAGATAAATATGCAATGAATCGTAGAATTAATTCGAAAGATTTCTCAACATATACTTTCTTTTTCTTCAATCTCATGAGAGAGAAAGTAAATATTATCAAAATAAATTAGAGAACTTGATAATAATGCATACATAGTTTATGGTGTGACTTGAGAATGGTCTAGATACTTGGAATAATCAACAAAGTTTTCCAAAAATAAAAAGAGATGTAAGAAGATACTATTCTTCTGAATCCAATAATTCAGCAAAAATCTCTTTAAAAGAGAAGTAGAGAATTTCCATCAAACTTGAGCTTAAAGAAAGACTTTAACATAGCATTTTATGAAATATTCTTATTAACTTTGCGGAAAGTCAGTGATGGTTACATCTGTGGGTGTAAGAGTTTCTCCCTGAGAATAATCAATTGTGATTTGTTCATCAGAAACTGATTGTTTTGCTTAATTCTCTTATATATTTTTCGTTTAGGATAGATTCCATGCATATAATAAAGCATCCGAAATTTTTTTTTTTTTTTGCTATAGATGATTGCTAGCTGTTCTGTGTTTGAATTCTTTGGACGCTTCATTATACATACAGACATACATATATACATATATATATATATATATATATATGTGCGTGTGTGTGTGTTTTTTTAGGAAATACAAAGAAACAGAAAAGAGAAAAAGAAATTATATTGAAAATAATTATATCCAATTCTTGGCCTTGACAAATCCATAATGAATATCCAAACTTCCATGTCTGCTATATACCTTCATCATCCCCATCTGACAAAATACTAACTGGACCACAAAAACTGTATGATTTCATCTAATCAAAAGTTTCAAGAGCAAATTAAGAAAAATAAAAAAATTGTGGAAACAGCATATTATTCAACATATTTTAGGTAGTAAGTTCAAGTTATTCACTTCCTCAATCTCCAATTTAATTATAATATTTTTAAAAAAATCAATACGTACACAATGGCTTGAATATTTATTTTTATAATACCTAAAACATCAGTATATTGTAATTTTAAGAAGAAAAAGAAAAGTAAGGAGATGAGGTGTTAAATTATCAAGTGATCAGTTGAAAAATGAAAAAGGGTAAAATTTATGAATGGCCTTCAAACTTCTGCATTATTTGTTTTAGTTATTTTTAAATATTTAATGATTTTAATTAACTTAAAGATAAATGTATAAAAATACCCCTATTGTAGTTACTATTGAGCATGCATCACAAAAACGTACAGAACATGCATCACAAAACACTAGTATCGTGAAATGGAAAACATATATACCATGATAAGCATCATGACAAATTACACTGTATGCATATAATCACAAAATAATACAATACATATTAAGATATATTGAATAATCATATTACAAAAACTATAAACGCAATTTAATGAGAGATCAATAAATTTATATTTGAATAAGTGAGATTTATGTTAAGGAAAAAAAAAAAGTGAATGAAAGTAAGAAATTAGTGAAGACGAAAGAGAAAGTTAGTGTTGAGGGGAAAACGATGATATAAACTTCAAAGTTTTTAGATGATTTTGGCTATTCTTTCAAATAACAAAATAAAATGGTTAAAAACAATCAAATATGTAAAATATGGTTGAAAGCATAAATTTTAGTTTTTCTTACATTTTTTACAGTTAACTCAAAAAAAAAAAAATGAGATTCAGTATATAAAGATATCACTTTTTAGATAATTTTGAACCTAAAAATTTTTAATTCGAATAAAAGTACATCAAAATAATTGTTTGATAGAAAAACTAAAAATATGAAATATCTTAATATAAGTATTAATTATATTATCAAAAAAGATAAACACCCCTTAGTTATTCCATTAATATTTTCATAGTTGTATCTGTCATTTATTTCCTATTCACAATCAGACAGTAATTAATCTTTAACAGTATTAATAGGTCAATTTCTTAATTAATTAAATTGTAAAAATAATGAATGAATAATATTTTTCAATTTCATTCCTTGAGGGTGGTTTAGCAGCAGACTCGTCACATTTGCACCTTAGAATTGTGAATTTGAATCATCTTCTTCTCTCCAAACTTTAAATTTATGATGATGGTTAAAAAATAATAATAATTAAAAACAAAAATCCATAAGACTGTTGGTTGAATTCCATTTATGATCTTTTTAAGAAATGAAAAAGTGGTTTTCCACAGAATCAGAACTCTCTTTCAATTAATAAAAGGGAGTTTGACTATAGATAAGAATAGAGGTCGAGTGCATATAGCATCCAAGGCATTAGGCATGGAAGTGGAGAATGGAATTAGAATCACTTTGGTCGGCCTCTTAACAAAAGATGACTTCTGATTAAGAAAAGCTACATTTTGAGTCTCATTGAAGACTCGAATTTTAAAGATATAATGTTTATTAAAGCTGTACGTTGTTGACCTGTTGTTATCACCATAAGTTTCAGCACGAACTCGTAGTCTAACAATTATCAACCAAAATGTGTCACTATGAGATTGAACATGCGATATTTATACATTCTTGTACATGTACTTTATGCAATTACTGTTTTCATATTTTATCCAATGCTATGTCCATCAATTTCATTGCATTATTCCCAACTGATGTGAGTGGACCAGTTGTTTTACTATATAACTTCTCTTAAATTTATAAAACCCCCATTAAACACTCCCAATTTAGGTTGATGAAGACTCATTGCAAGAGACCAATGATCAATATTTTTAATCAATTTTGAAAACACCCAAATCAATCTTAATTTTGACCAAAATATATATACGCACAAGAAATCAGTACTATTAAAGTTTTAATGGCTAAATATAAATATGAAGACCATAATAGACTACATAATAATTGAATCTATGCCAAGATCCAAGTGCACTGTTTAGTCTCTAGGAAGATCATTGCAAAACTTTTAATATTTATAAATTTATTCAGTTAAACTATGTCATTTAATATAAAGTAATGTCATGAATTAATTCTAGTGGATGGATGTACAAAGCTTTTTCCCATTATGAGGGACAAAGGGGATAAGACATATAATTTAATATTCTCACTAGTTAATGCACCATTATAAACTTAATTATTTAAGAAAATCTAACTTGTTTAAATGAGATCATTTGTGCTTGCGCTATACATAGCATCTCCCACGACTCTTTTCAAATGTTATATATCCTAACATTATAATATCTTCTCATCAACTTTAGTAGTGGGATTCAAATCCTACCAAACATATTTTATAGGTGTTATGTGGGTAGTTTTCTCCCCTTATTATTAGAGTAGTATCTTGGTCACTAAAAGTGGTTGTCTCTTCATCCCGGTGAAAATAAATATCAACTTGAAATAAAAAATCATTATGTCTTTGCTTCTCTCATTTTCGGCAACTGTTTTTCTTTATTTTACCAGGATCAGAAATTCATGACATCGGAGAACTGAGGGTTCTATGCACAATTAGGCCCAGAATCTGTGATGCCACAGGCTTACTTTAAGGTGACCGACAAGATTCCTGGTGTATAGTTAGATTGGGCTTAGGCAAAGGCTTTTTCATCACTTTGCCATCAACTGCTAAAAATTTCTAACGTTGGGAGAACAGATATTTGGTGAATTTCTAAACCATATAATATACTTGCCATAAATTTCTTTCATGGATTAAACTGTTTGTACTATGTTATCTTTAATCGGAAGAAGAAAAGATATTTGGTGAATTGCTAAACCATATAAATATACTTGTCATAAATTTCTCTCATGGATTAAATTGTTTGTACTGTGTTATCTTTAATGATCGGAATGATTAAGTTCTATTTTAGAGGCATACCAATGCTAGAGTTACCTAAAAGGCAAAGCCATAATGATGCTACCACAGTCCAATATAAACGATCAGGAGTAATGAGCTTTGTTCAACCAAATACACGGTATTTTTTTTTCCCCTAAAATCGTTTGTGGTGGCGCGTAGAAACATGCAAAGTTCCAAGAAAATTCATTGAACTCAACTTGGCTTCAACCCTTTATATTGTTCTTGATCAATGAATCACATAGTATGAAATGAAGTTCTTTAATGACTAATATTATTCGAATAAATGTGAGTAGTTGATCTATTGGACTCTCTCTACCTTATTGAATTAGAAAAATAAATAAAATATACAAACAGGGTACAGGGACATGCCAAGAAAGATATTACGCTTGTCATTTTCAGTTTAGCCCATGAATCTTGGGTCAACCTTGTAATTGAAAGAGCTTCATTCATGTCTTTATTTAACTATCAGAAATCCACAACCAAAGCTACTTCAAACCAAATTCTGGAGTGTTTGAGCACACAGAAGGCAGTAAGAGCAACCCTCTTCAAGATCAGTGTTTTTTCAGTGTGAATCTCTCCATATATAATTTTATTTATTTAATTTTTTTTTTAAATGCATATATAACTTTATTTTGTTAACTCTCTTCTTGTTAATTAGTCAACCTTATTCTTGTCCTATTCTAATAGTAGAATTATGACACGAACCCATTTTGTTGCTTGTGTTTGTAATTGCAATCATTTAGATTGGAAATGCTCTCCGGAAGGAAAAAAAAAAAAAAAAAAAAAACAAAAGAATAAAAACTGTTGCTTTTGTTTCTTGCATCTTTTCGTTTGGAAGTCCTGCCCCCTTAAATGATACAATTCCAAGTAGAAAACTTCCATTTTGCGTTTGCCGGGAGTCGAACCCGGGTCTATTGCTTGGAAGGCAATTATCCTAACCGTTGGACTACAAACGCCTTTGATGCTGAGATCATAATTCAATTACTCAAATGGGATTCCATTTTACCAAGAACGAATCAATAATGTAAGGGCGGGGGTTCTGGTTTCTGATGATATGAATAATCAATAATGTAATCTAGATAATATCCTCACAATTCAATACTAGAAGGAGCCATAGAGGAGACCCACCCGGCCACTCTTTTTTTTTAAAAAAAAAATAACAAACTATTTTTATGATAGTTTTTGCTTAAATTATGATTTTACTTTTATGTGTTAAATATTTAAAAAAGTTTTGATACACATTTTAATTGACTTCAAATTCAAAATTGAAATTTAAAGTTTTGTAACAGGCACAAACATTTTTTTTTAAATGAATTTGATTAATTTATTGGTTGAGTACTTACCCAACAATTATAATTTGGATTGATTTCAGTAACCATCTTTATAACTAATTCAATAGACGTAATTGACGGGTAGAGTTATTAAATGAGTAAGGTAATCCAACTCTATTTTTCATTATTACTTAAGAGAAAAAAAATTATCAACCAAAATGGTATGGTTGTTGGAATTTGAATTTGAAGTTTGTGAAACGAAAACCATGGAATTACTAGGTGAGAGAAAACACAACCGCCAATGCTGTTAGGTTCAAATTACGAAAATGGCCTTCCCGCATTTGTGTGGTTAACGAATTGATCAGCATCAAAGCATTATCCTTGGTCTCAACAGCAACGGCATGCATGGCTTCTCTTAGTTTCACCACCGCTACACCAAACCCAAGTATACCCCAAACTCCCAAAAAATCTCAAAAATTAACACAAACCCACTTCACAGAACACAATGAAACTGACAAAAACTATCCCACTTTATATAAATCCTACTTTCATCGCATATCATCTCTATGTAAAGAACGCCAGATTCAAGAAGCTGTTGGTTTGCTCACCCAGATGGAGTTAGATGGCCTCCAAGTCGGACCTGAAATCTACGGGGAATTGCTTCAGGGATGTGTCTACGAGCGAGCTTTGCACACTGGTCAGCAAATTCATGCTAGAATTCTCAAAAACGGTGATTTGTTTGCTAGAAACCAGTACATTGAAACTAAATTAGTGATATTCTATGCAAAATGTGATGTTTTTGAAGTTGCAAGGTGTTTGTTTTGTAGATTAAGAGTAAAGAATGTGTTTTCATGGGCTGCTGTTATTGGATTGAATTGTAGGATGGGGTTCGATGAAGTGGCCTTGATGGGTCTAGTTAAAATGCTAGAAAATGGCGTTTTGCCTGATAATTTTGTTGTGCCTAATGTTTTAAAGGCTTGCGGTGCTCTAGTGTGTGTTGGATTTGGGAGAGCTGTTCATGGGTATGCACTGAAGGTGGGCTTTGATGGGTGTGTCTTTGTTGCTAGTAGTTTGATAGATATGTATGGAAAATGTGGGGTTGTGGATGATGCAAGAAAAGTTTTCGATGGTATGATCGAGAGGAATGTCGTTGCTTGGAATTCGTTGATTGTTGGTTATGCCCAAAACGGGCTGAATGAGGAAGCAATCAGGGTGTTTCATGAGATGAGATTGGAAGGTATTGAGCTTACTCGAGTCTCCATGATGAGCCTTTTATCAGCTTCTGCCAATTTAGATGCACTTGAAGAGGGTAAGCAAGGGCATGCCATTGCAGTTATAGGTGGACTAGAGTTGGATAATATTTTAGGTAGTTCTATTATAAATTTTTATTCCAAGGTTGGTTTGCTTGAGGACGCTGAGCTAGCGTTTAGTATAATGGTTGAGAAAGATATAGTGACATGGAATCTGCTGATTTCTAGTTATGTGCAGCATGGGCAGGTTGAAAAGGCATTCCATATGTGCCATCTGATGAAATTAGAGAACCTGAGATTTGATTGTGTGACTCTAGCATCCATATTAGCTGCAGCTGCTGATACGAGAAATCTAAAACTTGGTAAAGAGGGTCACTGTTATTGTATTAGAAGCAATCTTGAATCTGATGTGGTTGTTGCAAGTAGTATTTTGGATATGTATGCCAAATGTGAGAGAATTGACGATGCAAAACAAGTTTTTAACTCCACAACACACAGAGATGTTGTGACGTGGAATACACTATTGGCTGCCTATGCAGACCTCGGTCTGAGCGGTGAAGCCTTGAGGATCTTTTATCAGATGCAGCTAGAAGGTGTGTCACCAAATGTTATATCCTGTAATTCTGTAATTTTGGGATTTGTTAGAAATGGGCAGCTCGATGAGGCTAAGGACATGTTCTCACAAATGCAGTCCCTGGGCTTCCAGCCTAACATAATCACTTGGACTACTCTTATTGCTGGTCTGGCTCAGAATGGTCATGCAAATGAAGCAGTTCTGGTTTTTCAGAAAATGCAGGAAGCTGGGATCAAACCCAGTGCCACTACCATCACTTGTGCACTTTCAGCTTGCAATGATGTAGCTTCTTTATGGAATGGAAGGGCCATTCATGGCTATGTCACAAGGCATGACCTTTGCTTGCTGACTCCAATTGCTACCTCATTAGTGGACATGTATGGTAAATGTGGAAATTTGCATCAAGCCAAATGGGTGTTTGATATGGTGCTAAATAAGGAATTGCCCCTTTATAATGCAATGATCTCTGGTTACGCATTGCATGGTCAAGCAATAGAAGCTCTAGCATTGTACAGACGTCTGCAGAAGGAAAGTATAGACCCAGATAACATTACCTTTACTAATATATTGTATGCATGCAACCATGCTGGGCTTATAAACGAAGCTTTGGAACTTTTCTGTAGTATGATCTCTGAACACCATATTAAACCAACTATTGAGCATTGTGGATGTGTTGTTAGTCTCCTTTGCCGGTGCGGTAATCTAGATGAAGCATTGAAGCTTATTCTCACAATGCCGTATGAGCCAGATGCACATATCATAGGATCATTGCTTGCTGCTTGTAGAGCACACCATCAGATTGACCTTGCAGATCACTTATCTAAACATTTATTACAATTGGAACCTAAGAACCCAGGAAACTATGTGGCAATTTCAAATGCATATGCAGCTGCCGGAAGCTGGAATGAGGTTTCAAAAATGAGGGACCTAATGAAAGAAAAAGGACTAAGGAAGAATCCTGGATGCAGCTGGATTCAGATAGTTGATGAAGTTCATGTATTTCTTGCAGGTGATAGATCACATCCATATGCTGAGGAAATTTATGCAATATTGACTTTGTTGGGAACAGAAATGCAGTTTAATACTGAAATTCTCCTCTCTTGAGCCAAGGTTTATCATTTGCAGATGATTGAGTGTTTGGTGTGCAAAAAGGTCAAGGTCAAGGGCACTTCTTCTGAGAGGATGGAAACATATACAGTATTGACTGCCTGGAACATGAAATAAAGCTTGGGGGTAGGGAATAATACAATTTTCATACTTGAAAGGATAAGGGTCGGATGTCGGATCCAACAATCGAGAAATCATCAGTGAATTAATATTGTTGAGTATTGCTTGTACCTCTAGGCTCAATTTCAGTACCTAGAATCCCAGCCACACTCATGGGGGTTCTATAAACTGTACATATTGAGTTAAATAAATCAAAGGTTCTTCATGTTTTCGACTTTGTCATACTCAAAAATAATTTTGATGCTGTGATACAAGGAAGCGATACTAGAAGCCAGTATGGTACGTTTCAGGGGTAGTTTTCTTAATGATACTCGTGCTACATTTTTATTTCACACTTTGTGTGATTTAAAATTGCTCTTTCATCCAAAAAAATAATATCTAAAGTCTCTAAAACCTTTACCAGCCTATTGATAAGTTAATATAAAATGCTTACTTCCCATTCATTACAGAATTGGATGCTTTTACATCCTTAATTCAAAATTTTCTCAAGTGATTGCATTGATTTTGTATATCATGATCCTTACTATGCTATTGATTGAATTCCTTTTGCAGAACCAGAGTACTTGGTCATCCGATTAAACTGTAGCTGTTGAAGAAACTTGGATTTGCTTGCTGGATGTTAACACAGAACCATACGTGAGAAACTTGAAGGGTCTCACTTCATTAACACTATACTAAGCAGACGAGAGCATGTCAATTGCTGTAACCCTATTGGTTTCTCACAAGTTGGAGCCTGGACATTCAGTTTTATCCTTATCAGAACTTAAGAGACCATCATCTATAATATTCCAGGTATTTAACCAAGTTCTGTTTTCCCATTTCAATTCACTCCTTCTAGTTTAGACTTTGCATTTGGCAAAATATAAAGTGGATGAGAATAGCTGGGGACCAATAAGTTTGTGGTAGTAGTTGTGGAAAAAATCTTCCATAAGACCGTCTCACCGTTGATTTGATGAGACGGACCAAGCGAAAAGGTAAGGAAGAATGGAAGATTTTTTCGTTGTTATGATGGTTCTTTGTGAACAAAAATATGCTTTGGAGAACTGCAAGTCATGCAATAAATACCTTGACAGCAATGTGTACTACCAATGAAAGTGATCAATTCAAATTATATCTGACAGCAGCGTTCAACGATTATTATTAAAAAAAAATTGCATTAAATATATAAAACTCAATAAAAAGAGGACAATGAAAACATTTTGTGGTCTGGATTCATGTTGAAGCCGTGTAATGGAGGTTATTTGATACTGAGAAATGAATAAAAACAAGGCAGGAGCCGGCCATGAAAGCAAGGTGGGAAGGCTTGTGGAAAAAAGCTGGTGTTCAGTGACATCCACTAAGAAGTTCACTTTTTTCATGTACTAGCTCAGAACATAAATATTGTAGGTGTTCATTGAAAGAGAAGTCGCTTTTGTACACCATCTTAGCTCAAGCTATGTTTTGTCCTAGTGAATCTTCTTCACATATATATATATATATATATATATATTTATTATTTATTTTAATCTCTACAACATTAATATCATTAGTAAACATCATTTCATTTTCCTTGATGTGATTTAGAAAGATAGTATCAATCACAACCACCTGAAATGGTTCGGGACTTTTAACATTAGTCTACATCATTGAGTAAGGCCTTTGAGGACTTAGAAAAGGGTCTCGTTCTTCTTAACTTATCCAACTAACACGGAATAGAATTTTGGAATGTAAATTCAATGCTAAAGATGATAAGGAATGGGGAGAGTCTTATCAGAAAAGTCCATCTCAAAATATATAGTAATCTTCTGGCATTAGTAATCTGCTTTCCCTTTCAAATACAACACTACATCCGCATCCGCATCTAGAAAGCCTATATTTATTGCTATATTTTCAAAGAATGAATTAGAAGGCAAGAAAATCTTTCTCTTCAGTTTCACACTCTAATTTTTTTTTTAATTAAAAGTAAAAATAAAAAAATAAGGTCTCATCTTATTATCCATATTTCTTCATTCTCTCATATTTTAATATGCATTTTGAAGATCAATTTATACTTGCTTGGGGATCACTTCAAAATTTGGAAGGAGTAACTTTTCTAGACCCACCATATTCCTAACACAGACTTTGATTATTGAAACCATATAAATAAAGAGTTTTTTTTGGTGGGGGAAGAAATCTATCGAAGAGTAACAGCTTTTATGGGTAAAACTTAGGTGAACTATAATAGGGTTAAATTGTGTATAGGTCAACGTTATCTGAAATGATGAGTTTTTTTCTTTGTACTTTTCAGTCAGCAAAGTAAAATCTAATTGAGTGTAAAGCTCGTTCGGTGAACTACTGTAAGTCTGTAATTAAGTGTATGAGGTGATGATAGAGATTAGCGTAAGCATCCTATGTCATTTAAGATATTAGAATGCTTGTATGACTACACACAATAATTTACAAGAGTTGCTTCCTCACAAAGCTTGCAAGATGCTCAACTTTTTCAGTGTCAATCATCGTTCTCTAAATCTCCTTGCCTTTGGTGTCACCTCTCCATGATTATTGTCATATGCTTGCTTGTTTCTTTTATACCTTGCATCAAAAGGCTTGATACCAATGGCATCATTGGTTGAAAAGGTCCATGTACAGCACTGGCATTTTAATAATTAAAAAAAAAAAAAGCACTGGTAAATTAAGAATAGTATTAAAAAAAAAAAATCCAGTCTTATGTTGTACAAGTTATTAAATGCAGATAGTATGATTTTCAGTATTTATATTTAGACAAAAATAAGTGAGAATACGATAAGAAATCTCTATCCTAATTATATATTTAATTTGAATCAACTTCCTATGGATGAGTCTTTCCAATCAAGATGGTGCTTAAAAACCTCAGGTTTTTCTTGTCAAATTTTGACCGTACTTACTTTAAAGATTCATGAAAATCATTTTGCATCTTAAATTCTTAATGACAACAAGTTATCATTTTGAGACACATGATTGTGCATGGAGCTGAAAATGATCTCTTAAAATCATGGTTTATAATTGATATACACGGTGCACCTCATTTATTCGGTTTAAAAGGCAATGTATTTATCATGAGGCCCTTTGATGTCCTCAGGAATCTCGAACCAAAACTACATAGTTATATCCATCAAAGCTCCCAGCTTGAAATCGATTATAATTAAGGTGCAAAGCTCATGTCATGGTCACCCATTGGTGGTGGTGGTGGACCTGAGATATTTGACACATATGGCCCACAAGTGTGTTGTTGATTGATCCAGCTATTGACAATAAAGTTGATCAGTTGGGTGTGTAGACTAGTAGAAGAGAATAAAAAAAGACAAGGTCATCTAGGATTGGAAGTGGGTTAATTAAAACTAATTAAGATTTTTAGTCAATTATTAAAATCGGATAAGAAACTGCTGCGGTTGTTTTTTGTTGCCAGTCCTAAAAACAAATGGAAGGGCAACGAAGGCAAACGAAACTATCAGTAACAGAGTCCATTTTTGTTACTCGATTTTTGAGTCCGACCAAAAGTACCTGCTTTCGGTGCACCAAAACATATAAATGTAATTGGCCCGAGAAAGCACGTGCCTTCTTTGACTCACAGACTCATTTTGAGTACACACGTGTCACACTCACAATGGGCAACTTCTTGTAAGAAAATGGCAAACCAAGGTGAGTGGCGCGTTGCGCACACTTTCGAACCAGATACTTGGTTGGGTAATTGGGATGATTAGTGGGCCATTTCCCTAGCTGGAATTGTCAATTGTCTGGGTCTCCACTGCTGGCATTACATTCGCCCCTGGGCTCCAGTTGCCACGCTACACCAAGCGCGTGACACGAGCACATAATGGATAGGTGATATCGATAAATTAAGAGACACGTGATGCTGTGCATGCGGAAAAAGTGAAAAGACGAAAGGGACCCAAATGAAGTAGAAGGCTGAGGATGAGGGAGGAGCGGATCAACGGCTCATAGCAAGACAATGCCCACTGCCCCTCTCCCTCTTTTTTGTCAGAGAGAAAAAAGCAGTAAAGCCGGCCAGCCTGTTCCCCACCCTGCACCCAAACGGACAAACTTTCACTCAAATTCCTAATCTACCCTTTTCTCCAAGTTTCTTTAATATTTTTATTTTAGTCATTGGTCAACCCCATCCTACTTGGTCCCACTTTTGGCTACAACCATCCATCGTTGATCTGTTAGTCACGAGATCAGATGGGGAACGTGCCCACATCAGAGTTCATAAGATATTAACATATTATAGCTGCAGCATGTGGCGTGGACACTGGACACACAGTGGATCAATGCATCGAACTTGGATGAGTGATTTCAACACTCTCCCAGATCTTTAAGTTATAATACAAACAAACATGCTTTGGCAATGCACGAGAAGAAAACAAGTGGTTGGAATTTTTTATAATCTTTTTCAACCCAGCAGTTGGCTTCAATGCAAGGCAATAAAAGCTAAACAACATCAAAATATGAAAAACCATGTGTTGAAAGCGGCGCAGATTATTAATGTTTGCTAGCCAAACACTACAATAAAATGGAAAAAAATTATAAATAAAATTCCAACTAAATCATCATTTGGTCAATTCCAATCAGTTCATGGAACTCCCACTTAACCCTCATAAACAATTCAAACCCCCCATCACCATCCCACCTGTAAAAATCAATTTAAAAAGAAATAAAAAAAAACAAAAATATTTAAAAAAAAAAAAAACACATTGGGCCAATTTAATCACCCAATCTCCACTGCGCACTTGACACTGTTTACTTACGCACTGTGCACAAATCGAGGCCACCCCAACCCAACCCCACTACATGGTTCTTTGCAACCCATCAGGCTTTAACTCTTTTAGCTGGCGAGTTGAGAGAACATTATTTTCAAGGTGTGAGAGCTCTAGGCGGGGTCCGTGATTCAGTGGGTGGCGTATGACCGTCAGACCCTTTGGAAGGATCATCAGAAGACTGCCGCAAGCCATCATCAGTCTCACTCCTATTCATGTCCTCAATCATGCGTACCACCTCAGGCATGGCGGGTCTCTGATCAGGCACAGTGGACACACAAGCCATGGCAATCTGCAACAACTGAACCATCTCCTCCTCAATGTTTTGATACCTCATCAACTCCACATCAAATACCTCAGCCGTCCATTCTTCACGGACCACTGACTGGACCCATCTGGGTAGATCAATCCCCTCCTCACCCAATGACGCTTGATTAGGTGCCTTCCCTGTCAATAGCTCTAATAACAATACCCCGAAACTGTACACGTCCGACTTGAATGTGACTTTACGGGTCTCAACCACTTCAGGTGCACGATACCCTGCCACTCGGTTGGGCGGGGTAGTTGTCCCAAATAGCGGGTTCAGTCCAAAATCCGATATGCAAGCATCTTGGTCGGGTCGCAGCAAAATGTTGGACGATTTTATGTTCCCGTGGACCACTTTTCCTGACACGTGGAGGTATGCTATACCTCTTGCCGCACTTACCGCTATTTTCATCCGGTTGTCCCAGTCTAGTGGGGTGCGGCCGGAACCTCTGCTACCTGTAAACAGAATCAACGCAACTCCCGGTTATCAGGTTCATGAGACTTTGACACAAATATAAAAAAATAAAAATAGTAAACAATCAGAAACAAAGATTGTCCATGATCACACCAAAATAAAGTAATAAATAAACACAGAACATTGCCTGCTTTCTTTTGTAGAAGATGAATGGGACAAGGGAGTTTTTTATTTTAAAAAATGTAATATAAAATTAATCCACAAGAGTCTATGATTGTAGGGTAAAGACAATGAGTATGCGTGCAAGACAGGCTATACTGGTAAGTATAATTTGTTAAGACCATGAAAAGGAGATTAGATTAGGGAAATGTGAAAAATCCCCACTTTCTTCTTTTATCAAAGGGTTGATTAAAATGATGATGTCGGTGGCCCCATACCATCCCCATGTCGTTGAATGATCATAAGTGTTAGTGGCAAATGCGTAAATAGGCGGACTTAAAACATTGACAACGTGCTACAGTAACAGCAACGTGGTTGTGCACACTCTGCTACTTACAAACATTTTTATAAATCTCTCTCACTCTCTCCCTGTTGTTTCTCATAAAGAAGAATCATAAAGACCCATCAAAAACCTCAATGTGATACCATTTCTACTTCACTACATTATTTTAGTATACACATACATGAATTTCCCCAATTAAGTACATAAAAACATTAAATTCACTCCATTATACTCAAAAACATCAAAAAATATAGTAAATTTTGAAAACTGCATGGATTCTGAGACCTTTGCAAAGAAGATGAAAATAAAAAATGGAAAGAGAGAAAAAAGAAAACATACCATGAAGAAGAGCAGATAGGCTACCAGCAGGCATGAAATCGTAAACAAGCAACTTCTCATCTTTAGAATAGTAAAAGGCCCTCAAAGGAACCACATTATCGTGCTTAATCTTCCCCAAGACCTCCATTTGCATCTCGAACTCTCTTTTGCTAACAGCCACCTCCTTCAACCTCTTAACCACCACCGTAGTCCCCTCCTCCAGCACCGCCTTATAGCTCGTCCCGACGCTTCCCTTCCCCAGTACCTCCGCCGATGCCCTCAGCAAATCCTCCAAATCGAAGCTGTACACCCCTCCTTCGAAGAACACCAGCTTGTTCCTCTCCGCCTCCGCCGACCCACCAGTTATATCGTCTTTCGACGATGACGTTCCCGCCTCCGCCGCCACCGAGCGCGTCGCCGCGGTCACCGTCGGTTTCGGCGACTTTCCAGGTTGCCGGCGGTGTCGTTTTCGGAGACAGAGCAAGAGAAAGAGCAGCAGAAGAAGAAGAAGCAGAGCAGCGCCGACGGCGATGCCGACAATGGCGGCCGTCGAGAGTCTTTTGGACTTTTTGCGGGGTGGAGGTGGTGGTGGGTTTACAGAAGGTGAGGGAGCTGGAGATGGAAAAAATGGGTTACATGGCGGCAATGGTCCGCCACATAGATCTAAATTTCCAGCGAATGACGATGAATTGAATCTGGTTAGCGAAGAAGGGATTGTGCCGTTTAGCTTGTTGTTTGACACGTTGAAATTGACCAAATTTGCAGCGTTGATGTTCGGAAGAATACCTGAGAATCCATTGTTCTGCAAAAAAAGGCCTGTCAAGTGGTTCAAATTGTTGACAGCGAAAGGGATTGTGCCGGTGAAATTGTTGGCGGAGAGATCGAGCCGAGTTAACCGATTCATGGCAGTCACACTGGCAGGGAACTCACCGGACAATTCATTGTTTTGTAGATAGAGACTGCGGAGAAGCGTTAGATTAGAGAAATCGGAGGGGATCTGACCAGAAAGACGATTGGACCGGAGACTGAGCACTCTGAGTTGACTCAGCTTGCCTATGGAGTTGGGCGGAATGGGACCCACAAGTCCGACGCCAGGGAGCCGAAGTGAGTAGACAAATGAACGATTGGCGTCGCACGCCACTCCCACCCAGTCGCAAGCCGACTCCGACTCATTCCATTGAACCCGGTTCGCGTGTGGGGTTTTTGAGAGGAAGGAAAGCAGAGCTTGCTTCTCTTCAGTCGGCTCCGACCCGACACCCACCACTACCATTACATAAACTAACAAAACAATTACACACCCAGACTCCAAGAACACCGCCATTTTTTTTACAATTTCCAAAACTAGAAACAATAACAAAATGGAACCAATCACTAACAACCCTCGTCTACTCCCTCAAAAGCTCGTCTTGGATTCTGGTTTCTGATACCTGCTTTCTACAAAACCTATAAAAAGTGGTTTTCCGGCGAGCGTCCATGTGATTGAGAGAGAGAGAGAGAGAGAGAGAGAGAACCAAAAAAACCAAAGGAAAGAGAAGGGTTTTGTGGTGAAATGAAGAGTGAGAGAGTTTTTGTATTGTAATGAATGTATTAGGTACCCGAGGCTTCAAAAGGTTAGGGGAAAAAAAAAAAAAAGGAAAAAAATCGAAGCTGAGTGAACAACAGAACCAGTCGAGCTGGCATTTGCGCAAACGTTTTTCTCTTTCGCTATTTTTATGTTGTGGTAAATTTTGTTTAAACAAACGTATGTATGTTTGTATTTGATCACTTTCGCTCGTGGTTTAAGCGTGTGTACTACAATACAATACATGAACGTTGGTTGTTGGTAGACGCTCTGTGGAAGAGCGTGGGAGTTGAAATAGTTTGCGTTTGGGTATACGTGAAACGGCCGCGACTATTGACTACTAAAAGGGTGTCTCGTGTGATGTATCTGCATCATGTATGTTTCGTAGATAAGGAAATGGTGGGTCTACGTGATCAGACGGTCCCGGTGTTTTTTTGGTGACATTTGCGGGATTTTATGGTTTAATATTAACCATATTAAATGGTTGTTAAATGTTAACTATCTGATTGATGATGGAAATGGACAAAGAGTAATTACAGTTGCAAAGTTGCAGGTTTTGATTGACTAGGAAAAGTAAGGTTTTGTTAAGCAAATCAAGGACTGTTGACGACATTTGGCAGCAGCATACACAGTTTGTTGGTTTGTTGGCCAAGCTTAGCTGGAGAGACTCTGTTGGGGATTCATTTTACTTACCGCTCAACGACCACCACTGTGAACTGGAGAGACACTTGGGCTTTTTCTATTTTATTGTCTACTTTCTCTTAATATATATTTTTCTAATTTATAAATAATTGTATATGTTATGGGACTATGCCTTTATTTTAATGGGTGGTTAGATGATGCTCGACTTTATTCTCTCTGTCCTTTTAATTAAATCCTCCACCGAGTGTTTTTGTGCTGGGAGAAACCAGTTTTGATGCGCAAGCTGTTTTCATAATTGCACATGTTTTTTTTTTTTAATATTATCTATTGGTTTATTTTCCCATCTTTATGCAAGTTATTTGAAAACAAGTAACATAATTCATATAATCAAATTATTTAATTTAACAATATAAGGTAGACTACCTCCTGCATTTATTTTAACTGATGACCATCTTTCAAATCCAAACTTCCTTGTAATAATGTGTGTGTATATATATATATAATACTTTTGTAATAGGATATACCTGATTTTAAAAAGTAATAACATACCAATTAAATTCATCCATTGTATTTGAATTAAATAGAAGAGTAAATTTATTTTAGGAGAGATAATGTAATGGATGAATTTAATTAGTTGATTTTTACTTTTTAAATCAAAATATACCTGATTTTAAAAGCCCTATATTTATATATATGGGGTTTTTAGAATCAATATGTTTTAACTTTAAAATGTAAGGACTAACAATCACATTAACCCATTGCATTCTTTCTCCTAAAATAAATTTTCTCTTCTATTTAATTCAAATGGAATTGGTGAATTAGATTGATTAATCATTAATCGTTATTTTTTAAAGTTAGAACGTTTTGATTATAAAAATCTCTTAAATATATATATAGTAATTCTACCATCAGTATCTTACGACGAATTAATTAAATTCATCCATTGCACTCTTTCTCCTAAAACAAATTCTCTCTAATTGGATTGTCCTAACTTTTTAGAGTTAGAAAACACCGATTATAGAATTATTATATATATATACACACTTTTTCTTTTGAAACAGAGATATGATAAAGTTTTAAAATTTTTTCAAATAGCAATATGATAAAAATTTGTAGCTTTTCAGCCGCTAATGCGTTGAGGTTCGAATACCTTACATCCATTTACAAATATGTGTGGAGAAACCACATAAATGGTTATTGATTTTAGTTTATCTTGATAGACTTTTAATCTAACCACTGTCACATATAAATGTTAATAAAGAAGTTGTTAATGAAAATTCATTCAATTGGAAAATATAGCAAGTAAATTTTTATTATCTATCTCAAATTATTAGAGGGTGTATTCAATCTAGTGTTCATTGAAATTTAAAATATTTTTAAAATTAATGTATTCAATTTAAACTTTTAAAAAACCTATCAAACTTATAATAGTTAATCTAGGAATCCAATTGGAATTAAAGTATATTCTATTAGACTTTAAAAAGTCCAAACAAATTTAAATGTATTACAAAAAAATATTGGCTTTTACTAAAATTGGATGAATTTGAAAGTGATATTTATGAATTTAAAAATATATATATCATAGCAAATCTTTTCATACTCCTTAAGATTTTAGATATAATTTTAACAAACTTTATATGAGGTATATGAAATTCGTGATTCCACCGATAATTATCATTTAAAAAAATGCATCAAACTTTAACGAATCATAGATCAAGTACACCCCTTAAAAGATATTTAAATTTTGATAACCTTTAAATCACATCATTTCTTTCCAGAAAATTAAAAATCACATCATTATTGACAAGAATGTCAGTACATTGGGGTTCTTACCAATATTATGGTTCAACAAAGGTTCTCCAAATGACAACCCTAGTGGCCATAGATCCAAACCCCAGTGACAAAGGCCCAATCGTCAGTTGGGTAATGGCCTAACATGTCAGTTGACATAAGTTAGTAGATAACTTGATTGGTCGACATATGTATGTATTTCCTTTTGGATCGATCAATGAACTAAATGATTCGGTCTACTTAAGTAGATACACCTTCAATTGGTCAACTCATTTGTTCGATCGATTAATATAACGTTAACTATAAATTGGTCTTACATAATAGTTGATATATCACCGATTTAGAGATTCCTAATCTGACTCCAATTCTTCCACCTGGAGTTCATTTGGATAAGGACTCACTCATTTGGGAGGTAAACCTTACTCTATTACATCTATTAATTAGAAGAAAATTACAACTATTCCTAATTTCATTAGAATTCAATCTATTAAGTCCATGAAAATTAGTCTACCTCAGACTAAGTAAGGGAATCTATTTATCAAAGGGTCCTGATCCTCTTAAAAAAGGGGGAGATTTGAGAGGTATACGATTATGTTGCCAAATCGTCATCAGATAATTTTGAGATTGGATTCTGTTGACGATCAGAATTAGTTAACACCCGGGGGGTCGGAACCTCGCCTATGGAACGATTTATGTGAGGCCGGCCTTTAGACCGTTGAACCCCTTTGGCCTCTCATTTGGTCGCGTCCGGAGTTGAACTCGTAACCTCTTATAAGGTTTTTGAGTGCACAACTCCTACCACCAAGCTGACATCAGTTAATAAAAACTTGTAAATATAAACAATTGATCAGTCAGAATGTTGACGAGCTATGCAGGGGTACTTATCCATTCCTGTTTTTTTGGCTTTTTTTGGCGAGCTATGCAGAGGCACTTAGCCATCTGCTTTTTAGGCTCTTTCTGACGAGCTGTGCAGAGGTATTTATCCATTTGCTTTTTAGGCTCTTTTTCATTTTAAGCGAGCTATACAGGGGTCGTCACCTTGCCTACTTTTTAGGCTCTTTTTGGCGAGCTATGCAGAGGCACTTAACCATCTGCTTTTTAGGCTCTTTTTGGCGAGCTATGCAGAGACACTTAGCCATCTGCTTTTTAGGCTCTTTATAGTTCGGAGCCCGTTAGCCTAGTGGAATGAGTCGAATCATAAGCAGGGGGAAATGAAGCTTTCATTAACTATAATGGTTGTTTACAAATTGAAAGCTTAAAGAATACAAGTGAAAAGAAGATAAGCTCTTAATCTTGAACTGAAGGATCTTGGCCTACTAAAGGGTTTTCATGAAAGGGAGACACGCCAGGGGGATCAAGGTCGATAACGGGCTTAGTTTGAGAGGTCGCGCCAGGAGCTTCCTCCGCTGAATGAATTGGATCAACTAAGGACGAGGTAGCCCTTACTTTAAACTCCTCTACAATTTCAAGTCCCACATCTCCAAAGATAGAAAAATCCATCTTTGGATGAGACATCCACAGAGTGTAGAGAAAGTCGCGGCCTGTTCTTTCCTCAACCTCATCCCTAGCATCAGCAACCTGCACTTCTAATTCCTGAGCAGACTTTTCTCTGAAGACCATCAACTCTTCAAAGGCATTATCTGCATGTCGGTTAATCTCCTCAGCTTCTAGCTTTATGGCTTCTATTTGCTGCTCAGAAGCCTCAGCCCGCTGAATTACCTCCCCTACTTGTTGCCTAAGCACTTCGGCTCGGTTTTCTGCCTCTTCATCCCGTTTAGTTGTAACCTCCTCAGCATGTTTAACAGCGGTTTCTACCTCTTCGGTCCGCTTCTCAGCAGCCTCAGCTCGCTTCGCTGCAGCCTCGACCTGACGATCGAGCACTTCAATTTTATCCTCTGCGGTTGAAGCTCACTGCTGGGCCAGCTCGGCCTGCTACTCAGATTGCCTCAGCTCTTCTCTCAGTTGGTGAAGCTCATTCCTGAACGTGTCATGTTCACTTCCCAGTCTCCGCAGAGCCTCATCGGCAATCTGTCTAGCATTATATGCTGCAACTAACTACGCCTTGTGGTCCTCAGCTTGTTTGTGGGCTAGCTCGGCCCGCTGATCAGACTGCTTCAACACTTCCCTTAGTATGTTGCGTTCCTCTTCCATTTTCAGCAGAGCTTCCTCAGCAGCCTGTTTAGCATTGTTCGTCTCAGCCATCTTTGCCTCGAAGCTCTCTATGGTTTTCTCAGCTAAGCGTGCTATATCCTTATTAGCAGCCTCCAGCTCCAGTTCGAGATTCATTATTCGGTCTTCAGTAATTTTGGTCAATCTCCGCTGCTTCATTGTAGCAAGGGCGCCCTGAAAATTTTATAAGTTAATATACAATAAAGTAAAGAAGCTAGAAGGACAAGGAAAAATGACTTACTAGCATAGAATGACGAGCTGCGAACTCGTTTAGCTCCGTGCCCTTAAAGAACTTATTCTCCAAGACTCTTGCATAGTTAAACATAATGGGTGTCCAGTTGTCAATAAAGGAAGTCAAATATCTCCCCCCAGATCCGAGCTCGATTTATGGTCTTGTTGGGGAAGGAGTCCTTTCACGCTCAGGGATATCAGGCTCATCAGTTGAAAAAGTGTTACCTCGCGAAACGACGGTACGCCTAGTTACATGCTTGCTGGTGCCAGCTCGGGTTGCTTGGGAAGCAACCTTAGGAGGTGCATCCCTTTTTCCAGGCTGCGAGTTGGAAGCTGGAATCAATGGGAGATCTGTAAAAACGTTTGAAAGTGGCACCTCGCTAGAGACAGCGGCCGATGGAGTTTTTGCCTTAGCAGCAGTCTGTTTAGGCCGTTTTGATGAAGCAGCTGGCGAGGTTGAAGCCTCAGCAGGTCGCTTAGCTGGAGTGGCTGAGGAGGTCGGAGCTTGAGGCAGGTTCCTTAGCTGGAACAGCCAGAAGGACTGGAGCTTGGGCAGGTTGATCAGAAGGGCACTTCAAAAGAGCAAGTTTCTTCCTGTTGGCTGGAATTCACCCAGTGGAAGGAGTAGGGGCTGGAGAAGTGGTTTTTTGAGATGCACCCACTGTTGGGGTGCGAGCTGGAGCTGGTGTTGCTTCAGCGGATGTTGGAACTATTGAAGCAGGCAAAGGAGCTTCTGAAACATTTAGAAGATTGGGAGAATGGGATGAATCCATTTGTACAAGAAGGGCTGCATGGGCTGGAGCCTTTTTTGCCCGAGCTGGGGCGAGAGCAGGAGCACCTTTAGCAGAAGTTTTACGAGCTGAAGTAGGTGCCTGAGTTGCTCCCGTTGCTCGCAGAGTAGTGACAGGTTTTGAAGGTCGATGAGCAGATGTGTCATCTTCCTGAACTGGGACTTCAAGAACAGAAGGAAGTATAGGGGTATCACCCATGCTCCCTATGTCCTCTTCAGGTCGCAGTTGTGGAGAATCCTTAGCAGGGGTAAGACCATAAGCGCTAAGAAGATCATCGTTGAACTTGCTGCTGATGCTCGCTTCCTCCGAGTTCGCAAGCGTATTGAGAGTCTATTTCTCCTCGTTACTAAGAGGAGTCTCGTCCGTTTTCAGCACTGCAAAGCAAAAACATTTAAAAAAAAAAAAATCAATTCGCTAAATTTCTTACTACATACCTGGTTCCAGGACGAAACTGCGATTATTGAGGCTCGCGAGAGAGGGGCAGGAAACATAAAACCAGCTCGTTTTATACTTTCCAAAGTTGGACTTGCCCTTCGCTTCTCCTTGGGGTAAGAGGTCTTTGTATTCTGATGAGCGAGCTGTGAGGTAATAGATGCCGTTAGGTTTTTCTCCCTCTTTTACGCTTAAAGCTTTGAAACTGTAAAATTGTTGTATGATTTTTGGAGTTGGGGGAGCAAGGCCGTTTCTGAGGAAGGCCAGAGCCAGCAAAGTCAGCTGTGTGTAGGAGTTCGGTGTCAATTGGAATGGTGCGAGCTTAACCGCGTTGAGGAATGCGATCAAGTAAGGATGAATAGGGAACCTTAGTCTCTGCTCGAGATGTTTGGCACTAACAGCAACGTACCCTTTTGGTGGATAACATTCATGGTTTTTGGGAATGGGTATCAGTGCGCGACAACCCATAGGGATACGGAATTGAATGCAAAGCCCTACCACATCAAAAAACTCTAACTCTGAAGGATGATGTGCAAACGTTTTGCCAGCTCCCATTTTCTTTTCAGCTCGCTGCTGGGTATTTGCTCGCTTTCCGCCCTGAGCTGATTTACTGATCTTGTGAGCTCCACTTGAAGACATCTATGCAAAAGGAGATATAGTCAGTTCGCCAGGAACATATTATTAAAATGCTAAAAAATTTTCTAAGTTTCCTATTTGACAGATCATTCATACAATAGGGGGCTCGACCTATGAATAAACGATCTGCGAGCTAGCACCCTACAGATCTAATTTGACAGTTAGCATGCATAATAGGCCACAAACAACAGTAATCAGCTCGCAAGCAGACATGTAACAAGATCAAATCAACAGAAGTTGAAAAGTTTTATTCAACAAAAAACTCAGAATGGCAAAGTCTCAACAATAACAGTTTAAAGTCAAGAACATGGCATGTTTGTACCATTATATACACAAGAATAGCGTAATGAAAGCAATATAATATGAACTCAGCAAAAATAAACTAAGAAGAAAACAGAAAGTTTGAAGATAGATGGAGGACTTATTGTGATCCTTCGAAGAAATGGAAAGAAACAACGACTGGGAATGTTGATTTCGTGAAAAATCAGTGATTTGTCTGAACTTGAATGCTTGTTTGCTTCGTAAGAAGATGACAGAAGGAAAAGAAAAAATGAAAGAGGCTCCACCAGTTTATATAGACAGACGGGCTCGAACCCTAGCCGTCAGATCTCTATCTGATATGTAACCGTCATTAATCTAACGGTGCAGCACGAGTACGACCTTGTAATCATGCAGTCGTCAGTTGAAAGACGTACGCATTAAATGCGCGTGTAAGGAACGTGTCAGTGTCGTTTTAGTTACCTCATGCATGACTGACACGTATCAAAACTGAAAAGACAGAATTTGAAAGGGCGCGGAAGCAGTTATTCAAGATTGGCTTACCAGAGAAGCTATCTTTTACCAGCGAGCTCGAGCTCCCAGTTTGCAGAGCGAGCTGAGAGCTGAAGGGGCTAATGTTATGTGTATTTTTTGGACTCATTAAATGAGCTAGTAAAAGCTCGACTTAGACCCAATAGAAGGCCCAATAAAGTCAACCCAAATATAAAGACCATCAGACGAGACCCAGACATCAACTCCAGACCCTGTGGGCTCCATAGCTCGGCCCAGCAATCTCCTCAGCTCGCAACATGAGCTCGTCTCACAGACAGGTCGCAGCTCGTTCCTCCATTCACAACAAACATAGTTCGCTGATTGCTTCTCAACGAGCTCCAGCTCGAGATCGCTATAGACAGCAGCTCGCTCAAGAGCGTAATAGATGCAATATCTTCCAAATATGGCAGTTACCCAATCAAACCGTGATTCCCTCATCAGATATGAAAGTTTATTCAAATTCAAACTCAGTCAACATTATCCCGAGATTTTTGGGGATATTTCCTGATTATATTCAACCGGTTATGAAGTGTAATTAAGTCACGATTTTTTTCCTATTTTATAGCTTCTTAATTTGTAACAACTCTTCCCCTATAAATAGGGGTTAAAACCATTGTAAACGACATATTGAATAATATACTGTTACTCTACAGAATTTAAGAGAGACAACCGTGGATGTAGGCACACTTGCTGAACCACGTTAAAAATCCTTTGTCTTCCCTGTTTGATTCCTGATTTTTTATTGCCTTGTTCTTGTTTTCTGTGTTTTCTCACATTGATTGTAGGTATTGGGTATTGATTACTCATCGACTGAATTTCAACATCGACAGATTCCGGCCACAAACAACGATGGAGTCTTCACAATATAGTTTATATTTCAACTTAGCCATTCAGTCAATACAACCAAATTGTACAAATTACTCACATTTCTCATTTAAATACTGTTGAAATAACTTCAGTTTACTGTTTTCTTTATTCATTTTACACTCAATTGGTCGACCCGAGCATTGGGGGATTTTTAACCAGCATCACATCGGTGCTACGATCACTTACGTTTTTCTCCATTTGGTTTGTGCAGAATACATGTTGCAAGGTTTCATTAAGTTGACGAATATATCATAATTCGACCTCACTACAACAACCTTCTATTTGGTTAAGATATCATACTCTTATTCTTCTAATCATATATTGACATTTTTTTTTTGTTGGTTTTAACACTTTTTATTAATTTATTTGGCATAAAAAAGAGAATTACGTTATTCACTTTTACTATATTTTACTAGATAATTAATCATCATCTCTTAACAAAAATAAGTAATCATTTTCAAAATCTATTCAATTGAAGTGTCATAAACTGATTATTCAATAAAAATAGATTGCTGAAGTTAAAAATTTCTACAAAGCTTTACTTTTTTTTAGTACAAGAACTGTATCTGAGACAGATCCATGAGGTTTTCGGGACTAACCGAAATATGACACTAATGACACGGTCCGAGGGACTACTTCCAATTGGAAATGATCCACCTACACGGAGGTGGGAGGAAAACTCACATTAAGATGGGAGAACAACCCATACAATTGGTGAGAGACTAAATATTATTAGTATTAGTATTATTATTATTATTATATTATTATATTTAGTAATTTGGATTTTGCGGGGTGTCGAACCTATGCCTTTTACAAAGGGAGGCATGGGTGGTTACTGGTGTCAACCAACTGCACCGGCAACCAAATGACTACAAAGTTTTACTTGAAAATGAAACTTTCTCAAAATTAATCATTATCTTAATCAATTATTTAAATTAGGCTTTCAAGCGTCATTTCCATTGTTGATTGTTGAATTTGAATATAATATAATACGGTATAATACAAATATAAAACATCAACTTACTTCGTGAGTACCTTTTTAATCATTTATTTTTAAAAAATAATTAATAACAGCAAATATGAGGCAAAAGATTCACTGATGTAAGCATCGTTATACTTTACAATGGTGGAATATGGACCCCGGCGACAGTCTACGTCTATCATTCGAATTTTCACCATTCAACAAATTATTTATTTATTTATTTATCATTATTATTTTCGAGAACTGGGATTGATCCTATCCAGATCAATTAAGATAGGAACATTGTAATATGATTTAGAGAATAACTTTTAATTGAAAAGAATTCACCCATATGAAGATCAAAAATTATCTATATAAAGATTAGAGGTCATTCCACGCTTAATAATAAGAGACATTTATTATTATTATTATTATTATTATATTTAAATTTAAGGGAAGAGTGTCGAACCCATGCGACACTCAAAGGGGAGGCATGGTGGTTGACGACGTCTGACCAAAGGCCAGCAACCAAAAACAATTTATTTATTTTGAATATTTATATTAATTTATGTTATTTACCGTTCGGTTTCTAATGAGGCTCCAAAAAGTGAGATTAAGATAAGTAAACTCATTCTTCATTTTGCCTCTGTTGTTATTGGGCGGGCAATCCCGCTCGTGTATTACCAAGACTCCAAAAGCCGGCATGTAGCATATACTATTGCCTGGACTCAGTCCAATTAAGCATAGATAATACCACCTTGTTCTTCTTTTATTTTTTCCAAAAAAATGCATCCATATGGCAGAGATTATACACGTTTTTTCTTCAAATATATATATATATATATATATATACATATTTTTTCAAATGAAAAAAAAAAAGTAAGGTTGAGTTTTGAGTAAAATTGCATATAGCAACAAATGCAAAAGAACACATTTAGAATCCATGAAAGTGAAGCTCTGAAGGAAGAAAAGAAATGACAACATTTAACCAGTAGACTGTAGATGAGAAGTGGTCCCCTAGCCAATCATCGATCAGACACAAAATTAACAAGATCAAATGGTGATAGACACCTTGTGATTAAGGCTGTCTATTACCAACCACATTACTACCAAATGTGTGCTGGCTTGTATTATATAATTTGGAATCAAACAATTCCTTGTACATTACATTTTCATGAACTATTCTGTCTTCAAATCTCATCTCTAATTATGTAAACGATGTACAAATTAATAAGCAAATTAACTAACTCCTCTTTCTTCTTGTGTACTTAATATTTTTTTGCAATCAGCAGTTCAAGATTTAAGCCCCATGCTTAGCTCACTTTTAAGCACAAATCAATTATTTCTAGGAAAATTAACGAATTTAATTCAATTGCCTGCAAATAATTAAGCACAATATTACCATATATGGGTTGGTAGGCAGTTCGCAGTTAGGTTTTCAAACTTTGCAAATTATTGAATACTTCATCGACGAATCTTACTTCTCTTCAAGTACTAGTTGATATATAGGCCGGTGAAAATAGGAACATCTCATGCTCATATGTCGAGTCAATTCAGTTACAAGAAGTTCTACCCTTTAGCCGAAAAAAAAAAAAAAAGGAAAAATGTTATATCACATTATCAGTATGTGCTTGTTTGGTAATTGGATCTAGGCAGTGGCAAGGTTGGAAATTTTCTTTGAGGGCAAAATATAAAATTACAAAATTAAGGATAGATTTATGATATTTAAAGAAAAGTAATAAATTTTTTTAGGGAGGGATCGACATCTGTGTATCTTTATGTATACTGTATACATATTTATTTTCGAAATTAATCTTTTTTCTCCATCATCTTGAGTACAAGCAATCACCATGTTAGATAGTCTTTCAAAGAAAATGTGTATAATGGCATCTCATTTAAAACGTACCTTCTAAATTTAGTAATGTATTTAATCTTTTGAAAAAGAAGTATAAATATTGAACTTTAGGCAGTAGCTGAATTTTTTTCTTTTTTAAAAAAAAGAAAAGAAAAAAAAAAGTAGCTGATTAATCTTACACGTAGGTGAGGATTATTGTACAGACAGGTGGTCCATGGAGCAATTATGAAGAGATGAAATAAAATGAAACCTATTTAAGAACCATTGACCTGTGTTATACCTAATTGAGTCCCCATCGCCCATCATTAATGTTCAATCTAACACCAACTAGATCAAGCAATAACATAATTTATGTTAATTCCCTACCAAACTTTTCATGCATCGGCCAGCAGGTCAACGAGAACTCCTCTTGTTGGGCTACTTAATAATAGTGATGGCCACAACTCAAGGTTATCTCATACCACCATTATGGGTTTTGTTTATGCACGTTAATTAGGGCCCCAAATCTCATTGTAGTGTTCTCAAATGGGCCTAAAACTTGCTCTATGTAATTTGATATTTGCTTATAATATTATTGAGAATATATTTTTAAATAATAAAAAATTGATTTTGTGTTTTTAAAGGGTGGCTCAATTGCCACCAGAAAAAGTTCTCTCTATTCCCAAATTTCATTAACTTTTTTCACTAAAACGACCAACAATTAAATTACTTTGTAATTGGATGAACAAACAATAATAACTCCACAACTAGCAACTCTTTCTTAATAAAAAACTCTCATGTCCACGATAAGAGCAAGGATTCTATACTAATGTTGACACAGTACTAATCTTTTTTATGAAAACAATTTAAGTTTAAGAGAGAAAAAAATTTAATAATCTTGATTATTCACTTTTTTAAATGTTGATATGTCATTTGATTATCAAAATATTAGTAAAAAAAAAAAATGTAGAAAATCACTACACATCCCACTTTGTATCATAATTGTAACTCATGATGTGTCAAATTATAAATAAATATTCATTAATAATTTTTCATTTTACATTAAAAATATATTGATTTATTATTTGGCATATTATAAATTTGGATTTAGTTGAGATACAAAAGGTAAGATGTTTAATATTATATAGGTTTCAATTATACAAGTTCCAATACCTTTTAGCCCATGAACTGCTCTTCTTAGTTTTTAAAAAAAAAAAAAAAAAATTGGTTTGATTAATTTGTTTTCACATTGATTGAGTATCAAAAACTAAAATGGTTTTAAAGAGAAATGGAATGATAGAATTAAATAAGTACTTATACAAGGGTAGTTATGGTATTATAGAAGTACTATAAAGTAAAATTTAAAATTTTCAAATAGTTTAAGTAGGTCTAAAATGTAAATTGGTATCTGTTATGCTCATTTTCTCGCTCTGCCTAAATGGGCCAGTACCAGCCTTATGAATTTTGAACAGGAGCGAAGGCCCAGAAGGCCCAAGATTGGAATCGGTGGTTGCTGACCCAGCTCGTGAGGCCGTTCATGTCGCAAGCCCGCAACAGCTCCCAGATCTCCCACACATGCTTTTTGCCCGCGTCGTCAGCTCACCGAACTTGCGAGGCCGTCCAGGTCGCGAGCTCGCAAAAACCTCTAGACCGCCTAACCCCTTATCCTGGCCACGTCGACGCCCCTCCAGTGTGTGTCACCTGGCTGACCAGAGAACCTACTCAGGAGATGTCATGTGTAGCAAGTCGACAAAGTCACCTACTCCCATGATTTCCCGTCAGAGACTGTTTACACCATTACCAAGACACATTTAATGCGACGGCTATGCATTTAATGAAGAGAGGAACTCTCCAGGAGCATTAAATGCAAACGTGTGCATACAAGAAGGAATGATGGTTTCGCATTTAAGACAGCATAGCTGTGTCAGGATTAGTTGAAATAACCATCACCTGTACTTTATTTTTGATATATTTTTATTGATTTCTTTGTATCTCCCCCCTCCATATATAGACCAGGGGAGACCTTTACTGTAGACAACAAGCTGAAAATACTAGAAAATTGTCACTCTGCCGGATTTATTCCAGGGTGGCCGTGGACGTAGGCGCATTCGCCGAACCACGTAAAAATCCTTGTGTGTTGCATCCTTCCTCTTCTTACCTCCATTGATTGACTGATTGCATTTATTCTACTACCATAACCAATATTCCCTCGCCTTAATTGAGCTCCACCAACCTTAAAACTTCATTTATCATTCATTTATCATATACCATTCGTCGTAAGTGCTCCTTAATTACCTTGTTCGCAGTTTGGGCCCCAAAATCTCTGAGTTGACCGTTTTCGAACGTCAACAATATCATAAGAATATTTTTTAACGGCAATAGAGTCACCATTTTTTTTCCATTTATTTAGCTAGCTTAAAGTTGTTAAGAATACGTTTTGGAGTTATAAAACCAAATTTAAAACTTTGTAAAACAGCTTCTAACTATAAGTTATTTCAAACCTGAATCGAGAGCTTTCTACCATCAGTATAGTCACATCCGAAGCAATATTAGATTAAATGAAAAATCCTTTCCAGCTCGCTATATGAAAGAATGGCACATACTTGCTATATATAATTGTAAATATATATTTAACCTATCATATTTTATCATACAATATGTGTCAGTCTTATATATAAGTAAAGACCTTTCCGCCCAAATTGTTCGTGATCCTTTCATATATAACTATTTGTTTGGTAAATTGAGCAATCACTCCTTAAAAAATTAAAAATAATAAATAAATAAATAAATCTCGTTGCTCTTGCATGTCAGGTCACGCATCAGCTTTGAAACCAGAACAATATCAAATCTTTTCATAAGGTATGTTGCCACAACGACAACATAATGCCCAGTTTGCCAGAGAGACGAAAACAACCTAATTTCAAACCCAAATTGTCAACCACAAAAATAAAGCCTACAACTTTGGTCATTGCCTTTAAACAAGCACAAAGTCTAGAACAAATAAATGACACTCCTCTGTTACTGGGGTCAACACGAAAAATATCATAAAAGTACTAAACCAAATTATTGACTCCTTCCTTTTTCCATCTCCAATTTACTTCTATATATATCTATATAAAAAATGGGGATGAGCTGCCAAAACAGTACAAATTCTAGACCCCCTCAGATTTATTTGAAAAGAAAATTCCTTTTTTGTCCTTCGTATTTGTTTGAAAGGGAAAAGACAGAAAAATCATTTAATTTTATTATATTTTATTATAATTATTAATTAACTTTTTTATCTTCAAATGAACACCAGATGCTTTGTTTTCCTATAAAAATTGATTTCCAATTTTATCATCATTTTATTTAAAAATATAATTACATTTGTACCCTTCTGGTTTAATCCCTAAAAATGAACATCCCTTTTTATAGTTCAATAACCACCTCTAAACCAACAACATGATTGTTCATCATCACTTCTAATAGGCGTTCAACACCCATCACTTACACCACCAAACACTAAACCATCATCATCACCATTCATCATCATACACAATAATCATCAAACAAAATTAATTAAATTAAATTTATTAGTATTTAAGAACAAAAAAATTAAAACTAAAAAAAACAGACTTGATATTCTGGATGGATCCAGAACGTCTCCATCTTCTGGATCCAGAGATTTGATAGGCATGCAAAAGAAGACGACGCCGGAGGGTGAGAGGAAAGAGAGCGACGCCGAAGTGTGAGAGGGAAGACAAAGTGATGCCGGAGGTGGAAAGGGAAGAGAGAACGATGTTGGAGGGTGGAGAAGGAAGAGAGAATGATGTTGGAGGGTGGAGTTATTGGCAGCGGCAAATCTTGCATACATGAATGGAAAAAATGAGAAGAAGAAGGAAAGAAGACGAAGGACGCACGGTGATGACGAAAGAACGGCAAACGACAGGAGAAAATGAGGAGAAGATGAAGAAGAAATTGTCCGCTGCTTTGAGAGAGAAAGAGAAAGGAGAGAGAGGGGGGTAGAGAGCGGCTGAAAGAGAAAGAGTGGTAGGGTTTGTGTGTAAGATTATATATATTAAGGAAAATTACACAAACATCCCTATGGTTTGTTGAAATTATACTAATATTTAATTTTTGACCCTTAATATTAAAAAAATCAATTTATGACCCTTTGATTTTAAAAATTAATAAATTTTCCTCATAACAGTATTTATCGATTAATCACTTATTACTCGCCAAACAACCAATAAATCACTAACCGCTACCTTGCCAGCCAATCAACGATTAACTATTTTTGGAACCATGGTGATGAATGAATAGGAAGGGTTGATGAGAATAAGGGCGATGATGGAATTGTGCTATTTATATAAGTGGGTTAAATGGATGCCAAGTGTTATCATCCAATCCATTTATTTTTATTTAATATTCAATTAAAAATTAAAAATAATATATAATTACTTAAATGCCCTTACATTAGCAGATCCGTCATTTCTATATGGAAAGCATTAATTTACTAACGTTTGGTTTATTTTTGAAAAATAGTTTAGAAATCAGGGGTTGTTGACATTAATTTTCATTTCATAAGGTAAAATGATAATATCCCATATTTTATTTATTGATTTTAATATTTTATTTATTTAATTTTAAAATATCTTTAAAGATAATGATAAGTACAATAATATTTTTAAGGCAAATGAGTCTTTTTATAATTCTATTATTATCAAAAGGATAATTGGGTCTTTTCATCATGAATTAATATTAGGCTATTAATTTTTTCGCCTATTTAGAACAAAACGGGAGGTAAAGTGTTTAATATTATTTGTTATCATAAGGTTTAAATATATCGAAGGTTTAGTTTTTTGTTTTTGAACAAATCAAAAGTTTAGTTATTATTAGCACAAGTATGTCTCTTTATATCAAATGTTTTATTATAATCATACTGTTATTATTCAAATAACTAGAGAATTAACAATATTTTTTCACTTACATTATTATCATAAGATTTAACTATAAAATTTAGTTTAATTATGAAACAAAAATGAAGATTTAATACATTTTTATCCTATACATTAATAGAGTTGAGTGATTATAAAAATTACATCAAATATTTCATATTTAAAATGAAGTAATTAAATAAATAAGCACAATAAAGAGAAAACTTATTTACAATTAAATTTAGAATTATTATTTATGATATTATGTATATATGAATAATGATAATAATTTCAGTAAAAATAATATTGTTAATCTGGTAGTTAATTTTAAACATCCAATCATATCAATTATAAATAATAGTATTTAATTATTTTAAGCTTAAAATCTATTTGATAAGAAAAATAAATATAACCCCAAACACGTGTCTTACACGTGCAACCAAACCTAGTGTTATATATAAATTTGTAAAAGATTGCAAATCAATGTATAGAGATTTTCGATGTTTTCTAGCTATCTGAAGAAAGCATACATGCACGATGCATATATATATATATATATCTATATATATATATAGATATAGATATATATATATATATATATATAGCAAGCTAAGCTATAGTAGTGTCCTAAAGAGTACGTGAGTACTGTTGGAAATATATAAATAATCCATATCAAATACTTAATAATTAAATGAAAATCACAAAAATAAATAAATAAAGATTTGAAAAGAACCGGATGACAGAAGCTTGCAAATTCAATGCAATGTCCTAAGACAGAAATTTGGCACCCCTTCTCTGTGTTTTGAAGGTCTGTTGGTGTCTGTCTTCCTAGGATTCGACTGTCAATAATCTGGATTCGTAGCACTTGAAGTAGATTCTGGCAAACTGGAATTTATAATATACGGGAACAGAAGAAGAAGAAAAGAAAAAAATCAAAAGATGTTTTCTTTAACTAAATTCGGGATTGAATTTTATAGAAGAAATTGTGTCTATTCAAAAGGACACATCTGTATTAATGGACACAACTATTGTCTTTAACAGTTTTTGTTCAGTCAAAATTCAAATTTGATTTTTTCAAATTCAAACATAAAATTTAAATGATACTGAATTTGATATCAAATTAAAAAATTAATTGTGACATAGAATGACTCCTTAAATCAAAGATCAATGGAAAAAACCTAAGTCCAAGACCAATCTTTGATTTATTAAATAATATATATATTTATTTATGAGTCAGCTATATCCAATTTAAGTCTAAGCTTTATCATTTATTTTGTTAATTCTTAAAGTCTTAAAAGCTAACAATTTATAAACAAATGATTTTCACTTTATTTTTTCAACGTGGGATTTATTTTCATTCAAACATTATTTTTCCTAACAAGTATTGCTAGCTATGTTGGTAATTAAGGGTGGTCGAATGTCATCGTTGATGATCAGTAGAAGAAGGAGAAAGAGAAGGAGACGACACAATATATGTATAGAAAGAAGAGATGCCATCGAGGATTAAAGCTGATTACATAAAAATTGACGCTTGCTCTCACTGTCGCTACCCATTTGGTGGAAAGACAAACGAATAATTGAAGGTGGAGACTCACCCCCAATATTGTCATGGCATCCATATATATATTTGCGGCATTAGAAGCTATGGAGAAAGCTCCATTCCCACTCAGCCCACGGCTTCAAATTTTCTAGCCATGCATGCATGCATCCCTGAAAGCGACAACAACAAGTACCGTGCTGTCTACCAGGATGATTCATCAAATGCAGACACGTACTTCACTTTTTTTTTTTTAACGCGCAGCACGTATTTCTATGTGAACAACTCGATGTAGTACTCATTACATCGAAATCCTCACCTCAATTCTTTGGTATTTGTCGACAAAATTTGGATGTAAATATGAATTATTAAAAAATAGGGATATATAGGATAAATTGATTAAGGGTTAAAATTAATCTTTTCAATATAAATTTCTCTAATCATTATCAAATTGACATGATAAAAAAAAAAAAAAAAAAAAGGCTATCATCCTTACTAACTATTTATAAATTGTCTTTTTAACAATCATGTTGACAATAAATCTTCTTCACACAAGAAACAAAACAGAAAACACAACACTCGCCCCTCCCTTTCTTTACTAGTTGCGGTGGTGGTCTCGAGATCAACAATGATTATGATGACTGAGTCACGGTTGGCCACCAGTGTTGATAAAGTCCTCCATCAGTGTTGAGATTGATGATGGTGGTGATGACGATGCAACGATTCATTGACTTAACTCGCTATACCCAACCATTTTCACACCTCGTGTAGACAAATCTAGGCTCAGAGTCATAAACAATCTCTTCTAGCCCCTTTAGGATCTCCACCACCAAGCCATGAAAACAAAGAAGAAGAAGAAGAAGAAGAAGAAGATGGCGTCTTCGTTTGCGAGGAAGAAGCTGAGTAAGACTGAGTCTAGACAAGTCTTATTCAAACATAAAGAAAAATGTAGTAGCAACTTTTTAAAAATATTTGATGGTCTTTTAAAAATATATTTTTGATAGTTTTGATTATTAAGATTTCTATCAAATAATATTTTATAGTAATTTTTTTTAATGATATATTTCTGTTTGACTGTTTATTATTCAAAGGGATAGAATATATTGGAGAACCCTTTTAGAGTTTGGTGTCTATCAATCCACATTTATGCTATGTAGGATACACATTCTTTTTTATATTGATAATATATCCATTTTTTATAAAAAACAATTTACTTTTGCATTGAATATACTCTAAGCCTTCAATACATAATTTATTTTTTTAAAAAAAAAGCCTTCAATATACCATAAGTACGCTACTTGTGTTCACCTCCCATAAGAATTTGTTTAAATTTACCCAAAATATAATTTCTTTTATCACGATATTCAGATAAAAACTCAACTAGAAAAAACTGCGTCGGTTCTGCAAGAGCAAATTACAGGGCTCTGTTTTGTATCTCTAGCCCATGTAACAAGAGAGCGTTCAGGATGTCTGTCTGGCTCATTATGCTTTCATATTTTAAGTTTTACGCAGCAACAACTACGTCAGTTCACACCAAAAACAAAAAACAAAAAAAAACAACTACCGATATATGTTGGAAGACGTTTATTAAAAATGCAATTCAAATGTGTTCTTCAATGTCATTGATTATATTTCTATTTTTTAAATTAAATTAGTCATGAATTGATTAAAAATTAGGAAAAGGTCACAATTGCATGCAAACAGTTATAACACTTATGTCGATTAGAACAAACAATTTGGCTACAATATTTATTCATGTGTTTTAAATATTTAAACTATATATGATGTGATATTACGGTGAATGATATTTAGAATTTAGATCTTGTCTAATGCAGTATGAATGATATATAGATATGATTTCATTGGACTTTCGAGCCAACTTGATTAATAAAAGTATCCAACTCGATTTGACTCATCCAAAATTGGATTGGGTTAGAAATGTCAATTCAATCCAGCCCAATCCAAAAAACTCCCACCCTTTTGTCACTAGTGATACATTTTCTTGGGCTGGAACTGAAGCCCAAAGGAGAAGATTTTAGTTACCAACTCTCAAAAAGTCCAAATACATCACATTATTTCAATATTTGAGTTCGTGACTTCGGTCCACGAATGAATATATATTACTAAATCATATTCTCACTTTTGAATTTTGATCCTTTTATATCTTTGTAGGAGCACCCATTAGTAATGCAATGCGGTTTTAATGTGGTGGTATGAATAAATACTATAATATAAAAATGATGTTATTAATAAATCACCTATTATAGTTATAGGCAAAGCCTGTTTAATATTAGAACAAAAATTAGTACCCAATGGGTCCAAAATTTTAATATCTAAATTATCTTATGTGATGATAACCAGTTGAGTGGGGTTTCAAGTTGTTCTATTTTTATGTTTTTATACATCAAATTTAATGTTTAAGGTTTAAGACAAACCATTGGATCGATTTAACATTCATCCAACCGACCAAAAGCCCCTAAGGATGTGATTGATGATGTATACTTACTCTAAAATCATTTTGCAATGAGAATCAAATTATGAGTCTCACATGAATTTGGAGTTATGGAATGAAAATTATATTTTCCCCACCCCACTTGGGAATCCCATTCTCATTCTCTTCTCCAAATTGAAAAGACTTTTATACTCTTTATTAAATTATATTATGAAAATTTCGTTTAAAAACAATGAAAAAATAAATTATAATGTAATTTCATATATTATGAATAGTTTGGAATTCATTAATATTAACAAAAATAAAAAGTAAAAGATAGATATACAATATGCTTATAATAATATTGTTAAAAAAGTTTATTTTTTATAGCCTATTATGATGAGTTACATGACAAAAATATGACACTACATCTCAATGGTTACATACTTACATTATTTATTTATTTTACAAAAAAAATAAATAAAAATTATGGAGGACATAATTTTAATCAATGATATTTTTATAAATTATAATTAATTAATTCGGATTCAAAAGTAAAGTAAACAACTTAATAGGAACACTACTTATTCGATTTCGATTTATGCAATTGAAGTAAACAACTTATTATAATTTTGATGCATCATTTCGATTCCAAATTATTTAGATTTCAGATCATTCCGATTTCTACAATTAAGATAAATGCACCATTAGAATCAATGGTGATAAATAGTAACTTCAAAATAATAAACAAAAACTTTTCATTTCATACATAAATTTATGTCGGACAGTTGCACTTGCACCTTAGATAATATTGGAGGAGGCTTAGGTAAAGTATGTGGAGACGACAAAAACAGTGAACTTTTTTTTTTTTTTTTTTTTGAAATATAAAAACACTAGGCTTGCAGCAACATAACATTATCAAAATCTCAACAAGGTCGTCATTTGCCCTGTGGTGCAATGGAAGCACATAGGTAACACCAAGGTTTGACACTCCACTTCATTCAATAAAGGTACAATTTTCTTCTATGTATATGAGTTGTCTCCTATCTTGGTATGAGTGGCTCCCACTCATATGAGGATTGTTGATCGGGATTGTGTTATTAGGATCCTATCAATTTGATTCTAGTTATCTTCTAGGTTCATTGGTTGCCTTAAAAAAATATATATAAATAAATAAAAAAAAAACCCAACGGGCCCTAAAGCAAGCGCCAAAAACGTTTTGGATAAAATAAGGCACACCGCATACACACCCATACGTCGACACTTGATGTGTAATGTGTGTGGTTCTTATCGAATTCCAGGACCCACAAAATATCCAAAACCCCCGCCTTTCGGGAGCGAACTTGTGAACATTTCGAAAGCCCGCTATCCATTTTTGTCCATTTTCATTTTATAGTCATTACTTTCTCTTCCCTGATTGTAGCTTTTAAGAACTACTACTTTGATGGCGTCCATGTCTACTAGATTTTTTTTCAAAGATTGTACAAGCAGCATGTTACAAACATGTGACGCTATCTATAGACCAACAACGACCAGCTCTTTGGTCTCTGCTAGGAGGTTGCCGGCTCATCTGGGTATGTTCAATTCGTGTTTATTGTTGGTTGTATATGTCTTTGAGTGATTGTTTCCAAATTCTGATCAGTTGTCACTTTCTTGCTTGTTAATTGGAATACTCAGATCTAAGAGGTGGGTTATCAGTGCCTGAGATTGCAAAATGTTTGGCAATCAAAAGCAGAGCAGGAAACAACGTTGCTGCTCCCATCATTCGAGATTCAAGGTGTCATATTTCAGACAAGTGGCTTGGTTATAGTAATTTTTTGTTTAAGTGACTTTCTTTTCGCTTTCAAATTTAAAGATTCACTTGAGGTCATTTTGCTTGATGTATGTGATCATACCAACGAAGCGTTAGTGAACTCTAGTTGGTGTTTTTTCTTCCCATAATGCTGTATGAATTCTGACTAAATCATCACAAGTATGCTTGATGATTAGATGATGCCATAAAGAAAGTAACTCCTAGTAATCTCTCTGCCTTGCCCCTGCCTCTATCACAAGTACGCTATGGTCACGGTACTAGTTTATTTGAAATATTAGTGCTTTATGGTCCTCCTTTTAGGCATTGTTAATTTGTATATATATATTTTGAATTTTGAACTTCTGCCTTTGAATGCATAAATTTGCATTTACGCATCCTCGCAAATCCAGTTATAAAGATGTGACTATTGTATTTAGGAACTCCAAAGTTTTGTGCAAGGCTGCAGCTAATGTGTCTGGAGATGTTCCTGGCAATAATCCTGGTGGAATGAGCCAGTACGATAAAATAATTGAGACCTTGACTACACTTTTTCCTGTGTGGGTATGTCCTTTGTTTTCATTGGAACACTTAATGAAGGTCCACTCTGTCCCTTTAAATGGAACACTAAGTTGTATACTTATTGTGACTGTGTTATGTGCAGGTCATACTGGGAACCATTATTGGGATATACAAGCCAGCTGCGGTAAATTGTTAATTTCTTGTGCTTATTTGGTTAAAGAAAAGAAAATTGTTGCTTAATTAATTGGTCCTGAGGTGTTCCTGCAGGTAACGTGGTTGGAGACAGACCTTTTCACTGTTGGCTTGGGTTTTCTCATGCTTTCAATGGGATTGACATTGACCTTTGAGGATTTCAGACGCTGTTTGCGGAATCCATGGACTGTAAGGAGTGAATTATTCACAATTGCATTGTGGAAGATTATTTAAGTAACATAATCTCATTTATGGTTTACCTTATTGTACTAAGATTTATTGTTGCAGGTGGGTGTAGGATTTCTTGCTCAATATCTGATCAAGCCCACGTTAGGCTTTGTTATTGCAATGGTATATTTACTATGCTGAATTTCTTAAGCATCACCTTTCGTTTCATAGTTAATTACTTCTGCTTGTTCATGAGATTTACAGTAATTCTATTTGAATTAATAGTTATTAACTGATTTCTGTTTCATTTTCAGACCCTAAAACTTTCTGCACCCCTAGCAACTGGTCTTATTTTAGTCTCATGCTGCCCTGGTGGTCAGGCTTCAAATGTTGCTACCTATATATCAAAGGGAAATGTAGCGCTTTCTGTTCTTATGACAACGTATGTCCCTTCACAATTACGCATGGAAAAGGTTTTTTATTTTTATTTTTGGATCAGACAGTCTACAAGTGATGTGGTGTGAGTTGAGTGCTTGTATTATTTGTCAATATCTACTGTTGTATTGTATCTTCTAGGGGTTTCTAATTTATTGCTTTTGAAAGTTAGCTTTCATTTTTTTTTTTTCCTTCATAACTGAAAGCAAATAAAGTCTCGTCTTTTGACATGTGAAAAATCATTGGCACATGTTCACGCACCATAAAGCTGTTTAACTAGTCAAGCTTTGACATACGTTTATGATGTATCAGCTGTTAACATTTTAAGGAAAAGTGGGATGTTCTTTACTTGAATTGAATAGATATTTTTGTACTTTGTAGTTTTCTTTATAATCCTGCTTATAGATATAAGCTTTGAATGAGTAATTTTTTATGCATTCTGCAATTTTATGTTGAGTGTGCACAGACTCAAATTTATTTTTGTCCTGGCATTCTGCACAGTGGAGGGAGGGAACAAGATTAGTATGGATGTATATTGAGTATCATGTAGGGCCTGAGTTTTTGGATTTTTATCAAAAAAGTACAGTCAGACATTAATTAAAATTCTATCATATTTAATATATCAGAAAATCAGACATGCAGCTTGCATGCCTGTAAGAGTAATCTCATCGCCGTTGTTCACAGGATTATGGCTTTTATCAACTTTTATCGGTGGAGGAAAGAAACTTACTTCACCGTACTTCTGAACATGAAGTTAAAATCATAGACTATCAACTTGTATGAGTATAATATAGGGCCTGAGTTTTTGGATTTTTATCAACAAATAAAGTTAGACATTTATTAAACTCTGTCCGCATCATATTCAACATATCAGAAAATCACACATGCAGCTCTCTGCCTGTAAGAATAGTCTCGTTGCTTTTTGTTCACAGGATTATGACTTTTATCTACTTGTATGAGTGGAGGAAAGAAACCAACTTCACCATACTTCTGAACATGAAGTTGAAATCATAGACTATGAACTTTTTAGTACGGTTTTTCATTCTTAAAATGCAAAACAATATATAATATGCCATATCCAGCACATGATGTGACTTGTAATTGATCATAACTTGAGAACAATTATGGCAACAGACTTTCAATTTTTTTTGACTCCTGGAAAGCGATTGCAGCTTCTCAGAAATTGTTTGCGATTCCTTTATCTATAATTTATGTAAAGTTTTCATGTATGTTGTTATTGTAGAATATTTATATCTTAGGAACTTCAAGTTTCATTAATCTTTGGAGGAATTTCTGTAGGTGTTCAACTATTGGAGCTATAGTCATGACCCCACTCCTTACTAAGCTTCTTGCCGGTCAGCTTGTTCCTGTTGATGCTGCAGTAAGTTGATTCATGTTCTCTAGTTTCTTTACCATATATTCTTGAATTTTTTGAGACTGGTATCCAGGTCACAAGAGGTATACTACTTTTAAATGTCTTTTCTGCACAAACTTCATCTGTATATGTGGGGACTCCACTTATTCTGGCAACTTTCTCTTATCATGTTTGCAGGGCCTGGCTATCAGCACTTTTCAAGTTGTGCTAGTGCCAACAGTTGTGGGAGGTAATTAATCAAGGTTTATAGTCATTAGAATCATGCACATGGACATCTGGTTCTAAACCCAATGATAGCTACTAAGAATTTGTTATTCATCTGTTTATATAATTATTCAACTCTAATTTCTGTTTTCTTTGCCAGTGTTGGCAAATGAATTGTTCCCCAAATTTACTTCAAAAATTATCAGTGTGACACCGTTAATTGGAGTTGTTCTTACCACTTTACTTTGTGCAAGCCCAGTAAGTTCTCAAACTTCTTTCATTCATAATTTTAATGATAAATGCTTTACATTGTAAAAACTAATATTTGATATGCTACTTTCAAGATTGGGCAAGTTTCAGAGGTCTTAAAATCTCAAGGTGCCCAACTGATTTTGCCAGTAGCTATCTTGCATGCTGCTGCATTTGCTCTTGGTTATTGGCTTTCAAAAATACCATTTGGAGAATCCACATCTCGTACCATATCCATTGAATGTGGGATGCAGGTATGCATCTACTTTAGCTGTTAGTAATTATTATTGTTTTTGTCTGAAGTAATATTAATTAGAGTAATGTACCGCCCAAAATGCTAGCTTTTAAACTGCAAGTCCAATTTGTAATTTAAGTATTCTTCTCATGTTGGATTTTTCAATGTGGGATTTTGTTCTCGGACATGATTTCTACTATTCTTATTACTCTCAGATCAGATTAGGCAAGATTGTTTGTTAAACTAAACAATGAAGAAGAAACATATATTTCTGTTGCAGGAGAATATTAAATGAGCTGTTTGACCGTTTTCTTCTTATGTTTTCCTTTTCAATGTGGGATTTTGTTCTCGCACATGATTTCTACTATTCTCATTACTCTCAGATCAGATTAGGAAAGATTTTTTGTCAAACTAAACAATGAAGAAGAAACATATATTTCTGTTCCAGGAGAATATTGAATGAGCTGTTTGACTGTTTTGATCCTTGCATTTTTTCTGTTGATAACTCTTAGACTGGAGATGGTAGAAGTTTGATAGGCAAACTGTGCAAGTTTCTAATGTGCATGTGTAGTATTAATTTGACCAGCTTAGGATAACCTCAATTTTGACTATCCCAATCCTACTAAAATAGAAAAGAAAAAAGAAAACCTCCCAAATAGCTTGCTTGGCTGGCTTAAATAGAGACTGGATGGACACATACCTGCTGTTTATGGACAGTGAGTGAAGATGATAATGCTACTGTTAAGCACTTGGAATTGTGTAATATATCCTTCAATGTCATGTTGCCTTAGTTTGTTTGTGCTTATGTGGAGAGAGTATTGAACAACTATTTTCCATTTATTCAGTGATCACTTTATCTGACTAAGGAAGCCATAATCCTTCATTTATTGATTGACACAGAGAGAAACATGGGAGCGTTAAATAGATAAACATGTTGCCGGAGCTATAAGGAGTTTGGGGGATTACCAGCTGAACAAATTATTCTTATGACACAAGTTCTGTTCTTCACCAATTTAGTTACTGCACTTTATGAGTTTGCTTACTCTTTCATTTGTAACTTCAGAGCTCTGCACTTGGATTCTTACTTGCCCAGAAACATTTTACAAACCCGCTTGTGGCTGTCCCTTCTGCAGTTAGCGTTGTTTTCATGGCAGTATGGCTCTCTTTGCCCTCAAAATTTCTTTTTTATGTTCCTGCAAGCCAATGTTCTGTGTTTAATTAGTACTGCTCTACTAAATGTCATATTTATTACTGTTCCCTTACAGCTTGGTGGAAGCGCACTTGCTGTCTTTTGGAGGAACAGACCGATTCCTGTAGATGACAAGGATGACTTCAAGGAATGAAACTCTTGGCATTGGTTGTTTTCTCTGTGTATTGGTAGTCCTAGAGATTTTATTTTCCTTAGGTTAGAATATTTGTATGGCTCTATTGCAAAAATATCTTCAAATTTATTTTCAAGGGGGAAGGAAAATTTCTGGATTCAAATTATAGTTGAATTCCACAGTGCCACGTTTTGTTTATAAGAACAGCTTCGAAATTGTGGAAATGTAGTAGAAATAGTGAAAAATTACAATGGATAGTGGCCTTTCATGGTTAGCAATAATGTAGAATTTTGCATGGAGTTTGTTTTTGTTCGCTAGCTTTGTGTTTGCTTGCCTCCACTTTCACTATTTGATGCCTAATAATTGCAAAGTTAGATGCCTCAGTGAATAATCTGGCAAACAAAATTTTGAACTTCACTGATAAGTTTGAGATTGAATTTAACTTGCAATTGCCCAATTTCAAATCTTCCTGCGGCTCATACTTTGCGTAGTTATAGAACAACCTATTTCATTATGAGAGTGAGTGACAGGCCAGCTAGAAAGTTTTCATAGGATGATTAAGCCATAATGTCTTGCACGAAAGGTAAGTTGAGTAGCATGACCAATTTACTTCGATTTTATACTAGTTGACTTGTGTTTCTCCCAAGGCATGTATGTCCTTTTATCTTCATGTTTGTACTTTTTAACGAGTTCTCCCTTTTTCATTTTGTTCTGTTTTGTGTTTTCCTGTTTGTACAGAAGTACAAAACTGAAAATCATAGTGCCCCTCTCAATAACGTACTTTTTTTTTTTTGGTCATAAATTGTATGCTTTCTACTAAGATTTTAATGTGGCAAAAATCAAGATAATGTTATAGTAAATAGGAGATTTATTTGGGGGGAAAAAACATACAAGTAGGCGGTTTCTTGATTGCCAGACTCAACCCCATTTGTATTTGGTCTTGGACCAATGAAAAGCAATGAAGATATTATCTGATCATGAAGTTTTGGCCCACACATATACAGAATTGGCGCAGTGGCTAGCAATCTCCTAGAGAGGTGTTAAGAGTAATGTTAGCATGACGCCGGGACTACAAGACGTAGCCACTAAAATAACAAAAAGAGATAAAGATAATAGAATAACTGAGAGAATGTATAATGTGTAAAATTTCTTTGAATTGGAATATAAAATATGAAGATGGAAGGGTAATTGTAGCTAGAATGGTCGAGCAAAGACGAAAAATTTTTTGAGGTTCAATTGGGCTTAAGCACCAGGTACGGTAGGGTCCAAGACGCATTTATGAGGTTCGGCCTACCCATGAGCCTTGTCCAGAGGTTGCTTGCCTGCACGGGCTTTGAACGGTTCATCGGGTTTTAACTTATTTTTCATCTAAAATTGTTTAGAAGTGATGGTATTTGCACCCTACCAACCTTGTGTATACACTATAGAAGATGAAAAAGTAAGAGAAAATTGTATTGACACCAGGTCAATTCCGTGTATTACAATATTCTTTTTACAATAAGATATAAGCTACATGTACAGATAGTGATTATTAGTCTCTCCTCTCCTAGTGCTTTCCATGTGCTTTCAACAAGTTACATATTGCCACCTAGGATGACGATAGACTAAAGCCCTTCTATTATTGAAGGGTAGCTTTATCGTGCTTGCATGTGAAGTCATACCCTAAAATGACTCGTGGGCCACATCTTAAAAGGTGGGTGGGCCTTTCCAACTAGTGGTCATTATCATTAATCATTCCATTGTATTGTCAAGTTTGTTACACGATTTCGTCATTTTATGATAATGGAGGTGGCTTAATAATCTTTTGGTTAGCTTGATGGATAAAAAATTTCATTCCAGTAAACGCGGTGGACAAGTTTCATATTTTCTCATGGTTCCTCCTGGACAAATCTGACGAAAAGCCTCCATGTAGGTTTCTCTTGTGCAAAAGGAAGGTTTCTCGTGAACAGGGTGCATTTACATGACAAACTTTCACTGCTAAGTGTATGTATTATGGTTGTTGACTTGTTGTTTATTACCACAGAAGTATTAAAAATCACCGAGATCTTGTACAAGGATATGATGCCCAAATAGAAATAAAAGATCTCTTATCACGTGGCCTGTTGTCTGTTTGCCATTTTAGTTGAATCCGATCTTGCAGGTCAGCCATGAACCTATTCTCTTATTAGGTGTAGTGAGATCCTGAGTATATAACTTTAACAACACCATCTTGATATCATTAAGTCTACAAGATTCCATTTCTATCATTTTCATTAGTTTCAGTCTACTTTTTCTGAATAAGCCTATGTGATTATAGCTAGTAGTTCTCGTTCACGTGCATGTCTCAGTTTTCAACGCCACGCCCTATTAATTTTAGACAGCAGCTCCGCCTCCACTGCCCCGACCACCCCACTCATTGTTAAGGAACGCTCCATTTATCTATTTTGAATAACTTAAACGTTAAGACAACCCTTATTAATTGAAGAGAATAACATAACATCAAATTATAATATTGTGATAGACATCAACTGGCTATTGTCAAAACAAATTAAGCATATATAGTTCCTTTTTTTTTTTTTTTTTTTCAAAAAGTATTCGTTTAGTCTTAAAACTGTTAGTCAATCACCTAAATAAATTTAATATTATACCTGAGGTAGAGAGGTAGAGAGTGATACAACCATGTAATTAATTATATTGCATTTAATACTTCTTTTCACTTATTATCATTATAATTATGACGTTAAACTGTTCATCGATCCATTCCATCAATATTGTTGAAAAATCGGCTCTCAAAACCTCCCCATAAACTTATTTTATGAACACAAGAATTTATGTGGACTATAACCCTTTGCAAAAAAAATTCATTATATGAAAATTATTACAATTATATTGACTATTTTCTCAAATCCCACTATCCTAATACACTTGTATTCTTTAAAACATATATTAACTCACAATCTTTTACACTATAATAAGGGGAATAAGAAATGAATTGTAACTAAAGTCAAACATTATGCTTAAATTACGTGTTTATTTGATGAATTTAGGAATGAGAATGAAAAATGAAAATGATTGATAGTATTTACTTGCTCTAAAATCATTCTGTAATGAGAATGAAATTGTGAATTCTACATAAATTTAGGATTGTAGAATGAAAATCTCATTTCCTCTACCATATTTGGGGATCCCGTTACCATTCTTTTTGCAAAATAAAAAGTTTTTTATTTCGTTCTTCAAAAAAATTCATATAGATACACAATATATATATATATATATATATATTAAACCACAACCTTTTCTATGAAAAAATATATATGCCTGTAATAATATTGTTAAGAAAATTTTTTAATGATATTATTACAAGCATATTATTAGGTAATATTTTATATTAAAAAAATTATGACTTGATATACAATATAGATACATGTGTTCTTTAAAAAAAAAAAGAAAATACACAATATGTTAACAATAATATTATTAAGAATTTTTTAAAGCCTATTATGATGAGTTACATGACAAAAAGATGACACTACATCTTAAATATAATTTTGCATATTAAATTAATCCATAATTTTAATTAAAAGTATTTTTGTAACTTGTAATTAATTAATTCTGATTCTAAAATAAAGTAAATAGCTTAATAGAAATATTGTTAATTTCAATTCTTACAGTTTAAATAAACAACTTATTCTGATTCTGATACATCATTCCGATTCCAGATTATTTCAATTTCTATAATTAAAATAAATACACAAAATGTGTTTTTTACTGGGATAATTAGAAACAAAAGTCTTTGACTTATATGAGTTTGAAAATCCCTTCATCCTTACTTATTTTCTAATGTGGGACTAGAATCTTATTTTATTTTATCAATTTCTTAACAAATATAACATGTAATATAGATCTGAAATACCACCAATCATCAAAGTCCAATCCTCATTTCATCAAAATTAATTTGCATCTCAAAAAATATTTGATAGATTGAGATGATTCTAAAGTTATCAAAATCTTTTAACATTTTACAGTATGTCACTGACATTTTCTAGAGTTCATTGAAGAGACTTGGAAGTAAGTCATCCTAATGGGAGAGATTCATGCCATTTACTTTAATAAAGAAAGAAAATAGAGGTCCCTCCTGATGTGAAGTTAAAAGGGCATATATATATATATGATAGCCGCCACAAACCTCGAATCTGCGAAAGTCACTACAACAAAAGTCAGCACCGCAACTCATTGCCTTTTATTGCACAATTTTCCGATACCAACGCATTACCCACCACTAAATTCTGCTTTTCCAACCCAACACCAATCAAGCCCCCAATCACGAAATCCCATTGTCACTTCTCAGGTTTATTTTATTTTTATTTTTATTTAATCTTTGTCCCTTTCTCTTTTCATTGTGATGCACTAAAGCATAAAGAGATCAAAGAAATTGGCTTGAGCGTGGAGGGGGTAAGGCCATGGAGAAGAGGTGGCCTTGTAATGCTGCAGCCTGCCACCTCAATTAAATATTTCAGGACTGTCATATTTCTGTTGTCATTGTCTTATTTATGATTATCCCTATATCATTCTAGTAATTTGAATAAGATTTGTTTAATTTACCGATGAGATGGTCATGAGAACCCACATTAAATTAGGACAAAGCTTGGCTTGAATAATAATATTAAACTAGTTTTTAGACCTCCACAACATATGAGGTTTATGAAACATATAATGTGAATACTTTTAAATTTTTTATTATTTATTAATTGTAAATAAAAATATGTATTAGAATTATGTTTATAAGTATTTCAATTTAGAGTGTAATATGAAATTATGAACAAAATTGAAACCATATGAAACCTAAGATGTTTTAATAGTATTATTTCAATTCAGAGTTGAAGTTTAAAATTAGATGTTGAATTTTGTATTTAACATTAGTATAACCCAACCAAAAGAAAAGAAAACAAAAAACATAATATGATTTTAGATTAGGTCTATATAGAAAAAGACAAAAAGCATTATATTTGTATACAAAACAAAATAAGTTACATGTAAGGTGTAGGAAGAATACAGATTTAACAAAGAAGAATTTTGAACATATTGTACTATACCTATTTGTGATATCTAAAATACTTCATCATAAGACGATCCTTTAACTTTTTGATTATCGACACCAGACATTGTTGTAAGGTGACCTATAACATCCATGAGAAAAAAATATTAAATTTGTTGCAGAATATGTTTGCATGTATGTATGTAAGTGTGTGGACGAAGTAGATAATAATATTATATTACCAGTGAGTTATATGCATTTGTCTACTCTCTTTTTCAAATCTTCAAAGTTTTGAAATTCAAATTGATGAGTAGGAATTGAACTATAATCTCCCTTAATTCGTTGATGATTGTTGTAAGCAAAATAAGTAACTTAAATTGATATGAAACTGGCCTGTAATTACCGTTGTTATCAACAACTTTGAAGTTCTTCATAGAATAAACCTTTCCTTTATCCAACAGTTTAGAAAATTTTGGTATTAAGAATTTTTGAATCGAAACATGAATGTGGTGTCCCTGGTAAAAAGTTTAATTAGTTTAAAATAAATTAAAATAAAGTATGAAATGACAATATATTAAGGAAAATGTATCGGTTCATCTAATAGTAACATGTCCAAAGAATACACGTCATTTGAGTAGAAGTTTTTTTATTCCCACTTTCTTGATATTCTTACCGTGATTTTTCAATCATCTCTCTTTTTATTTATATGAGACAAACTATTATTTCGGCTATTCATTGTTGAATTTATAATCTACTAAAAATTGACAACACATGAAAATGAAAATTTAGGAACAATTTAGATTTGACAAAGAAGGATTTTGAACATATTGTAGTATACCTATTTGTGAAGCCTAAAAACTTCATCATATATATACTTTATGAATTCATTAAATTCTATAAATTAATTCTAATTAATTCTAATAACATAATAATGAGTTCTAATGAAACGTGACATATAATATTAAATTTTTAACCAAAATACATTGTATTGTTTAATACATTGTATTGTTTAATGCTTCATAAATAATAGAATTATTAGTTGAATATGGATTAAAAATATAATCAATATACATTTTGTTCAATTAAAAATTTAATCAATATACATTGTATTTGTACTTAATTAATATACATTTATCTAAATTAAACTTTATTAATTAATTATAATCTATATAATCATAGTTTTTAGTTAAATATAACATGTTCATGAATATATTTTTTTAATTAAAAGTTTAATCAATATACATTGTACTTATACTTAATCAATATACATTTGTTTAAATTAAATTTTATTAATTAATTCTAATTATATAAATAAAGGAAATATTTTTTAAATCATACTTTTAAATTAAATTTTATTAATTAATTCTAATTATATAAATAAAAGAATTATTTGTTAAATTATACTTTTAATTATTAATTAATTCAAAATATAAATATAACATGTACATTAACATTTTGTTGATCAATATATATTGTGATTAAAATTTTAATTAAATTATTTGTTGAATCAACAACTTAATTTGTTAATATTAATTCTAAATTAAAATTTATTAATTTTCTAATGTCTAATAATTAATTCTAATTATTTAAATAAAAGAATTATTTGTTAAATTAGAATTTTAATTTAATTATTATAAAAGAATTATTTGTTAATTTAGAATTAGAATTAAAATATTTATTCAATTAACAACTGATCAATTAATAATATATGGATTCATAAATAGAAGGAGTTTTAATTTAATTATTATAAAAGAATTATTTGTTAAATTAAATTTTATTAAATTTTTGATATCTAATAATTAATTCTAATTATATAAATAAAATAATTTTTATTAATTTTTTAATATCTAATAATTAATTCTAATTATATAAATAAAAGAATTATTTGTTAAATTAAAATTTTAATAAGATTATTTATTGAATTAAAAAACTAATTATTAATAGATGATATTAAATAGGAGAGAGATTTCTCAATCCTCCATTTTACTATATTATATAGATTAAGGAATTTGATTATTTTTCTGATTAGTTAAGTTTATCTATCAAGAACAATCTTGGATTGATTATACAAGTGATTATTGAAGAATATCTAAGAATTGTTATAAATTAATACATTTATCCAATCAATAAAATAGTTAAGTCTCTATCAATATTTTTCAACTTGTTGACGTCCGGAAACGATCGACTAAGAGATTCCAAGGCCCAGATGGTGATCCAGGTAATTTAAGGATGATAACTGTAATAAATGTGCAGTAAATGGAGTTTAAGGTTGATATGTTGCAATAAAGGCGAGAGAATGTTGGTTGTGATTGATGAATGACAGTAATAGAACAATTAATGAAGGAAGGAGGAGGAAGAATGAGTGCAAACATAAGGATTTTTACGTGATTCGGCGACTACGCCTACGTCCACGATTACTCTGAATCAATTCCGGTAGAGTGACGGTATACTAGTCTTATTCTCTCATTTTGGTATAGTAAAAATCTCCCTTATTTATAGAGGAAGAGAGATACAAAAGAGTGTTACACACGTTACAAATGATGGTTATTCTCAACTAATCTGACACACACCATGCTGCATTTATTGTAAAGACAATGATTATTCTCTTCATGCACATGCTGCATTAAATGCACCGGGAGAAGCCTTCTCTTCATTAAATGCACAGCTGTCGCATTGAATGTTCCTTAGTAACTGTGTAAGTGGCACCGGCGGGAAATCAGAGGATTACGTAGATCTGGTGACCAGCTGCACGAGCTATCACTTGGTGCGAGTTCCCAAGTCTGTCGAGCTATGCGAGCTGAATGGATGCTGAGCTGGAACGGGGGTGTGCTCGGGCTGCTTTGGTGTTACGCGAGCTCGCAGCAGCGATCTGAGGGTTGGGCCTTCTAGGCCTTCAGTCCTGTTCATATTTATTGGGCTTCTATCAGCCCACTTATTCAAGTCGAGGAAACGGGCATAACACAAAGCCCCCAGCTCTCAGTGCGACCTGCGGATTGAGAGCTGATTCAAAAATACATCAGGCGCCCGTTTGCGAGCTCTCGAGGCGTCATTTTTTTTTTCTGACCCATAACTGTCGACACGTGGCAATCATGAGGGCATTGGGATCGTAAGCATGCCTTGGGCCGTACAAATTAAATGTGCATGTCTTGTAACTGACACTACATGATGGTAAAGGACCAAGGTCTGCGCTGAGCTGTCAGATCTCTGGCAGTTACTCATTTTGCTGGATCGAACGGTTAAAGGGTAGGTACTCGAGTATATATAAATCAGACGTCACTTTCATTTTCCATTTTTGCTTCCTCAAGACGAAATTCAGACACACTTCTTCTCCATCATCTTCTTTTCTGACTCTTCTGCATTTTCTCAACAGCTTCCTTCAGACTCATCATCTCAGAGCCCCGATTCCACCTCGAGCATACACAGTAAGTTCTCTGACTTCGTTTTTCGCATTTTGGTGGTTGTTTCTACTATTGGTGTGCATTTTTGTTTCTTGGCCTGCCTTCTGGTTTGGGATATTTGCTTGTACGATTTATGAGACTGATTTTGAACTTCATATGCTTGCCTTATATTTGGAAATTGTTCTGTTTGCTGCTCGGGATCTTTTTGCTTACTTGCTTGTTGAGGTAGCCTTTCCGTTAGTGAGCTGTAGCGTTTGTGGTTGTACATTGCCTATTGCCCATGATTTTCTGGTTTATTTGAATCCCTTGTCATTTGCTGATATAGTCTAGATATGTTGGATTTCGAATAACTTGTTCCTGCACTGTTCGATAGATTTTCTGTAGACATAGGGTTAGAAATACAGTCATTAGGAAATTTTACCCAATGGACCTACATTCTGGGCCCCCACCATTTCTGATAATGCAATGTGCGACCTGACACATAAGATAACAGTTTTAGGAGCTCCTTGTTGTTGTTCGCTAGGTTCAGTGTGCCTTCAGCGTTCTAATGTCGTTTCTTGTGTTATGTAGATGTCAGGTCGCTCACGCAGTGGTCGTCAGGTCGGTGATGAGGCTTCTGCTTCTGAGGAGGGGTAGAACAACGAGTCCGTGGTACCCAGGGAGCGACCTCTCGAAGTGGTGAGGTCGCGGAGGAGCGTGCAGAGTGGGCTGGGCCTTCGACCTCTCAACCTATGGCTGAAGAGAGGGAAACTCGAGGGCCTTTCTACCGTACTGCCTCTAATATGAATCTCCAGGCCCTACAGGCTTTGGCCCGGGAGTTTGACTTCCTTTTAGGGTGCCGAGCTAACGTGCCTCGCGAGCGTGATCATGTGGCTTTCCCACCCACTAACTTCATTGCAATAAGCCGCGAGCACATAGAGCTCGGATTTAGGTTTCCTGTCCATAACTACCTTATAGATTTGCTAAACGACTTGAAGCTGGCTCCATTCCAACTCACACCGAACTCTTATGCCCAGCTGACTATCTTGGCTGTTGCTTTCATCAAGCACGGGCTCGGACCTCCTACTCATCGCATTATCCGCAGCCTTTATAGCTTTAAGGGAACCCACAGTCGCTAGGTAGAGCACAGAGCGGGCTATACTATATTTTAGGTCGCCACCCTCGCTATAAAAAATACCTGCTCAAAAACTGTATTAAATCCAATGTGGGTGAATATAAGTCCTACTGGGTTCTCATTACCTATCTTTCCCTTTGTAGCCTAAATAATTATTCATTTGTCTTGAACCCAAGTAGTGATGGATCTTGGCTCGTGGAATGATAATAATAATAAAAAATTATTATTATTATTTTAACGAGCTTGTTTCTGTGTTGCAGAAGTTTCCACCACCAGGATCGACTTTACCGATGTGGAGACCGCGACTCTAGAGGCCTTTGCAGCGGCTAAGGTTGATAGCGATGACCTATTTCCCTCAAGCTCTGACCTGATAGCCCGAGGTCTCGCTCCACCAGTTACTGGGCCTCATCTGGACATAAACCACGACCTAGGAGTTTACGGAAAGAAGAGCGAGGTCCCCTCAGTCTTCGCGTTTCCTGATGGTTATGAATCTGAGTCTTCTCCATAGGACTTCTCAAGCTCGTCCACAAGTACTTTTTCGGACAACATGCACAGGTTTGCACTAGATATTCCTCCCATCAGCTTAGTGCCAACGTCTAGGGAGACGGAGGTCGTGGTGGTAGACGACACTTCACTAGATCCTTCTCAGCGGGTGCCTCCCCAACTTGTTGGAGCAGCTTCTCCCCAGACCGGTTCGTTGCAATGCCCAAGAAGCCAATCCCCAAGTCAAGGTGGCAGAAGGAGATTGGTTCATCTGCGACTAAGAGAGCCAGGATTTCTGCTGAGGAGGGCTCGGCTTCACCAGAGTCCGAAGCCCTAATCAAGAAGAAGGGAAAAAGTATAGCTGAGCCCCCCTCCCCAAAACGCCAAAAAGTTGCTGAGGTTCGAGAGCCATGAGCAATCACCATTGGCAGAGGTTTGAGCACTGAGGCTCCGGGGCTATCTGAAGGACCTGAAGGGAGATCATTTGAAGGCCTCGGGCTACACCCTGATGTGGTAGCAGAGATGGAATATTTCAACAATTTCATGGATCTCGTGCTAGAGGTTATGAGCAAACACTCCCTGAAGCTTCATAGGTCGGACCTTGTAGGTCGGAAGCTGGTGGGCTATGGAGCTCGCCACACAACATTGGTAAGTTTTCAGACTCCCTCGTTCTCATTGGAGTCCTCTTGTTTGAGTTTTAACTCTTTTTTTTTTTTTTTAGATGGGTATGACAATGATGAAGCTGATGAAGGAGATCGAGGATCAGCTAGGTCAGAAAGAGGCTTTCAGGGTGGCTGAAGAGCAGTTCGAGGAGGAGAAGAAAAGGCTGCAGGACGAAGTGAAACTCCTCCAGGAGAAGCATCAAAAGCTAGAGGGCAAGCTTAAGGATGTTGATGCGGCCTTGTCCCAGGAAATAGCTCATAGGGAAGCAACGACTTTCGAAGTAAGCAAGATTCATGGAGAGTTGATGAAGGTTAAGGGCAAGCTGAGTGTTGCTAAGGCGAGAGCCGGGGTTGCTGAGAAGAAGGCCGAGACCTTGGAGAAACGAGTTGAGGTCGCGGAGAGTAGGGCTAATGTCGCTGAGATCAAAGTCGACCAGCAGCAACAGGAGTTGGCCCAAGCAGAGGAGCGTGCTGAGGCCCGAGTTGCTCATGCATGAGATGAGGCTGGCATAGCGACCGAGAACGCTTTTCTGTACACAATTTGACGGCGCCATCTGGACATAGATTACTCGTTCTTTGGGTCGCTTGCGGTCGCAACGATTCAGAAGTTTGTAAATCACGCGGCCAGCACTCAAGGCACGCAACAGGGTGGCACTTCCTCAGCTTCTCCAGCTGGTCAGCCAACATCTCAAGACCTTCCTTCAGATCCAATTCCAGCCCCTGCGGGTCCTTCAGCTTCTCATGATCCTCCTGCAGCTGGGACTCTAGTGGATGTCTCACCAGATTGTCCTGCTCCAGACGCACCTGCCCAAGTTTAGATAAGATTTTAATTTTTTCTTTTTATTTGAATTGCAATCATTGGACCTCTCCTCATTTTGTGAGGATTTTAATTTTTCACTAACTTTCGCGTTGGGCAGCGGCTTTAAGCTCGAGACTGCTATATATAATTTTCCTGCAGTTCAAATTTTCTGACAAAGAACAACATATGCATATAGCAAATATGATTGAACCATGTCTATCTTTCTATAATGAGCTACTGTTAAGATCTGCTAACAAACATATTATAATCATAATATGTCAGCTCATAAGTATTTAATCCTGCAAGCAATTCAGTTGAGTATTTTCAAATAACTGGGCGAGCACTTATAGCTTGCGGGGTGCTCATTCCAAACATATTTGTCTGAGCATATTTTGCATCAAGGTTCAGTGAGCTTAATGTAACATTTTCCCGAACTTTGATGATTTCAACCCGTTGAGGCATTTTGAGATATCAACATGATTTGAGAGCAATCCATAGAATGGGCAGCCAATCTCGCGAGGTTGCGAGATAATTTTTTATGATTTGAGAGTAATGCCCAGCACGGGCAGCCCCTCTCGCAAGGTCGCGAGGTAATTTTTTATGATTTGAAAGCAATGCCTAGCACGGACAGCCCCTCTTGTGAGGTCGCAAGGTAATTTTTTATGATTTGAGAGCAATGCCCAGCATGGGCAGCCCTTCTCGCGAGGTCACGAGACAATTTTTTATGATTTGAGAGTAATGCTCAACACGGGCAGCCCCTCTCGCGAGGTCGTAAGACAATTTTTTATGTCATGCTTTCGGTGGGCTCTGACAGTAGCTAGCAGGTTGTATCATTTACGAGGTTTTCGAGTGATTGGAGGTCCCTAGTTGAACCCTCCAGGGCGCGAAGATCGCAACCCTTTCCACGGGTGAGACATTTTTGTACCGTTAGCGAGCCCCTGATAATGCCCTCCGGGGTGCTGACAGCGACCCCTTCCACAGGCGAGACCCTCATTACAACTCCTTCCACAGACAATCACCTTCCAGAGTGCAGTAATCAGAGTTCCCAGATAGTCTCTTCCAGAGTACACAGATGACAACTTTTTCCACAGGTTATATCTGGATAACCTCCCTTTCCACAGGATCACATTCAGGGGAGTCTATAATAGACGCTTCCTTGGGCAATACCTTCCGGAGCGCCTTGATGACAACTCCTTCCATAGATAGTACCTTCGGAACGCAAAGATCACGGGTTGCTGATAATAGCTCTGTAGAATATAAGAGAATATAGCTCGTAGATCGCGAAGGCACTATAATAAGCATTGGTAATAATCCTTCATTCATCAGAACAAGACGTAGCTCGAAGGTCGCGGAGTATAATCACGATGTAAAACGAATTTCAGCTCGCGTGTTCTCATGGAGTAGTCAGCGTTAGAAGATAGAGAATTGATTGTGGAGACGTCTTTATAAACATATATGATCGATGGATGTGTTTGCCAGATGATTTATAATTTCGTGGCTATTTGCACACATTCTTTGGGCGTGAATGATTTCTTGGATAATTACAGAGATTTCTTTAAGAAATTATGGATGACAAAATGGCAGCTCACTTTATAGAAATAAATTCCAGCAGCCGTTGCTCTTTATAATAACCACACTCCACTTGTTCAACTAGTTTGCTTTCTACATTGAGCATTTGTACATACAACAACAAACAAGTGAAATCACTTTACAGAATCATCAGAGTGAATTATGTACAAAGGTTATAAAGTGATCTGACAGTTTTAGGTGTAGTAGGGACGGAGGTGTTCTGCATTCCAGGCACTTGGGAGTACAGATCCATCCATGTTGGCCAAATGATAGGCGTCGTTCTCTAGGTTCTCCTTGATGAGGTAGGGACCTTCCCAGTTCGGTCCAAGTGCTCCATCGCTTGACTTGCGAGCTACGGGGAGGATTAGCTTTAGGACTAGGTCGCTTGTTTTGTAGCTTCGAGCTCGGACTTTCTTGTTGTAGTATCTAGCGACCCTTTGCTGATAGACCGCTACTCTCATGCGAGCTGTCTCCCTTACTTCTTCAATCAGGTCCAGGCTTACAGCGAGTAACTGACCATTATCTTTAGGTCGAAATGATGCTCTTCACTGGCTAGTAACTTTGAATTCTGTAGGGATCATAGCTTCGAACTCATATACCATGAAGAATGGGGTTTCGCTAATGGAGCTGTGAGCTGTTGTTCTGTAGGCCCAAAGTACTTTCTGTAATTCATCCACCTAAGCCCTTTTCCTTGCTTCCAGCTTGGTTTTCAAGGTCTGCTTGATGATTTTGTTTACAACTTCGACCTGACCGTTGGCTTGAGGGTGATCTACAGCTGAAAAGCTCTTCACTATCTCGAGCTTGTTACAGAAGTTGATGAATTGCTCATTGGTGAACTGTGTCTCATTGTTAGTCACGAGCTGCTGAGGAACTCCAAATCTGCATATGATGTTGCTCCACACAAACTTTTCTATCTTCGAGGTGGAGATCTCTGCGAGCTCCTTGGTTTCGACCCATTTAGTGAAATAGTCCACGGCCACCATTGCATGCTTGCACCTTCCTCGAGCTGTTGGTAAGGGCCCTATCAAGTCCATTCCCCAGATCACGAAGGGTCACGGGCTGACCATCTGCTGAAGGTAAGCTGGTGGAGCTCGTGGGATTTTGGCGAATCTCTGGTACTTGTCACACTTCTTGACCATATCAACGGCATCCTGCTTCATGGTCAGCCAGTAGAATCCCTATCTGAGCGCCTTATGGGCAAGAGATAATCCTCCTGCATGATTTCCACAATGACCAGTATGTATGTCGTTCAGCACGGCCTCGCAGTCCTGACCGTCAATACAACGTAGAAGTGGGGCCAAGAAGCCTTTCTTGTACAACATGTCATCATGAATACAGTAGCGAGCTGCCCTAGCTTGTAGGCGACGCGCTTCCAACTTGTCACTTGGCAGTTTTCCCTCCTGCAGATAGTTTAGTAATGGCTCATCTAGGAGTTAGGTTAGACATTTATGATCATTAATGCATCCTTTCTTTCTATACTTGGAGTTGGCAGGAATTCTACTAGTATGGACTCCAGCAAGTCTGCATCCTGGGTGGTTGCTAGGCGTGCTAAAGCATCTGCATGAGAGTTCTGAGCTCTCGGGATCTGATTCATTTCAACTCTTTGGAAAGCCCTCAACAGCTCTTTGGCCTTCTTGAGATACTCTGCCATCTTTCATCATCTGGTCTGGTACTCTCCTTGGACATGCACACCACGAGCTGGGAGTTGCTGAAAACTTTTAACTACTCAGCTCGCACTTCCTTTGCTAGACAGAGTCCAGTGAGCAATGCCTCATACTCGGCCTCATTGTTGGTCGCCTGGAATCCAAATCTCAGGGCGCTGATGATCTTATGACCTTCTGGATTGATCAGTAGCACTCCTGCTCCTAAGTTATGTTCATTGGAGGACCTATCCACGTACAGCTCCCACGTCGGGCCTCCCGCGGTCTTATCCTGCTGTTTTATAGGTCCTATAAACTCAGTAATAAAGCCTGCGAGGGCCTGGGCTTTGACCGTCGTCTTGGGCTTGTACTCTATATCGAACTGCGTGAGCTCAATGACCCACTTAAGTAACCTGCTTGAAGTATTTGCCTTCTGGAGGACCTGCTTGAAAGGATACTGTGTAAGAACCTCGATCTGATGGGCCTGGAAGTAAGGACGTAGCTTCCTTGACGTGATCACCAGGCAGTATGCCAGTTTTTCCATCTGTGAATACCTAATTTCTGCATCCACCAGCCTTTTACTGATGTAGTACACCGGCAGTTGCATCATTCCCTCTTCCCTTACTAGGGCAGCACTCAATGCGTGCTCTGACACTCCGAGGTATAGGAAGAACGTCTCTCCTTCCTTTGGCTTTGATAGGAGGGGAGCTCGACCCATATATTCTTTCAGCCGCTGAAACGCCTCCTTACACTGATCGGTCCATTCGAAATTCTTCGTCTTCTTTATTGCTTCGAAGAAAGGCATGCATTTATCGGTAGCTTTCGAGATGAACCGACTGAGGGCCGCAACCTGGCCGTTGAGGCTTTGGACATCTTTCATTCGAGCTGGGGATCTCATATCTACAATGCCCTAATCTTCTCTGGGTTGGCCTCTATCCCCTTGCTATTCACTATAAAGCCAAGAAACTTACTAGATGCCACCCCGAAAGCACACTTAAATGGATTCAGCTTCATCTGGTATTTTCTCAGGATCCTGAAGGTCTCGTCTAGGTCGCGGATATGGTCTGTTGCTTGCTGGGACTTCACCAACATATCATCTACATACACCTCCATAGTTTTTCCGATCTGCTCCTGGAACATCGTATTGACCAAGCGCTGGTAGATTGCCCATGCATTCTTCAGTTCGAAGGGCATCACCTTATAATAATACAGATCTCGGTCAGTAACAAATGAAGTGTGCTCCTCATCCTCCGGGCTCATTGGAATCTGGTTGTAGCCCGAGTAGGCGTCCATGAAGCTTAGGAGCTGGTGCCCGGCCATAGTGTCCCCAAGCTGGTCAATCCTGGGCAATGAAAAACTATCATTCGGGTAAGCTTTGTTTAGGTCGGTGAAGTCAATACATGTCCTCCATTTTCTGTTCTTCTTTTTGACGAGGACAGGGTTGGCCACCCAGACAGGGTAATGAGCTACACGAATGAATCTGTTGGTCAGTAGCTTCTCGACCTCCTCCTTCAAGGCAACGTACCGCTCTGACGTCATTGGCTCCTCTTCTGACGAACTGGTTTATGCTGGGGATCTATGTTCAGCCTGTGGCACATAATTTCAAGATCTATCCCCACCATATCTTCGTGATTCCATGCAAAGACGTCCAGATTTGCCCTCAGGAAGTCAGCGAGCTGGGTCTTGACCTCTGGGGATAGGTCTCATCCCACCTTCAAGCATCTTTCTGGGTCTGCCTCACTGACTTGCACATCCTTCAGTTCTTCAACAGGTCTTGTAGCCCGATCTGCATCTACCTCGCAGGGGTCGAGGTCGTAGCTCATCCCTGTCTTTGTTGCAGCTCGTGGTTCGCCACCTGAAACCACATTTACCTTCTTCCCCTAAACTCTCATTTTCATAGCGTCCTCGTAACAGCGTCTGGCCAGGTGCTGTTCTCATCAGACATATCCTATCCCACTAGGAGTTGGGAATTTAACTATCAGCGTCCTGGTGGATGTCACCATGTCTAGGTTATTCATGGAGGGTCGTCCCAGTACCACGTTGTATGCTGATAGGCAGTTGATAATTAAAAAATCTGTCAGTATAGTAGCTTGCCAACCTGGTTCCCCTAGAGTGAATGAGAGTCTGATATGGCCTATTGATGTTACCACATCCCCTGTGAAGCCATATAAGGGTTCTGGCGAAAGCATGAGCTGCTCGGTTCCCAGCCCCATCTGATCGAAGCAGTCCTTATACATTACGTTGACCGAGCTGCCAGTATCCACCATAATCCGTTGCACCTCGGCGTTGTTGATTTTAGCTCGGATGACTATAGCATCATTATGGGGCTAGTGCATTCCCTGTGCATCTTCTTCGGTGAATATGATGTCATCCGAGGATACTTTCGCCTTCTTAGGAAGTCCCTCTACCCCACCATAATCCGCCAACAAGGTATGATTGGCTTCCCTCACGTACCTCTGGTACAACCTGTTTGAAGTACCTATCATATGATGACCACTATGAATAGTAAAAATAGTTCTTACAGCGGGCTCGTGCTCGGGCTCTGGAGCTCGCTGGGGCTACTGTTGCTCTGGTTGTTGGTTTTAGGTTGGAGGACGCTGCTGGTGAGGCCGCCTACCTGCAGGTGGTGAGGCCGCCTACCTGCAGGTCACACTACATACTCTCCCAAGCGACCTCGTCTAATCAGTTCTTCTATGACATCATTTAGCTGCCAACAATTCGAGGTAAATTGCCTAGTTTCGTTGTGGTAAGCACAGAACTTCCTCGGGTCTCGGTGTCTGTTTGGAACTCCTGTGGGGTTGGGCTTCCCAAAGTTCTCCCTATTCCTTTTTACGGCGAAGATTCGGTCCCGAGTATCTCACAGGACGTTGTAGTTTTCATACCTACCTCGGCGCGGAGGTCGCTCCCTTCTTGGCTCAGGTTTAGCCCGCTTCACCGCCACATTAGCAAACTGATGTCTCTGCTCGCCGTGTCTTTCCCCATTATGGCCTTTTCTTTTCCCTTGGTGGGAACTGCTTGCTTCACCCCGCTGGCTACTGGGCTTCTTTGATCCGAAAGCCTTCTCCTATCTGATTTCTTTGGCGGCCCTCTCGTAGAACTCGCCCAAGTCCTTCACGAGTGACTTGTAGATGCTTTCATATAGCTTGCCATCTTTTCTGAGTTCTGCCGAAATTGCTGTCAGGATGCTCTCATCTGAGGGCGCTTTAACATTGCTCACCTCATCTCTAAATCGGGCAATGTAGTCCTTCAACGATTCATTTTGCCTCTGGAAGATGGTAGCGAGGTGACATGGGGGTGCAAGCTGCTTCCTCAGGGCCTTGTACCGGTTGAAGAACTTCTACTGACATTCTTTCCAACTCCCTATACTGTGAGCTGGGAGACCATTGAACCATGCTAGCGGGATATCCCCTAGTGTAGCCGAGAAGACTCAGCACTTGACCAGTGGGTCGTTCGTCTGGAGATCCATCTGCACGTTAAAAGCGTCCAGATGGTCATATGAGTCACTTCTATCATTATAGGGCGGAATGCTTGGGAGTTTGAATTTAGGTGGCAAAGGCACTGTCTCGATCTCTCTAGCGAATGGGACCCTGTAATCATCCTGCTCTTTCTGGTTTTGAAGTCCAGGTCAAGCCTTTAGCTGCTGGACCCTCTGCAGCAACTGTTCCACCATTGGATCCTGAGGTTTGGGCCACCTGGTTCGGTTTCGCTTATTGGTGCTCTCTTGCTCTCCTGAGTGGCAATCTTGTGACCTGCGCATCTCATCAAAATTTTCTACCTGTTTTAAGCCTCTTCGCAGCCCGGGTTTGGGGCAACCGCGATGCTCGCTCGCTCGCTCATGCCCGCGACTATCTTCCACATATCGATCACCTCCGTCGCTTACCCTTATTCTTATGTCAACTAGGCGAGGTGAGGTCTTCCTTTTCTGGGCTCGCCATCTGTCCCTCATTGGGTTCAAATTTGAAGAGCAGACAGACTCCTCGGATGGTGACCTGTCTCTGTCAGCTACTCCCTCCAGGGTTGGGATTTCCTCAGTGAGCTGTTGGCGACCTCTTCTGGGGGGTGCGACCTTCGCCTGCCTCTGCACAGCGCGGGTCTGAACTTCTGCCAACGCCCTGACTGTCTCGGTTAATTGCCTCACCGTATCCTCCAAAGTTAGCTAACGTTGTCGTCATTCTTGAGCGACCTTTTCCTTAAAGGTGAGGTGCTTTGCTGATTTCCCTGGTCCTCAGGCCATTCATCCACCACACCAACACTTCTTGTTGCTCTGGCTCTAGCCCTTACGGTTTGGTGAAATCAAAATGGTTAAGGAGAAATCAAACAATGAAGAATTTACCAAGTCGCCGTTTGGCCCTCCTTCTAGCGCCAAAAGATGTTGATGTCCGGAAACGGTCGACTCAGATATTTCAAGGCCTAAACGGCGATCCAGGTAATTTAAGGATGATAACTGTAATAAATGTGCAGTAAATGGAGTTTAAGGTTGGTATGTTGCAATAAATGTGAAGGAATGTTGGTTGTGGTTGATGAATGACAGTAATAGAGTAATTAATGAAGGAAGGAGCAGGAAGAATGAGTGCAAAAATAAGGATTTTTACGTAGTTCGGCGACTGTGCCTACGTCCACGGTCACTCTGAATCAATTCCGGCAGAGTGACGGTATACTAGTCTTATTCTCTCCTTTTGGTACAGTAAAAATCTCCCCTATTTATAGAGGGGGAGAGATACAAAAGAGTATTACATACGTTACAAATTATGGTTATTTTCAACTAATCTGACACACACCATACTGCATTTATTGTAAAGACAATGATTATTCTCTTCATGCACATGCTGCATTAAATGCACCAGGAGAAATCTTCTCTTTATTAAATGCATAGTCGCCGCATTGAATCCTCCTTGGTAACTGTGTAAGTGGCACCGGCGGGAAATCAGGGGATTAGGTAGATCTGGTGACCAGCTGCACGAGCTATCACTTGGCGCGAGTTCCTAGGTCTATCGAGCTACACGAGCTGAATGAATGCTGAGCTGGAATAGGGGTGTGCTCGGGCTGCTTTGGTGTTACGCGAGCTCGCTAGCTCAGCGAACTCACAGCAACGATCTGAGGGTTGGGCCTTCTGAGCCTTCAGTCATGTTCATATTTATTGGGCTTCTACTAGCCCACTTATTCAAGTCGAGGAAACGAGCATAACACAACTTAAATTTGAAGTTACATAAAACAAATTAGGAAAGTTATAGGAATTCTAGGAGCTATAACTCCATAGGTGTCTAACGTTTCTTATTTATTGTTAGCTTTGTGCACTTCCAGTTAATTTGAGTTAATAGTATAAATTATGTGTTCTAAGCATGTTTTTTGGATGGATGTTTAGTGCGCAAAAAAAATCATTAGTTTTGTGATAGCCCTATTCAGTCTAAAACTATTTAAAATCAAGTTTTTTAATATAGATAATATTTTGTTTGTTTAAAAAAAAAAAAAAAACCCTCTAATGTGTGACTTTAAAATCTAACTATGACTTTACTTTTATTAAGTATTTTATTTATCTTTCTAAATTTTGAATAAGAAAATAATAGATAATAGATAATAATTTTGGAAGTGCGGTTGGCAGTACCTTGCATTGTATATCAATATTAATAATAATATTGTGACTTAGAGCCATTTTATTTTTAAAACTTTCAAATCTATACACAAGAAAGATGAAATGAATTCTATGTCAAAAAAGAAAAAGAAAAAAGAAAAAGAAAGATGAATGAATTCATTTTTGGCTCAAAAAAATAATAATTTTTAACCCACAATAAAAATGGTAATTATTTTTGGCCTTATAGTGAAACTTTAATCATGGTTAATATTTTTTAGTCTGCAAAATATTTCATATAGATGAAAATATTTTACGTTAAATGTTGTATGTAAAATATTTCATAGACTAAAAACAAGTTAAAAATGAATGAAATTTTGTTTAAGATTTAAGATGATAAACTTTATTTTTGGGCCAAAAAAGAATTTTCACCTTTTTAGATTCTTTTTTAATGATTTTCACTAAAAAATAATTGAATATTGAAGTAACAAATTCTCATATAAATGTAAATACGTGGGCATTTGAATATTATAGCTTTTAAAGTAAGAACATTTAGGGGCTATTTATTTATTTTTTACTTATTACTTAATTAGATTTGCTAAGTTGTTTTATTTATTTATTTTTTTAAATGGTCAAACATCTTAAAAGATCCTGAATTTTTACTTAATTATAAATCATTGAATTACATATAAAATATCTTCTTCCAAATTTACCTGCCAAAAAATAATATATTTCCAATCTTATTATAATAGTCTATTGGTATTGTTTTCTTATAAGGCAATAGTTACAATAAACAAAAGCTAATTATCTCAGCTTTTCAATTCTTTATTATAAAAATTAACTTTACATAACATTTAGTCAGTAATATTTTGACACCACTCCTGAATGTTCATTTTATTGTTTAAACAATATAAAACAACATCAATTTTTTTTAATTATATTTTAATTATGAACAAAATCTTATCAATATTTATGTAAAAATGGTTTAAAAGTTATTAAATTATTTTGTTTTTAATTGTTTATATCACATTAAATGAAAGTATATAACAACTAATACTAAAAAATGATATAAATATCAAATTAATTGGTTTAGACGTTCAGATATTGGAAAAATTAAAAAACAAAGGTATCGCTTGGATTCAGACTTCATTCCCCTTCAATTTAGAACTGTTCAGTCCTCAATTTTTATTTTTTTTTAAAAAACTCTTAGTCATTGACTGCTGTTTGAGTTTTTACTTGCAAAATATTTGATTCTAATATAACAATTACACAATATGTAAATTTAATCTAATTTTGTTTAGAGATGTTGAAAACAATCTCGCACATTGGTCTTGTGTTAAAAATGGAGTTATTTGGATTCTTTCTATTTTTTGTTCAATATTTTCTGAAGCAAATGGCAATAACCAAAGCAAAATACCAAATTTATAGAAAAAAAAATCTTGTACAGCATGGCCTGTGTCGATATGTAGGGGCCTGTACATGCAACGTGGGTTAAAATAAAATTAATAAATACTTCAAATTCTTAGGATCCGTTCAGTATTGTTTTCTATTTTTATTTTTCTGTTGTTTTTTTTTTAAATAAAAAATTAATTTTCATACTTTTTAGATTAAAAACAATATTTTAAAAATGGAAACACGAAACTGTAACGTAATCATATTCTTCCTCTTTAAATATAATGACCACGTCGTAACAATTACGGACGAAAAAAATATGAGCTAATTCACCAAAAGCGGCACTAAAATTTTGAAAACATCCTTTTTCAACTTCCATGCGTTGTCGTGAAACGGGGCAAGTGTAAAAGGTGCTACCGTTTCGAGCCCTCAAATTTTATAAATTTTCAATTAATTATTTTTTCAAATAATTCGTCAATAATATATAAATAATTAATGTTTCAAATCATACACAAAGATTTAGAACAATGTGTGGTAAAGGATAAGAAAATTTTCCATTGGACGTTTGGTTGGTGTGTCATGCTGATATTAGTGTGACATTCCAATAACAACGTAACATTTCTCACTTATAAAAATTTAATGTTGGTGTCTTTATTTATTTACGAAAAAAATTTCATTTTAAAAGTTATGTCACATGTCACATTATTATTGGAATGTCACACTAACATTAAATTTGTTATGGTCGTTTTCACGACATGGGAAAATGGGTCGCTGAAGGCCCAATGGATAAGCCCAAAAAGCTCAGTGTTTAGGTCGCAGTGTCGAGCTCGCTACTTCAGCGCGTGTCTTCTCGATTCATCTTCAGCTCGCGAAGGTGATATGTTAGCTCGCTGAGCTTGTGCCAGGTAATCTTCTAGAAGCTGGCGTCAGATCAAATCCCTCGGATTCAGGCTTCCCGATCTTGTGCCCTGGATTCAGAAGAGCAATTATTGCAATCATGGCTATGAGGGAGCAATTAATGTAATAATTACCGTGCTAGAGCAGTTAATATAATAATGATCATGAATTAGCAGTTAATGTAATGATTACTTTGTAAGAGCAGTTGATGTAATAATTTAATTCTTAACGTGTGGAATACTCAATTGTAAACCCCTCTATAAATATGAGTGAAATCCTTTGTAATGAATAACTTGAGTTAGTGATACCGTCACTCCGTTGGATTATTCAGGGTGACCCCCATGGACGTAGACATACTTGCCGAACCACGTAAAAATCCTTTTCTTTGCATTGTTCTTCCTCTCCTTACTTCATTCTTAACTGTCTTTATCTATCTTTATTATCTTTGGTTATCAGAGCTGTAGTCTAGGCTTAGAATCTCTAAGTTGATCAATTCCAGACATCGACAAAATTTTTTATAAAAGTTTAATTAGAAATAAAAGAGATAAAAACAAATTTGTCAGAAATCGGAATACTTTCCTATTTTCTAGCTTGATCAAATCTATCCTTAAAAATATATAGATTCATTCACGAGACAAGAGACCAATTTGGATCCCTATTTTTTGCGTTGATCAAATCTGTCCTTAAAAATATCTAGATTCACTCATAAGATAAAAGACCATTTTGGTCAAATCAAATTTGGAATTAAAGAGTTAGATTCATATGTAAAATTTGAAGAGAAATAATAGAGATATTTCTAAAGATTTTCCTAAAAAGATTATCTGAAAATAATATCTTTGTCAAAATTGAAAATTTCATATTTTAGAAAAAAAAAAATTTCTAAATTAAATCACAAGATTCATCAAAGATCAATTCTAATTTTGGTTAATGAATATCTCTAATAAATGGAAAAGATTTTGGTCATGGAATGTACTCAACAAATAAAAAGGATTTTGGTCAACGAATATCTCTAATTAATGAAAGAGATTTATTTTAAAGTTAGCTCCCAAAAAATCATGAAACAAATATGCTACAAAATATAAACATTATTCCTAGTTTTTATTCTTGACCAAATCTAGTCATAGTTGTGTCTACATTTATCGAAGAGAAAAAACTCCAATTTGGTCAATGAATAAATTAAAAGAATTATCATATGAATGCAAGAGATAATTTCAAAAATATTTTTCAATGAATTTCATCTAAAAAAACCTTTTTATAAAAGTAAACTCCAATTAATAAAAAAAATATTTATTAAAAGAGAATATTTTTCTTACCAAATAAATATGTAAAGAGTCTTGAGGAAAAGAAAAAAAAAAAACTCACTTGATTTATGGAATTAAATCAGAGTAAAAAAATCTTTTGTTTTTGCTACACATTGCTAAATGTTCAAAGTTGTTGCAACATTCAGTGTAAAAGCATCTCCAATGCAAATGTTGATTGTCTTTTAAAAAAAATGGACATATCATTAATGTCAAGGAAATGTGCATCCTATGTGGCATAAATATAGATTGATAAACACTCAAGTCTCAAAGGGTTTTCCAATGTTATTTTATTCATTTAAATAATAAACAATCAAATAATAATATATCATTAAAGTAAATTACCATAAATTATTATTTGATGGAAGTTTTCATCATTTATTGCTGACATGACTGTCCAAGAGATCCTCTAGAAATAAACATTGAGGTTGATAGCCTCTTTTTTTTTTTTTTTTTGTCATGTCAGTTTGATAGTGGTTATGGAAGTTTGCATTGGAGAGGTTAATTTTAACCCTCTATCAATTTATCTGATGTGACATTCCATTTTTCCATAATTCATACTTGCATTGGAGATGCTCTAACAACTGTCAGTGACCTATTTCAACAATTTACATGAAAATTTTGACATTCTCAAATCCTGAGTTTGTTCAAACCGTTGTCATATAATGATGTTAAATATGAAAACACTATGACACTGTCATATGCCATATGATGCTGATACTTTTACACTAATAGATTTCATAAAAGAATTTAATAAAATATATATGAATTTATAGAGTTGATGGGTTTCATCAAAATATATCATTTCAAAAATTGTATCAAGCTCCAATAAATTTTAAATTGAATATACCCTCCTTAAAGTTTATTTGAATTCAATAAATTTCATTTCTCATATATATTCTCGTTATAAATAAATTTTGTTGTGCTTTTACAAGGTTTAATTTGTCACTTCAATGCTGTTTTTTAAACTTCAATAACCTTTTGATCTTTATACTAAGGGTGAGCGTTTTCGAGTTCAGGTTGGGTTGAGTTGAAAATCTCCCAACCCAATTTAATTTTCAACCCAACCCAACCTAACCCATCCAATTTTTTTTTAAGATGTAACCCAACCCAACCCAATAAAAAATGATCGGATTGGGTTGGTTGGGTTGAGTTTGTCGGGTTGGATTTATAAATCCTCTAGATTTATAAACCATTTAAGGTTTCTGATTTTTTCTCTTGTGTCTTCATTCTTCTACTCTAGATTTGTAAATCTTCTGTGATGGATTTAATGTAATAGCATAAAAGTGTATGTCTAGGAAAGATTCTAGATAGGAAAGACTTGGACAGGGGTGGGCGTTTTCTGGTTCGGGTTGGGTTGGGTTGGGTTGAAAATTTTTCAACCCAACCCAACCCAACCCATCCAATTTTTTTTTTTTTAAGATGTAACCCAACCCAACCCAATAAAAAATGATCGGGTTGGGTTGGGTTGGGTTTGTCGGGTTGGGTTGAAGATGCCCACCCCTATTTTATACATATGTGATAATAATTATCATTAATATTAATGGTTCAGTGTAATAATATGGGGTTGATTATTAATAAATTAAAAAATTAGTTGCGCTTAATTTAGATCATAACTTATGTAATTTGTATGTAAGTGTAAGGTTTCGTTTGATATAATTTATCAAAGTAGATATTTTAGAATTTGATCTTTTATAATTAGAGCTTTTAAAAAAAAATGTTGGTTATTTGATTGTCAAATAAAAAAACTCTTTTATTTTAGACTGATTGATTGTATTACCTTTTAAAGCTTTTTTACATTATAAATTTATTAAAAATGACATTCAAAAGAAAGTAAAATATTATAGAATGATATTTGAGAAAATAATATATTTATAATTAGTTCACAAATACAAATAGCAATTAAAGATTGGTTTGACCTAAATACTACATTCAAAAGCATGCCCAAAGATATTTTGAAGGTAGAGTTAATGGAGACTCAACATATTTTCATCCAAAAAAAAAAAGAGATTCAACGTATAAATTAAATAATCTGAGACGTGAGAGTTTATATATTTGATATTTACTTCATAAAGAAAATGACAAATGAAGTGGAACGTATAAGACACGGGAAAAAAAAAGAAAAAGGGATGGCCTTGGGTTTGTGAGGAGCCCATTAAAGTAAAGACAAATACAGACATATATAATAGCAGAGGGAGAGGATTGTGGGACAACAGCGAATATAGATACCGTGGAATAGAGAGAGAGTTCAACGATGACATGCCTAATGTACTGTGTTTGAATCTGTCGGCGGGTGGGTTTGATTTCGTGGTTGCTAGCTTGATGGATCTGAGATTGATGCAAGGATTTTTAAGGGTATATTGATATTAATAAAATATAAGAGGATTATATTAAATATTTTAATTTTTTTTAAATACTTAAAAAATTTATTTAGAGAAATTTAAATTTAATTTTTTTTAAATAGATATTTTTTAGTTTTTTTTTAATTGTTAAAAATTCTACTTAAATATTAAATAAATTATATAAAAATTTAAGTAAAGTTTTTTATATTAAAAAATATTTTTAATTAGTATATAAGTTATAATAAACGTAAACTTACACTAAAGTTTAAATAGTTACATGTCACCTACCCTGTAAACATATAAAAGGCTGACACTACCGAACAAACAAATTTGCAGCACAGGTTGCGTGAAGTTTGGCGCTACATGGTCTCTTGAGAACACAAGAAGATAAAAATAGTAAAAAAAAAAAAAAAAAAGAAGAAGATAGAAGAAACTGGGAGTCCATGTTTTTAAAATAATATTAAACAAAGCTCACGCTCTTCACTCTTCAATTTAAATGCATAAAAAATGAATAAGGTCTTATTAAAATAATTTGCTCCGACAGCCCAGAGAGTTTGTTCTAAAAAATCTAATCGAAGCACATTCTTTAATATTCTCTGCTTTTAAGGTTTTCTGTTTGTTTCCCTTTCGATTACTTTTAGCTATAATCATGTCTCAGACCAGCTGGGAAGCCGGTAAAATGTAAGTGTCTAACTACCAGAGCATTTCATTTTTCTCCTTCATTGTTTTGGGTTCTGGGGTTTTGTTTTAGCGTTGTTGTTTTACTTTTTGTGGGTACTAACTGTTATTCTTCTCAAATGGGTGTGTCTGTTTTTCTGGATTTTGTGTTTTGTCTATGTTTTTCAACATTTGACTGTGTGCTGTTCTTGTTTGTTGTTGATGTAATTTTAATGTTTTGAGTTCTTGCTTCCTCAACTTAAAAGGGATATTATGTGTTTAATTGGTTTGTCTCTTATGATGATGGAATTGCCAAGTACTGGTTTTTTGTGCATTTTGTCTGATTTTGGTTTTGAACTCTCTTTTTTGAATTTTGTACTGGTATGTTTTGCTTATGCTCGAAGAAAGAAGATAACTTCTATTTGTTTTGACCTTCAACATGGAAAAGGCCTTTTTTTTCCTGTTCTCTTCTACCCAATAGTGCAAACATTAATATTTTAAGCTGGAATTTTTGTTTAAATTGTACTCAATCAAAGCATTTTTATCTTTAATGTGGAGGATGGTGGTAATTGATTAAAGGTGTATAAAGTTCCATATGTTATTTTGTATGTTATTACTAGTGAGCTCAACAGTTTGATTGAGGCTTAGTTGGCTGGTATTTGCATCTCTGGGTTTTCAATGACAAAATTTTCTTTAAAAAAAGTTGACGTACAGTTTCTTTATTGAACATGATGCCTGCATATTTATATTATTTTGTGTTTCTATATTATATGCCCCTGTTATGTTTACATCTATTTTACTTTGTCTTAATATTCTGAATTTTTGACATTTCCTTTGACCAATAGGCTGGATGTATACATATATGATTACCTCATGAAGAGAAAATTACATGCTTCTGCGAAGGCATTTCAAGCTGAAGGGAAAGTATCTACAGATCCTGTAGGTAAGACTGTAAAAGAAGTGCAAAGGAATATACATTTTTTATGTATTGGATTTTTTTTTTTTTTAATCTTTCGTTGGCGACTTAACAAATTATGGTTATTTTTGTTTGATTGCGTCCCAGCTATTGATGCTCCTGGTGGTTTTTTGTTTGAATGGTGGTCTGTCTTCTGGGATATATTTATTTCTAGGACAAACGAGAAGCACTCTGATGTTGCTTCATCCTACATTGAGGTAGGTTTTGTGCGTTTTTGGATTGAGCTTTTCTCTTCTTTTCTCAGTCTTGTCTTTCCAGAATTTTCCCTTGCTTGCTTGCCTTTGTTGTGAATTTGGCTTTGTTTGTAAACGAAGTCAGAATCTCGTATGTGATGCTAATTAATGGTATTTAATTATCCATATGAGGCTCTGCTTAGTTTGCTGTCTGCTTAATTTATATTTACCTGTTCTGTTGTCTTCGTTGTGTGTAATTGATCTCTAGTGTTTCAAGAACCATTAAGACTTTACTGTGAGAATATATGTATATACGATTTGCTGGGCCATTTCTTGTTTTTCTCTCTCTAAAAAGTCTTGGTTATTGGATTTTTAAGAGAATTAGGGAAGTCTTAGCATTTGTGATATAGACCGAGTATTATCCAGGTTTTGCTTCATGATTCGTGAATTCATTATATTTTTTGCCGTTGCTTTATGGGATGCTACTTGGATGATGATCATGCTATTTGAAATATCTGGGAATGGCAGGCTCAACTTATCAAGGCTCGAGAACTGCAACAGCATCAGAAACCTCAGCAGCATCAGCAGATGCAGCAGCTGTTAATTCAGAGGCATGCTCAGCAGCAAAAGCAGCAGCAGCAACAGCAGCAGCAGCAGCAGAGAAGAGAAGGTAGCCAGCTTTTTAATGGCGCTGGCAATGAAACGCTCATGAGGCAGAGCCCTGCAACTGCAAACGCCTTGGCAACAAAAATTTATGAGGACCGGTTAAAGCTCCCACTGCAGAGAGATTCCTTTGATGATTTGGCTATGGCTATGAAGGTACTAATTATGCATTGGGCTTATCGTGGCTTCTTTTTAATTGCTTTTCTTAACAATTGCCTAATTATTTCAGCCGAGATTAGGTGACAATATGGGTCAACTCTTGGATCCCAGTCATGCCTCTCTACTGAAAGCAGCTGCACTTGGTGGCCAGCCTCCAGGGTATTTGTCAATGGAATATTATGTGTCTTGCCATGGTTAAGTGTTGTTATGCATGGATCTTCGTCTTCTTTTGGCCTCTCATTAATGTGTAAACTGATATAAGTTGAGCCCCTTTTTTTCAGGCAAACACTGCATGGTACACCCGGAGGCAGTCAACAAGTTCAAAGTCAGAATCAGCCACCTCCAGTGTCGTCACAGGTTAATGATTTGGATGTTAGTCCTGAAATATCCTCTGTAAATTTATTTTTGTATCTTATTCTGGCAAGCCTTGTTTGCTGAAACAGGACATAAAGAGTGAGATGAATCCTATGATGACTCCCAGAGCTGCTGGTGCCGATGGATCATTGATTGGGGTTCATGGTATTGAATATACCTTTGGTCAATTTTGTTTGTTACTGTGTTTGCTTTTTCTTGTTAGATATAAAGACATCAGCAGTTTATGTTAAACTTCTTGTTTTGCCTGTGGTTTAGTTATACAAATTTTCAATTGTGGATTGGCCAATTACTTGCGATTAAATCATTTGGTGGTTGATCCCGAAGTCTATTGAAGATATCCATGTAATCTTTTTTTCAAGGCACATTTATGGGTCTTTGTACTTGCGTTGTAATAACTCCATAAAATGGAACTCATTCAATGGTGACTCATAAGATGGATGGAACTCATTCCTTGGTGATTGTAAATTAGTTTACGATAGTAAGTGTGAGTTAGTAAAAATCATATTTGATACCAATATTTTTTGGATGCTGTTTTGGCAGATCCAGTGCTTCATAAAAGCCTTTTATGTGAATTTTGTAATAAAAACATTTTATTTGTGGATTGATATCTGTAATGCTTACATTCGCTGTAAGTTCTAAAATTTTGGTGGGTTCATCTTTAGAGTTGCAAATTGGGGCATTTGGAATTTGAACCATAATTAAATTAATTGTTCAGAATTTAAGTTTTAAGAATTTAAGATCTTAAATTTTGGTTTTTACAGTTTTTTCATGTTCTTTTAGGGCCAAACCAAGCTGGAGGCAATGTGACTTTGAAAGGATGGCCTTTAACGGTGAGTGGCAGGGTTGTCACTATTTCGTTGCTCACTAAATATTGTTGAAGGATTATGAGTAATACAACCTAGCCCAGATAATTTTCCCAAAGACTTATCCTAAATGATGTGGCAAGTGGCTTTAAACTACATCATTCACCATATCATTTTATGATCTACATGGTAGTTGCAAATAAATTGTCAAACCAACTCAAATGTACTTTTAGCAAAAACTTTTGGGCTAAGTAGTATTATTATTGGTATATACCATGTTGTACTTGGGTTATTCTGATGCCATATGCTCATAGTATTACCCTAATGTTACCAAGAGGAATGTGCTATGTTAGTTAATGTCTTAGTTATGGTAGGAATGAGGCTCCAATTGTTTAACACATTTGTTAAAGGTATCAAAGTAAATTGATATAATATTTTTCTGTTTGCATTTGTGATTTGGTGGCGCAAAAAGAATAAATGGTGTCGTAAGACATGCATGTTGAAATGTATTTACCTGTAGCATCTTTCATGTTTGTTTGGGACTGGATCAGCTTCGATCTGGGTTTTTTCAGCAGCAAAAGTCTTTGATGCAGTCATCTCAGCCCTTCAATTCTCTTCAGTTACAACAGCAACTTATGCATCAAGCACAGCAGAACTTGGCATCTCCGTCTGCCAATGATTTAGAATGCAGAAAACTGAGAATGCTTCTTAACAATCGCAATATGGGTCTTGGAAAGGACGGTCCACTAAATTCTGTTGGTGATGTAGTTTCTATTGCTGGATCAGCTATGCAAGCTAGTTGTCCTATGTCACCTTGTGGAGATGCTGATATGCTAATTAAGGTATCGGTTTCTTATTTTCACTCAGAATTGGCAAACACTATATCAATACATAATATTCCCTTTGGTTTTCTGGAGGTTATGCTTATTTATAGTTGATTACTTCTCAGTTACAGCAACGACAACAGTTGCAACACTACACACTTTCAAGCCACCCGTCTCAGAATTTGAACTACCAACTCGTGCAGCAAGATAAAATGATTGGGGCTGGCAGCATGACCGTGGATGGTAGCATGACAAACACCTTTCAAGGAAATGATCTGGTTTGATATCTACCTCTGCTGCTGGACTCATAAATTGCAATAGCACATATCTTTCTTGTTGTCAGTTGTCAGTTTCTCTGCTTGACCAGTATATTAAAATTTTCCACTTGACAAATATGTTAAAACATCCTGAAGGTTATATAAATACATTCTCATGCTAACATTTTATCTATTATTTTATCAGAAACAAAAGTTTGTATTAAGCACCGTAATTTATGATTTTAAGCACTCTAAAATTCTTTGACTTCTTTTTTAACTATTTGAACTACCAGTGCCAAATATTGAAAATTATTTAGATTAGAGTTTGTGTTTTGTTTTTATGTGTTATGTTATTCCTCTACTTACTTGTATTGAGGTGTTAAGACTACTCCTTTCTTTGTTCCTCTATTTTTTAATCCAAATGTGCCCTCAGATGCACTTGAATTCCGGATGCCACTGACAGTGGATTTGATTGGCATTTCTAAATGATGATTTGGTAGTGTTTCTAATTACACTTCTTTATATGTTTAAGGCATCAAAAAATCAAATTGGGCGAAAGAGAAAGCAGCCAGTGTCATCTTCTGGTCCTGCCAATAGCTCAGGAACTGCAAACACCACTGGACCATCTCCAAGTTCACCCTCATCACCTTCTACTCACACACCAGGAGATGTGATCTCTAGGCCTACTTTACCACATAATGGTGGATCCTCTAAGTCTTTGCTTATGTTTGGTTCTGATGGTTTGGGATCTCTTACATCAGCACCAAATCAGTTGGTGAGAAACTTTTTTGGTTCATTTATTTTTCTTTAGTAGTTTAGTCATTTCAAATGAGATTATTTGACTTGGAGTCAAAATCTGATCATATTTGTGTGACATTTAGATTGCTTAGATGACTCTGTTTTTCTTCTTTTCAGTTAGATTAATGAAAAAAACTTTGATTTGTGAGACAATGTAAATTGTGATTAGTAAAATGGAGGGAATGAGGGCTTCCTGGATTATTACTTTACTAAGGTATTATCAAGAAAGTTTTATTTCAAATGAAGTTGATTTGTCAATATATTCTCCGTGAACAAATCTGTGATGTATTTGGAGGTGAACACTTAAATTTTGCTTTATTAAATACGAATCAAACGATGACCTACTCAAGAGATCAGGTTTCATGTGTCCTTTGAAGAGTATTAAGACATCATTACAATTGTTGTTATTACTCTATTTGATAGTGGGTAGCCAAAATAATTAAATGCAGGCTGATGTGGATCGCTTTGTGGATGATGGATCCCTGGATGATAATGTTGAATCGTATTTGTCGCCTGATGATGCAGATCCGATAGATCGAGCCAGACGGTCTGCAGAAGTCAGCAAAGGTTTGATTCATACTGATTTCTTATATTTGTGTATCTTAGATGTTTTCACACAAAAGAAAAAGAGAATTTATGTTGTTATCATTTATGGAAGTGATTCTTATTCTATAATGAAGTTAATTGATTGTAAGGGTTTGGCTATTGTGTTGTAACATTAGGCTTCACATTTTCGGAAGTCCGGCATATTCCAGCCAGTACCAGTGAAGTTGAATGTTGTCACTTCTCATCTGATGGAAAGCTACTTGCCACTGGTGGGCATGATAAAAAGGTACGGACCGTAGTTGAAATTTAATTATTAATTGTTGGTTAAAAATTTTGGTCAAGGATTCTGCGAACACTGGCTAACTTTAATAGATGTCATTATGTCTGTATGTGTAGTTTCCTAGAGAACAATGTTAATTTTTTTGCTTGATGATTTTCTTGTGCAGGCTGTATTATGGTGTACAGAGTCCTTTACAGTAAAGTCTACACTTGAAGAACATGGTCAGTGGATTACTGATGTCCGCTTCAGTCCAAGTGTGTCCCGGCTGGCTACATCTTCGGCTGACAGAACTGTCAGGGTTTGGGATACTGATAATGTCAGTGAGCATTATTTTGTTTGTTGCAAATGCATAATTTTTCTACCTTAAAACTTGATCTAGATTGAAAAATAGGGGAATATTCTGCCACCATACCTTACATTATTTCAATGGAAAAATAGGAGAAATTTTTCATCAGTATGGGAGTTGGGTTACCAAATCATTTTGGGATAATTATTTCATTGGCTCAGTTGTAACTTGTAATGCAAATCGGCTTGCTATAAATGGTTAGAGGAGTGAATTTATGATCTACATATATTTCTTTACAAGAGCATCCTCTTCCACCTTTGAATGACATTGAGTTAATGTTTTCCTTTGCAGGGTGGTTTTTCACTATGTACTTTTACGGGTCATTCTTCAATTGTTATGTCGCTGGACTTCCACCCTAGTAAAGAAGACCTTATCTGTTCTTCTGATGGTAATAGCGAGATACGGTACTGGAGTATCAATAATGGTTGTTGTGCTGGAGTTTTCAAGGTATGCAGTTTGACACTAATCATTTTCAGAGGAATTTATATAGTATTCTTCTTTTCATTCGCTGTGTTGTCTTGAAGTAAATTTTCTTCTAATCCTTTTTCATTTTGACAGGGAGGTGCAACACAGATGAGATTTCAACCTCATCTTGGAAGGATTCTTGCAGCTGCTGCAGAAAACTTTGTATCGATACTTGATGTAGAGACTCACGTTGGCAGACTCAAATTACAGGTTGGTTTTGAGTGTTATGTAGCATTTTAATGGCTTTCTTGGCTAATAGCTAAGTTCGCAGCAGGATGGAAGACGCATGTGGTAGTTATGTTTTTGTGCTTATGAGGAGCTTCTAGACCTGAAATGCACTTTCACTTGCGTTACTGGCTAGAGAACATGAGATAAGAAATGGATCATGATATTGCATGATCTAGACCCTAAGCAATTTTTTTTTTTTTTTTAATCTCAGCTGTGTCTGATGATAGTGTACCATTCTCATTTTTCATTTCGTTTTGTTTCATGGAATTGCCATTGTAGGGTCATAAAAGTCAAGTTCATTCTGTATGCTGGGATCCTCATGGTGATTATCTGGCATCAGTGAGTGATGACTCTGTCAGAGTGTGGACTGTTGGTCCTGGCAACAAAGGGGAATGCATTCATAAGCTGAGTAGTACTAGCAACCAATTTCATACTTGTGTTTTCCACCCCTCGTACCCTTCACTGTTGGTCATTGGCTGTTATGAGGTAAGTAATGGCTGTCATGTCTTTTCATGCTATTTTTTCCTCTGTTTAGCCCACTGAATTATGAAAATGGCACACATACAATACATAGGTGCATATGCATGTTGCTTGCGTGTGTCACTGCATATCTGCATGTATTTCTATATGTGGGATTATATATAATTTTAAATCTTATACAGCACTGTTGTCTTGCTCCTTAATTATGTTGAAAACAAAAACTCACATGAAGAAAGGTTCACTCATTTAGCCAAACTGGTTCTTCAAATGGACTTAAACTGAGCATTTTTGGCTCTTGCTGCTTATATTGAAGTTCTGTTTTTGATATGGATTGTTGGGGCTTGTCTAGAAACTGGAGCTTTGGAATATGGCTGAGAACAAGACATTGACTCTAAATGCACATGAAAAGCTTGTATCCGCGTTGACAGTATCAAATGTCACTGGTTTGTTTGCATCAGCTAGTCACGACAAGTGCGTCAAAATCTGGAAGTGACCTGCTGATTTTGGGAATCTCTATCATATGTGGGTGCAGTCAATTTTCATCTTTCCAGAAATGCTTGTGTTCATAAGTCAGGGAATCAGGTTCAGGTTGTGGCCACCTTTTTTGTCATACCCTAGTCACCTACACGCTTAAAAAGTAGGATTGTAGTCAGACCTATGAAATACCAATATTTTGCACTATACATACACGCTTATGTACAAGTTCTGTTAGGAAATACGATATCCTGTTACTGTTAATGTACCTTCATAGGTTCACCCTGTTTAGCACGGATATTGACTTGGAACTTAAAATCTTATGGTTCTACTTTGCAAGCTGGTTGTTGCAACTATCAGATCATATTGAATGTCTACAAGTCTTAACTACCTTTGTTCATATAATTTTGCTATTGAATATTGATTGAGAAACATTACTGTTGCTGGTTTTGATTTTCTGAAGTTTTTCATTACCTTACACCATCAGGGAGGTTTTTGACAAACTTTATAATATGTCTGGAGGAATTTTGATTTTATTATATTTTTACATGTGGGAGGATACCAACAATTTCTCTGTATTTTAGTGGAGACTAGTGGGGAATATAAAACCAATAAAGCATGTTTATACTAGGGAAGGTAGTCCAAAAAATCCTGAAATTTATAGTGATACAGCATAAAATCAGATTGAACCAAATTTTTGACCTTATCTATAGTCAGTTGTAAGTTGGAAGCTGATCGTTATCATTTGTTGTGCGACATGACATATTGACATCCAATCGAACAGTTGGAAGGTCAAAGAGCATGTCTACATTGAATAACTGTTACTCGTTTTTATCGACAATTATCAGTGATTGTACATCATATCGAATCGAATCGAATCAAGCGCCTTGTTGAAATGTGTTGCCTTAGAGTCAAGATACTCTTTCCATGTCACGGTACGATAAAGCAGAGGATGATCATGATCAATCAATTTGATGGAGGGTGATAACTTGACGTCTTTTGGTGGGCCATAGAAATAAGCAATTGATATACGATGGTCCGTGTTGTTAACGAGTGCACGATGCAGTGCACTCTTGAGCCGACCATTGGATATTATGTGCATCAAGTCACCTACATTGACCACAAATGCGCTAGTTATTGGCTGCACGGTCACCCACCCCACATTTTCTCTTGACACTTGCAGACCGCCAATGTTATTATTTTGGTATAGCACGGTGAGTAGTGATGAATCTGTATGAGGAGCCAAGCCTATAGTCCGGCTTGGGTCTGGACATATCGGATACGAGTTCAGTTGAAGTGTAGCCTGTGGTTGTTTGGATCCATTTTTGGGCTCGAACCATTTTACGTCTTCTTGGGTTAAGCCCAATGACATAAAAATTAGCCGAAGTATCTTCTCGGTCAATCCTTTTAGTTGCTTCTGGTACTCTACCATTACATCGCTGCATAAAGAAGCCACAAGATTAGGATAAAAACCGTTATATCCGAACACAATTTTTGGCTCTCATCAATTCCAGGTTGATTGTATGTAATCACACACCACATATGCAAATGCAGGAATCGGTGACAGAGATAATATCAGATGGAATTTATGAGGTGTGGAAAATGTGAAGAGCATTGCATTATTGTATCATTGGCGAAGTGACATAACACAAATATTCCACACAAATAAATATATCCTATTTTATTAGCAGCAAGCGGCATTGCGGTGTACAAAAAGTTGGTGGTAGCTCTCAAGAAATTTTAAGGGCTAAAATTAGCATGAAGAAGCCGAAAAGCAGTAATTCGAATGAGGTTGACTTTGTCCTGTCCAAACGACCCCATCCCAGTGTCAATTTTGGATAAAGGGCAATTTGACTGAAAAATTCTATAATGATCATATTAGAACATGTACCCCATTTCATTTAAGAGTTAGGACCCCCACCTTCTGGGTTGAATATTGTGGATTACTATTTTAATCTATTCATTCCATCCAATTAAAAAGAGAATCTTATTTGTTATTATTAAAAAAAAAAAGAATCTTATTTTCTGGAATATGAGGGGACTTCCACTTATTAGAGGTTTTTTTTTTTTTTTTTTTGAAAAAAAATTATATAGAAAAACTAATAACACAAACTATCTCACCAAATAAATTCTTAAATTAGAATGATAATACGCTATTGTACCCCTTAAACCGTGAGCATATACTAATAAGATACATGTCAAATGATATTAAGAAAATTTAATTTAAAAAAACCATGCTTATAAGATAAATAATGAAGTCCTCTTAACAAGCTACATACACTCTAAAAAGGACGAGTGACATTTCAAAATTGAATAAAAACAAATAAAAATCTTATTTTATTTAAATTTTAGAGCTAAGCCAAATTAATTATCAACCTGTAGGCAGGTGAGTGTAGACTATTGGATGGAGGTGGGATTTTAACAAGTAGAGAATGCCAGAATGGACAAAGGAATGCATGTTGCAATTCTCAATGACCTTCTTAGGCAGTAACGAAATACTTCAAAATTATTGAAATACCGCTATTGCTACCAAAATTGCAAAATTGCCGTTCTCGATACAAAACAAAAATGAGAACTGGCCAACTTGTCCAGCATGCCGGACTGCCCCAACCCCATCTGTCAAATGAGCTTCTGTACCTCTATTTGGTACTTTCTTGATCAACTTTACTGCACAAAATTTCTACATTTAAACAATTTCTTCATTTGTAGTTTATATATGTATATATATTTTTTGAAATAGTTTATTTTTTATTTTTTATATATATTTATTTATTTGATCTAGAACTGGGATCCTGTATATTTTCTTTTATCTAGAAATTCAATTTTGTGTGTGTAGTTACATAATGGAAGCGGGCATGCAAATGCAGAATATAAGCAATGAAATATAAATCGACAATATTCTGGATATATTAAGTAATACTGACATGATAATTTTATTATGTCGAATTAGTATGTTTATTTTTGTATTTATCAATAGAGATTTGAAGAAGGACGTATATACGTACCAGAAATCGAAGTGGTTATTAGGCCAAAGCTGGCGAGCATGATGAAGAGGAGAGCCCATAATGGTGAAGCCTTCGAACCACATGAGTTTGGAGAAGAAGGTGGAGATTCTGGGCATGCCATAGCCGATACAGTCGTCTTCTGATCTCAAAGCCAACACTTTTGTACCTGTGGGCAAGCCAAATAATCTCTGGCTTTGGAACTCTATTTGGTTGAGGAGTTCCATGGGAACGCCATGGTTGGTGACCTGAAACACACCCCATTTCTCGCATGCTCGTCTTATGAGAGTGGCAGCTCCAGGGTTGGCTAAATCAACCACAGGCACGGCTTCTTGCTTGTGGGTTGACAATAACAATGGTGGGTGGTGGTCATCATCATTCCAAGAGTGGGAGTCTGGTAATTTGAGGACGGTTTTGAAGTCGTGTGGGATGATGTGATCGAGGTTGGTAGGGTTGGTTTTGAAAGATGCTGATACTGAATTCATACTTGAACATTCAGTATTCATTTTCTATAATTTCACAGAGGGATAGAGAGGGAGAGAGAGTGGACTCGTCTTTCTTCTTGAGTGTAAATTATCTCTTAATTCGTGTCTTGTCTCTTGTTTATAATGGTGGCAGAACCACTTCTAGACTCTTGTGCTCGTGTCACACTGTTTATCCGATTGTTTCTGGTGGATATTTGCAACAACTGTACCGAGGAAATTAAACCAGAAAATTTATAGTTTTTACCCAAATCAAAAGAAAATTTTTAAAAAAATTTATTTTTAACCTCTCAAACAAATTATTTTCATTGTATACCCAAGATTACCAAAATATTCTTAAGTTAAAATCATTAAAATGCTCAAATATAAAATTACGAAAATAATCTTCTTCATCCTAACAATATCCTCCCTTTTCTCTCTTCTCCATCAATGGTTATCAATGATTTTTGAGATCCATTGCAGCTGAAAAACAATCTATTGAGGGGATTATTCATTCGAGCTTCTTCATCCATTAAAGTTTTTGGATCCATTCAAGTTTACACCATTGAAGGTTTTGAAGATTCTTTTTTCATTTGAGTTTGAAAGGTAATGTATGAGTTTTTTTGGTTGATTTTTGGGTTGTTTTGTTCATATTGCTAGCTAAAAGACTATAAGAATGATTTGGTTGTGAAATCTAAACTTTTCTGAAATCTGCGATGAAATGTGCAAAATCTGTGACGAAATCGGTTTTGACCGATAATCGGAGAGTAGAAAACCGATTACAGAGTTGTGACGGTTTTTCAGTGGGATCGGTTTTTCATCCACTGAAAAACCGAATTTAGGTTTTTACGGTTTTTGAGAGAATGAAAAACCGATAACTTCACTAAAAAACTGAATTTAGCACATTTTTCATGGTTTTTTTATATGTTTGTGTTGCTATGTATTGAATATGATTCGATATGATTATATTTTATAATATTACCCGATTGAAATGAGATTTAATTATTATTTGATTTGAATGTTACAGGAATGACTCAAGAGACTGTTGTAATCAACTTTGACGGAGAGTGGAATAGATGTAATTACATTGGAGGGGAGTCGATCATGTGTGGGGTCCACAAAAATAGGAGTTTTTCATCATTGGTGGACGTTGTATACAGAGAGGCTGGTATTGATAGAAGAAGGTGAGATATCCGTATATATTATTTACTACAAAGTACGACAAATGGTCAGGTTAAAAAGATATGTATCATGTCTGATCTTGGTGTTGTTGGTTTGATGGCGATAAAAAATATTGATGTTAAAGAGATTTATATCGATAAGATTGCAAGAGATTTTGGAGCTGGGGTTAGTAAGCGTTCCGTTTATCCACTTGTCACTGATTCAATACCAGACATAAGACATGACGAGATAAATATGGATAGACCAGTAAATCCACATATGGTTGAAAGTCATTTTTATCTCACTTCAGGTATTGGGAGCAATCAAGTTGATACTTCTGTCATCCCATTTACATCGGTTGAAAGTCTTATTCGTGACGTTAATGATGACTATATGAATTATGGTATTGATGATGAAGATCAGGACACAGATGATAATGGTGATGGAATATGAGATAGTGATGAAGAGCAAACTGGAGATAGTGATAAAGAGGAAACTCGAATTGATGATTTCGTTGAAGAAAAAGAGTTTCCAGAAATAAGATTTTCAGGTTTACAATTTCAGAACAATCATTCACAACCATACTGAATTGTTCCTGGTGTAGAATTCGGGGACATTGAAGCTACTTCAAGTGCTACGTCAACCGTCTACCAACGTGGTACGTTGTATAAAGGAGCATTCTTTACTAGTAAAGAAGAAATGACTATAGCTATTGGCGAATATGCTCTGAAAGCTAAGTTTGAATATCGGGTTAAACGTTCGGACACGGAGCGATTTGAAGCCGGTTGTAAAGATAAAACTTGTAGCTTTATTGTTCGTGCAAGATGCAGAAAGAGTTGTTCAATGTGGTTTGTGTTGAAGTATGTAGTGGAACACATATGTCGTCAAGCAGCCATGGAATCACATATAAAGAGTGTGAAGACTATTGTGATCGGAAAATTGTATGCAGGAAAGGTGGGAAGAGATCTTTATACACCTAATCGTTTGGTTGGAGAAATGCTAGAGCAATATGGAGTGCAGATATTATATAGTAAAGCTTGGAAGACTTTACAATATGCAAAAAAACTAGCATATGGGCAAGCGGATGAATCATATCAACAGCTTCTGTCCTACTTCGAAATGTTAAAACTTTCAAACCTCGGCACAATGATAGCAATTAAGAGAGATGAAAACAATCAGTTCTTGTATTCCTTCGTTGCACTTGGAGCTTCCATTGAGGGTTTTCGATCTTACATGAGACCAGTTGTTGCTATTGATGCCACTCATTTGAAAGGTGAATATAAAAGGGTGATTTTTTTTGTTGCATGCAAAGATGGGTCGGAGATGATTTATCCCATCGCCTTTGGATTTGCTGACGGAGAGTCGGACAATTTGTGGACTTGGTTCCTAAAAAAGTTGAGAGGAGCAATCGGGGTGTCAGATGATTTGCTGATCGTATCGGATCGTCATAAGAGCATATCGAATGGGATGAAAGCAGCTTTTCCTGAAGTCCCACATGTGTTATGTTTTTTCCACTTGTGGCAAAACCTTAAGCAACAATGTAAAAAGCGTTCGGATGTGGAAAATGCATTTTACAATGCAGCATATTGTTATGTGTCTGATGAATGCAATAGAATATTAGAAGAAATACGTGTATTACATCCGACCACACATAGAGCTTTGGTTAAGGCTGGAGTGAGCAGGTGGTCACGAGCACATTGTCCAAGAAGAAGATATGAAATGATGACTACCAACATTGTAGAGTCACTTAACAATTGCATGATGCAAGCACGTCGTTTGCCAATAACAACTGCACATGAATATGTAAGAAATGTATTGCAGAGATGGTTTAATAATAGACGTGTTGCCGCTGAGAAGCTCACAACGTATGTTACTACCGCTGCATATGATCGTATCATGTTGGCAAAAGATTTATCCACGGAAGGTAGCGTACATCCCATTACAGAACCGTATCATTACAGTGTCATACATTATAGCAAAGGAGATGCGATGGTTGACATTCAACAGCACACATGTACGTGTAAGCAGTGGAACCTTGATCAGTTGTCATGTGTTCATGTATGTGTTGTGGCTAGGTATGGTAATTATATATTGTTTTTTTTGGTATTTCATGTCATAGCATGACACTTAAATTGTTGATACATGTTAGGTTCAAGGGCGTCAGTTGTGATACACTTTGCAGTCAGTACTATAGCGTGGAGTGGCTAAAAGTTGCATATGCACGTCCGATTAATCCCGTCCCTAAATTGGCCAGTTGGAATGTTTCAGCGGAAGTTAGAAGTATGGTTGTATTACCATCGAAAGATAAAAGACAAGCAGGTAGGCCGAAGGAGGTTCGGATTCCTTCAGCTGGGGAAGATCATCGTCGAAAAAAGTGTGGAAGATGTGGTCAGAGGGGACACAACCGTCTTCGTTGCCCTAACCCCCCAACTTCTATCAGCGAAGGGACAAGCGCAAACGTGGGTGCGGATGTTGGAACGAGTTCAAATGCTATTGAAAATGAGTCACGCTCTCGAAGATACCGCTTGTGTCATGAGACTGGACACAACCAACGTCGATGTATACTACAGTTTCCTATGAACGATCCAGAAGTGGCTACTGACGAAAATGATGATTAGCAATTGATTGACATTTTGTTCATGCATGTTTTATGTAAAACGTTTTTATGTTAATTACTCAATTATGTACTAATACAGCTGTATAAATTATTAATTCATTTCTATTGTTTTTGTATCATTTTATATCAGCTCGGAACCACAAAAATCGATTTTTAAGGGAGAGGTTTTCCAGGCTCGATGAAAAACCGATCAACTTGCCTTTAAATCCTTATCGTAGAGGTACATAGATCGGTTTTTGAGTAAGCTTGGAAAAACCGGTATCGGTTTTCTAGGCTTACTCGAAAACCGATCCACTTGCCTTTGATTCTTCCAGCACGCCAAGTGTGGATCGGTTTTTAATGGGACTTCAAAAATCGGTATCGGTTTTTCATGTGCCCTAAAAACTGATCTTTACTTAATATGTGTTACCTTATAGTAAAGATACATTACTATTAATAGAAATTTTACACGTAATTATAATACTTAACTGATATGGTTACAATAAAATATCACAAACATCTTAGTTACTAATTTGTAATATCAATATAGGAAGTTAATTATACTCTATATTATATACCACTTAATACTATAGATACAATCTTAATATTGATAACCATATTAATATATCATATTAATATGGTTATTTATATCACATAATTTTACAATTATTATAACTATAAACCTAATATGGCTTATAACTTATATGGATGTAATGTTAATAATATATATAATACCAATCTAGATATTATATAATATATTACAATGATATCGATTTAATGTTTATAATATATTTAAGTAAATAAATTAATATTCATATATTATATATTTTACATGTATAATTAACTATTGTATAATGCCCATATAATATATTAACCGTATATAACATATTAATATGCACTCATTATATTATATCATTATGTTTATATTATTTAGGATTATATATTTAATATATTAACTACTATATACTTAAAAGATCATTATATTATCATCATCATGATAATATCATACAATATCAACATATATTAACATTAATATAATTATATCACACTATATAATACAAATCTAGATATTAATTATTATATTACAATGATATCAGTTTAATGTTTATATTATATTTAAGTAAATAAATTAATATTCATATATTATATATTTTACATGTATAATTAACTATTGTGAATATTAGTATCATTATGTTTATATTATTTGGGATTAATATAATGTTATAAATACATGTATATTTAATATAACTAATAATTATATTATTATGTTTAGTATTATAGTGTTAAATACATGTATATTTAATGTTATAGTATATTGTATTATTATGTTTATATTATTTAGGATTAATATAATGTTATCACACTGTATAATACAACTAATAAGTAATGTTAATAAGATATATAATACTAATCAGGATATTAATTATTATATTACTATAATATCAATTTAATGTATACATTTATATTTCAGTAAATAAATTAATATTAATATATTTTATACTTTACTGCATGTAATTAACTATCATAGCATGCCCATATAATATATTAAATGTATAACACTTATTAATATGCACTAATTATATCATTACATTTATATTATTTAGGATGTATATTTTATGCATGTATAATTGTGTATTCTTAGGGATAAAGTAATAGTATTAATAATACGAAATATTATTTATTTTTTCCATGTTATGATCATATATATATAATTAAATTTAGGGAAATATAATGTTACTTAAAATGTTTAATTAAAATGATTTGTTGGCAATTAAAAAATATAGAATGTAATTACATCAAATAAATAATGAACACATTAAAAATGTAATTAAATTTATTTATATACAATTTCTCCATCAGAGTCTACAAACCATTTCCCAAATTTATTAACTTCATACAAAGGCTTCGTAAACATATATATGTCTCTGGCAATCTCTGCCCTCAGTGCAATGACATCTGCAACGGTCTCGTTTTTTCTTAATTTTCATGTACGCGTTTTTGAAAGCACAAGGTCGCGTACGTACATGGCCACATATGCTCCGCAATTCGTCCTGTATCAGTAATAAATTAATTAAATATCATAACATATAGACTATATATATTAATTAGTTATAAACTTACTCACCCATCAGGTTGCTGGGGCACAATTGATCTATGAAGACGCTGAACTTTCCATCGCTCATCCACGGGTGGCATATCTACATGGGCCTGCTCATAAAATCCTATGAACCGCAACAAAATAGGCATAAAACATACCAGCGGCTCAAGTGGCTGTAGCCGTGCGGCTATGTCAACATGCGTCATGGAATCATATATTATGATTTTCTACTCTCTAAGGCGCACCTGACATAGGACTCAGTATTTTTGATTGAGGCTACACGGTAGTAACACCTGCATTTCAAAACGTTAGTGCTATAGGATTAGTTCGGATAATCATATAATAAATATTAACATTCGAACTACACTTACACTATCAACCCGCTACCACGGGACTGATGCGTCTATTTGCTCACGACCGTACGCAAGCCACTCTAAGGGTACATCAGCTGTAATCGGATCAAATTTTACACCTTTGCTGACGTAATGCAGCCTATAATACGCTGTCATCAAAGCCTGCATGATAAAAATTAAACATGTTACTACCGATCAACCGAACGCGACATGAAATTGTAAATGCATAACTAACTTAAATGTAAATACTTACAAACAAAGAACTGCCATGGACAACGTATCTACCGTCATCAATCTCATTCCACCTTTTTCTTCGTAGGCACATCAAATAAGAATCGATGTGCTCATTGGTTAACCACATGTCTTCGTTCTCGAAGGTGACCAATGTGGTCGGTATCACACACCACCCACAACGATCAACCGAGCACCTACATTTAAAAAAAAAAAAAGTATTAAGCATTATTATAAATTTTCTTACATTAACAACTAGGATGCAGGAATTAGTACCATTTTTTTTAAATATACCTGAGATCCAAAGTGGTTGCAACTTTATATTCATTATAGACCACTTCTATGGGGTCTGTAGACTCTGCCACCTCCTCCGCCTATTGTTGGGCTACTGTCTTTTTCTTTTTTGTCGGCCTTGGATCTGTGTATGACGTACGTAGAGGTGCTACTGGCTTCGTCTTTCGTTTGCCCCGTTCGAGGATGCTCTCATCCTGCAGCTGTAAGTAAATTAAAAACATGTATAATATTAATATTTACAATTATATTTCAAAATGCAACACAATAGAGATACAAAGTTTACCTGGTCATGCTCACGCTTAGTGTCTGCAGCTGATACACCTCCTAAGTCCGTCTAGGAGTGGTGGACCTCCTCCTCCTCCTACTGATGGGGTGATTGGTGGACACCCAATGCATGACAGACCTCCTGCTCCTCCTGATGAGGTGGCTGCTGGTCACCCTGCTCCTCCTCCTGATGGGGTGACTGATGAAGTGGCTGATAGTCATGTATAATATTAATATTTACAATTATATTTCAAAATGCAACACAATAGAGATACAAAGTTTACCTGGTCATGCTCACGCTCAGTGTCTGCAGCTGATACACCTCCTAAGTCCGTCTGGGAGTGGTGGACCTCCTCCTCCTCCTCCTACTGATGGGGTGACTAGTGGACACCCCGTACATGACGGACCTCCTGGTCCTCCTGATGAGGTGACTGATGGTCACCCTGCTCCTCCTCCTTATGGGGTGACTGATGCGGTGACTGGTAGACACCCTCTGACTGAAGGGTCTCCTGCTCCTCTTGATGGATGGCTGACTGGCCTACATCGATAGGCGACCGACGGACACCCTCGTCCTGATGTGGTAATGGTGGTGGTGGTGGTGGTGACGGGTAATACATGTGCTCATCTCGGACAAAGCTCCCACCATCACCATCATCATCATCATCGTCGTCGTCGTTGTCTGGATCATGCCCACCAACCGGAGACCTGGGAATTTTTAAATGCTCTTCCACCCGTCTCAGCCTCCTATCCATCTCCCTTACAATATGAGAGGTTGTCTTCTGCCTCCTATCCATCCTACTTAACTTCTTATGAGTTGTCTTCTGTAAATCCATGATAAACTCAAACAACCACTTCACATGTTTCATAGAATCATATATATATCATTTTACATACTACCCTGAATTTTAAAAAAAAAAATTGACAGAGTCTCCCCTATTTTTTGAGTATCCAGTGAAATACAACCTACATATTTAAACAAATTACACTTCGTCTATCATTTTTAGAGACTCCGTCTCTCTTTCACACTTCGTACTACTACACAACATGTCCACATATTTTGCATTTACTACAATAGAAATTAATTGAATAATATTATTATATAAATAGAATATTCGTACCTCATAATCTACGTGTCGTACATCGTGTGCCTTCTTTATCCGAAACTCTGATAAGGTATTCTTTGATTTGGATTGCACACTTCGGACGTCTTGAATCGGATCATTGTCACCCTCCACCTCATCATCATCATCCTCACCCTCCACCTGATCATCATCCTCTATCTCATCCTCACCCCCTACACCATCATCCAAACCATCATCACTCTCACTCCCCCCGCCGCCCTCTTTATGTACCTCTTCATGAACCATATGATTCGGATTAAAAGATTTCCAATAATCCATATCTCTCTCGGCGTCAGTAGGCTCCAAGATTGGCCCAATGTCAACTATCTGCATTATATAAATATATTTAGTTATACAAAAATTATATACTTAATATAAATAATGATAGTTATAACAAACAAATAATTTACACAAATTTAGGTTATGTTCGCCACTTACAGGGAGAAAATCATCTAGGCTTTTTATATTTGTTGGTGTTCTCTTCAGTGATCGTCTCATACATCTTGGTAGATCATTTTGTAATAACGGGTTTCTTTTTTATATCTTCTCCCGTAACATTGAGAACACCTCCACTAACCACCACTATAATGTAAAAATGATTAAACAAAAAACATACATATAGTTAGTAATGGCCATATAATGCAAAATTGATTAAACTAAAAACATACATATAACCCTATATATTAACTGTAATAGAAGGAAGCAATAAATAGTGAAAGTATTAGTTATACCTGAAACGCCAATACATAGCCATAAATATTAATGGTCCTGGGTGGATTTCTGATCCGTTCTTCATTAAGTGTCATATTGAGACAGTGCAACAGGACACTGTAGCATAATGTGCCCTAAGGGAATGTCTTCCACCTCTCTGTATTCTCAATTAGGACCCACATAAATGGATAAATCCTAACCCTGTCATCCAGTCCTATAAAGAGATGGAAAGCAATCCCTACATTCGCCAACTTCAAAAGATCTTCATCATCTATCGGATCCTGCCCTGCACGGTCTCGCTGCCCACTATGACTTCTTGCCTCAAGAAATATAACCAACTCTCTCACCTCCGGCAACACTTCATTGAACATTCGCCATAAGAGACCGTTTTGATCATTTGGCACTATTTGGTAGATTTTACGGTCGATGCCCCCAAAAGAAAGTCCGGTCACCAATAGAAACTCATGTTTCCCAAACCTATATCTTCTCTCTCCAATTTCAAACCACCTCTCATCACAACGTGCATCCGTGACCTTTAACTCTTTAGCAAGCACCCACAAAATCACAGAACCAGCAGCCGTATTATTGGTTATCTTCAAAATATGTCCGAACGGACATTCTTCCATGAACCGATCGTATAGATTTCTTCTATTAATAACGACAATTATCTTGTTAACCAATCTTTGACCAATATGTGTGTTCCCGCTCGTATGTGTGCCAATTGTTTGTGAACTATATTTATAGTTGAAATCCATTTGTAGGAAAGAAAAACAGAAAAGAAATCATCAGTAGGGTTATACCGAATCGATTTTTGAAGGAATCTGAAAAACCAGTTAATGAAATCGATCGGTTTTTGAAGACATATGAAAAACCGATTAATAAAATCGATCGATTTTTTATTTCAGTTTTCCATGATAGGTTTTTCATTTTGGTTTTCCATGATCGGTTTTCCAGATCGGTAACCTGAAAAACTGAACTTGAAAACCGATTTGAAAAACCGAAATGAAAAACCGATCATGGAAAACCGAAATGAAAAACCGATCATGGAAAATCGAAATGAAAAACCGATCTAAAAAATCGATCCGATCCCAACGACTCTTATTTGGTCGGAATCGACCATTTTCAACCCAAAAACGACCAAACACAATCAAATCCAACTTATTATAAACCTAATAATCATAACCTAACATCCATAACACAACAAACCATCCAAAATCTCAAATCTCAATCAAAAACTACAACAAACATTTCAAAAATCTAACATTCGCACTTTCTGCAAGTTCGCCGGCGGTAGGAGCTCCTCGGGGAAGGTCGGCAACGTCGCGCGAATGGCCGGAAATGTCAATCTCACCGTCGGGTCATGATCGGGTTCGGGTTTGGCAAAAACTGGTGTGGTTTTGAGTGAGAAATCAATGGAAGTGAGATCCATCGATTTTTTAGGTGTATATATATGCAGGGGCTTTATCGTAATTTCACGTTTCGGTTTTTCATAAATTTTTAACTGTTCAGGATTTTTTGTAAAAATGTCCAGGGGTATTTTGGATAATTTTGGTGTACCATCAAATATATTTGTTTGAGGGGTTAAAAATAATTTTTTTTTAAATAGTGGGTAAAAACAAATTTTACCCTTTTTAGATGGGTATTTCTTATAATTTCCACAATTAAATCATTTCATCATCAACTTTATGTCTACGGGTGTTGTTATATATATATATATATATATATATATATATATATTCCATTTTTTATCTATCATTCTTTACTAAATGAATTTTGAAAATGTCACTGAATTAATGGTTTGAGTTATGTGACATAAATTTCAAGTTTTGAACAACATTGTTCTTATATAAACGAGAAATAAAAACTCATATGATAAATTTCATTTCAGCGCTATATTTTGGAAAAATGTTAAATTCTTAATTTTATTTTGAAAACATGTAAAATCTTCTTTAAAGTTTCTAAAAATGTTAAATTAGTTTCTGTTATCAGTCATCTGACGGTCAAACCTAATAGACAACATGATAGACAAGGGTAATTTTGTTATTTTCAATCGAAATCCAAAATCTTAACACGTGTATGAATCAAATAATTTGAAAAATGTAATTTTGAAAAAAGAAATAAAAATTAAACAATTTAAAAAATAATAAAAATTAAAAAAATTAACAATTAATATAACATATCTTGAAAATAAATAGAATAGATCTCGTAACAAGCATGACCCTTCACATAACAAACAAACAAAACATGATTTTGAAATCCATCCACATAAGATAATCATCAAAAACTAAAAAGCATTGAATCTTGACAACCCACCACTAGTAGGTTCCATTTGTATTCTCATGAAGAAGCTCTCTATTTCATAGTCGTACAGAGAGTGAATCTCTCCCTTTGTGTACTTGACATTCGGGCTCCCAACCTTACAACTCTGGATGAACGTTTTTTCTTCTCTTTTTTTTTCTTCCCCCAAAAAAAGTGAAGCAAAAAAAACTCAAGCCAAACAAAACTTTTTCGAAGCATGACCCTTCAGGCCTTCACATAACCAGAAAGACAAAACACGATTTTGAAATCAACCCACATAAAATAATCATTAAAAACTAAAAAAACATTGGGTCTTACCAACCCACTGATAGGTTCCATTTATGTTCTCATGAACCAAACCCTGTGATTTCATAGTTGTACAAATATTGAATCTCTCCCTTTGTGTACTTGACATTCCGGTTCTCAACCTTAAAACTCTCGATGAACATTTTCTTTTCTCTTTCTTTTTCTTCTCGAGAAAAATACGAAGCCAAAGAAAAACTCAAACCAAACAAAACTTTTTGGAAGAAAAAGAAGTGTTTTTCATTGATAGTTTTTTTTTTTTTGGGTGTTTGATCAAACCTAGGTTCTTCATATTTGATTGAAGGTTATGTTCAATCGAACCTAGATTGTCACAATCTAGGTTCAATCAAACCCATATTAATTTGATGTTAAAGATGTTTGAACCGAAATTGGTTCATCAATGATTGATGATCTAAATTTTTTTAAATTAGAAAAAAAAATTCAACTAGTGGAGATCCAATTGTTGATGGATCCTCCACCAGTTGATGGAGGATCGATTAACCGGTTTAGATCTCCAGCAGTTGAAGTTATTTTTTAAATTAAAAATAGTTTTCTACAAAATAAATAAATTCTTTTAATTTAGATATATATTTAATTTACAAGATGGTGATGTGTGATGGACCGTAGAGATTAGTAATTTGGTTTTTTGAAGTTTCATTTTGTTTTTAAAGTTGTCTTTTTATTATTAATTTTTAAAAAGGCTAAAATTGTAATGTTCTAGTTTCATTAGGGGTAAAATGATCATTTTAAGCATTGTAATTGAAGTAAGGGGCAAATTGATTTTTTTTTTTTTTTAATATTTTTGTTTGGTTTGATTGGTAATAGATTGATAGAAGATATTAATTAATTGGACACTTTTACAAAACTTTAGAAAAAATTTGATGCATTTTATATAGTTAAAAATTTGACACTTTGCCAAAACATAGGGATGAAAAAAAAAATTATCCGAACTCATCAATCAACAGGGAATAATAAGGAGAGGAAAAGAGAGAATGAGAGGAGAAGACAATGAGGAAAAATTAACGACCGATCCATTGTGACAGCCAAAGACACTAGCAAAAGGCAATCGATGGAAATGGTGAGGAACATTCAAGTTCAGCGTTGTGAAATGATTAATTTTGATTGATGAAATAGGGTTATTATGTTAGGGTTTATGAAAAGGAAAAAAATATTGAAATGCGTAATTCATGTTGAACCTAACGCATGGGTCCTCAAGATTGATTAATTTGATTGATGAAATTGGATTATTATTATTTGAGGGTTCATGAAATGAGAAAAAGGTATTGAAATGGGTCATTTAGGTTGAACCTAACGAATATATCCCAAATTGTTTCAAACTTGGGACCTATTTTTTAGAATTCAAGGCCTATTTCCAATTCAGGACTCATTTTCTTTGATGGGTATTCTTCATTAAGGAAATAGGTCCTAGTCAAAGGAAATAAGTTGTTTAGAAAATATGTTCAAAACTAAGAAAAATAGGTCTTAAAAAATTATGTTTTAAACGCAACATAGCATTTATTCTCTTTAATGGCTTCCTAAAATTTTTATTCAATTTCAACAACTAAGGGAGTTGTATTTAATCTAGACTTTCATAGACTTCTTTAAGTGAATGACTTTTATATAATTCATAGATTTTTATTGACTTTTATAAATTCTATAAAATTGTGAATGATTTTTATAGACTTTTATAGAATTTATTTTAAAAGACTTTTATAGACATTAATAGACTTTTATAGAGTTTCAATTTAAATAACTTTAATAGAATTCTATTGATTTTTTAGACTTCAAAAAAACTTTTATAAATTTTTATAGACTTTCATCTCATAAAAAATTAAAAACATTGATAGACTTTGGTTGATTTCTAAAATATAACATACACTTCATAAATTATATTTTTCATATCAATCAAAATTTTTCTTGAAAAAGTAAAAAAAAAAATCATCACCGTTGATGCCTATGAAATTCAATGAAGATATTCATCCTTCTAAAGTTGAAAAAAAATCTTAGAGAAAAATGATTCTATTAACAATATTACTAAATTGTACATACAAATTGACAAATAATTAAAAAAAAATAACATAAGGAAAAAAAAAGTAACAAAAAATAATTGTTGCGTACAAACAAAAAACTTTGAAAAAGAAATATATTGTAATATGTTGGTTATAATATACAAAGATAAAAAAATGTTTATAAGGAGGAAAATACATTTACCATGACTATCATTGAGTTTGTAGAGATTCAAATGTAGGAGAGAGAGATTAGGAAATTTAATTTATTTTCTCTCTCAAAAGTTTACAAAAATCTTTTGGGAGGAATGGAAGAGAAATTGTAAATTTTTTATACTTACATATATACATACATAGATATATATATATATATAAAAACAAAAATCATTAAAAGTTATTGATATTTTAAAATATTTGAAAGTCATTGATAAACTAAATACCTCATAACTTTTATAGACATTTTAAAAGTTTTGATTGAATACTTCTTGATTTTTATAAACATTTTAAAAGTCATTAAAAGTTTATATTAAATACTTCATAACTTTTATAAAACTTTTAAAAGTCTCAATTGAATACATTCAAACTTTTTAATTTTCTAAAAGTCTTTGAAAATATAGATTGAATACAACTCTTGAACTTTTTTAGCACAAATCTACGCAATTGTATGGTTTCAAAACTTAAGAAACACATAATTTCTTTAAACAAAAATTTCAAAACCTTTAACATTTTCCTCCAAATTGTTGCTTGACAAGATGACAAGGAGAATGAGAGAATAAGAGAAAGAAAGAAGGCAAGGAAATAGAGAGAAGCTTAATTTGTTGATTTCTAAAACTTGATTCATGATTCCAATTTCATGAGTTCCAAACTCGAATGACAGTGAAGAGAAGAAAGAAAGAGAGAAGAAGAGGAAAAAGACAAGTTTCTATCATCTTTCATTAAAGACTTCAATTTTAAGTACTATTAAGAATTTCAAAAATAATAATAATAATTAAGTACTATTAACACTAGATGTGTCGAAATGACTGGGTTAGCCTGCTCTAGTCCGAGCCCAGCTTAGGCATAATCTATTATCATAAAGGCTAAAATTTGGTCTGAGTCCAATTTCTAAAAGAGTGACAATATTTTCATCTGTCAAAAATTGTTTGTACACCCTATTTGTGATATAAAAAATTTAAATTTTCTCCCTTACCAAGGATACCCTTTCCTCTTAATTTTATTATATTATATTATATTTTTATAGGTAAAAACCAGAAGACAAAGGAGAAGAAGAACAAGAACAAGAAGTAATACTTGAGTAGGTCGAATTGCTTATTGTTGATGATGTGTGAACCTAGCTATCAATGAAGGTATATATCCAAAGAGACATGGGTTTGTAGTGTAGACTTTGTCAAATGGCATCCATTAGAGAAAACATCACCATTGCAACAACAATCTGTTCTTCTCTATGGTCTGTCTTTTTTGTTGAGTGTTAACGCCATTGCAACTATACCTTCATGTTATTGCTCATTTTTTTCTTCGAAAGCTTCCTCATTTTCTTGCTTGGAAGTTGTCTTCACTTCATTTTCTACAAAATCTTCATTTTTGTCTTCATTTTGTGGATCTGCAAAAGTTTTTGATGAAGCATTTTCAAGTTCTTGAGTTCTTAAAGCATTGTTGGACTAGCAGTTATAAGTTGTTGAATTCTAAAAATATGATAATTTATTTTCATAAGTTCTTCATTTTCATTTTTACATATAAAAATATGATATAAGTTCTTGAGTCTTTAAAGCATTGTTGGACTAGAAGTTATAAATGTAAACATTTATTTATTTATTTTTTGACATAAAAATCATGTAATAAATTTAAAGCATTATTGGACCAGTAGTTATAGCATCCGAATTGGTCTTCTTGGTCTTTACTTAAATGAAAAGTGTAATTTTGGTAAACTAGAAAAATTTTAAACTTTCTATGGTAAGAGAGGTGTACAAACAATTTTTGAGGGGTGAAAATATTGTCACTCTTTGTAAAATATTGAATATAGATTGAGCTTTCGTAGATAATTGTACGGGTTAAGTCCATTTCGGAATTGAAAAATTTGGAATTTTTTTCAAAAAATTTCAAATTTAAAAATAAGAGAAAAAAATAATAAAACATGTAAAGCTCACAAGACACCATAAATTGCTCTATATATTGTTATGATGTTAATCATTCCCGGTTTAAGGGATGTGGCTTGCTGGAATGAAGGTCTCTTTTCTTCCATGTGAGTGTTAGGATTCGACTCCTGTTAATTGCAATCCAGGTTTGCAAAATTTGGGCCCAATATTATGCGGCCCAGTCCTCTAAATCCTAGTTTTATGGACTAGGCTTAGCACTAAGCTGAAGTCTGGAGCCTCTAGATTCTAGTTTAGCACTAAGCTGAAGTTTGGAGTTACGGTAGTCAGCTTGGCTTTAGCCCCGTTAATTTGCACAAGGATAGATTTGGGGGTCATTTGTTTTTTTGTCTGAAAACTGAACAGTATTGCTGAAGACTGAATAGTGATTGAAATTTGAAATTTGATCAACATTGTTTTTTTTTTTCCATACCTCTGAAAGTATAATAATCTTGTTTGTTTTTTAAAGTTAAAATTGTCTGAATACAAGCAATTTGATATTTATATCATTTTACTATTAGTTATTAAGTAATTTTATTTAATATGATACAAACATTTACAATAAATTATTTAACAAATAATTTATTTAAACTTTGAGATAAAAACTTTAGATAAAAAAATCAAAAGGAGAAATAAGAGGAGAAATTTTGAAGTTATGTTGTATACAAACAAATTTGATATACACAAACAAATTCCTATCAATATATATAAACCAAAAACATCAATAATACAGTGAAACTTTAACAAATAAACACAATATGGGCTACTCCACAAATAGATTAATAAAGAAAATCAATAAAGATTCTTACCGGAATTTATTGAAGAAATATAGTAATCAAGCTATAGGAAAATTTGATGTTGAGATGTTTAAGGTTTTTATTTTTCAATGTTGTTTGTTAAAACATTAAAAGAAATTTGTATAATATAAAATTAGGATAAACTTAGAAATATGTTATTTTGGGAAGGATGAACTTGAAATAATATATTTATAAAATCATTCAGTGATTTTGTATTAAATGAAAAGTAAAAAAAATATAACTTTTTTTAAGTGATTTTTGGATTGTTTTAAGTGGTTTGATCACTTAAAAAAATAAATAAATATCTTTTAATTAGTTTAATTAAGCACTATTAAATGTTAAATGCAAAAACCGTTGGTGTTTTTTCGCTTAATTGTCAACAGATTATTATTATTTTACCCATGAAATCGAAAATAATAATAATAATTGAAATGGTTACAGATTTCCGTTGAAAAATAACAGAACACTAAGGATGTAAGGGTATTTAGGTAATTACAATTGAAAAAATAAATTGGGGATATCTGGATCTAATTTTTCATCATATTTTCAGATATTAAAAAATTATTGAACAAATAACAAACAGACACGGTGAACTCTTCCCATCAACAGTACTCTCTCCCCACCATCTCTCTCCATCATCACTAACCAGTACCAATCCACCACCAAAACCTAATCCCATCACACCACTCAACACACAACCCTAACCCTTAGCTCGTCTTCTTCTCTTCCTTCTCTTCCTCCTCGTCTTCTTCTCAGTTAACCTCGACCACCACCGACGACAGAACGAGCTGTTCCTGGTTCTTCTTTCTCGGCTAACCTCGGTTCCCGGTTCCTCGACAAAACGAACGGCTAACCTCAGCTACCGCCGCCTCTAATTCCCGGTTCCTCTTTCTCCACCGCCGCCGCAGGGAGACTCTTCTTTGTCATCTCTGGTTCCTCTTCCTCCGCCGCCGCATCTAGTTCATCTGCCTCCGCCGTAGGGAGACTCTTCTTCGTCGCCTCTCGTGGTGGGATGGCTTTTTTTTCTGGGTTGGTTGTTGGTGGTGGGAGGGGTTTTTTGTTTCTCTGTATGTTGAAAAAAATACAAATTTTTTCTGGGTTGGTTGTTGGTGGTGCCTAAATTCCGTTTCTCTATATGTTGAAAAAATGTAAATATTTTGTTTTTTCACAGTGAACCTAGATGTTGATGGTGTTTATGGCTGATTGTTTTTGTTGAAGATTATGTGTTTGATGAATTGTGTGTGAGAGGGCAAAAAAAAGTGGTTATGCGTTGTTAGTTGAAGATTATGGGTTTTAATTGTTTTTTTAATTTTTAATTTTTTTGACATTGATTCTGGATGATGATTTTGGTTGAAGATTATATGTTTGATTCTGGAATATTTTTTTATTTTTTTATTTTTTTTCAAATTAATGTGAAAATTTGATGCAAATTTTGTAGTTAATTTATTTCATTTTTCATTTTTATTTAATAGTTATTATTATTTCAATTATTTAAAATTTTGATTAAGTAATTTATTTTTATTTAAATTTAATTTTTTTGAAAAAATATATAAATTTAAAATTCCAAAATTTTTTATTTTTATTTAATTTTATATTTATTTTTTTTGTTTATTTTGGTTTTTATTTTTAATTTTTCAATATAATAAGAATATTTTGATTTTTTACTGTTTTTATCACAAAACCACCAACATGGTGGATGAAGACCGCAATTGGCTGATGATAGGCAGCTTTTTGGCTAAAATATTGGATAAAATGATATTATTCAAAGCTATTTTAGATTTTTTTTCTTTTTAATATTAAGTATACTAGATACTGTTCGTGATCATTTGCTGTCTTTGTGTAAACATTAACTGGAAAGCACACATTGCAATATAACATTTTCTTTTTTAATACAATATATTACATTTATTATAATACGATACTGAGATCGATTCAAAAAATATTCAGGATTTAAATTGAAATAAACATTAATGGTATGATCTGAAGAGTGACTCTCATACGAAAAAAGGACGATCCACAAATGGGTATAACTTTCAGAAAGGAGAGGGAAAGCAACAAGAGGATGGCCTAAGATTCAGGGTTGTTGAACCCACCACTTAATACAGGGTGGGTGTACATCTTGCAACTTTTTGATGGGCTCCAGCACTAGATCACTGCACATTTTGACTGCAATGTAACATCTTTGAATTATAAACAACAAACAAAGTGCAACTAGGACAAATGCATTTACATGCACATAAGATCTTTGTTTGAAATCCTTCAATCATAATCATCAAGTACAAAGAATTCTGATACTACGTTATTATAGCATTATGCTGTATAACTTTAACGTAACACTGCCAAAGACAAATAATTATTATGGTTTCTTACTTTGATAAAACAAAAAAAAAAAAAATTATATATAAAAAAAGCCCAGCTATTTCCATCTTCACTCGAGAATACCACGTTGCTATACAAACCTCAGCTGCATTTTATGAGGAAATCGATACACTTCTCGTGCCTGCTTGCGACGACACAAGGAGACAAGTTAATAAATCTCACACAAGTCCACCTTGCTATCTCTTCTGGAACTTGAAGGATTTTATTGCGAACGCGAAAATCATTGCAAAAAATGTGGCAAAAGCAACCACCATAACACCAGCTATACCCAAGAAATCATGCCTGTACCCGAACACTTTCATCAATAACTGTCTTACAGGCACTGAGTGAACTCCATCTGAAAGCTTCACAGATTTATCATCGTCACCATATTGTGAAGTCAGGAGGCCATACAGACTCCATGCTACAGGGTTTGCCCAGTAATACCATCTCCAATAAATAGGCATTCTCTGTAAAGAAAGGGATGGATTATCACATGTATAAACAAAAAAAAATTAAATAAAATAAAAAGGATAATCCATGAAAAGTATATTTCCAGAGTACGTAATTTTAAAAGTTTATAAGTTGCTAATGATATAATTGAGATGCATGCATCAAGGAAACTATGATACTAAAGAAGAAAGAAGACAATTACTTACGTACCTTGTGAGTAATCATAAAGCCGCTGAAAAGGTTCCAAAGCATGTAAAATGGAGCGGCAATGATAGCAGCCACATTATGATTTGGTGTGACTGCAGTTGTCATCATCCCATAGAAGGTGAAGTAAAGCATGCTAAAGTACATGAAGAATATGTACCAAATAAACTTCAAAGCAGCCCACTCAAATGAAGCCATAGAGTAGAAAATGGAGCAGTAAAGAACTGTCTGTGCAAACACGTAAGGGAACTCAATAGTGACCTGCACACAGAAATATAAAGCATCAGCAAAGTTCTAGAGAATGCAGAAACTTTTGCACAAATAGAAATGTGGAAAAGGAAAGAAGGGCAGAAGATAGACCTGAGCAAATGCAAAAGGTAGAGCTGAATACATCCCAGCTGCCCTCTCTCTGTAGGAAACAAATCGTTCGACAGAGACAACAGGTTGAACAGCACTAGCATTTGTAATTCCAATGAACAAAACAGCAAGATACATGGATCCCATTGCATTTAATAGATCTTGTTGGGTCTCCCTGCATGAGCAAAGATTCGAACTTTAGTGGTAGAGAGGTATGACCTGAGGGTAGAAGATTCAGTGAGAATGAAAACATATGTTCAATGGGGTATAAAATACCTAATCTTGCAGCAAGGGGCCATATACATAAAAACTGTATATTAACTACCCTAATTTACAACATTCTGACATCATAAAGCAAGGCGTGCACAAATTACCACAGCATGAAAACATCTATAAATGTTAGGCAAAGCATGAAGTTACATAGATACCGGAAGATATTTAAATAGAAAAGTTCAATTAGAAAACCTTTTTGATCCAAATTGCCAACATATCGATCCAAGCATTATTGAGATGATGGTGGTGTAGAAGAAGCGAACTGCTGTGTATTGTGGGTTCCGCCAATAAGATAGATTTTGCTTCCAAAGGCAAGCTAAGAACTGCTCAGAGAAAGACTGAGAATACTTGGTTGGAAAGTTCAATTCTTTTGAGTTTGAACTCGGCCTGCTTAGACTCTCAACCAACTCTTTATTGCGTCTGAAACAATGCAAGACAGCACATAATTAATTTTTTTCTTAAAATATAAAATAACTTTTATGCAAGAGCAGAGTCAATAGTTAGCAATGTCCAGATAGTACATACTGAAACAGGTTTGATTTTCTGTACACTTCTGCAAAATCCACACCCAGACGGTTTTCTTCAACTGGTGAAGTAACCTCAAGCATCCATGCAGCCGGATTATATCCCGGCTTGATCTTTGGCACTCCTTCTACTGCCTTTATATATAAAAAGATATATAGATCATTTAGACAAATATCAACAACTCAGAAAGTGTCAAACCATAAAATAGTCAATGATCACATATTCTAGAAGAATTAAGCATGCATCATCCAACCTCAAAATATTTGATGAGATCACAAGAGTTGGAACCAAGTGGACCAGCATATATGAGTTCTCCTCCACGCTTCATAAATAATAACTGCAGAAACAGATAAAATTAGGATTTTAGACACAACCGATGCGATCAAATAAGTTAAGAGGATTAAGTACAAAGATATAATTAAGCTGTGTACAACCTGTCTACACATGCTACTTAAAACATATGGTAAAGACTAAGGAAAGCATGTGCCACTACAGCGGCTAATATGATGTGACCGAAAAGCAATGTGGCCTATCGAGAAGAGCATCTAATTTCTGAGATTTAGGATCTTAGGAAAGAAAATCAAAGAAATTGGCTCCCAAAAATTCAAGAGAAATTACCTCATCAAAGGATTCAAAAATGTCTATGCTGGGCTGATGGATAGTGCACACAATTGTTCGCCCAGTATTTACAATGTTCCTCACAGTTCTCATCACTATAGCTGCAGCCCTTGCATCCAACCCTGATGTGGGCTCATCCATGAACACTATGGAAGGGTTGGCAACCAATTCAACAGCAATTGTCAATCTTTTCCGTTGTTCAGTTGACAAACCATCAACTCCAGGCAGACCAATCAACGCCCCACGTAAAGACGTAAGCTCCACGAGTTCCATCACCTCCTCAACAAATGCCTGAAAATCCAATCATTCGTAAGTTATTTTAATCCATATATTCATGGAACAGAAAAAGAAGTTTTAGTGGTACCCTTTGTGTTTCCATGCCAACATCTGATGGTAACCGGAGCCAAGCAGAGAACAGAAGTGATTCCAGAACAGTTAAGCCAGGTGAATGAATGTCGTTCTGCTCACAGTAACCTGAAATTCTAGCGAAAGTTTCTTGCTTCTTGGGATAGCCAGATATATTAATGCTCCCTTCTATGATCCCACCAGTTTTTCGACCTGCTAAGACATCCATGAGGGTGGTTTTACCAGCACCACTGACTCCCACCAATGCTGTAAGCACACCAGGTCTGAATGCTCCGGTAATGTTAACCAGCAACTGCAACCTATCTTCCACTATTCCTTCTTGCTTCAATTCCTGAAAAGATTCTTGGATGAGAAAAATGAAAAGTTTAAAGTATTTCCCAAAATGAATAGCAGCTGAATGGCATTATATGCACACCAGAGGGACATCAACAAAGTAATTGATGTTGCTGAAGGACATGGAATGTGGTTGAAATGGGAGAACCATGCCTCTTTGCTTAAAATGTTTTCCTACAAGAAGTACATGAACAAAACTTAGACATACAGTTGCTAATTTAAATCTACATACAAAGGAGAGCAAAAAAAGGGAAATTTTGGTATACAAACCACTTAGTGAGGCTGAATGCTGCAAGTACTCTCTCAGTTCGATAACAACAGTTTCACCTTTCCTTCTCTTATCTCTTTCCTGTAGCTCTTCCTTGGAGACAATAGCCCTTTGATTTCCTAAAGCTGTTCAGATAATAAAATTATAAACTAGACCAGACGAGGTATACACTAACTTAAATTAGTTCATTAAGGCAGAAGAACGAGGTTTACACTAGACAAACATTTAGACAATGAAATCACTTACGGTTAAGGTAGCCTAGGAAGAATGTGAAGAGAATATTGAATAAAACTGTATATCCAAGCATAGCACCAACACCAATCCAATACCAGTAGTTTTCTGGAAACAAACTGCGTTCTTTCAGTATTGCCACCCCTAGTGAAATGGTGGTCTGATTCTCAGCTCTCTGCAAAAAGGGGATCAGAGAACAATGAGTTTTTGATGTAAAAAAAAAAAGTGAAAAACTCTAACTTGGTTATTTGAACATAAATATTTTAATAGTTCTCATGAGTAAATTTTAGTAAGTTCAAATACATGTATGCAGGATGTTTTAGGCTGCATGGCGCCAGGTAAGCTTTAGGTACAAGATTTGAAGCAGGCCAAACACAAGAATGTGCAGCAATGATAAAATAGACAAAAAAGAAGCAAAAAGTTCACTAATGATATTAGGCACAATGATGCAAAATTTTCAAGTTATATCCTCTCCTTGCAACTGGAACATAAACAAAATGGCCCCAGACGCATTTCTACCAGTCTAAAATTTGAAGCCTGTTATAGAGGTTAATATTTCATTAAAAATTTTATAATTTTTTGGACTTGATGAACCTGATCTAGCTTGCGCAAACAAGAAAACTAATGTAACCACTTGATGTGATTTGCATGGTGGGGTTGAAATGTGAGGGGAGAATATTTAATTAAGGTTTACATGATGAGGCTTAACTCTCTTATTGAGAGAACAATATAAGAGGTGAAAACAGATATACGTATAGCTGACCAAAACCTAGCAATTCTAACTTTTGAGTCAAGGCAGAGTCAACATGTTTATCAAAGACCTTTGACAAAGACTCTCAAAAGTTTCCAATGGTTAATTATGCACATTATAGTGTTTGAAAAGCTATGAATTGTCTCTCATCGGCTTCATTAATTTGTTAAAATTAGCAGTTATCGATGGCAAATAGTAGAAAGTTATCGAGCAACACGGCTAAATTGAAACACCATACTGCACATTGCTGTTAGGTATGGTTTGGATGATAAGAAATTGTCACCTCTTTTAGTTTGTGCTGGTTTTGCTTATTTAGATGTAGTAAACTAGACATCCAACCACTTACATTATTCATTGCAAACGTTATTAACGTATTAATTACATTAATTATGTAATAAATTTACTAACATGTTCTCTTTAAAGTAATAACTTGAATTAATCAATGTTTCACGATTTGATTTAAGTATTTTTGTTGGACAGTTTGGTTTATTTCAAATTTTATGTCCAAAGTGAACCTGTCTTTTCTTTTAAAATTTTATCAAAATTTACTTTAACCAACCATGTAGTTTACCTGACATGAGTGATTCTACGTTTCCAATATGCAAAACATTCTGGTAATGATAATTACAAATGTCCAGTGATATATGTAAAATATAGTGGTAGAGAGGTCATGCTCATTAAGACATTCTGCATATGTTACAAGTGCACCAGCTAAGTGGCTAGTGTGAGTGTTAGTGAGGTGATGAAATTTATAATTTGGCCAAAGTCAATTGAAAACATGAACATGCATCTACGCAATCAAAGGTATTAAGCCGCACCAAAAAATGTGGTTATATTTCTCATTTCAGCTGTCCATATATCATTACTATAATCATACTGTGATTAATGAACAAATCAATTTCTCACATAGTTGAATGCGGAAAAAAGAAATCCAAGAAACAAGATGGAAAGATAATTATATGATGTGCTTTTCCACAACAAATATAATGAATCAGAGACATTACCTTATTCCAAGAATGTCCACGAAATTCATTCACAGAAGCTGCATTTTGGGAATACATCAAAGGTGAGACCCAGAAACCCCAGATCCACCAGCTTGGTATACGGTCTGTCACAATGGTACAGGCAGATGAAAAACATACAATATAAACAACTATTACGTAGAGATTGCAAATGACTCAAATTTACCTTTTGATATGATAAATCCTCCAAGAGCCATGACCACCAACATAGCAAAGGATCCAAACGTATTGGCAACTATCATATTTCTGCCCAAGGATCCTATAACACGGAAAAGACCTAAAGACATCTGGTGCAGAAGGAAATATAACAAGTACTGCCGAAGAAACCTGCAAATTTAAGTAAAAAATTGAAAAATAAGAAGCTTAGTAATTCAACCATCAATACTCATGCTAAACTCAATGAAAGCATAGTGTATACCTAGTAACATTAGGATCATATCCAATTACATAGTAAGAGGCAGCCACCCAGAAACCAGACTCTATGAGCGAAGTTGGAATGCTCAAGGCCCAAGAAGGTAGTGTGTAAACCCAACTTGGATAGAAATGCAAGTCCCTGTGCTTGTAAAGTACTGGGAGCTTGGCCACTAACATTGAAACCTCTGTAAAACCATTAAAAAGAATAATGACCATGGAAAAGTACAGCGCTCCAAGATACAAGCCTCCATCATCAATTGTCTCATGGTGCATTGTTGTCCGGACAAAAACAGTCATGGTGATTAATGCAACGAGAAGAAGCTGGAGAGCAGTACATAATATAAATCAGTTTCAGTTTCTTTTAAGAATTTAATGATCGGTACAATGGTTACGATAACAAAAATGTTAACAACGTTACTTCATAAAACAATAACCAGCTTTATTTTACCAAAATGTACATTTGCTTAACTAAAAACAAGCCTCAAAATCCGAATGATAAAATTTGCACCATTACCTGAATAAACTTGAAAACATATATAAATGAATTACGCTTCATCAATAGGCGCTGCCAGTCAAAGCTGGTCTTGAGAAGTTCCCTTTTCTTCTCACCATATTGAGAAGTTGACAATGCTGCTGGATGATTATAACGTCTATCAAATGGTACTTCCAGTTCCCGAGATAAATTCTTTCCCGTGTGATATGAACGAAAAGCTTCAGCAAACTTTCCTGGAGGTAAGTACTGGTAAGGACGGTAAGGATTAGACCAATACTGCTCCTGGTCCTTCTTTGATATAACCTGTGTTCAAAATGTTTTAGCAAGAGTAACCCAAATGATAGAGCACAACATACCAAGCCTTTCAATACCTACTTCTTGCAAGAAGTCGGCCACATTCTTTCTCTTAGGACAACTAAATCCCATAGATGTAAAGAAGTCAAGGACAGAATCACGGGGTCCCTGGTACACAATCTGGCCCTCACACAAAAGTATAACATCATCAAACAACTCATATGTCTCAGGAGCAGGCTGAAGCAAAGAAATTACAGAGGTCCCATCAAGCGCACGAGTAGAATGCTTAAGATATTTGATGATTTGATAAGTGGTTGAACTATCAAGACCATTTGATATTTCATCCATAAACAACACCCTAGCTGGACCAACTAATAATTCACCTGAAAATCACATCTATGCTAAATCAGCTTGAATAAAACAAAGCATCTTAATACACAAGAAACTGTAAAATACATTAATTCCACCTGTTGTAAGCCGCTTCTTCTGTCCCCCAGAGATCCCTTTAAGCATCTCATCTCCTACCAATGTGTCAGCACATATGTCCAACCCTAAAATCTTTGTCAGACATACATCAGTACTTCAGGAGAAGTTTTACAAGTCAACAATCACATAACTGTGATGTTTTAACATTGAATTAAATCTTTAAGGAAAATCTTTCATTCTAATCCTTAGTGAATGCAGCTTGATGTCTTTTCACAAATTCTCCCTAGTCCATCTACTAAATTTTGATATAAATAATAAGTATGATGAAGAATATGTTTAATGCACTAAAGCTTTTCAAAACAAATCAAATAGCCTTTTTTGTTGTTTTCTTCAATTTTTGTACAGATTTAATTATCACAACTAATGTTAAAACATAACAAGTTCACCTAAGATTAACAAATCAGTTGACCATACACAGTAAATACTTAAAAATGTAATAGTTGCTAAACTAGAAAACCAATGATTTCAAATTCGCTGAATTTCATTGTGGTATTAACCATGAGAAGGAGAGAGATAAAACCCAGGTAAAGAGTGGTAGACATGCTTAGCTAGAAATGTAAACTAAACTGCAATTTAAGTAATTCTTGAAGTGCAATTAGTAGATAAAGTGCCATATCTATCATGAATGGTTTTTGTAGCCATTTGGTTGTCTAATGAAAAATCCTGAATGTAAAAAATATCTATAGCATACCTTCATGATGTACTCCACTACGAGGCTTGTCTCCTGTCCACCCAAAGCTAGGGACTGGAAGCAAAAATCGTAACAGTGAGCAACTCTTAACAGCAGATATATATAAAGGAATTACTTTTCCAAACAGAGGTAGGTACCTTCATAAATATATCAAGATCTTCATCAGGTTTTATCCCAGCAATCTTTTCTCTTCTTGTAAGCTCCGTAATCATATCTTTTCCCAGAATTTGTATGTCAGCAACTAAGAAACATAGTTAATGCAGATACAAATGATTTTTGAAAGCTTACCATATTTGGATCCAACACCTTGACACCGTCCTGCAAATTCAAGAGTTTCTCTTACAGTCATCTCTGCCGCATGCCAATCCTGTTGACTTACATAAGCAGACGTCCTTGGAGGAACAAATTCATTCAGACCGTGTCCATTATATGTAATTCTCCCCGACATCTTTGAAGGAGTCAAAGAATTAACACATTACAAGCAATGAACATGAAAAATGGAAATATTGAAATATATGAGCAACTGAATTTTCTAGAGTTGTTAAATTCAATCATTTAAAGAAAACAACAGGAACATCAATTCATAGCTGCAAGACCTCTAAATAAATATTTATGGGGATTCCTAAATTTAAATGTCAGTCAAAAAGAGGATATAAAATGAAAATATAGCAGCCAATCAGGTGCAGACTTTTTTTTTTTAAAAAAAAATTATTTACAACAAGAAACTTGTTTTTACAACTCCACTGGGCTACTAGTTCAATATTAGTAGTAATCAGGTGCGTCTTAGTACCTGTAATTGATTTCCAAGGCGTCCAGCAAGAGCCAACAACAGAGTCGTCTTTCCACAGCTCGGAGGACCCAGCAATAAAGTCAATCTACGGTATAACACATGCAACTTGTAAACCACACACAAAATTGGCCAAGAACGTGAGCAAGTGGGTTTAAGCTGGAATTCAAAAGATACCTTGAAGGTCTAATTATGCCACTAACATTGTCTAAAATAGTTAACTTGCATCTCTTTCCCCTATATATCCTCAACTGCCTCAACAGAGCCTGAAAATTTACACAAAAAGTAAATCAAACTACACTCCATTTACTCATGTATGCCAACAACTCAAGCTTGTTCATTGTACTACCTCAGTCATGTTGAAAATAAAATTGGGAATGGTTGGCAATGCTCTACTCCCGACGTGAACAAAAGATTCAACCGTCAGGTTTTGATATCGAACCTCGATCTTTGGAAATTCCAAATCTACTCTGAAATGCCACACATGACACATGTAGAAAACAAATATTCAAATCCACAAAATCAGTAAATGTTCGAGTTGAAAGATATGCAAACGAAAAAAGAAAGAAGATTACGCATCGAATCTCTTCCTCATGCGGTCAAAGAAGCGTTCGGAATCATCTTCAACGGAGTTGACCAACCGGTCCAGGACAAGCTTCTGTTCCGCAGCCTGCAGCTCACTGACATCGATCTCTTTAGTATCACCAACGACATTCTTGAAAATGCCACGGCGAACGCGAGCGTAAGTGGGGAGGCGCTCCAAGGCGGCCCAGCGGAGGGCCTCCTCGTCCTCTCCCTCCTCTCTGAACGACTCCGACCTCGAGAACACGTTCTCTGCCGAGTTCCACATTGGATCTGTACAACCACCACAACACACAGAAACACGTACACAGAGACAGAGAGAGAAGAAGAAAAGGAAGAGGCTTGATATTATTGTGGTGTAGTGAGTGTGTTACATGTGAACTACAAATGCTGCTAATGTTGGTGTCCTAGATAGGTAGTTGAGCTCTGCATTAATGGCGTTCTCTCTCTCTCTCTCTCTTTCGTTAGTCTTCGGTTGTTTATCTCTCTGTTTTTTTTTTTTTTCCTCTTATTTTCGTACATGAAAGTTCATGTGTTTGTTGAGCTCTTTATAGTTTATAGCGAGCGTTTCCCCTCTCGCGCTCGTTTACGTTAAAGTCCTTCAACATCCTGTTTTTGCAGAGTAACATCATAAATAGCCGCGGGAACGACAATTCTTGTTGGTTTTTTCTCATTGCTCACGCGCTTGCCTACATAAAACATTCCACTCGCCCTCCTTATCCGACACGTGTTGTGCCTTGGGGTGTTTAATTCGATGGTAGTCAAGGGAAGGTGCGTGTGGTTGGATGATTTTGAAAATGGAAACGGTTAGGAAATGGGATCCCTTGTTGTGTTTTTTACAGCCGTATGAAAGGAGATTGATTTTCATTACATTTTTAAAAGCTTGTACTTTTGATAGAAGTTTCGAGTGCATCTTTCTCGTCCGACATCCAAGTCCTTCCAAATTTGTTTGAATTGATGAATGCATGCAGTTTTTAAATTAAATAAATAATTATTAATGAAATTCATTCATCAATTTACATTCATAAATTTCTCCAAAACAATTTACATATCATGAATTGAAATCAAAATTGACATTTAAGATAAGACGTGTTATATTAGTCTAAAAAAATATGTAATATAGTTAATATAACAGCAGCTTAGTGGTAAGCATTATCCCCACCTCTTCCTCTCTTTTAGGAGGTTATAGGATCGACACCCTCCCCACAAAATATAGGTTTTCTCCTCAAACATGTAGGTCACTCCCCCATTCAAGTGTGGGTTGCTCCCTCCCTTTCCTGGGAGTCGATCCCCGGACCGCACCTCAATATCTATCACTGTTAGTTTCAATTGAACCCTAGACCGATCATATATATATATATATATATATAAATGTATATATGACATCAAACCTAGTAGATCAAAGAACTATCAAAACTCATTGAAATAAATCATCTACTTGCATGCACACACAGGGATTTAAACCCCAGACTGAAGTGGCTAATGAGGTTCATTATACTCATACTTGTATAATGCACATTGTGGATGAGAATACGCAATTATTTAAATTAATGGATTCTGCAACCTAAAAAATATATTTTGTACATTTATACTCTAATAAGTCCTAAAAAGTATAATAATTTAAAACAATAACAAAATGCTTAATAAACATTAAAGTAGTGTTTTAAAAAATAATTACAAAATAATTTGATATTAATGATCAAGAGTTTAGTAATATGTGTTAAGATTAAAACATTACATGTGTAATTCCAAAATCTACTTTTATAACATTAAAAAATATCTATTCTCCCAATATGAAAACAAAAAAAAAAAAAAAAATCACATGTATTGATGAATACTCATGGACAGACTCGAACACCCATCATGATTCATGAATATAAAAGGGAAGTAGAGGTTTTTTAATCCGTTAAATAATCAAACTCATTTAAATGTTTCTGCTATTTTATATTTTCTTGATAAGGGCGTTAAAATGGCAATTCCTGATATTTGGCAGGTATAAAATTAATGATTAGCTGAATACAAGTTTTGAGCATAAAGATTCACCCATTTGAACTGTAAATTGATTTGTAATATTATAATGATGCATGATATAACAAAATTCCTATATAAATGATGCAATAAATAATTTATTCTACATTATTGTATAATTTATATGGTAATTATAAATGATTTATTAGTTGTCATAGAATTAATGATAAATGTTATGATGATTATTACATTGCTTTTAGCAAGTACACGAGATTTGTATAGCAACCAAGGCTGAAGAATAAGAAATTTTATTCTTTTCAAATATTTAATTTTTATGAAGCTTTAAGTTAAAATTTCAATCAAAATTATTATAACCTAAAATTTATTCAAACATTTAATTTTTATGAAGCTTTAAATTAAAAATTCAATTAAAATTATTATGATGCAGAATTTTTTTTCAGATATTTAATTTTTATGAAGCTTTAAATTAAAAATTCAATTAAAATTGTTATGACGTAGATTTTTTAAATTTCCATACTATTTAGATCTCGTTTGGTGCGCATGATATAATTTAATTATTTATATAAGATTGGATTGGATAAAATAAGATTGGATTAATTTAAATACAATCTCATGTTCGATGAAAAATAAGATGAGATTAAAAATAGTGGTATAAACTAGGATTTTAAAAAAATTATCTAAGGACTTTTTAGGAATTTTGTAAATTTGAGAGTAGTTTATTGTCGACAGAAAACCTCTAATACCACCATCACCCTTCTTCCTCTCTCACCAACCTCTTTGCCATAACATCAAATAGTCGTCGCCGCTGCTCTTTTCCTTCACATTGTGACACCATCAATTAGCTCACCACCAATTCGATCCTTCTCCTTTTCTCTTCCTTTCCTTCTCCTTTCCCACTGACGTTCACTCTGCCTTTCTTGCTAGTTGTCATTCGTTATTCCTTGCTATTCATCATTGGGTTTTCCTTGTTGTTCGCCATTGGGTTTTTCTTGTCGATCACAGTTTGCTACTCATGACCTTCCTCATAGTTTGCCGGTTGCATGTGAGTGCAGTAGAATTATTTTAACCAATATTTTTAATGGAATTGATTTATTCCAAACTAATGGATAAAAAAATAAGATGAGATAACTCAATAAAGAGGCATTTGAATGCACCAAATGTGGGTTTAAATAAAAATCAATCCAATCCCAGCAAACAAGCAAGGACTTAAGGTGATCGGAAGCTAGAAACGGCACACTATGAGTGGTTTAAAAAGTGATAGGTTAACCGTCTCTTTGACAAGGCTTGAGAGTCGTCTTTCCATCTTGTCAAGAAAACAAAGGACATGTTTTTGGCCAACTCAGGCTAGAGCTGAAACCAAAGCTTGACTAGTGAGTGGAAATATCTACTTCTGATCAAGAATCTTGACTACTTCAAAAATAAACAAATAACGAATATTGGCAAATGAAATATGTCTCCTTGGACCAATCATGTAAAATGAGATTCTAGGTTAAGTTATATTGTTATGGATTCAAGTTTGTTTACCCATTCTAAATTCATATTGTATTAATTAGAAAAAAAAAGTTAATTAATGGATGAGATTGTTTTCATGATAAGTTCCATAGACTTCCATTATTAAGGTTGTTGTTTGTAGCCTTAACTTTTATTTCCTTGTTGTAATGGTTCAAAAGATAAAAAGATTGCTTTCTCAAATCTCAGCAACCCCCTGACATACTAAGCCTTAAAATTAAATCGTATTCCCTCCCCAAGATTTTTTTTTTTTTTTAAGTAACGTTACATGCCAAAAAATTTGCCCAAATTTAAATTCCTTTTTATTTTTGAGAAAAATGTTTTAAAATTCTTTTATTGATAATACATTAATAAGGTGTTATGGTATTATAAAGGATTAGTAACAACGTAGAAGTAATTTGATTCCATTATATTTTTATTCAACAGCTCAAATAAAGAACTTTTAAAGACAAAATTTTAAAAAATTAAAGATGAATAATATTTCTCCTATACCTTATCTCTTTTTTTTTTTTTTTCGAAATATACCTTATCTCTGTTATCAGAACTAAATACTAGCTAAATCCATAAATAATATATTATAACAATTGAGTGCAACTCAAGTATCGATTCTCAAAAACAGAAGGAAAAGTTTGCTGGTCCATAAAGTCTTTACACCCGTATTAACAAATCGTATTTATTTTCTTATAATTTGAAATTATGGTGGAAAAAATAAAAAGCAATAGCTGCTCCCTCATTAAAAACAAAAAAAACAAAAAAAAATCTACCTCTACAAATGAGACTCGAAATTTCTAAGAGCATCTTCAATGCAAATGTGGATTGTCTTTTAAAAAAAATGGACATATCATTAATATCAATGAAATGTGCATCCTATGTGGCATAAATATGGATTGATAAACACTCAAATCTAAAAGTTCCAATGCTATTTTATTCATTTCAATAATAAATAGTTAAACAATAATATATCGTTAAAGTAAATTACCATAAATTATTATTTTATGAAAGTCTTCATCATTTATTACTGACATGGCTGTCCAAGAGACTCTCTAAAAATAGACATTAAAGTTGACAGCCTCTATTTTTTTTTTTATTATGTCAACTTAATAGTGATTATGGAAGTTTACATTTGAAATGTTAATTTTAACCCTCTATCAATTTATTTATGTGACACTTCATTTTTCCACAATTCATACTTGCATTGGAGATGCTCTAACCTGTTTCCAGGAATCTCAAAAGAATTTCAAAATTAAAAGTATCTAAAATATATTTTGAAATTACACCGAAATTTCACTTTTTAAGCTCGTATCAAGTGTCCAAGTGTCGCTTATAAATTTATTATTGTAATGCATTACCCTTATTAATCAGGAATCCAAAATATGAAAGAAGAACTTAATTCCAAAATTTAAATTTCAATGTTTAAAAAAATTTGTTAAAAGTAGATTAGTTGTACTCCACATTCAAATCAGGAATTAAGTTCCTAATGGAAAGAAAACTTGATAATGAAATTCAAGTAATTTTACAAATATACCCTCAATTAATTTTTTTTTTTAAATTTACCTAAAAAAACACAAGTATTAATTACAAAAAACAAACTTTTAATAAGTTGTGCAAATTTGTATAGTGTACCTCGTCATTTTTTTTAATAAGTATTTAACTAAAAAAAATGTTGTTAATTATTATGATGATATTTTTATAAGCAATATTATTGTTTCATAGTAAAATTATATTTTTGTATGTGATACATGCAGCTATTTTTGTAATTAAATTTATTTTATTCCTATTTTTTTAGTTTAGTAAACACTAAAAGGAAAATTTAATTTGATTGCTAATTTCATTCCCTATTCTGCTATAACTTATTTTTCTTTTATTTTCATTCTTGATTAGTAAATGTCCCTTAATGAATTACCATTTTATTTCCTTTTCACTATCAAATACTATTAATTACGCTTCTGTTTCACTGTGGCCAGTCACATAACTCTCCAGCCGATTCCACATCCACTTTTAGAACTTGTTGCTATCGTATTGAAGGCTCAAGTTAAAATCATGTCTCAACTTCAGATGCAAGTACATGCTTTGAAGTTTTAATTTTAAGGGTATTGCTTATAGTCAAATCAATCTCTCTTTTTATTTTATTTTTATGTTTAAATTAGGATCAATCTAGGGTATTATTGGGATCGGCTGTAATTTAACTTTGAGATATTATTCAAAGATTAACTTTCAAACGACGGAAAGGAACAATTTACATACGTGAGAAAAGTGTCCACAATTAGCAGAACTTTTGCATTTTAAACTCATGACCACTACGTGAGTGGCTGTGGTTTACCACAATATCACAAGCTCTTTCGCAATCAATCCTTTTTTTAATTTTTCCCGTAAGCATGGATTGATTTATAATGGAATAGATGATTTGCATCACTATAAATAGACAGGTTCAACACCGTTTTTGTCTAAAAATTTTATTATTAATTTTAAAGTAATGTTAGATTTTCAAAATTTTTTATTCAAGTAATGTGGTATGTATAAGAGTTATTAACATCACATTAATTATTACATAATCTCATGATTTATAAAATGTTTGATAAATTGACATGGATTAATTTGGGCCAAAAAATAAAAAAAAATGAAAGACTTAGCATTATTCTCAATTTTAATATAAATATATAATACTATGTGGCCCTCCTCCACTGATTAATAAATTTCCATGAACCCCTATTATAATTGCATCTTATCAGGCTCAACCGATTTTTGGACTTCTAATAATCAGTGATTAATTATACGCAATAAATAGTTGCAAATTTAGTTATGCGTATTCATTTCATGAATATAAAAATACTACTTGATATGTACCATAAAGAAAAAGTAATGATACTACTTGATAGCTTTATCTTCGAGGTGACGCTCGTGTTTCAATAATGGCATTAATATATTCATAATTAATCAATGACGCTTTTGTTTGTTTAGATTTTGCCATAGCAATGTCGTAGTCACGAGTCATGAAGAAATTTTGAGTGCACTTGACTGGGGTATCAAACCACACAGCAAAGATAATTCATGTAACTTATTTTCATGTCACCTGACGTGGTTTTTTTTTTTATAAGAGCGCATGCACCTCCTTGCCCGGATCATGCCATTTATTTTGTTATGCGATTAGATGTCTCCAACAAGTTTTTTAAAAATTTATGGATTTGACTAGTTGTTGATTGATGATTAGCTTGTTGGATTCGACTGTATCATTTCATCTAATTGATTGGAGTGAGATTAGATTTTTTTTTTTTTTTTAATCATGTATACTCATGAATTCATATAGGCATGACACATTAATAAAATAATGAGAATTTTCTTCTTGGTAATTTCTAACCGTCATGAAAAGTCTAAGAATGAAACTGAAAATGAAAATAAATAATACATATAATCGAGGACGTACATATATCAGGCAAAAAAAAAAAAAAGTCTTATATATATTAAAAAAAAAAAAAAAAAACCTCTAATTATAAAGCATAAGAAAAAAGTAAAGTAACACTTTTACCCATTGGTATTCTAGATGAGGAAAAGATAATGTAGTCTGTGATTCGTGATTAGTGTTTAATTACCCAAAACTATTAAAAATCAATTTATATTCATCCCACATCCAAATTAGAAATTTAGTTTCTATTAGAGATGAAAATGATTAAAATATAATATAAAACATTTCTTTACCTAGGAAAAGTTGAAATCACTTCATTGATTTCGAATAGATTAAAAATTACAGCAATAAATAAAAAGGTGAGAGATAAACATATTAAATCATAATTGTACATTAAGAAATAAGTAATGTACAAATTTGATGTAACAAACTGAAATTAAAATTTTAGGGTTCATTAATTGGATTTTCAAATCAAATTTGAGATAATATATTTAATATATCTTGTAGAATACTATATTTGAGTAAAATTATAATGGTGCGTTTATTTTACTTGGAGGAATCGGAATAGGAATCAGAATGATTGGAATCAGAATGATGTATCGGAATCAAAATAAGTTGTTTATTTCAATTGTAGAAATCGGAATCGGAATCAGTAGTATTCTCATTAAACTGTTTAATTTGCTTTGAAATCGGAATGAATTAATTATAAGTTACAAAAATGACCTTAATTAAAATTATGAATTAATTATAATTGTGTATAATTTGTTATTATAATATGCAGATAAAATAAAAAACTGCATATTATTTTAATAGTCCACTAATCTAATGTGCAATTTTTTATTATAATATGCAGTTTTTTTTTTTAATATCAAATATAAAACTACATATTATAATAAAAAAAATTTGTATATTATTTTAATAGTCCACTATGATAATTAAGAAATTGACAATTAAAAACTAATGATATGCAGTTTTTTATTATAATATGCAGTTTTTTTTTTAATATCAAATAAAATAGTTTTTTTTTTTTTTAATTCTTTAAAGAAGGGTATAAGAGACCTTTTATCTTGACAAAGGGAATGAAAATGGGAATGAGAATGAGATTCCCAAGTGAGTTGGGGGAATGAGATTCATATTCCATAACCCCAAATTGATGTGAGACCTACACTTTTATTTCCATTATGAAATGAATTTTAAGCAAGTAAACACTATCAATCAATCTCATTCTTCATTCTCATTCTCCAATCTATGAAGTAAACACACTACCAAGCAAATATATTTATATAGAGTAATGCTGCACTACCAAGCATTTATTCAAATTTATTATGGAAATTATGTAACAAACTCATTTGTAATAATACATCATCACTAATTAATATAGACGTTATAAATTATCTTATCATATCACTTGGATAAAAAGTTTAGATAAGGCTTTTTAGAATATATTATTATTTATTCACATATATAGCAAATATAATGATAAATAAAAAATATAGATGTTATAAATTATCTTGTCATATCACTTGGACAAAAAGTCTAGATAAATTTTTTTATAATGTATTATTATTTATTCACATATATAGCAAATATAATAATAAATAAAAGATAGTTTTATGAATAAAGATGAAGAAAATAATAGAAATCAGAGATTTATAAAGATAAAGATAGAAAATACAAAATACAATAAAATGATAAGTCTAGAATTATAACAAATTTACTAAAACTCTTCTTAAAATTCATGAGGGGCATCTGTCCCTCTTGAGGTTCACTAGGTCCGTTGGTAGCACAGAATAACATTCAAACTATTTTGTCTGTGTTTTAAGTGAGGTTGGACCAAATTAATTTGAAATTAATGTTACTAGTTATTTTAATTTTACTAATAAAATAAATATGTTTTAAATTATATATTAATAATGTTAGATTAAAAGTAGAGTTATCAACATAGCCCCAAATCTCCAAACCTCTTATCCCCATTTCAGGGGAGATTTTGGAGGATTGGGGAGGGGGATGAATTTCAAAATTCATCCCCAAATCTAAACATGGATTGAGTGGGGAAGCCATCCTCATCACATCTTTCTCATTTATGATATAAAAATAAGAATAACGCTAAACACGAAAAACTTATAACTTTTCACCACTGGCTAGATGTTTTAGCCACCAGAGGGCAATATCAACTACAAGTGTTGCTTGAGGGACAAGCTCGAATGCTTTAGCCCCTCCTTTGAAATTTTATATATTTGGGCTATTTCAAAAAGCCTAATAAATTTTGTTAGTTATTATCAAACATAAAAGTTTAAGTTAATAAGAAATATAACACTTACAATTTTTCACCACTGGCTAGATGTTTTAGCCACCAGAGGGCAATATCAACTACAAATGTTGCTTCAGGGACAAGCTCGAATGCTTTAGCCTCTCCTTTGAAATTTTATATATTTGGGTTATTTCAAAAAGCCTAATAAATTTTGTTAGTTATTATCAAACATAAAAGTTTAAACTGATAGGAAATAGTCCAATTATAAAATTTAAAATTTGAAATTGACAAATAACACGCTCTTTCACGTATGACGTGAACAAACAATAGATGTTAGACACATACTAAATAACCCTTATCGTATAATATATGTAATAAGAATTTGACATAAATAAGAGAAAAAGTTTGAATTATGAACCTTTAAGTTTTAATACCATATTAGTTACCACTAACCCTAAAAGTTAAAACTGATAAAAAAAAAATGGTCCAACTATAATATTTAAGATTTAATGTTGACGTGTGACAAACTTAAAAAATTTATGACCAATCTAGGAAATTCAAATGGGTTAAAGGGCCTAAGTTGATGGTGCTTTAGTTTAACTATGGATGATTAATCTCTTAAACAAGTCTAAGGAATATTGCACATCGAGTGCACACAAAATGAAAGCACTAATCTAAGAAGCACCTCCGTGTGTATTTTATAATTCGATGATCTTTACTTTTTTTCGTTTCTTCATCCACTTCAATTGATTCCTTTAAACATCAAGTAATATTGCACATCAAGTACACGTACAAATTTTAATCTAAAAAGCTTCTCTCTGTGTATTTTCCAGTTTGATGATCATTACTTTTTCTTTTTTTTTTCCTTCATGCACTCCAATTGATTTCTTAAAGAGTCAAAGTCTTACACGCTTTGTTGATCTTCATTTTGATTTGAAACTTTACTTAAGTAAAAAACAAATTCTATCTCAAAAAAAAAATCAAATAATATTAAAATTTCATAGTTTTTTTTTAATGAATTTCATCGACTTTTGTTATTTTTAAAATAAAACATAAAGCATAGAAGTCAATAATTGACTTAATTTTAAATTTATTTTGGAATAGAGTATAATAATGATGATTGATTTTCCTTTCAAATATAATAAACCCTTTTTCAATATTATTAAGGAAAAAGGAGAGGAACTATAAAAATACTCCAATCTACTAAAACCCATGGTTACCGAGAGTTTCGTTAGTCCCTGTACAATACACTGCAGGGATTGAAATGATCAGATATTGACCTTAAATGCGCCGCACAATATGAAACAAGTTATTTATGTTTTATTCATTTCGACATTTATTCAATGCACTAAACTCACATATTATTTTCTTGTCGTTTTGTAAGGATAAAATTGTCAAATATGTTTCATAAAACAATTTGTCTCCAATATAACATGTTTTTGTCCTTTTTTTTTTTGGTTAAAAAATTTGTTGGACTGATTTGAAATATTAATTTATTGTTTTCCTTGTAAACCAGACTTTAAAGATCTGAATGGGAGGCTTAAAAGAAGCCAACGAGCCTTGACAAAATTTACGTGATCGAATAGCAAATGTCATTCATGCAAGAAGTATTTGTGGGGTTTCGAGGTTCACTGTTCGTTGACTGGTAGTTAGTTCTCTCTTTATCTTCACTGCTTTGCTAAACATAGATAATAATAATCACAACGCTAATAATAAACGAGAGATAGAGGTCGAGGAATTTAATGTTAATTAACTGAGGTGTTACACATCGCTGTAGTTTCATAGAGGTGTGACCAAGTGATAATTGTCAAATTCACTTCCAAACTTGCTTCAAAAGTAACATATTTTATTTTAAAGATTTAACTACCTTACATAAAGGTTATGTATTATAATCGAAAAATTTAATTTATCGAGTAACATTACTCAAACAGTAAATTAGTCAAACTCTTATGTTACGATTAGGATACATCACCTTAGAAATTTGATTTGAAAAGTCAATTTCGGAATTAATTAATTTCTTTTCACTCAATCCAATGATCGTCAATTTTCACTTAATTAAATGTGAAAAATGACGAATAAATATTTAAGTTAACTTTTTAAATCAAAGTTCTAAGTTGATATAGTCTAACCCTTTTATTACCATTGATGAGGACAATGGTAACAGTAGAAATTACAAAAGACTCAAATATATACAAATCTCAAAATTACTTAAAATAGTAAATTTTAAGGAACTCTCATTCAACCTGATAATTATATAGTATTTTTTTTTTTTTATATATAAGAAAAAAGTTTATAATATATTTTGAAAACTTTTTATTTGAAGAGATAAGTAATATTGGATAAAGATATTTCTATCAAACAATAAATGATAAAAAGTGTTTTCAAAGGCTTAATAGATGAAATCTAGCAAAAACCCTTTGTGGAATTGTAGTTGTAGGCCACAACAATTTAAATTATTACGTCAAAAAAAATTAAAATTAACAAATACTATGTTCGGTTTAATGTAATTGGATTGACTTTGAAATTACTCCAATTTATTTTTTTGTCTTTGATATTACAAGTACAGGTATCATTGCTGAGACCTCTAGATACTAACTCTAAGAAACAATCTGGAACGTAACACTTTATTATATTCTATTCTCTTATTAATAGGAAGAGAGGAAACCCACACTAAGTGGGGAAAATTTGCCCTCCTTACTGAAAGGATTTATGTGTAATTTGTTTCTTATAAGTGGACATATATGTAAGTTACCCATCATTAATGGATTTGGTACTCAAATCTGCAATCTGTAAGTAAAGCGGTGCAGGTGGTTTGCTCCCATCAAATAGACCTAAAAAAATGGAAACCCCTAGATCGATGTCTTGACGGAAGACGTCAAACATGGTATTTGTAGTTTCAAATTCCATGCTCTGGTTGATTGAACGTGCAATTCGCAAATGACTTGCGAGGTATGTGTGTCCCAAACACACTCAACAAAAAAACCAACAAATCATTTTTTTTTAAATGAATTATCTGACTTCAACTTGACTATTGACGTAATAATCAAAGTACTACCATGATTCATATTTCGAATTTGCAATGCTATTGTGGTTTCTTAAAGTGAGAAATTAGTTAAAATTATGTAAATGAAATTCCCAGTTTTGGTTAACCACCAAGACGATGGTGTTGGTGCAGAGTAGATGTGTGACTGGGTCAAGTGATGATTTGGTTGTAAAGTGGGGTTGGATACCTGGATTGGATATTAGTGAGGTTATTAATTGTGGCACAACCACGATGGTCCCACGCCAGAATTGCTTGGTTCTCATTTTTCAAACTCATTTATTTCAATATCTACACTTCTTACTTAGACCATTTCTTTCTTCTGTGAAGGACATTCCTGGCCTCCTACTCGCGGAGATTTGTATGCACACACCCAATTATCATCATTGAACAAGATTTTTCGAATTGACTTTTATAACCAAGACTTTACTTGCAATTTAGGAGTGTGTATCAGTTTAGACTTTATTGGCAATTTATGAGTGTGTATCGGTTTGGATACATTAGATTTTATCAAAAGCAGCAAACAATCTAATACGATTGGATTAAAGATTCAATTGCAAGAGACTATAATTCATTTTGTATAATTAATCCAGTTAAATGCAATTCAGTTTGACTAAAATGATCATAATATTCATCAAGGTCATTGAATTTTCAGCTACTCTTTCATTTGTAAATTAAAAAGACAAAGTATTTTGAAAAAATCTATGATTTAAAAAAAAAAAATTCATATGTATCATTAAGTGGTTGGCCTTAATAAATTTGGTAGAAGAGGTAGGGTTTGAAAAACAAAGAAAGCGAAATTCCATTTTTCTGTTGATGTGATTTTGGTGGAAATTTAGAAGTGAAAACTCCATGGACAATCACAACTGAGATGGTGGGCCGATTGGCCCAGAGTCTCATCCCTTGAGAAGAAGGGCCTTGCAGTTGTTGTTGACATCTTGTAATAATAAATGCCTGGTGTTCCGATCACACAAATCAACATATTTTCAGTTTCTTTCTGATGTATCACATTAGTATAGAACAATAACATATCTACAGTACAATTAATAATATTGTTTATGTACGAAAAGACAAGAATTGGTTTGCTTGATTTGTCATTGTTGGGGGAAATTAGCTCCTCAAATCCAAATTGAACCCCAAGCCATTGATTGGAATTCAACGTTAAGAATAGAACCCAAGAATTAAATCCTAAACGTGAGTTTAGAAGAAAACCACGGTCCAAACCTAGTTATCCAATAAAGGGGACGTGGAAAAGAGGAGAATACCCTTGCACAGGGGCAGGAAAATGAACTGAAGGGGAACCCAGCTTAGGAATTTGAATGAGACCTTTATGCCTCCAAGTCTCCTATCCCGTCAGATGGATAGGTAGATCAAGTCTAGCAATAGGCCTAGGACCAACAAGCAATCAGAAGCAATAGGCACCAGATTACTAGAGAAAAGGAAAAGCTATTAGTTAGCCATGTAGCCCTATGATAAGAAGGACAAATGAGAAGGTACCACGTGTCTCCCGAAACTGTCTCAGCTAGACAAAGAGCGGGAAACAAAAACAAGCTAAATCGATCAGACGAAAGGGAGTCAAATGACAAGAAGCAAGTGTGAAAGTGAATGGACATAAAAAGTGGGTTGACCATCAGTAAATGAGGGAGTAGGAAACCCTAAAAGGTGAAAAGGAATATATAAAGATGTTCACTGTTCAAACTTCAAAGGAAGATAAATTAATCTCTCTAACTTGAAAACAAACTAGTATATGAGCGAACTTTTTATGAAAAGGCCCTCACAAGTATTAGGTGTTGTTTTTCGGTCTTATTAGTTAAAGTAACCTAGGTTTTTTCCTCTTTTCTACCTTTTAACCTCATTACAAATGGACTTCTCCATGAAAAACTCACTGTCTTGAGCATTAGATGGTTTTTGCTAGTGAATCATTGACAATCTCTGACCTCTCCTTCTCTGGTTCATAGGCAATAAAGGGAAAAACAATTCACCCAAAAGTGAGCATCCCCTTATCTAAAGGAGACCCTAACATCAAATGAGAACATCAATGGAATTCTCAATCCCTTAGATTGTATTCATTTTCAATCCAATGTTTCAATTATTAGTGTAACCAATTTTGGTGTCGACAGTCATCAAATTACTTTTTGAAATGCCATGATATTTTTTTCTTAAAAAACAAAGAAAGAAAACCAAGCGTCTTCAGAATTCAAGTACATTCTATAAAATAGAAGAATATTCCATTGGCCTATGTCTTGTAATTATATGTTGAAAGTAAAATGTATTGCAAGAATACTCAACAATATGAGGAGAAAAAATAATCTCTCTCTCTCTCTTTGTTTTTTTTTTTTTTTGGAAAAATAATCTCAATTTTGATTTAATTGATAGTACTACAACATTATTAATGAATGAAACATTATATATGCATGCATGAAAATTATTATCTTTACAATAATAATTTGTGAATAAAAACATTATCCCTGTTGCCACAAATTAGCTGATTTTCCTCTCACCTTTGTGTCGGCTGCTCTCTTAATTATGTCTAAGTTCCTATCTCTCGTATGGGAGTTGCTCTCCGAACTGTGCCATCAGTGTTTTATCTTGTTTGGTTCTGATTGTCCTCTGAGCTAATTCTAATAATATAAAAAATAAAAATAATAACAATAATTATTATCAATCAAGCTAGTAATGTATACCTAGAAACCAAAGGCAATCAATCCCCATGAAGGAAATTAAAGAAACAAGCAAAAGCGAATTGATATGTCTGGAATTCTTGTTGATGCTGACGCCAAGACAGAAGCTTCAGGTAATCAGGTTAAAAATTTCGAGCAATCCAACTCTTGGAAAAATACTAGTATCTTAGTCCAAGCTTCGGTGTTTATTTATTTACAAATGGTCATTCTAATTCTTTTTAACATAAGGAAGAATGGACAAACATATTGTTATAAGAATGGAAAGTTCTTATTTGTACGAAGAATTCAATATTTGACCATATTCTCAGAAAGAGTTCTTTGATGGGATTATCATTTCTACTGCAGAATACATGCACTTCAGGATTGCTTGGTGCACTATCAGAATTAGCTTTGTCATAGATAAACTAGAACTTACGATTGATGAACACACATTTTACCTGAAGTGGCAAGATGGAGCTTTGTCAAGGTTTTATGTATTGTAAGCTAGTAGTTATCGCACACATCTTGAAGTGAAATCACTTTTTTAATCGATTGTTTCAATTGCTCATCCTTTGATTAAACCAAATAAATCCAATTTCAGTTTTAAATTAATTACTATCTGATGCTATTGACACCAAATCAACCCTAACTATACTTAAAACCTGACCTATGAAAATGAAGATTGATTAAAGAATAATGGGATAATCCCAATTTTTCCCCTATCGTTTGATGAAATAGTCAAAATCCCCCTTACTTTAAGAAATCATTAATATCATCTCTTTTGATTTACAAAATATTAAAAAAAAAAAAAACCCTATATTTATTAAAATATCCAAAAAAACTTTTTATTGTCAATTTGAACGTTAAAAGTCAGCGATTAATCATTATGTGGAAGGGTAAAATTGTCAAAACAAAATAAAATATAAAAAAATATTAATATTTAATAAAATGATAATTTAATATTTTAAAAAATTAAAATAAAATCTTCACTGTCTATCTCTAAAATGGACAATGGTGATCAAAACTATTAAAAAAATTTAAAAATTTAAAAAAATTTATAATTTTTTCTTAAAATTATGTCCATTGTCCATCAATATGATGGACGATGGATATAAATGGAGGTGGACTGTTCTTTCTACACAAACCGTCAGCAGCTTCGCTAAATTGGACCATTTGACTGGAGCCGAGACTTTTGTTAGAGGACATTTCCACCCCTCATAAATTATGTGTTCACGAAAAATTTCTAATTTATAAATAAACCCTAAATAATATCAATATTACTATTCTTTTATTATTTTTGTACTATATTTTATAAGTACAACCCACTATATTTATTTTATTATTTAATAAATTTTACTAAAATTTTGAGATTTTTTCCCTAACAGACAAGGTAAATAGACTATACTTTTCTTTTAATAATAATTAATTTAAAACTTACAATTTTAGAATCATTTTTTTAAGAAGATTTTAAATTATTCTTTTATATTCGTTTAAAAAATTTTGTTATTTAAAAAAAAAAAATTTAGAGAAGTTAGAATTTAAAAAAGTATAGAAAGTTTTATCTCGATTTAATTTTTTATTGGGTTTAATTTTTAAAGTTATTTGATAGTATTCAAATAAGCTTTTTGCTATTTGATCAAGATGTAATTTTTTATTTTGATTCAACAAATATATTATACTATGAAGAAAAGAAGTTTGAATTGATAGGTGATTTCAGTGAAATATTTGGACACAAAACAAATTTCTTGATATATGTTCTTATTTTTTTCCTTTCAAACATGTTTTCCTTTTTTATTTTTTTAACTAAATACAATAATTCAATTATGACTTTAATTCATTCTCTATATTATGTAATTAATTTACTTTTTTTAAAATTATTTGATATTTGAAATTAGCATTTCAAAATTATTCTCAATATTCTGCAATTAATTTGTTTCTTTAAAAGTTGTTTAATATTTGAAATTAACACTTAAAAGAGAAGTTAAGGATTTATGAAAATAAAAAGGTTTTATCATATACATAAGGAAGTGATTAATATTTATGATTGTAGTTATAAATTATTTACCTTTTTTAGTAATTTTCTTTAAGGATAATATTTGAATTTTTAGAAATAGACCATTATGGGGTGTATATACAATTTTTTGGGGGTGTAAGTATCGGTACTCCTATTGTTTTCATTTGGGCTGTCAAAATGGAAGCTGTATATTACTCCTGGGCTGAGCCTTTAGTCTTCCTGGTGTCCAGCCCTTTTCCATTTGGGCTTTCAAATAGGCCTTCAACTCATTTAACAATTTCTACCAATACAATCATCAAACTCCAACAAATTTTAGATTGAACACACTTCCTTAAAAAAAAAAAAAGAAAATTCCATTCATTTATTGAGATTTTATCACGTGTCAATTTTAAAAGTTTAGGTGTATTAAATAGATTCTATTGAAATATATGTATATTCAATCTAAATTTATATTAAATATATTACAATTCAAGTGTATTTAATTTAGATTTATATGAAATCAAAATAAAATTAGGTGTATTAAAAAAAATCCGTTAAAGTTTAAGTGATAGATTTGGATGGATTTTAAAATGATTTTTATGAAAAACAAAAAAAGAATTATAACAAATCTTGTTATTCTTCTAATGATTTCATTAAATTTCTTAAAAAATTATAACAAAATCAACTTTGAATTCCACCAAAATCTTTCATTAAGAAAAAAATATCATCAAATCTCAATAAACTTTACATTGAATGCACCCGCTTCAATTAGTGTGGCGTAAATAATATGTTAATAAGAGTCATGCTAAGCTTTCAAAATATTTTATTCAAATTTATGTTTAAATGATATGGTATGTGAGCTGTTAATATCTTATAAATTATAAGATAATATGATAATTAATAAAATGTTAACAATTCACATATCATGTCATTTGGATATGAATTTAAATAGAATATTTGAGAAACCTAACAATACTCTTTTAAAAAATATTCTTAAGATGGATCCCTCCTAATTTCTAGAAGTGTTATTCTGGGCCGCGTCTTAATGTTCACTTCAAGAGATTCCGACTGTTGTAACTGTATTTGTAATATGTATTATACCACAAAAATATATTGTTAAGATTTTACTTAAATAATAGGAAAAAGATTAGATGGACACGTGGTATAATCTCATTATATGAACAGTTTTTTTTTTTTGTAAATTCAACAGGAAGAATATGTTCCGGTGAAGACCATACAAAAAGCAAAAATGTTTAATAATGAAAAGAAAGAATGAAAAAAACATGAGATAATATGAAAAACTAGTTTCTCTTGAAAAGTAAACTAATTGGAATTTACCTTTGTGTGTTTGTTTGTTTTTTTTTTTTTTAATTATTAGGTGAATCGTCATTTGCCGTTAACTTTTCATCCAAAAAGTTAACATTTTCCATCCAAAACCATTAAATGACCAAACTACCTTATCAAGATTGTATAAAATACTTATCATACCCTTCAAAGTTAAGTAATGACTGAAATACCTTTTTATGTTAAATTAAAAAAATAAAAAATAAAAAATACTAATTAATCAAAAAAACATTATGGGTTTCCAGCTTGAAAACCCAAATCAACAAAAAAACCTAGAAAAATATGGGTTTCTAGGTTGTCGGAAGCCTAGATTTTCTGGGTTTTCAACAACTTTTTAAGTTACTGCTTGGTGGATACCCAAATTTTTAGGTTTTCAACAACACACAAACACATCCCTGAGCTCAAATGCAACTTAACAACAATCAAGGGATTTTAATATTGATTTTGTTTCTCACATATATGCACAAAGTAACATGAAATACAATTGGAAAGGCGCTAACAATGAAGTTTACATTTAATCCAAGAACACTAGGAGATACTGTAACATAAGCATGCTCATCAACAACAAAGTATCCTTAAGAAAAACAACCTTATCCCACAAAATATCTAACATTGATGAACAAAAACAAGACCCCAAAAATAAGAATCCAACATAAAAACAATTGAAATAAGATGTAGAACACTCTTCTAAACCAAAAAATTTAGGTTTCCCAAACCAACATCACCCACACAACCAAACCAAGAACAACCGTAAACCACCCATCCATCACGCACACCTACCACTCATAACAACTCTAAACCACCTACCCATTACATCCACCCACCACTACCACCACAAACCACCCAAAACAGTCCTAAGCCACCCACCCACCACACTTAACATAGAACTATCTGATTCTAGGTTCTAAACCTAGAACCAATAACCAAAAAAAAAAAAAAAAAAGATGGAGGAGAAGGGTGCAAGTTGGTCACCGGTGTTAGAGGAAGATGCAGAGGCGAGAGAAAGAGAGAGAGAATTAAATGGTAGAGTAAGAAAGAAAATGGTAAAAAGAGATGAAAGAGGGAGAGAGAGTTTAAATTTTATTTAATTATTTTTTATTTATTTAGCTTTTTTTTTCAATTTTTTTATTTAATTTTATTAAAATAAATTAACTAACTCATCCAATTACTATTATGTCCTTCAAATTTAACACCAACCGATTTTTTAAAAGGGGTAGTTTACCTAATAATAAAAAAATTGAAGGTAAATCCTGATTAGTTTACTTTTCAAAGGAGTTTTTCATAATATCTCAAAAAACAGTTCAAACCTGACACACATGTGAAACGCTAAGGTGTTCAAGATTGGAAGTTGTTATGAAAATTCTGTCATCCAATACGAATCTCCTTGGTCTTTGCTCGTTTCGAAAAGGCAAAATTCAACCAAAGTCCATTTTTTTTTTTTTTAAGTTATGAGACTAATTTAGGAAACAATCAAATCATGCTGATAGGACATTGATAGCATGATATGAATAAGCGACTCTCATACAGTTGGAAGCCACCCACACCTAGATGAAAGACAACCCATACATATAGGAGAAAATTCACCATTTTATTTGAAGATGGGGTGCGTAATCTCGAACCCATGACTTGTCATAGGAGGGGGCACAAATGTTTACCACTCAACTAACCCCATTTTCGTAATTTAGTAGTCAATCTGTCAATTGTTTACTAATTTTCATTTTAAACGGTCAATTGTTTCTTCTTAAAATGACACACTACACTATTTATTTTTGGTAGTCAACAATTTTATTTTTTAATATATTAGTTTTGGTTGCACGTGCAAGACATATATTTAAATTTATGTTTGTTTTTCTTATCAAATAATTATAAAAATTGAAATAATTAAATATTATTATTTATAATTTTTATGAGTGGATGTTTATATTTAACTAATGGATTAACGATATATTTTTACTTAAATTATTATTATATATAATATTATAAATAATAATTCTAAAGTTAACTGTAAATAAGGTTTTTGTTTTATTTTATTTTTAAAAGTGTAAAGAACTTATTCAATTAGTAATTAAGTGAATTTAAATTCTCAAAACTTGAGAGAGTGAACAAAAAGATTGAAATAGTGACCAGAATCAGTGGGACGATCGGGACAATCTCATAAGATAATGTTTGCTAATGCCCAAAAAAATGTCTCTCATTTTTTCTCTCTTCAATTGTCTCTTACCGTAGAATTTCCACAGTAGAAAATTATCCTAATCTCTCTGTAGAAAATATTGTCTGTGTAAAACCTACTCTCTCTCTCTATCATTCAGTTTTCATCTCTCTCTTCAATTCTGGTCTTCAATTTTCACCAAATTCAAAAACACAAAATATGTAAGTTGCATGCAATGCCAATTAAATTTACTATCTAGATGTATTTATTACTACATGTCTCTAATTGCATTCACTTTTGAAGTTTAAAACATTTCTTAGGATTGTGTCATATATCTTATATTATATCAATATTTATAGATATTTAATAAACTTTGTATGGATATAATTTATTATTATTATTATTTATTATAAAAGTAGTTATTTTTTAGTTATGAAGATAGATACCTGGAAAGATACTAATAAAATTATGCATGACCATTCAGTGCCAAGCTTTAATTATATATATATATATATATATATAGATACATAGTATCTTATGCAATTGAAATAAAGCATGCATCATACATAGTATCTTATGCAATTGAAATAATGCATGCATCACTTTTGCTTCTATTTATTTATTTATTTGTTCTGTCCCAATCGAACCTTGATCAGCCACATATCAACTCATGTGCAAACCTAGATATATTAAACTAAATTTTCTCTAAGTTTCTATGTTATATAGTCTTATAGAGTTGGACACATAGTGTCTGATCCTCTTCGATTTATAAGCGCTCACTGATCCAACTAGTCAGTTCCCATAACATCTTCATGAGGATCATCAGGAACTCGTGGATGGTGCTAGGAAGAAAAAAAAAAACTTGAATGAAAGCGTCAAAAGTAAGTTAAAAAATAAAATAGACAATAGTTTTTTTTTTTTTTACGTGATTCAAGAAACAAAAATTTTTCTTTGATTGCATCGGAGCATTTAATGCTCTCTAGCCAACCTGCACTACCCCCTTTCTCTCTCTCTCTTTTTTTTTATAATTTTTCTTCCATTCTTTTTATTTTTATTTTTTCGGTGTTCGCCGACAACTCTCTTTTCTCTTTCTTTATTTATTTTTGTATTTTGATTTGTTTGGGTTTTGGGTGTTTAAGGGTGATGTTGTTGATATTTGGGTGTTAAGGGTGGTAATTAAGGTTTTTAGGGTGTTCGACAGCTGACAATTTTTTTCGATGGAGATATGATCGGTGTAGTTGTTAGGATGTTTGGTTTGTTGTTGTTCATCGTCAGAGAGATTGTTGATTTTTTTTTTTATATATTGTTAGTGCCTATATTTGTCATTGCTCAGTGAGAAGGGTAAAAAAGTCTTTCTATTCAAATAAATGTCGGGTCTAGAATTTAATACTACCCATGCCTCCCTTCACATTTTTATGAATGGTATAAGATATTATTTAATTATTGATATCTTGTTGTTTTGTTAATAAGATGAAAAATCATGAACAAAAGTGCGCATCGAATCCAGTGGAATCACATCGACCACAATGGAAAAATCTCATATCCAGCCACTAATCGCCGTCTTACTCTCTGGTGTAATCGCAATCAGAGCTTACAGAAGAAAGTCTCTTGACTTCTCCGGCGCTGTTTCTGGCTTCATCGTCATGACTACTCACCTTGCTATTGGACCCAGGTCTTCCCCCTTGTTTTTATATGTCATAGATAAACATTCACGAGTTATAGATTTATTTCCAAATGACATAACCTTCTGTCTATTTTTTTTTTATAAAGATTTGGAGCTATGTTACTGGCCTTCTTCTTCACTTCTTCGAAGCTCACCAAGGTTGGAGAGGACAAGAAGCGACGCGTTGACGCCGATTTCAAAGAGGGTGGACAACGCAATTGGTAAAAGAATCATAAAACATTTGGTTGTGTACTATAGTGGCTGATATAGCTTTGCTTATAAAGAATTAGTGAGTGTTGCTGACATGGGGGTGTTGTTTTGTTTTCGTGTTTGTAGGATACAAGTTCTATCCAATAGTGGGTTAGCTACTGCTTTAGTTGTAGCTATTTGGAATATGAGTGGGTGGCAGGACAAGTGTTTGGACTCCAAAGAGTCTGCTCTTGTCACCGCACTCATTGGTGGTGTTATAGGTCACTACTGCTGCTGCAATGGGGATACTTGGTCTTCAGAGCTTGGGATACTAAGTGATGACCAACCTCGATTAATCACAAACTTTAAGGTTCGTGTTTTGTGTTGGCTTTACATTTACCCATGTCTTTCACATTAGTTGACAATTAATCTTCCTTTTTTATTTCCTATTGGCAAAAGTCACTGTGTCACAAGTTATTTGCATTTAGTTATCACATCTCACATAAGTTTTGGTAGCTAATAGATTTGGACTATCATATAAGTTTTGGCAGATGTGTTTTGACTTGTGGGTGAAAGGCGCTTGTGTGAAGCCTCTAGAATGAAGTAAATTCGTAGTCAAGTTGTGAAGCCCAACAGTGAATGATATCTACTTAAGTGGTCTGAGCTCTTATAGATAATATCAAATTGAATTTGTTGTCTGGATGATGAGTTGTGTTTGACACTCCAAGAATGTAAGGTCTAAGGAGATGTGGGGTCTTGGTGGGACTGGGAGGGAGTATGTGGCATCATACATCTCTAGTGAATAACATAAAGCTCAGTATTTTTTTTTTCCTTTCATTAAATAGAAAAAGTTTCATTAAGCAAATCGGGATGTTTTGGGCTCATGAATGAAAAACATATGTGTGAAGCCCAGAGGGGACAATATTTGTTTAGATAACTGGCATGTTACATTAGATTGTTTTTTTAATATATCAATATTCTAACAAGGTTAATAGAGAGGGAGAGAAGGGAAAGTAATTTTTTGTGCATATTGCTTGATTACTCTCCTATGCAGATTTTGTGTTTTGTTCCTTCCGTTATTGTTTTCTCATTTTTGTATCTGTTTATAGTATTCTCATTCTTTAAATGTTTCTGTTGTTAAACGTTCCATTTGTCCATGTGTGTGGTGCTTGCAATTGCACATGCAGATATAGCTGGTGGATCCTAGAGCAAAACATATATGGCTAGAGCAAAAACTCTTTCTTCATTACAGAATATCTAACCAACTAGGCTTATCTTGTTAGGTTGAGGGATATTAGAATATTTTGTGAAATATCATGCATTTACCATATTAATTTCTCCTTAAGTCCTGTCATGCTCTTCAATTGATTAAAATCCTTATAACAAATTATTTATCAATATTTTGTTTATTTATTTTTAATTGAAGGAGTCATCCATCCTGCATTTTCACTCGTCAAACTCAAATTTCTTATGTTTGCTATATCTGGCACACATCGAACTTCTGTGATTTCTTACATTTTCAAGCATTATTGAGTCAAGAGGAAACTAATATGCTACTAAATTTTCATAAGTTGTAGATCTAATTTGGTTCCTGCATGGTTGCCAGCCTGTTCGGAGGGGCACAAATGGTGGTGTGACAAAAGCTGGACTTCTGGCAGCTTCGGCAGCGGGCAGTGTCATTGGTTTGACATTTGTTCTCCTTGGATTTCTCACAACAAAATGTACATATGATGCAGCTCTGAAGCAGTTACTGGTTATACCCCTCTCTGCAGTGGCTGGATTATTTGGAAGTGTCATAGATTCTCTGTTGGGAGCAACACTGCAATTCAGTGGATTCTGCACTGTTCGTAACAAGGTAAATTGAACTTCTTATCAAGATTCTGCCACCAAATTAAAGTGGTAGCGACACTATAATTTGTGTATACCAGTAGATCAGTTAGTTTTATCGGGAACTTAAAATCATCATTCTTGCAGGTTGTTGGAAAACCGGGACCAACAGTGAAGAGGATTTCAGGGCTTGCCATTCTGGACAACAATGCTGTGAATGTTGTATCGGTTATGCTGACAACATTGCTGACTGCAATTGCTTGCACGTACATTTTCTGATACAAATTGAACTGAATTACCTTGAGGCTAGGATTGTAACAGTTTAGACTATGCGTTGTTGAAATACGAGGTACCGACATTGCTTGATGTATCCAACTTTTGAATAAGAAATCATGAAGAGATGAGATTAGAATAAAGGCATGTTATTTGTTGTGCCAAATGGTATGCGATTAAAAGTTAGGTCCCTGTCAATTTTGGATTCGCCCCATGCCACTTAGCTGGATTCTTCCGAAATTGACACAACAAGATGTTTGAACTCTGTTTGTTGTTTGGACAGTTTTGTCAAATTAGGGAAGAAAAAGATGGAATGAGTAGTTTTATGAGCTATGTTCTCGCTATTGAGTTACTCTTTAGAACGCGTTAGCCTTATTGGACGATGAAGCAATCTTTTATTTAGATTGGGATTTAGGATTGTGTAATTTAGGGTATGTTTTGTACTTGAGATTTGGGGTGGGATTGAGATTCATTTTTCTCTCATATCCCACGTTTGGAGCCATTGATGGGCACCTCCATTCCTAGGCCCATCTCCATTCCCATTCAACTTGGGAAATGGAATCCCAAGTCGAACCATGTCTTTCCAAAATCCCAAGTTCATGGGATTCCTTATTTATTTATTTATTTATTTTTAATAATTTTTTCATTTCATCCTCTCTCTCCACAAAGTACAAACTCTATCTTTCTCTCATCTCCACCATGCCAACCCATCATCACCAGAAACCGCTCTTCGTCTCTCTCATATCTTATTTCATCCAGACAAACTAGTAGTGGCAAGAACCTCTCCATCCTTTTTTTTTTTCTTCTGAGTTAGGTGGTTCTAGGTTCACCTGGTTTTGAGTTCGACGTCGAATCTAGATCCATCTGGTTCTGGGTTCGTCGATGAATCCAAAACCCAGTTGTGGGTTCATCGAACCCACAACCAGATCATAACCCCTGTTCTGATTTTGTTTTTTTTTGTTCATGTTTTGATATTTTGATGTTATTGATAATGTTGTTGGTGTGGGAAATGATGATGTTGATGAATTGGATTGACAATATTGATGAACTATGCTTGATGATGTTGAATTGTGGGAGATGTTATGAATTGGATTGATGATGAGATGAAAAATTGTGGTTTTTTATTTTTTTAAAGATTTTTTATAAAGTTAATTTTATTTCAATCCAATTCTAACGTTCATAAAATATGATATGATATAATTTTTAATTTAATCTCAAATTCTATTAAATATGAGACAATGATTTTTCATTATAATTCAATTCAATTCATTCCATTCCATTTCAGTCTCGCATACCAAACATAATCTTAGAGAATTGTGTACAATTCTTCAAATGCGTAGTAGTCTTGTCAGCAGCAAGCAACAAAACAATACAACAATGTTCTTTAAAAGAACTTCCTCACCCAAGAATCATGTCTTCATCACACTTAATCCCAACCATCTTAAAAATGCTTCAAAGCTAGAGTGACTGAAATTTGATCACTTTTACACAACTAAGAGAGGTTATAGATATCACCAATTGAACTATTTATCATTTACTTTTGAACCAGGTCCCAGTTTGATTTTCCAATGAGCTGAAAATCTCAAGAGTTAAAACAGAACATGACAGTCACACAGCAGCAAAAACATCAACACAAGGCGAGCAAACTGCATTTAAGATAAAATAATAAATTAATAAAAATAAAGATTAATTATTGCCATATGTGTTTCATGAGGATCAACATAATAATGCAACACACTAAAGGGAATATACTGATATAAATAAATAAATAAAAAGAAAACCAAAATAATGAAGCATGAATATGAAGTTAAAAGGAGGGGGAAAAAAAAAAAAGAGCAATAATTGAAACAACAAAAGTTTAGACAAACCAAGCGTAAACGCAGCCCTTTTCTTCATGCTGCCTGTGGACATGATCAATGTAAGACATTTCTTCAAAATCAAGTGAAATTTTAAAGGATGGTATCTCAGATTTGGATAGATTATTTGTGGCCATATGCGTGGTTTTAAAATTTTATAATCATTTGAAAGATAAAATGACGAGTTTTTTCTAATTTTCTTTTCATCGACGAGATTTTTGTTATTAATTTTATTCGGTATGTTCCACGCATCCAGGTATTATGTCCATTTAAGTTGGACATGTGTGTATCATGCATATACAGCTCATGTTGTATTATCGTTGTTTTCTTTTAACATGCCCGTGCCCTCGTACTCTGCATGTTAAGCATTCACAGATTTATAAACAATGTTTATATAAAATTGGGTGTAGATAGAAGAATTTTGGGTGGCAATAGAGCCTCCCTTGATTTTATTATTCATTTTTTAAAAACAAATTTCATTATTTTTTAAGATATATTTATTTTATTTATAATAATTTATAAATTAATTATTTTATTTTATAAAATAAATTAATATTTTTATTTTAAAAAGTTTTTAGAAAAATGATGAGGAAGTTGCTTGTTAATAAGAGGTCGGGCGCCTCATATTGCATGGGCGAAGGAAGCCGGGCTCCTTTTTTTATAAGAGAGGAGACCACCTAGCCTCAGTCGGTGATAACCTAAGGAGGTAGTATCATGGTTAGGGATGATAATCCTATTTACGAATTTTTACTTGTAATAGGTGGGTATAGATTTGATTAAACGAGTTTGGAAACGTACGAGGAAAAACTCGTACTCGAACCTGTTTATCTACAAAAAAGAAGAAAATTTATTTTTTTTCTTTATATATACTACTCAAAATGACGTTATCTTGATTAACGTATATATATTGAAAATGAAATTTTGCAAGCTTAAATCAGTTGAGTTGCCTAGTGCCATTCGATCACCTCTCTCTCTGTTTGACTATCTTCCATCCTCCACTCTGTCCATTCGTCATCGTTAGTCGTTACCATCCATTTTGACTTCACCTAGCCATCATAGCCGTCCATCACTCTCATTCTCCTCAATCATCTTTCTCCTCTCTCCTCCTTCTCACTGACCAAGATCGTCACTCTCACCCTCACTCTCTTCAATCGTCGTTGCTATTTATTTTCTATTTTTTAAATTTTTTTTTTTTCCATGTGGTAGATATAGGTGTATTCACGAGGTCCACCTATACCCACGGTTCGCTACCCATACTTGTACCAATGAAAACTTAGTGAGTACGGGGAATGTGTACATGCATAAATAACTGTAGCAAGTTTGGGCATGGATTTGAACAACTCCGCCCAAACCCCACCCCATTGCTATTGGTCGCCTCCTCCTATTTATTTTGAATTTTTCACGTAAATTCTCATATTGTATTATTAGATTTATCTTATTTTTCACTTTTTGTGTTAGATTTTCTTTACTTTGTGGTAGACATCAGACAAACTTCACAAAGTGTTTCCCAAACAAATGGCATTGTGGCTTTGAGGAGGAATGTTCGCCAGTTTGGCAAAATTTTAAAGGTAGGCAACAAGTCTTGAAAAGGAATAAACAATGGGCAAAACAAACAGCCTTGGATAATGATTATATGAGGAGATGTAAATTAATACACAACTGCAATCAAAGGAGGTCATTCGACCGAACACCCCCACAGCCAAATAAAACATTTAGCACAGAACCAGCTTCGCTCACGCCTCAACACAACATCTTAGTATACATACAATCTAACGGCATCCTAAACTTGCTTAAATTTAATAAACTTCCATTTCTGCAATCAGAGGCTGCCAACATTTGTTTCCTTTCTATCCAGATTACGATGCTCAATCCATCAGCAGGCAACCGAGCATGGTTTTACTGGAGAGATAATATAATCAGCAGACGGTTGGAAACCAGCAGCCGTTTCCAGGCGTTCCCATGTCAGTTTCCGCTTCTCTGCAGCCACACTCGATGTGGAATTTTCCTCCTCTATCTTGCGTTGGCAGGCCAAAACAAGCTCTTCATCCATTTCACACAAAACTTTCTTTACATTTTGTGTCAGGTTGAGTACTGCTTGATTCCAGTGATTCTGGGTATTCCTCTCAAGCGATGGGAATACGAGAGGCACAATCACCTGCCGGTTCTCAGCAATTAGATTGAGGATGTGCTCGTTGTTCCATAGCAAGTGAGCTCGTTCAGCCACCTGAAGATAATGTGAAAGAAATGGGTGGAAATAACTTCACTGAGTAAAAATCAGTTAATCAATGTAAAGTAGGAAGGAAGCATGTTGATCAAATGTACATTGTTTATTCACCAAAGCATGTAAGAAAGTCTTTGTAGTGCTCCCGGAAGAGATCTGAAAATTTAATTTGGAAATTTCTTTAAAACTTCAGGTGTACATACATATCACCATATATTTTTTCATGAAGATATCACTGTGTCAAAATAAAATCTATTACTCTCCCAACGGACCTGACTGTCACATTTTGTAACTATAAAGCGCCTTCTTACACAATTAGAAAAAATTTGTAGCTGGAAACTCTTTCAATAGAAACAAAAGAATAAGTAGCAAGTGTTTAAAAGCAAGAAAAGAAGAGAACGATACTATACTGGAAATTTTTAATCAGAACTTCAGTTAACAGCGACAAGGAGAAACGGAATTAAATTTATTAACAATACATACATCGAACAAAGTCTAAAAAGGGAAAGTATACCTGGTAATGAGAGCTATTGAGGCAGCATCCTAAGCGCCGAAACAGTGGGACCATTATCTTTTGGAACTCAGCCATGCTAGTTTTTTCCAAAACCTCTTCCAACTCACTTATGAACATCAACTCTTTCTGGCTATTTGTCACCGGCCAGTACTTCAACAGTCCCTTAATAACAGTAGTAAACAACTTTGGATCCTTTTCTATAAACTGTACAACACAATATGTCAATTGTTGATGATAAATTCCCACTGATTTTGGCTTGTGTAGTGGAATCAGAGCCCTGCATAGAAATGTCCTGTGCTCTTCTTTCAATGGCAACGCAAACCCAGTAATGATACTCCCGAAGATCTCCAATAGCTCAGCAATTCCGTTATGTCTTTCAGTTTCGAAAACAAAACGATAGATGATATTGCTAACTGCTTGTCTGATAAATTGCCTGTGTATCGTGAATTTCCCATAAATCTTATGCAAAATTGTTTTCAAACAGTCTCTTTCTCTCGGATCTTCTGAATCAAAGAGATCGAGTAATCTCAACATAAACGAATGATCTACATACTTCTTTGCCACCTTTACATCCAGAGAATTATAACTGACAAACCGAAGGAGTAGATCATACACAATTTGCAAATGTGACCAAGCAGGATCAAACATCGGTTCTTCATCTTCAGCTTCTCCACCAGTACTATTAGAACGATATTTTGGCGGGAATACCCTGAACAGGTTAATTGCACACATTTTACACATTGCCGCAATTGCTGGTTCAGTGAACTTGGCAGATCCGGAAGAAACGAAATCAGCAAGCTCTATCAACGTTTGGTGCTTCAGATCTTGTTCACTAGTATTCTTATCTGGATCACTGAAATCAAAAACCTCACAGCAAAGATTCAACTTACTAACAAAGAGGCTCTGCTTCTGTGGATTCGAAACATCTTTAAAGGACAGATGAGGCTCCACAGCCTCCACTCCAGCCATGATGCTTGATGGAAAAACAGCTGAAGAGACTCGTTTAACCACACTCAGTCTACTTGAAAGACTATTCCCACTATTTGTACACTGGCTACCATTGCCAAAGTTAGAATTGTTGCTACCAGAATTAGTCTCAGCTGAATCTATTGAATCGGATTTTTGTGACTTCCGAGGAAGCTTGCTTAAAATTTGCTTTAGCATGGTGGCAATGCAGCAATCTTCAGTAAAGGAGATGCTCTGATGGCAGTTTACAGTGATTGTCTAAACACACAAAAGATCTAAAACAGAAGGAGAAGGCTGTTGCGGTATACAGCAGGTCTTGTCTATCATTACAGAATTTTCAAAGAAATTCAGAAAGAAAAATCTGCATAAAGTGATTCAACAATTATGATTCAATTGCAGAAAAAGAAACTCATTCTGACATTCTTTAACAAGAAGATTTTATCTGAGATTAGAATTCCTATTACAAGGACAGAACACGTACATACATAAACATTCAGCACATTCAAAGTAAAACAAAATCATGCAATTAACAAAGTAGGTACATTATGAAGCAATTAAATGGTGCTAAATCCCAAGTCAGAAAAAAGAAATCAGCAATCGAAAACCATGAAGATAGCAATCAGACACAAAAGGAAAACAATAGAGTAAAACTCAGTTTGGCATTAACAAAATGTAAGTAGAGCAAATTATCATGAAAAAGCCCTAATTAATAGTTTCCATGTTACAACAATATAGGTTTTTTGTCAATAACTAGGCATAATCCTTGAGAACTACCTCCTATTTTAATAATTTATTTATGCTGAGAAACAGGTTTGAGATAACAGTATCATAGCTCAAGCAGCAATTCTGCAATCACAATAATAAGCAGCCACCTCTATATCAGCACTACCACATCACATTGCTTGAAATTAAGAGTATAAACAGTCAACAAAGCAGCAACAAACAAGCCCAGATTAAGATGCTACAAAATCTCAAAAAAGAAATTCAACAAATTAGTGACCATAATCATCAAGAAAAGGGAAAGTGAAGCTTACAATCATAAATGATCCAAACATATTGCAAGCAAAAAACCAAGCTTTAGTCATAACAAGGAAAATTAATCTACTGAAACCATAGATCTGGGTCTACTACGGAAACAAGATAATAAAAGTACGAGGATCTAAGCCAAACTAGCAACAAGGAGACAAATGGAGGAACCCAGATCTTAAAACCATAAAAGAGCCTTCAACATAACAACTACTAGTACAAATATTGAATTGCAAAACCAGCATTCGACAAAAAATAAAAAAATAATAAATTGGAAACTTGATGCAGTGAAGCAAAGCTAAAGAGTTGAACAGAGAGTAAATACCTGGTATTTTTTTCTTGAAGAGTTAAAGACAAGTTGTGAAAGGAGAGAGAGAGAGAGAGAGAGAGTGAGTCAGAGGGAGGGAGATGTTTTTAACTAAAAAAGAAGGGACAAAAAGAAAGACATGGTTAATACAGATAAAAATGGCGTAGTGATAAATAGAGGTAAGATGGGTATGTAACCTTTTGGTACTTAAAGAGGGTTCTGATGATTTTGAGATAGTTGGATCTCCATGAAAGAGCAAGGAAGAGAGGTTCCTCGGTAGAAGAGATGTGGCATTTTCTGAGAATTGCAGGTATAGACTCAACAACTGATGAGAAACCGAAAAAAAAAAAAAAGAAAAAAGAAAAAGAAAAAGAAAGTATAATAATACAGTTTGGGTCCCTGTGTTTGTCCAATAATATCCAGATTCTCTTTAGTTTCAGCTGATTTAGATCTGATTTGGATTTCCATTTGTCAGGAAAATGAGCAGTGTTTTTTTTTTTCTGGGTAATCACTGCCCTTTTTCATTTCTCGAATTTTATCCACCTACTAAAGCAGAACTGAGAGTGGGTAAATAAACAGACCCAAAGTTAAAATTTAATAGTAACAATAACGAAGATGGTAATATTGATATGTGTTTTCACACTGAGTTTAAGTCATATTCTTTTTATTAAAATCGAATTAATTGAAGCATATTACATATATAATCACTGAATCCTTGTCCTCTCTTTTCTAATGTTATGTCATGTACTTAATGAGCTTTCTTCTTTTTCTTTTCTTTTTTTTTTTTTTTTTTTTTGAAATGGTTTGCTTTTTGTACAAACTGTCATACCACTGCCGTAAGGTCATTTTTCTTTCTTCTGTTAGGTTTACAGTAGTAAATTACAGTACAATTTTATATTCAAAATATCAAATATATTTGGTGTAAATTGGTTGTGATCCAGACTCCAAACAAACAGTAACTACTACCACACCTGATCTCAATGGCTGCTCGCCCATTGTTGCATTGTCAACTAGTCTTTCCTTTAATTATCTGGATTGTTTATTAATGTCCGAGAATATTTAATGAATGATATAATAAAAACAAAGCGTATTATCATATAATTTAGGAACCATTAATTATTTGGTTGATAAAAGTTTTGCTTTATTGTCACAAATAAGTTTTTAGTTTAGTTATTAAGGACTTCAAATTGTTTTGGAAAGAATAAAAAGGATTTTTGAGAATTCATTAAAACCCACCCAAAAAAATCTTTTGAAAATAATGCAAAAATTTATTGTTGATTCAGTAAACGCATTAATGAGATTTTACCAAATTTTCCAAGTTTTCGTTTGCTTGTCAGATATTCTTCTGCTCAAAGTCAAAATTTTGAGAGTCTGAAACTTCAATGCTTTAGCAATTATGTCTGGCTACCAACTTGCAGGTCCAAGAAGCCTAATTGATGGAGATATAGGGCATTGACCAGTTGAGGGAATCACATACCATTCTCACTTGAGGATTCCTTTGTTATTTTCTTTGAAATTTAATATATTTATTGATTGTTATATATTTTTATTTAATGTAATACAAATAATTAAAAACAAATATTTTTGAAATATTAAATTAAAATTATTAAAATTTTGATAGTATTTTATAAATTAATATTTTTGTGGATAGCAAATAAAATACATTTTATTTAATAATATTTCAAAATATATTTGATAATACTGTTAATAAATATTAACTTTATATAATTTATAATTCAATATGTTCCTTCTAACTTATAAAAAGTACATAGATAAAATTAATATACGAAATAATCAACGTATTGGCAACAATTGGAAGTTTGTTAGTTTGAATGATTAAGATAAAATTGGAAATTTAGAAAGATATTCAAAAAATATATTTTAAAAATATAATATAATAATTTGATGCTAATAAGTTTTTTTTTTTTTTTCCTTTTTGACTACTTAAAAAAACCAAAAAAATAATAATAAATCCACTTCGAATCCATTAAATGATAAGGACAATAATCAAACAACCCTATACTTTATAACTATCTAATATCAACTTTATTTTATTTTGTCAAAAAAATTGTTAATTTTATTTTTATGGTGTAGTTTTCCATTACAGGCAAAACACGGGCCAAGCTTTTCTGTATTTCAATCTAGTTTATATCTTTGTTCCACGTTGATAATGTGTAATTGTTTTGTTGTATATCTACATCTAACAAACTACCAAGTATAACCCCGCGCGCCCGCCACCCCCCTCCCTCTTTTTCCCTAAGTTTGAATGTACCACCAATTTGTTTATAGTTTTAAGATAAAATTATATTATTTTTTATTATTAATTGTTATGTATTTTATTAATATGATACAAACAAAAAAAAATAAATTTAACTAACCATAATCATTTTATGTAAATATCAATAAGATTTTATGTATAATTAAGATATAATAGAAAAGGTGGTTTAGAAATGGTTTTTATATTGTTTCAAAGAAAAAAAAACATTTAATAATAGTGTTGAAATGTATAATAATGATGTGACTACTTAAAAAAAATATATATATATATATTTATAGATCCAATTTATATTTAAAGACATGATATTCTTTTCAGCTTAGTAATATCATAGTCCTGGTGACGAGTCATGAGTGCCGAGTTCGAACCCCAACCACGTAAAGAATAATGCTAGTCCTTGTAACGCCGGGACAATAAGGGCCCATCAGGCGAGGATTAGGGAGGAGTTAAAAGGGTTTATGGTCCATATCTGGATAGGATATCTTTTTCAGTGTAGATGAAAATTAATCCTCATGTGTGATGTAATTTTGCTTGATAATGGAACAGGTGGGCATATTACCATAGAAAAAGCTCTCTATGCCAAATTATTAATTTTCTCTTGATATTAAAATGCCAAAACTAACCTTAAATGTCCGTTATATCATTTTTCTTTCTCGATTCATTTTATTAGATTTGAGTTTTTCAACACCATTCTCTCTCCCAGAGAAGATTTGGCCATGCAAATGAACTTAAAGAAGTAGCTCTAACATAAAAAGAAGAGTTAGCTAGAAAAGTAATATTTTATAGGACCCTAACTATCAATCAGTGCAAAAATGGTAAGAGTTTTTATACTAGCACTCTTAATTCTCCATGTTTTGGGATGTTGTTGAATTAATAATTTGAGTTTATGTAACATCTATTTTAGTTTTTTGATAAAATTGTTCTTATGGCCATTCATTATTTATGTTAATGTGCCATGAGAGTATAAAAAGTTAGGAAACAAAAGATTATTAGAGAATTCAAACACATAAAATTATGATTTTAACAACATCAATCTCTTGACTTCTGCAACAATACTATTTCACACAATTAGAATTTCATTTGATCGAATTCCACTGAGACAACTTTAGTCCAGTAAAATTTTATAATAAGTCAGTAATCCAAACAAATTAGAACCCAGTGTACGATTTAACAGGATTCCGGAAAAATAAAAAATAACTTGTAGATCATAACTTGTAATTGTGCGCACTTATATGAACCATTAAAAAATAATAATAATATTCTCGAAAAGTTGTAATCAATTTGTCAACCATTTGGAGAATTGCAGCTGAATTAATTAATGGCATCAAATCAAAGATCAGAAAAGCAAACAAAGATGATTATCGGTTCACACTTTTATGAGACACATAATAATTAAAGTGAAAAATACCAAAAAAACCATTATAAAAACTAAAAATTCGTTTATACCCATTTATTTTTAAAAATTTCTTTTTAACCTCTCAAACAAACTAACTGTATGGAATACTCAAGTTACTTATTTTACTCCCAAGTGAAAGTTGACCCTATATACCCTTATTTTGTAAAAACCTAATGTCAAATTACCAAACTACCCTCATATGTATATGGAGACCACAAAACATGACTACCCACCCAAATCAAATTTTCACTGTTTTCATCAAATTCTCATAACCCAATTTCTGATTCGAGACCTCTCGTGCTCGACAGCTCATTGCCAACATTGTCGCACCATTTCAGACTTTCACCAACCTCCTTAGACTGTCGATGAGCTTCTTCATCACCTCCATGACCAAAAGTATGTAGCGAAAGCCTCCATTTGATTGTTAAACTTAGAGTTTTGAATTCGTTGTTTTGTGTTGTGGATGTTGGATTAGTTTAGTATGGTAGATTAGGCTAGTTTTGGTTATATTTGGATGGATTGAGGTGAGAATAGACTTTTTGGTGGTGTATGTCATTGAGGAAGACGAAGTGTCGGAACTTAATTTTTTTGTTGTAGAATGACAAAACTGTGTTTTGTGAAGCCACAAAACATGGTTTTTGTGGTTAAAAGACGATTTTTTGAAAAATCGTGTTTTGTGGTTCCATAAAACCCGGTTTGTGGAAAAAATTGTGTTTATGGTTGCACCGTGTATAATGGACGTATAAAACACGGTTTTCGGAAAAGACCGTGTTTTATGGGTGTGGTTATAAAATACAGTTTTTCCAAAACCTCATTTTGAGGATGATTAAAATAAGGTTTTTGAAAATGTCTTTGTTTTATTAAGAAGGCTGCACCTATAAACCCGATTTTCCACCAAAACCGTGTTTTGTGGCTACACAAAACACAGTTTTTGGAAAAAATCGTGTTTTGTGGCTGCACCCATAATAGATGAATTTTTTTAAAAACCATGTTTTAGGCTACCTTAAACACAGTTTTTGAAAAGATCATGTTTTATGGTCGGACCTATAAAAGATGGACTTTTCTAAGAACCGTGTTTTAAGCTGCCTTAAAACATGGTTTTTGGAAAGATTGTGTTTTATGGCTGGACCCATAAATCAAGATCGTGTTTTATTTAACCACAAAACACGTTTCAGTCTGCTCAAAACCTGATTTTCTGGAATTTTTTAATTAAATTAATTAATATTTGTTTACAAAATAAGTTAATTAAATTTTAAATTTTAATTAAGTTAGAAATAAATTAAATGTAATCTATTATTCTAATAATTAAAATAAAAATATTAAATCAACGTGATTAAAATAAATTCAAGTAAATTCAAATAAAATAAGTAAATGAAACATAAATAAAAAATAAAAAATAAGAAGAACTAATCAATTAAATTTTAAATTTGATTTAATGTAATTGTAATATGTTAATTAAAATTAGATTTATAAATTAATGAAAATAGGAGAAAATAATAATTAAGTTTTATTAAAGTAAATAGTCAATTAAATTAATGTTATTTTAATTATTTTTATTTTTATTTTTTTTATACAGATGCAGGTTAATTATAAATGGAGTACACAAGTTGTTCCTTCTGAGATGTTGTTAAGTACATACTGTAGTTTCAAAGAGATTGCTGGTCTAAAAGTAGCTTTTGATGAAAGAGAACTCCTAAAATACTTGCTAGGCGTGACCCTATTCAGATATTTCATAGAGACATCCCACAATCAGTCATTGGTTTGCCCTTTGATTGCAACTATTCTTGCTAGAGAGTTAGAAATTCGTCATGCTAGGCCTGATGAGATGTGGTTTGAAATTAGAGGGCAACCATATAGGTTCAGAAAACAGGAGTTCTTATTGGTAACAGAATTGGGATTCGGGCATATTGATGTAAATACCATTAAGGCGTGATAAAATGATAAGAATAGTCTTTTATGACGACTTTTCAAAGGAATTTCATTGTCAGTGAAAGCTATTATCCTTATGATCAAGTCACAGGCAAATTTAGATGTAGATGGCACCTTCAAGTTGGCTAATTTAGTCATAGTTTTCCAACTATTTTATAGTTTAGGTGAGCGCTGAAGGGTGAATAAGGCGTTATGGGTCATGATAAAAGACGCATAAGTGTGGAATGCATTCCCTTAGGATATAATGTCATATAGTATACTTCTCAACCACCTCCGACAGGTGATTACTGAGGAACGACTTATAAATGGACGGACGGTTAAATATAGGTTTGTTTGGGCATTCCAGGTACAACACTTACTATATGCTCTTTATTATTAATGAAAATTATTTAGTTTATACATATATATTTATATTTTAATGATATGTTTTTTTTTTTAATATACATTATAGTGGTGACTTGTTGAAATATTTTCATACTTGGACAATAAGGTAGGGAACCAGGATAGTAGGTGATCCTAATTTGCTAAGGTTTAGAAATTGGTATTGTCATGAGAGGATTAGAAAGGGTGTAGGAAATTGGAGGAATGAGCTTCAACTTGTAAGTGTTTATCCTAACCTAAATTTGTTTACTATCGTTGGGTGCAATTTATTAACTATATATACATATGTATGTATTATAGTATTGCATTGCCACCAACGATGAGGGAAAAATGGATTATTAGAGGTCCTTAAACCCTCGGCATTTGGTTGGAGAGAAAGTGTGGAAATGCAACGGCGGATAGGGTGAAGATGATGATAATGATAAGGGTGATGATGATGATGTTTCAGGTTATGTTAATGTTAAGAGTGATGCTACTAATGATGAGCAGGCAACGGGTGGAGAGATAGAAATAGGAAGGAAGAGGAGAAGAAGGATGAGGATGAAGAGATGGAGTCGAGGATAAAAAGTGTGCATGCTGTACAATCGGGGAGTAGTTCGTCGCTTAGACCGTCTCGCCCTTAGGTACGAAGATGATATTATCATTTTAATTATATTTTAAATTAGGTGTATATTATAATTTGTATCATATATATTGATTTATTTATTTGCAGGAGCTTTAGATGAATGTCAGTAAGATTATGAAGCTGTTGGAGAATATTATCAAGATGCAAAGACATAAGAAAGGTTGTTGCATAATATGAATAAGAGATTGGAAAGGGTTGAATACCAGCTAAAAATTACTAGGCCTATGGATAATAATGTTGCTGAAAGCTCTATCCGAGACCAGGATGACGACTTGCACATCTATGACTCAAGAACAAGGAAGGATCATCACATTGATGACTAGGATGAGGAACAAGGCCACCACAAACACATACATGAGTCAGCACACCATGAGTCAAAGGATGATCATGACACTAATGACTAAGGTAAGAATCTACCCATCCACATCCATGACTCAAGAACAGAAAGGGATCATCACATTACTGACCAGGACTAGGACCAAGACTTGTCCATCCACATCCATGAGTCAGAAGGGGATAATGACATTGGTGATGTTCAGGTAAAAGTTGTATTTATTTGACATTTTAGTCTTACGTATTAATTTAAAAATGTAATTTAAAATTGTAGAGGAGGGACGAAGACTATACCCAATGTGTACATGATGTACAAAACTGCATCTTTGAACCTCTGGTATGGATAAAAGACATTATTACCCTTTTTAATATGATTACTAATTTAATAAAATACCTTATAATTCGTTTTTTTTTTCTTTAGGCATATTGCTTATGGTTATTCGGTGCCATGCACATCAAATATGCTTTGTTCCATCCAGGATGTTAAAGAATGGTTGACGAGGATTCATATTGATGGTTATTTGAGTTGCTTGCAGACAAAAAGGAAAGTTTACGGGTGGTGAGACAAGATTAATGATTATAGATATGTAGTCCATGGAACAAACTTTTTTGTAAGTGTTTACCTTTATATTTTGTATTCATTTTTTACATCTTTGTTTAATTTTTGTTTTAAGCAGATATAGTGCATGTTATCAAGGCTACGTACACCATATTGAATATTGAGTTTGATCAATCTACGACTGTTGTAGTAGATTCTTGGAAAAACTGTGCTATCGGTATGAGAGATGCTAAAATACCATGAAAATCTGCTCAAAATGTAAGTTTCAAACTTAAGATTTTTTTTTGTTTTCAAATTGATTATTGACATTAGTCCTATGCCAGTAACATTTCCAAAATATAGGTGTTGGTCCTCTATTCTTTGTCTCAAGTGTATTAGATCATTTGTAAGGTGTGGCTGAAAGAGGAGAAAATAGTGGTGTATGATTCTTTGAAATCAGTCAACCTTAACCAGTGAAAACAAGTCCTTCAACCACTTACATGTTTTATACCGATTATCTTGTGGTCGATTGGATTTTATGAGTAAAGTGAAACACCTACAGCACCCGTGCAAAAAAGATGGGACGTGAAACATGTCAATCTAGCAAATGTGTCTCAATAAGTTGACGGGTAAATACTACATTTGTTTAAAATTTAGCCTTAAATTCATTATATAAAGGTTACTAATAATCATTTAACTTCTCTTCCTACTAATACAGCAATAGTTATGAAGCATATTGCGCAATGTTTATCCATGACCTTTTAAAGTCCCAAGAGCATATATAGAAGTCTCATCATACTTTGGAAGATACCCGTGGAGTAAAAAGGGATATGGTGTATGATGTATATATGTATTTCACATCAGAATATAGAACAAATGATTCTGATTGGTAGACATTAGATAAAAATGGAAATGTAATATATGATTAATTAATATATAAAATAGGTTTTTGTAATTAAATTAAAGTTGATTAAAATATACACAAGGCCATTAAAAAAGAATTTCTATTGAAATTGATGCCAATTGGATGTATTATCATGAAATGCAAGCCATTTTTTATATGAATTTCAATAAAACTTAAGTGATGTGCCCAATTTAGTTAAATTGATGAAAATGAAGACATGTGGACGTAATTTGAGACCTAAAGAAGCCGTTAAAGAGAAGAGTAATGGTAACAAAATAAAACTGATTTATAAGAGTATATAAAACTTGGTACCGTGTTTTAACGAACCAAAAAAATCAGTTTTTTAAAAATTGAAAAAAACAAAAACCAGGTTATAATGGCTACTAAAACCTGAAACCGTGTTTAAATGATACATAAAACTCGGTTTTTTAAATTTACAAAAAAAAATGTGTCTTTGGCTCGTTAAGACAAGGATATGGGTTTTATATGGGCAGATAACTTAGTTTAATAATTTTTAGGGTCATTTTACATTAATTTAACGTTTTTTTTTTCCCCATTGTTGAAAACTTCCCAAAAACCATAAAATTTATGTTATATGCAACTTTGGTACAACATTATGTACAACTAAATTGTTCAATCAAACTTATGTGATATTGCATCTTCCACTTATATACTAACTTTATGCCATGTTACATTCCAAGGGAATGATATGAGAGATCTGATAAGTCATATGTCCAATTACATTAAATTGATTAAATTGAAGACATTTGAAGGTCATTTGAGACCTTAAAAAGCCATAAAGAAGGGAGTAAACGAAAAAAAAATTAATAAATCAGGTTTTATGGCTATATAAAACTCGGTTTTTAAAATAATTTATAATGTCCAAAACTTCCCAAAATTCGTATTGTTATAGATCTCACTGTGCATTTTTGTATAAATTTAGATAAAATCTCCTCTGTTTTTTTATTATTTAGGTCTCATGGCACCTATATTATATACCAACCAATAACACTACAACTACCGTAAAAATAGACTAACCATTTTCATTTTCTAACATATATGAAAATAATGATCTATTATGTCCATTCATTATTTTTAAGAATATGAATACAAAGTGCTCAAGTATAATATATATAAAAATAATAATATACCGGGTTTGTAAACGGTTTATTCATTGTAACTGATTACCACCATTTTCATCATTCTCTGATGGTGGAATAGGAAATTGTTGATCACATCAACATTGTGTGTATCCAGTCATACCACAAAGGTGGCATTTTCTAAAGGTCTTGGCACTCACCCCAACCTATGCTCTAACTTCTTCGTTGATCGAAGCACATCCAGCAGCTTCAAAGCTGCTCGAGCACCTCATCCAATTGTTTCAACATTGCTTCTAGCACCTCCTCTAATAGCTTCTATACTGGTCTTATTACCTCCAGTAATACCTTTGCCAGTCCCTCCCAAGGTGGATATAGGGGGTTAGGACAATGAAGACAATTGTGTTCCATGTCATCACATTGTCCACATTTTTTCTTACGACGATTTTCCCCAACTGAAAGAATTTGCGCCTCTTTAGGTCTACTACTTGTCTTTTTCATTCAGGTGGTAGTACAATCATATTTTTTACTTCCACAGGAACATGCCAATCTTTTGGGTTAGTGATAGGAGTGATCAGACATGCAAATGCACCTTTGAGTCATTCTTTGCTATAATAATCATGATAAAGTGTATAATAGTGAACACTATTGAACCTGATATGTACGACAAAGGTAGAATGTTTCTATATGACATTAAATAATGAAAATTAACAAAATACAATTACGATACCTAACAACAACAATTATATGATGACATGACAACTTATTTAGGTCTCAATGACAACAATTGCATAACTGATCAAAAGACTCAACAAATCCATAGTATAATTCATGTACGACTTTGAACTTAATCGGTTGTTGAATGGTAAATACTGTGGCACCTGTTGATATATCAGTCACCGAGTTTGCATGATCATCCATAATTTTGGTAACTGAAAATCTTAGTTTCTCAGCATGAATATGTCTATCGTTGTACCAGTTATGCAACTTATATCTTAAAAATTCATGTGCAGTTGTTATTGAAAACTGACGTGCTTTTATCATATATTTGTTGAGCGACTTTACAATGTTAATGATTATTATGCCATATCTTTTTTTTTTTTCTTTTTTTAGAATATGCACGTAATCATTTTGTCACTTTAAGATTAATCAATTTTTCATGTATTTTCGGACATACCCCTCAAATTTATTCCAAATATCTATCACAATCGTTCCTTATATAACAATATACTGCAAGATGAAACATTTTCATCACATCTGGTTGTTTTCTACGATTTTGCGTCAAGTTTTGCTTTAAGTGGAAGAAACAAAACACATGTGGGATTTTAAGAAAAACGATTATCATTGCATTTGCAATGCTTTTATGATGATTGGATATGATAATTAAATTCGATAGCAAATGTTGTGTCCCACCAATAATCTTTTGTAATCTACTCAAGAATCACGTCCATGAATTGTCTGATTCTATACCAAACCTGAAAGCGATTGGATAAATCATCTCCTCTTCGTCTTTGCATGTAGCAACAAAAATCACCTTTTTATATTCACATTTCAAATAGGTGGTATCAATAGTAATAACCGATCTGATGTAAGACCAAAAACCATGAATAGAGGCCCTAAGTGCAAAAAACCAATAAAAGAATCGGTTGTTTTCATCTATCATAATTGTCATCACTGTATCAGGGTTTGTTTCTTTTAACATGTGAAAGTATAAAGGAAACTACTGAAATAACTCATCCGCTTTCTCATATGCTAGTTTCTTTGCATATTGTAAAGACCTCCAAGTTTTATTATACATAATCTACACGTCATACTACTCCAACATTTCTGCAATCAAAAGCTGAGATGTAATACTATCAAGCCCCACATTTTTCTAATACAGTATTGTTATGACAACAGTTTTCACACTCCACCTATATGACTCAAAGGTGTCTTGATAATATGTGTGTTCTGATACATACTTGTGCATATACCATATCGTACCACGCTTTCTGCATCTTGTACGAACCTCAATACTACAGGTCAAATCCTTGCAACCGACCTCATATTGAATCGTACATGAACGTCTAACCTTATGTTGATACCTGGAATTAAGAACACATCTTCCAACGGTCACATTCAATACTGTAAAAAAATGCACCTTTATACAACACATCACGTTGGATGAATGTTAGCATGGCTATTGAAGTAGTCTCAATTTCGCGCCGATCTATACCGAGAACAATTCAATATAATTATAAAGCGTTGGTTTCAAATTATGAACCCAAAAATCTAATTTCTGGATACTCTATGCTCTCTCCATCGTCATCAACAGCTCTAATTTCAATGTCATCATCTCTAGTTTCTTCATCATCATCTCCAATTTTCGATGTCTTATTACCATCCTTATCTATATCTCGATCTTCATAATGACGATCATTACTACCATAATCAATGTTGCACATTAGATTTACTGTAGATGTAAATGCAACAACAAAAGTTGAAACTTGATTACTACCACTGCATGAGGCTAAATAATTTTGACCTTCACACATAGTCAGACTTACATGTTTATCTACATCTATGTCCATATGCCTTGGCTCTGATATTGAGGTGGTTGTATACAGAGGGATGATAAGATTTATAACTCTAGAATCTCTCACATTCTTGTCTACATGAATATCTCTGTAATCAATTTTTTTGTCCGAAATCACAACTCGGATACTAAGATCAATCATGATAGGAATCTTAACCGTGAGCATTCTCCTAGCTTGGAGTAAATAATGCAAACGGATGTCTCATATTCTTCTATCAATGCAGTCACTGTGTAAATAAAGTCCATCAATCGAGATAAATTGACATTCTTGGGGGCTCCTATCATGAACATCTCACCCCTAACATAGTTATTCTCATTCCACTCTCCCCTGCATTTGATTATCATCGTCACTTCACTCATTCCTATAAAATTGAATGAAAATAATTTATTCTCACACATACTCTCATAGTGTTCAATAACCAATTGTAATGCACAAAAAAAAAAAAACACCATTTTCATTTAATATATTAAATATTTCAAATTTAATTAAATAATTATCGAAATATTATTTAAGCTTAATTCAATATTTTCTAAATATTATTTTCTTATATTAATTAATTACTTAAATAAAATAAAATACGAAACTTTTTTCTAAACAAAGGAAAACTACATTTTTAAGTACAAACCAACCAAATCCAACAAAATTCAATAAATCTAACCTCATATAACCTTAACTATTAATACCGAACTTCCAAAAAGAAAAAAAAAAAAAAACCAATAGATGCCCTAGCCTTTCGCCAAGTTTTATGGACCTTTAAAACCCGATTCTGGGTTTTAATGCCCCACAAAACCCCGGTCGATTGCAGAAATTCAGCCCATTTGCGATTTCTTTCGTTTTTTGCAAATCAGACTTACATACAATAAAATCATAACCAAAAATCACTTTTAAAGCCTTTACCTAAGCAATGTCAACAAGAAATTTAAAAACGAATCAACAATAAACTCCTACGTTTAAACTTGAAGAAAAACTTGAATGTGAGGCTTGTTAGAGAGAAACAAGCTTCATTGTGTGTTTTTTATAGTAAAAGAGCCTTCAATGGGTGTATAAAACAATCTTTAATGGATGAAAAAATTGAAAAGAATAGAAAAAATGGTGAAATAACATATGGAGGAAGAGGAGGAAGAAGAGGAGAAGAAGAAGAAGAATAGGGGCATTTTCATCGTTTTGTCATTGGTTGAAGGAAATCTTTGACTTACAAGCTAAATGGGTAAGTTGGGTATAACATGCAATTAGTTTATTTGAGAAGTCAAAAAAGAATTTATATAAAAGAATGGTTAAAAACAATATTTTTCTTTTGTTTTAGACTCATTTGAAAATCCTTACAGATTTCAATGTAACAAAAACACAAACAATCACAAGTGTATCACTTCACGCATTAAAACGTTTTTTGTTTTTGATATTACAAGTACCATTAAAACCGTTGAGATCCTTAGATAAGGAATTTATTGTACAGTTCAGAACTCAATATTTTATTTTATTCCACCCTTTAATAGCAGGGAAAAAAAGACTCATACTAAGTAAAAAAAAAATTGCCATCAACTGAAGTAATTTATTCACATCCTAATAGACCTGCGGCAATTGTCCATTCATGCGGATTTGGTATTCAAACCCCGTGTTGCCTATGTGAAGTGACAAGGTGTGTTTGGCCTATGCCAAACCACTTGAGAGTTCACGAAAACGTTTTCATTTATATACAAAATCATAACCTACTCGAATCAAAATGTCCTCATATTTTTATTTTATTGCACGATGTACCATTAGAAATGGCAAAAGATACGGTTTGGGGACTGTATGCTCTCCTTGTAAAAGCAAAAGAAACAAGAAATTAATTAAAAGCTACAAGCAAGTGTTTCTTTCTTATTCATCTACATTTTCTTGTTCATTCATCCCCAACCAGGAAAATGGGGACCATTACTGTACATACGTGCTACTCTCATTGTTGGATTCTCTGACTTCTCCACTAGGGCTTCAGCGATTTGTTTCGGTTCTTGTAGCTGCATTAACATGAACTTTAATTCAATTAATTAAGTCAGAATTACTAAAAATGGTAAAAAAAAATTTGAAAATTTATTTTTGATCCGTAAAAGTGTACATTTCACTTAGACAAAATATTTTATTTCTTGTGGGTTAAACATATAAGTGAGTAAAATATTTCTTTTCATGTGAATGAAACCAATGTATGTAATATTGCATATAAAATATTTCAAAAGCTAAAAGGATAACAAAAAAAAAAGATTAAAATTACCTTTGAGCTAAACAAATTCTTTTTTATTGCCAAAACCTAATGTTCACATTTACTTTCCACCACTTAATATATAAATATGATCATAATTTAAATTTTCTGTAAGGACTTAATATAAGTAGGAGAATTACCTAATTCAACTGCCTCTGAACTTTTCATTATTCTGATTCGTTTGCATGATTCGATGAACATTCTAACAATTCAAAATTATATATGCATAAATTAGCATGAAAATCAAAATATAAATTGTATTGTCTAAGAACCAAGACATTAATATATAAAACTAGAGAGACAATAAATAAAGCAACAATTAGTAGTGTATATAATTGCTGAATAAAATCTGCGAGTGTAAGTCTGTAACACACAGAGCAAAAAAAAAGAAAAAACATCTTGACTAGACTTCTAATTTCTAAGAGTAATTAAAAATTTTGTTTTGAAATATTTGAACACCTCATAATCTCATTTTTCGTTAATGAGGTATTAAATCAATTATCTTAGATTTTAATCATACTAAAAAGATCACAAAAATAAAACAAAAGAAGGTGGCTCGTATAAATATTTATACTTTAAAGATGATGAAAAAGATAAGTTTTTTTTTTTTAATAGATAGATACTAACTTTATCTTAAAGATTTGATGCGGATTACAAGAATTAATTTGAGTTAATAGAACAAAAATTGTGACACTTTTGAAATCAAAAGAAAGATTTAAACACTTAACAAACCAAAAAAGAGTATAAAATTCAGTAGAATATAATGGAAATATAATAATAATAATAATAAAGCAACGCTAGTTCCCATCCACTTACTTCCAAGGAACATCTCCAACTAACATCCAATCATCTTCTTTGTCTTCATACGTTGGTACATATTCTATTCCCTTCGTCGGAACCATAATCTTCCTTTCCTTCGCATTATTACCTAAATCACATTCATTAATTCAATTAACACAATAACCAAATTGTTTTAAAATATTACAATAACCAAATAACATGATCAAACCAATATAAACAGACATGCTTGATTTAGAACACAAAATAATTCAGTGTTTCAGTTATCAACGTTTAGATTTACATATTTTTATTTACTTTGATTTAATCAACAGTCACTTATATATAATTAATGATCCACATACAATATATCGACTTAATTAACTTCATATATATCCCTTTGGCTAGGTTTTTGATAAATTTTAGGCATATATTTTTTTAATATATATAAATTCAATTAGTTTCTTTTAAGGGATATCTAAGTCAGTCTCATAGAGAAGCGCATTATATGCCAGTTAATTTAAAGAAAAGTTTTCTTAACTTATAACAAATTAGGAGAATCTGCAAATTTCATAGGTTTTACAAAAAAACCTAAACAAATTAACCTTTACAGTTTTAAATTTGATGAACAACTACCGCCGTGCAACGAAACACAGGTAACAGTATGTTTACTCATAATTATAAGTGATTAGTGTTTGTCCCCCTTTACATATGTGATCAAAATTTAGATCTTACCATATATTTAATTTTCCAGCACTTGTAAGGAGTTTTTCCACGTCTTATTGCGGAAATAGATTCCTCTCCATGTTAAAGTAACAGATGTTTAGACTATAATAATGTTTAATCTTGAAGATCTCGACAAACTTGTAATTATTGATATCAATAAATTTCTCATTTTATTGTAGTTATATCAATAAAAATCCACACACATAGAATTTTCATCAAATTTCCATCAAATTTCAAAATAAATGGATTATTTTTCAATTTTAAATTTCCCCTGAAAACTATCTCTATGACTGTATAGTCTTAGGTCTTAATAACTTTAATCAAAGTACAAATACATGTCATATGTTAATTAAAAAAAAAAAATACTGACCATGGATAGTGAAGCAGGTAAAAATCTCTTCTAAAGCCCTGAACAGTTCTTGATAGCTACTGTACGTATCCAGGTCCACTTTGCGTAGATATGGAGCTCCATCTACAGCCACCTTCACAAGCTTATTACTCTTCTCTAATGCCTTCTTCCTCGATGATCTAACCGGCGGCCATCCTACTACTTGTGCCCTATAAAACCAGAACCATAAATTCTTTACACGATGTAAGTTACACTTATCAAATCATATAATATAATTAGCTAGGTCCACGCTGAACTAAAAAGCATAAATAAATTATCGCTCAACTCGACAATGACTCGTATAGTGCATAAAAATATGATTTTGGTCTTACTTGGTAGGTGGGCATTTTCCGTTTCCTGAGACCCGACTTTGGCAAGTACCGGTTGCGCTGAGAGAGCTACCTAGCTTAAGATCAACGGTCTCGATGAATCCGCGCTTGGGGCAGCTCTTGTTGCCTCCAGAGAGAAGCTGTGGTGATCGACTCTCACCCGGTAGTCTCAAGGTGAGTTCTGTGTCGTCAAGATTCATGGAGGTGACGTCACTTTCTGGTGACTGTGTAATGGCGTTGGGGTCATCTGGCATTGCATCCAGTTGAAGTAGGGCATATAATTAAGTTGGTGAATGTAATGAGGTTTTTATTATAGAGATGGTCCAATGAAGAGAAGCCACGTAAGGGAAGATACGGAGGTTGGAATTGGTCCATGTAAAAAGCAGGAAGAAATAGCAACATTTTGCATACAAGTTCGTGCCACTTGTCCATTCATTTAATCAATTCAGTGCCAATTTTGCATTTTCGATATTTTGAATGATCCCTAGAATACCACTACAATTGTCAAAATGACAGCACGTTTTCAAACTATTCTGCTATGATTTTAATCACCAAACGACTAAAGAGCACGCCATTTGTTTCTTTAAAAAAAAAAGTGAAAATTATGACGTAAATTTCAAATTTGGAATCTGTGTATTTGTATTTTCATTTTGTTATGGTGTTTTAAAGAACATATATTAATGATTAAAAAAAAATAGAGAACAATCCTGCATCAATGTTTTAAATACGAGTTTTTTATTATAATTTTAAGGATTTAACATACATGTCAATACTCATAAAATCATTATTTTATAAAACAAAAGAGAAAGATGTGGAATATATGGTTTTTGAGAAGTGATAAGTTGAGGGGACTACTAATTTGATTACATTAAAACCAAAAAAAAAAAATAAAAATCTGTTGTCTTTACTAAAAAAATTTAATGGACTTAAATATTTATAGAATCCCAACATTCTAAAACCATTTTTTTAAAATACATTTAGTGATAATAACATGATTTTTGTTCCTCATTTACATATAAATAAAAAAATAATTATTTAAAAAAAAAAAAAGTTAGTCACATAGAAGTTGCACAATTTCCTGGTAATATGTTTCACCCCTCTACACATCAAATCAATGATATAATTGTTCACATTTGTAGCTAGACAAACCAACATATTTTTGTAATTTCAGCATTAGAAATAGCAAAGCCAAAATTACCTCATAGTCCTCGCTAACTTTCAACAAAAACAGTCCAATAACCAATCCAAAGAGCCACCACTGTCCCCCGCCAATAATGAGAAAAACTAGATGGAATGGTCTTATAATGTACTCTCCACTGAAAAGATGACAACCAACACAACTATAAATATTCAACTAATCAAGCATTATTATTTTACATCAAGAATTATATTTTGATTGAAATATTTAAGTTAGACCTCGATCTCACGGTGACATGTCCTCATTAAATCTTGAATGCTAATTTCAAACAAGAAGGGTAAAAATGTAAGAAAAGTAAAAGTAATAGAGGGACCAAAGAAGTCAAGAAGTTCAAAGTCAAGTTGAAGAAGTGAATGTGGTGGAAGGCCGACAAGCATGTGAAAGCTGTTGGAATGTCGAGTATGTGTCTGTCTCCAAAGTTCAACGAATCAAGCCTAATTTTCTAATTTGTCAATTGCTAGCTAGTAAACATGCCTTTCTTTACTAGAAAACCGGCAGCCGCACGCGGCTTTGGAGAAGCAAGTTTGGGAACTGACCACTGACAAACTAATCTGATGGGGTTTGCGACACGTTAGCTTATCAATAATCTTACCGCAAACACTGTCTATCAGAATTTTCATTTAAAGTGAATTTTTTCGACTTCTTATTTTAGTAACCATATATCAATAATGCCCTTAAACTTTAAAGACATATTGTAGCGACAATAAATGGTCGCCATATAGGATGGTGACAGATCTGTAAGGACATATGAAACAAAAAGAAAGAATCTTCAACAATAAGAATGTGGCATGAAAATTGTGATGAGAAAAAAGAGTTATTTTCATTTTCCCCCTAACAAACCGATGAATCATCAATTTTTTCCCTTATTGTTTGAAAAATCATTCACAAACTGTTGCTTGTTAGAAAAGTGATCTTTTAAAATATGACAGTAAAGGGTTTTTTGATATTTCTGTAAACAACCAGGAGAAACGTTGATTTATCAATTATTAGAGAGAAAATGAAAATAACTATTAAACAAAAAGATCCGGAGATATGATGAGAAAATTTGTTATAAAAGATGCGATTACAAAATTTGTAAGAGATGATGATTTATCCCTGCACTCTTATAGATAGGGGACACCTTGTGCCTTATTTCCCATTCATTATAATTTTGTTTTTTGTACATTTCTCTATTTAATTCTCTTTTAACTCTTTTATTCTATCACATTTCAATTTTAATTCTCTTGTGTAGTGATTTTATGATGTGTTTATTAGTGAGATTAAATAATAAGAATGAGAAATGAATATGATTGAAATTGTTTATTTGTTTTAAATCAATTTGTAATGAGAATGAAAAATATGGGACTCACACAAATTTGGGGTGATGAAATGGGATTAGCATTCCTCCCATTTCCTTTAGGATTTCCAATCTCATTCTCTTTTAAAAAATAAAAAGTCTTTTTCACCCCTATTTAAAAACAAAAAAAAAATACATATACAAAATTAGAAATAATAAAAAATACGAAAAAAGACTTATATTATATTTATGAATTGCGTAATAGATAACATTGATTTATTATTAAGAAAATTATTATTATTAAAAAAAGTAGTTTAATAAGCATAATATCTTTGTAATAGAAATACATGTTTCTTGATTACAGAAAAAAAAAATACATAATTTTCTTTCAAAAATGCTTATGCAATACATAATTTTGATCAATGACATTTTTGTAACTTGAAAATAATTAATTCCAATTCCATTTTAAAGTAAACACCTCAATACAAATATGACAATTTTATTACAATTTTTATAATTGAAATAAACAACTTATTTTAATTCTTATACATCAATTAGATTTCAGACTATTCTTATTACGAACAAGTAAACGCACTAGTGTTTTTACACACATCATTCATAAAAGTTGTAAAAAAAAAAAAAAAATGCGTGATTGGTGAATCTATTCCCATTCAAAAAAATTCTTCCATCTCCTATTTTTCATGAAATTTTAGTGTCGACATTGAAATTCAGTCGACGAGTATTCAATGCCCAATACCTGCAATCAATGTGAGAAAACACAGAAATCAAGAGAAAACAATAAAGAACCAAGAACAAACGGAGGAACAGGGGATTTTTAACGTGGTTCAGTACGTGTGCCTACGTTCACGGGTGTCTCTCTTAAATTCTGTAGAGTGACAGTATGATATTCAATATCTCGTTTACAATGGTTTTTAACCCCTATTTATAGGGGAAGTATCGTTACAATTTAGGAAGCAACAAAATAGGAAGAGAATCATAAATTAATTACACTTCCTAATCTGTTTGAATAAAATCAGGAAACTGCTCCTTAAAATCCGAGATAATGTTGACTGAGTTTGAATTTGAATTAACTTCCATATCTGGAGAGAGAATCACTATTTGATTAGGTAACTGCCTGTTCTGAAAGATATTGCATTAATTGCACTTTGGGCGAACTGCCGTTTATGGCGACCTCGAGCTGGACCTCTTCGTTCAGTGAATAGCGAGCTATGTGTATGGTGAATTGTGGAACGAGCTATAACCTGGCTGCGGCACGAGCTCATTACTGCGAACTGAGAAGATTGCTGGACGAATTATGGAGCTCGCTGGACTTGGAGTTAAAATATGGGCCTCGTCTGATGGGCTTTGATTGGTTTGACTTTATCGGGCCTTCTACTGGGCCTAAGTTGGGCTTAAAATGGGCTTTTACCAGCCCATTTAGTGAGTTTGAAAAATACATATAGCATTTAGTAACTAAAATTTTTGCATATGAAATTATTAATATGAACTTAATAAGTATTTAATTGAAAAATAGAGTTACTCCATATCTCCTATAATTTTATATAGGGATTCTAGAATAGCACCTTTCCACAATCTTTGAGTCACTATCACTTAATTAATAATTTGAGTTTTGATAGCATCAAAATATAACTACTGACAAAAATACATTTGTACCAAACTTGATTTTCACACTAGAGTTATTTTCTCCTTCGATAGTTGTTTCCTTCCTTTGAGAGATATTCCTTCATTAGAGAGATATTTCTTTTATTTGAGAAATATTTCAATATTTCAATATTTCTTTCGAGAGATATGTCCTTCATTCGAGAAATATGTCTTTCCTTCAGGAGATACATTTTTCCTTCGAAGGATATTTTCCTCCTTCATTCAAAAGATATTTTCTTATTTTTCTTCTCTATCTATTTTTTTCGGCTCTAAATTTGAAATCAAATAATGTTAGTATTGTATTAATGAGTGACAGTTTAAGGATACAAGAGGGAAGTTTTGTATAAACAATGAGAAAAATTACTCAGATATCACCAAGTGAGACTTTTGGGTCTTGTTATAAATGCTATGGCTAAATCGCTAAACCCATTGACAGTCGAGGCGAAATCTCATCCTCCTAATCTTAATTAATTAATTAAACCTCCCGTTCCAAGTATTATTTTATAAAATTCCTTATATGATTCATATTTCTAAGTTTTTCTTTGAGTTGAGTTTCCTTGTTATTTTTTTTCCAGATTCGATTTTTCTATTTTCCCAACTCTCTAAGAACAACTTTGAGAAAAGTGTATAGATTAAAACAATAAAAATCAAACAATTATTATGAACATGAAAAAAATGTTTTTTCTTCCATGAAAAATGATATTATAAAGAAGGAATATAAAAACTCAGTGTAAAGAAATAATGAAAGAAAGAGGAGAGAAAAAAAAAAAAAGAAAGATAAAATGGAATGTTTTTTTTTTAATATTTCATTAAAGATATTTTTATTATTATACATATTTTGGTGATATTGAAACTCAAGCTATTAATGACTTAATAATGACACTAATCGAAAAGTGTTGTATCATACCATTTTCACCTTGTATATTATATATTAAGATAAGCTATAATATGAAAAGAATAAGATTAATTCACCTGTAAGTCCCTCATATCTATACCTGGAGGTCATGATTCAAACCATATCTCATTTAAAAATCTTGAATTAATTATAATATTTAAAAAGAAAAAAAAAACTTAATTGTCATTTAAAATAAAATCTAACTTCATCATAAAACATATAAAATCTTGATACATTTCGAAACTGAAACAACATAAAATCAAGAATTAAATGAACCAAATAATAAGAATTCTACAATGTAAATTAATTTGTAATCATGACCTTCATTGCTTTGTAACTTGCCCACTTTCTAGCACAAATACAGTCAATTGTTCTTTTACACCTATCCAGTTTCATGTTATCAAACCGACTACCACACAAGTAGAGTCCCTGCTCAATTCCATCATTCGACTCAACAGTCACCCACGACACACCAAACTTGACTTTTTCCTCTTGTTGTTTAACTTGCAAAACGAAACTTCCAATTTCACATTTTTCCAGTTTCATTTTCAAAAAAAAAAAAATCCAGTTTCATTTTGATTTCATAATAAATTGGTGACTCGTTTTATTACAGCCTTCAATGTCTCTTAATTCCTAAATGTCCTTTTTTTTATTTTTCTTTTCTCTCATAGAATCAGAAGAAAACAGATTTGATCTGACATTCAAAACTAATAAACTGGTTTTTGTGAGAATAACAAGGAAAAGAAAACTAGAATTTAAGGCTAGTTTATGGATTCTGTGTAGGTCGTAAATAACTCGCACATTTGGAAAATTCCAAAAACGTTTTTGTAATTTGGGGAAATACTTATTACTTTCTGTTGTTTTTAAATGAACCGAAATGATCTCTAATCCTTTCAAAAATACCAAAAAATCCTTTAAGAGGTTAATTGTAACGGTTCATCAAATGGAACTTTTGAAAATATAAATTTATCCCAGATTGTTTTAGAAAATTCAAATTAAAAAGTACATGGTGGAGATCCAGTATGGGACCTCCATTCATCCATAGAGATGGAAATGAAGATTTTGGCAAGCATTGCCTATGGGCATTGTCAGATGGAGACCTAGTTTGGATTTCCATTGCCGTTGGAATGGAGATCCAAATCTAGATCTTTATCAGAATAAGATAGAGACCCAAATTAATCTAAGTCTCTATTGTCGTTGGATATGATCGTAGCCCCCTCCAATGCCATTGGTAACTATATCATTTCGGAATCTCAATTCCCATTCAAAACAACACAACAACTACTGCTACTACCGAAACAACCAACTTTACCTCTACATGGAGCTATGAAATCTGGTCCATCACGACCACAAAACTTCCCCTCAAAGACATTCCAGCATCAAAATCTGAGCTCACCATCATCGATGGAGATGAAGATTAGCCCATATCTTTTTCTACTTTTCCAAAGATTTTCACTATTAATCTCGAAGATAAACAATAGAAATCCTACTTAAAAAAAAAAAAGAACATATTTTTACTTTTCGTTTTTATATTTTTAAAATTTTGAATTTTAGTTTTTATTAAAAGTATAAAATTGCCCCTCGGTAAATAGATGAAAGCTAATTGACATACCACTTGAGATATGTTTTTGATATTTTTGAAAAAATGAGGGACCATTTTGGTCCATTTAAGAATAACGAAAAGTAAGTAGCATTTCATGGAACCATAGAACACTGTTACAATTTCCCCTTTATATTTTTAAAGTGGGTTTTGAGAGTAACTAGGTGTTTCGAGAGAACTATTTTATAGTGCGTCATCTCTTGGTAAAATAGTTATGCATTTCCATATTCACTAAGGTAATGAGGGTTCAATTATCATTAGGTACCTTTTACAAGCTTGTGTGGATCGCTTTTTTCATTATTGTGGTAATTATATTTCAATTATAGAAGTTAGATATATAGATCGTGCAAATAATAACTGATGATCTCAACAAATCTTGGCAAACCTCACATGTATGGATACTTTTCATCCCTTATTATTAGAGTGGTTGTCTCCTAATTATGGGGTATAAATCCACATAGTACGAGTAATTATTGATTTTCACAAACCTTAATTCATCTTTAACAAGTTTAGTGTTAACTTAAAATTTTTTTTTTAAAAAAAAAAAAGAAGGAAGAGAGAGACAGAAAACTTTTGTATGAGATTTTCTCCTTACAATGTAGTGTTTTCTTTTGACTCTTTTTTGCTAAAAACACTACATTCTAAAAACTTAAAGGAAAAAAAAAATTAAACACATTTCATTTTGTTTCAAGATTATTAGTATTATATTTTGACACTCCTATTTCAAAGATAATTCATTTAAAAAAAATAATTTTTTAAGCTATACTATTTTATTTTAATATATCCATTATCAATTTTGATGAAATTATTTTTTTGGAAAGGAATTTTGATAAAATTTTTAATAATTTCTAATGCAATATATGTAAAAACAACAAATTGAATTCAACTGGAGAAATTAATATTAAATCAAATCTCATAAAATTTCAACACAACATAATTTTTAAGATTAACAAAAAAAAATGTAAGTAAAAAACTAATAGAAAAATTATTTCTTTAATTTGAATCTTGTTGCATATAACTCTCCATCAATTTATCTTTGATTGAATATTAATTTTATGGCTTTGGAATCAAACAAATCTTTAAAGTATAAAAAGAAAAGATATTATAAGCTTTGTGATTGCGAATGAGGAAAAAGGTTAATATTTGATAAAAAAAAATTAGTTTATAATGTCTTTAGAATTATTTTATCCTTCATAATTTTAATTTAGGTTAATCTTATCATTAACAAAAAATAAAATAAAAAAATAAAGTGTAGAAATATTAGTAGTGAAATTCCAATAGCATTACTCGCTCCTCTTTTTCATAGCAACAGATCCACCCAATAAAAAATAAAAGGGAATTTACATTTTTTTTTTCTGAAGTAATGGGATTTACAATTTAAGGCATAGATTTTACAATCATTTCGCAATAGTACTCATGTTTGTAAGTAATTAACTTTTAACTTTGCATGTTTCAGAATTTACATTTATAACTTTATAGATTTAACATGGGAACTAACTGTAAGTCTGTAATATTATGACAGTCTCAAGAACTAATTGTAAAGGCTAAAGATTTTCTAATGAAGAAGAAGAATGAATTTTTCTTCTTATATTTCTTCAAAAGTCTTATACAAAAATTCAAAAATAAGTAACTTAAATACTATTTTTTTAAAAAAAAAAAAAAAAAACCCCAAGTATTCGTTGAATTTGTATCAAAATATATACGCTTGCTTTAATCATATACAACTGACCATCGAAGAAAAATTTTCAATTCGAATGTGACAAATAGGTTAGTTCAAATGAGTAATCAGCTGACAGTTGTTACGCGTTTGCAAGAGAATTATATGTAAAAGTAGAGATTGACTTCTAAGCATGTGAGGTTCCAAGATACGGCCAGAAGTGTTCATGTACATCGAAGATTTGATATATATTAATATGTAGGAATTTGAACAGCGCAGTGGAACATCGGTTTGCAATTAATTTATTTGGTAATATTAACATCATTCGTAATTATGTTTCAAAATTGACAATTAATAAATGTGATTGGCGAAATAAAAAATGGACAGTCCTCTTGTGTTTCTAGAGTGGGAAATACAGTAGAGGTAGAGAGTACCCGGGGCAGTGTGTCTTTCAGTTCGCTAAAAGAAGGGGAGGGGGATTTGTTAAGATTTCTTCTCTTAGTTTCGTTTTTTGTTTGGTCTGTCTTCTCTATTTCTTTCGTTTTGGGTGATTATGGACGCAAAGAAAATTGCAAGGTTATATCAAGAACTCTCTCTTTTGGCAGAAGAGGGGAAGATTTGTAGGATTGAAGGTGAAGATAGGAAGGTGGGTTTTAAGGAGGTGGACCATTGTTTAGTTGGTAAGGTTTTGATGGCTAAAAGAGTGAATAGAGAGGCGTTTAAGACAGTGATTAAGCAACTGTGGGGGTCTTTTGGTAAGGTAGAAGTGGAACTTGTTGGCCACAGTTTATTCATGTTTTATTTTGAGAGAAATGAGGCTCAAGGGTTAGTGTGAAACAGGGGACTATGGCATTTTGAATATAGTCTTATAGCTCTAGAAATTCCTAAACGAATGGGGAACATCTCAAATCTGGGCTTTGATAGGGTTGACATGTGGGTACAGATTCATGGTATCCTTCTGATGTGTATGAATAGGAGAGTGGCTACAATGCTCGCTTTACAAATAAGAGAAATTGTTGTGATTCCAAACGACCCAAAGAATTATAGAGAAAAATTTCTAAGGGTACGAGTGATTATTGATAGTAGTAAGCCATTGAGAAGGGGTTTATTCATAGATGGTGGTGGATCTGAAGGGGCTATCTGGGTCACTCTTCAATATGAGAGGTTACCGAAGTTCTACTTTTCATATGGACGTATTGGGCATGGAAGTAAGGATTGCGATGATGTGGTAGCTAGAGAAGAAGCGAAGAAAGGTGGAAAGATAAATTATAGTGCTTGGTTAAGAGCAGCTCCTTATAAGGATAATAAAGCAAGAGAAAGCAGTGGTTATATAAGGCATGTGACGAGGGCTTCAAGATCTGAAAGTGAAGTGTATATAAGTATACAAAGGCGGATTATTATGGGAACAATAAGTAGGGGAAATAATAGTAGTAAGGACAAAAGGATACAGACAAGAATGATGGTTTTTAATGAAAAGGAAAGGGACACTCCTATAGTTAAAGGTGGAAAGGGGACCAGAAGCAAAAGTATCTCCCAAGACCCAAAGCTTGTGAGTAGTGAGAAGTTCGACCCACCTAATAGGCAAGACAATTTTGTGAAAAACCTCAAAAAACCCTTTACAAGTAAGGCTTTTAATCCATCAAAGCAGTTACTTAACAACGAGTTGAGTGAAGTCAAAGGTAGTGAGTTGGGTGGTGAAAAAATGTCAAATGTGGAGATGTCTACAGTAGAGACTCAGGTATCGCAAGTGAGTACTAAGGAATTAGTAGCGGGGGTTGTAAATATGAATAGTAGGGGCTTTATAAGAAAGTTGCTACTGGCTAAACAAAAAGGAAAGAAAGGAAATGAAAGTAAAAGTCTATCCTTGAGTCTTTCTTGAAAATCTCCCAGAAATGTTAAGTTGGGAATATCCCCAAAGTCTAAAGGTAAATATAGGGATCTTTCAGCTTTAGAAACAGGGTCGAGACCAAAAAGAAGGAAATTGACATTTCTGAAGGATCAAGAGAGTTTAAATGAGAGATGTAGATATGAGAATGACATGGAGGTGAATACTGCTCTAGAAACGACAGAACTTGGTGACTAAGCCCATCGAGCCCAGTGATCTCCTTAGTTTGGAATGTACGGGCCTGGGAAATCCCCGTACGTTCGCGACCCTGAAAATGGTAGTTCTAAAGCACACCCCGTTTTTAATTTTTCTTCATGAAATGAAACTCCAAGGTAGTTCAAATGTTAGGGTGAAGCATAGCATTGGTTGTGAAGAGGGTGGATACTGCTCTAGAAACGATGGAACTTGGTGACCAAGCCCACCGAGCCCAATGATCTCCTTAGTTTGGAATGTACGAAGCCTGGGGAATCCCCGTATGTTCACTGCCCTAAAAAGGGTAGTTCAAAAGCACACCCCATTTTTAGTTTTTCTTTATGAAATGAAACTCCAAGATAGTTCAGATGTTAGGGTGAAGCATAGCATTGGTAGTGAAAGGGGTTTTGTGGTTAATAGCTCTAGGAAAAGTGGTGCATTAGGTCTTTTTTGGAAAGAAAATGTAGATGTGTCAATTTCGTCTTTCTCTTCAGAGCATATTAATGCTAGAGTGTGCTTAGAGGATGAGTCCAAGTAGAGATTTATAAGGTTTTATGGTAATCTCAATCCTTCAAAAAGGGGAGCTCGTAAGAGTTAGTTAAAAGGCTTAAGGATGTGGATGATCTTCTATAGGTTCTTAGGGGTGATTTTAATGAAATTTTGAGTAGAAGTGAGAAACAGGAAGGATCTGAAAAAGCGGTTTATGGTATGATAAGTTTTAGATAAGCAATTTCAAACTGTGATTTAATAGACTTAGGCTTTTCTGGGTTGAGATTCAAGTGGACTAACAGACGAGAAGATAAAGTCAATGTACAGGAGAGATTTGACCCTTTTTTGGCAGATTAGCAGTGGAAGGAATTGTTTTCGGATGTTAAAATGGAGAATCTGAATTTTAACTGTTTTGACCACAGGCCCGTGCTGCTCAAGTTTAAAAAAGGTTTCAAGCGTGAAGCTTCATCTCAATTTAGCTTCAGGTTTGAACCATTTTGGCTCAAAGAAGATGATTTCCATTCGGCAGTCAAGAATTGTTAGAAGTATGGTAGTATGTCTTTAACGTGGGTCTGGCGAAAAAATTATAGAGGTGCGCATCTTTTTGTTCGGATTGGAGTAGGGAGAGGTTCAGATCGTTGAGAATAAGGATTATTGCTAAGCAAAAAATGATCGAAAGACTTCATAAGCAAGCTTTGGTAGATGGAGTTATGTTGGAAATTAAATCCCAAGAGAGGGATCAGAAGGAATTATTGACTAGAGAGGAGGTTTACTGGAGGCAAAGAACCAGAGTTGATTGACTCATGGCAGGGGACCGTAATACAAAGTTTTTTCATGTTCGAGCCACCTCAAGGAGGAAAAAGAATATGATTTCAAAACTGGTGGACAAAGATGGTAAGATGGCAGTTTCTACGGAGGACATCGGTAAGGTAATGTGCAAGTATTTTCAAAAGTTATTTACTTCCTCCTCTCCGTCGATTAATGAGATTGACAAGACTTGTATTGGAGTTAACTCTAGACTCAGTAAGGATATGTGTAGAGGTTTAGTGGCTCTCTTTAAGGAAGTGAAATTCGAGCTGCTATTTATGACTTAGGACCCACTCGTGTGCCTGGACCGAATGGTTTCCAAGCATTGATTTTTCAGAAAATGCGGGATATGGTGGGTATGGAAGTGACTGGAGTTTGTTAAAGGATTTTGAAAGGTGAGATATTCATCAGAACATTCAACTCCACGAATGTGATTCTTATCCTAAAAAAGAAGAATCCCGAAATGTTGAAGGACTTCCGCCCTATTAGTCTTTGTTCGGTCGTATATAAGATTATTATAAAAGTCCTTGCTTAAAGAATGAAGTGGGCTCTTCCTAATATCATTTCGGAGTCAGCTTTCATTCTAGGGAGGCGAATTTTTGATAATATTTTGACATCTTTTAAGCTACTATATACCATTAATAATTGTAAGAAGGGAAAGAAGGGATTGATGGCTCTGAAGTTGGATTTGAGTAAGGCTTACGACCTTGTTGAATGACGTTTTCTTGAAGCAGTTATGAAGAAAATGGGGTTCCCACCTCAATGGATTCATCTGGTTATTGATTGTATTTCCACATCTACTTTATCTTTCTTGCTTAATGGTCAGGTTATGGGAAGGGTGACCCCTCTGAAAGGAATAAGGCAGTGATGTCTTTTGTCCTCGTATTTGTTTCTCTTATGTGTCAAAACTCTCTCAAGATGAGTAAAACTAGCAGAAAAATGGGGGAAGAGGTTTGGGTCTTAAGTGTATGAAATCGTCGTTGATCAAACACTTCCTTTTTGCATATGATAATATCTTTTTTTGTAAGACCTGAGTCTCAAATTGTGACCTAATTAAAGAGGTCTTAGCGAGCTATAGTAGGGGTTCTGGATAGCTGATAAACCTAGAAAAGTTAGTTGTGTGTTATAATGCTAATGTGAGTGCTTCTTTAAGGACGAAGCTGCAGAATGTGTTAGGTTTGGAGAGTAACTGTATGCATAGCTGTTATTTGAGGCTTCCATCATTGGTTGAGAGTAATAAAACTATAACTTTCAACAACATTAAGGAAAGGGTTTGGGATAGAATGCAAGGGTGGAAGAGTCACATATTCTCTTAGAGCAAAAAAGAGATTCTTATCAAAGCAATTATGCAAGTCATTCCTACATATACAATGAGTATTTTCTAATTACCTAAAAGTTTGTGTAAGAACCTGGGGTCTCTTGCAGATAGGTTTTGGTGGGGTATGAAAGATGGAAGAAGGAAGGTTAGCTGGGTTAGTGGGGAAAGATTATGTAGACCTAAATCTCAGGACAGTTTAGGTTTTAAAGATCTATGTCTGTTTAACCAATCTTTACTCACTAAATAGGCATGGCAAATGGTCGTTAATCCCAATTCTCTAGCAGCTCGAGTTCTTAAGGTGAAATATTTTCGTAAATGTGATTTTTGTAGGCTTCTAGTACGCATAAACTTCTCGTGCTTGGAAAAGCCTCCTCTGGGGTCGAGAATTGCTACTTAAAGGATGAATTTGGTAAGTGGGAAATGGCAAAGACATTGATGTATTTATAGATCCTTTAATACCTAGACCCAAATCTTTCAAGATAATCTCTCTTTCGATAGAGTCACCTTTGAAAGTAGTTGACTTGATTGTGCAAGAGTCTCATCAATGGAACCTCAATGAAGTTCTCATGTCTATCGATAAAGAGTAAGTTCTTTCCATTCCTCTTAGCTACTGTGATACTAAGGACCGTAGAATATGATTTTTTTATAAAAAAGGTTTGTATTTTATTAAGAATGGATATAGAGTTGCTTTCGATAATCTCTTGTTTGGTGAGAAAGCTTCTAACTTTTCCCCTTCCTCTCACAAATGGTGGACGGTTATGTGGAATTTGAACATCCCTCTCAAGGTTAAAATTTTTGCGTGGAGGGCATGTTTGAAGGCTCTTTAGTTGAAGGTGAACTTGTTTCGAAGGAAAATTTTGTTAAAATGTGGCTGTGAGAGGTGCAATGATATTATTGAATCTGATGTTCATGCTCTCTTTGAGTGTAAAGTTGTTAGGCTATCATAGTTTACTTATGAGAAAGGGGATAGGTTGTTTCACTTGAAAAATATAGTGTCATCAATGTGTTGGTGAGTGTGGTTTAATCAGGTGGGGTGGAATTTTTTACAGAAATGTGTATGATAATGTGGTGTATCTGAGGGAGCCGAAATGTAAGATAGCAGTACTTGAGGGATTGAAGGCATAAGGAGGTTTCTGGCAAAGCTTTGGATCTACTTAAATAGTTCCAAAATACCAGGTTTGCTCTTTTATCTCTTCCCTCTCCTGGTGTGTCCTCTCATGATCAGGTTTGGCGTCCTCCCCCTGCTGGTTCTTTGAAATTAAATTCTGATGTTGTTGTCCAGCCTGGCAAATCTGTGGTTGGTTTGGGAGCTGCTGTTAGAGACTATGCAAGTGGTGTGATTTTGGCTTCTGTTAAGCAGTGGTAGGGCATGTTTTCCTTTAAGGTGGGCCAGCTGCTTGCTCTCAAGGAAGGGCTTCGGTCGACTATTTCAGTAGGTTTGAAAGTGGACTGGGTGAAGGTGGACTTCGTTAATGTAGTCTCAGCTGTTAATTTGATTAATGATAGTAAGGGGCCTTCTAGTTTTTTAGTTAATGATATAAAGGCGTTATGTTTGGCGCTAAGTGTCTGTAAGTGTTTAGCCATTCCTAGAAATGGGAATCGCTTGGCCCATAACATTGCTTCATTAACCTTGTTCTCTTCGGATGTTTTGTGTTGGCATAATGTCAATGTGGATTGTATTTTCCCTTCGAGGTTTGTTGTTTAATAGATGACTTGTTTCTAAAAAAAAATAAATGTGATTGGCACCTACAAATAAATGCATAATTCCTAAACAAAAGCGCTACTGAAGAGTTAATGCTATTTGTCTTACAATTTTTGAAGCATTATGCATGCACTTGATGCTAAGAAATCAGGACATAACTCTACATGCATGCATGCATGAACTATTACCTATTATTTACTAAGTTTTATGCTTTCCAACAAACATATATTGCTAATATTAAATTTTACGGCTACTTTTTTAGATTTTTTTAAAAGAAATAAAAAAATCGTTTGTGTGCACTAATTAGGGACGAATTATTTAAGAGGCTAAATTAGACTTATTAAAGTAATCTAGTCTCAAAAAACAAATTATAATTATAATTGAAAAAAAAATATTTATTCATATTTTATTGTTCATTTATGAAAATGAGGTGAAATAGTATCAAATTAGCTAACTTGTGCAATTCAAGTTTTGATGTAATTTAAAATTAAAAATTGTCCAAAATACTTATGATTTGCTTTCCCCTTCTTTTTCTCTCTCTCTCTCTCTCACATTTTTCTCTCTTTTTCTTTAGCATTTCCTCTCTAATTCTTCATTGTGTATTTTTCTCTTCCTCTTTAGAAACTAGAGGTAGGGACAGGTCGGGTTGGTTTGGTTTTAAAGAAAGTTGATCTGAAACTGACATGGATCAATTTTCAACTTTAAAAACCGAACTGAACCGAAATATGGGTGGAAATCGATATGGACCAACTTGATCGGGTTAGTTCATCTTGAGTTGGTCTATATCGATTTGGGCCTATATTTGGGCCTCCAACTTCAACTTCTTAACCATTGTCAACCTCTCTACATCAGCAACCTCAATCATTGAAAACCCTCTCTCACAACACAACCAACATCCACCATCAATGCACCACTCCAAAACCTAACCCTGATCAATCCCAAATTCCCAATCATTGAAAACCCATAGAAAAAGAGAGAGGATGGGAGATTGATGATGAATCTGATACACCAAAAAAGAATTCTAACCTTAACGAAAAAAAACAAAAGACCATTACACTCCATTCCACCACCACAAGACCTAACTCAACCGCATCACTCACTCCGTCTTAGCCTCTCGCCATCATCGTCACCATCTTCAATGGCGCCCTTCGATCTTCGTGATTTACAAACAAATCCCACCACATAATCTCACAAATATCTTGTTACTAGTCGTTTGATTACGGAAAAAGGCGATAAAGTTTTAAGAGATGGTGCGAACAATGATAAAGGATTGAGATGGTGAGAACGATGATGGAGGACTGAGATTTGAGAGTTGAGAGGTTTAGGTCAACGTTGAAGAGTGAAAAATGAAGAGAGAATAGTGATTAGGTTTTCACATTTTCAAAATTTTTAAATTTTTTAGTAAGAATTTGTTTTCGATTTGAGTCGGTTTTTTCCACTTAAAACTGATTAGGTTTGTTTTTCACATTCAAAATCGACCCGATGCAAAGTCAAATTGAAAACCAATATTTTCAAGTCGGTTTGGTCCTTGTTTTTTTGCCTACCCTACTAAAAACACTCATCCCATCTTCCTTTAGAATTATGACATTATGCAGATGCATCGAAGGTTAAGCAGCCCAATTAACTCACAAGGTTCAACCTCCCCATAGAGCTTGCTCTAATCAAGATTCCTTTAAAGCTCGTAAGGGATTCTGCAAGTAGCACCTTTAGAACGAATTTTCTATTTGAATCACAAATTGAAAATTTTTGTATAAGTCCCAAACAGTTGTTGAATTTGGGACCTATCATTCTAAATTCAGGACTTATGCACGCAACAATGACAAATTGAATGATAATCTCCATTCCAATAAGCATCAATTAAATAAATCTCAATTTGATGAAAATAAGTCTCGAATTCAACATGATAGTTCAACTTAATTTGGGATTTATCATGTTGAATTCAAGATATGTCTTCCTAATTCAGGACTTACGCATGAGACTATGATAAAGTGAATAATAATCTCCATTCTAATGAGTAGCTATCTATGAATAGGTCCCAAATTGGTAAAAATAGATCTCAAATTCAACATAATTCGGGATCTATCATGTTTAAATCAGGTTCTATGTAAAAAAGCTTTGCTCATTATCCCAACGGTTCATTGAGTTCCTTTTTTTTCATCAGCTTGTTGGGTCCCTAATTGGGATAAATAGGTCCTAAATTCTGCACAAATTGGAACCTATTCATTACTTTCAACAATCCGAACCTCCAATTTCATTTTTTTTCCCTATTCAGACAAACCTTAATCATCTCAAACCAATTAAAAACTTGATCTAGACCCCAAATCTTGTCATAATAATATGAATCCATCATTCAAATTAATTAATCTGCAACAAACAACTATCAAAATAAAGGATTTTGATCAAACTTTGTAAGAGGAAGACATTAGGATTGATGATTGATAATCATCTTTCGTCATCGCTGCCATCACCATTGCTCATCAACGCTCATTTTCGTGTCTCTCTCTCTCTCTCTCTCTATCTCTCTCTCTAGTGTTGGTCCTCTAACTATTGGTCAACCATAAAAAGTGGCTTTATATCAAGGGCAATTTTATTCGGATCCAATAATAAATGATATTAAAACTCAAACTATTAACATCACAAAAAGTCAATCTATTATAAGTGCTCTATTTTTTCTCTATTAAATATCAAAATAATAATGAGAATCCATTGACTACTAGACATATCATGAATAAAATAGAATTTGTATTTGTTTTACCCTATACTTTGGTGCTTAGAATTAACTATTGTCATTTTTTCTTCCAATTCTGATTTAAACGTTTATTATGTTAATTAATTTATTTTATGATCACATAATATTGTATGCTATGAATTATCATGTTACACAAACAGATATTCATATTATAAAGGTCTTCCGATACTCATGGTCATTATTTAGAACATAATTTTAGTTATGCGTTATAACACATCCAGTTGATAAATATGGTAATATTTGCATTTAATATATAAATATTGGATTGTGTCAACATAATTTAGATTATTATCCAAGCACTCAACATGAAAACCAAAATCAAAGACTTCAACACTTTTGGTTCCCATACGATTGCCATAACTTGAGTAAAAAATACAAAAAGAAATAGACAAAAAAGAGAGGCAAAAAATGTTCATTTTATTTTCAATGTTATTTTTCTCTTAATTAATCCTCGTACTTTCTTTTTTTTTTTTTTAAGAAAACACATTCACTATTGCTGTGTCTAATAATTATAAGAGAATCAATTGTAGGAAGTTAATTATATTTACTTTAACCATCGTCCAGAGTGGTTTATCTAGCGATGATAAGATAATCAGTGGGAAGTTGCACCTATGGGTGGGAATGGGTTTCAATTTGCCGATGATGCGGTAACGATAGGGATAAGTAGTAAAACCCATAATGAGTTTGAGGTGCAAATGGGCTTTTTACTCGTGCCGCACCCGTCCCGCTTGAAAAAATATGTTTTTATAATTTTTATTATTTAATTTTTTCTCTAAAAATGTAACCAAAGATAAATCTACATAATTTCACAAAAGGCAAACAATATTTAAATATACATTCAACAGGCCGTAATTACTTGCAAATAGCGCAAAGAGAGTCAATGGAGTGGTAAAACGCTATATTCCCTCCCACGACTCATGTGATGGGTTCACCATTGCGCACCTTACCTCCCTTAATAAAAATATGAGATTTTCTTTTTTGTATGTGAATTATCTCCCACTTAGATGTGGGTGGCTCCTAACCGTATGGAAATCATTTATTCGGACTGTACCACCAGTGTCATTTCAGTTTTGTCCCAATTGTTTTCTAAGCTAATTTCAATCACTCAAAAATAAAATAATAATAATAACTTGAAAATACTTTTTTCCTAAATTTTTGGTTTGTTTTCTAATGTTGCATAATCCTTGTAACTGGATGTTAACATACTGAGAAGTAGATATTAGATGAATACTCAGTAGAGGATTAGAAAAATAAATGACATTAATTTTACTTTGCACGATTGTATTTATGTAAACTGAATTTACCTTATAAAATTAGTTTAATATTTATAAGATGATTGTTAATAATTTTATGAAATTACTTTAAGTATTATATCAAATTCATTATGTTAGACAAGTATTTTTCTAAATAAATAATTTTTTGAAATGGTAAATAGAGTGGGGTATGCATGCGGAAGGCCAGTGCGTCGTATTATCATCTTTAGGTTTTGTGGTAAAGAACAGTCATTCAAAGTGGCAATATCCAAAGTTCAAGTCATTGTACCTACATGTATTGTCCTAAGCTTGGTGGTAATGAGCACTCATTCAATCTGACAATGTCTCAAATTCAAGTTATTACACCCGTACATGGTATTTTGAAAACAAATATACTTAGTTTAGCCCCTCCTATGTACAAATTCTGGTTTCAAACTTGAGACATTATTAGGATAAATGAGTGATTTTTAGCATCAATTCACATTGGTTATATTCATTTTTATAGATCTTTTAACACAATAAAAATAATTTGTTTTGTTATTATTATTTATTGGCTTTCTTACTTACCATCAATTGTATTCTTTAAATATGTTTAGATAATCAATAAAAAATTCAAATTCATTTTTCCTTAAACATGAAATTAAGGACTTAAAGCCACAGACATTATTTGCCCACAATAATATGAAATTTTGAGCCATTTGGTTCCCGGTTTACAAATGTTAGTTTATAACTATCAATATAATTTAAATATATTCCCAAAATAAATTTAGTAAAGGTCTTATTTGTTGAAGCTTTATATTAATTGAAAAGACTATATTCAAAAAAAAAAAATTAATTGACAAGACTATCCAAATGAAATAGTTTTCAGAATTTTCTAGGTTTTTGTAAGTTGAAAACTATATTCCAAATCAAACTCAACTTGTTTTGTGCTTCGGTGTGCCCACTGCGCTAACGCTCTCGGCATGGATCTTGTTTATAATGTTCTTTGATTTTTAAAATGAAAAATTATCCATGGACCTCTCACGAGTTGCACCTGCCCACTGACAGACCCATTGCATTAAACGGAGGCCCCGTGGTCTGCATCCACTGAGCAGGAACCTATTCAAGTATTCACACTGATTACCCTCTCATATAATTCTTGAATTTGAAATCTCGAATTAGTATTATAAAATTACATTTTATATGAATCATTTTCAATCTCTTTCGGAGATGTAAGGAGATAAAATAAAAAATAAAGAGATTGAAAGGAGAGAATAAAATTTAATTTCTTCAAAATCTGGTAAATGCACGTATAACTGGTTAAGAAATTGAGGGATGTGACATTACAAGATTTTAATAGGACTTAACAGGACCACCACCGTCAGATCATGAAATTGCCACCCAGCTCGTTTTCCAGAACACTATAGGTGGAGAAAAAGATTTCACGCGGAACACAACAAACCATGAGGCTTACAAACGAATGGTTTGTTTAATTGTAATGGGATTTAGAAACATTGGGTGTTGCACGACAGCAAATAATATTTTGCATTCCTCACAGCTTCACATGTGAGAGAGATTGGCAGTAACTTACAAGCTGGCAGTCCGCGGATCCACTCAAAAAGTGAACAAAAATATACTTAAAAATCAAATAATTGAGCAGTCCTACAGCTATTAAATGAACCCCCCATAAATCTACTATGCCTAAATTTTCTCCATTCTAACCAGAAATAGAAAGATAACAGCCACAAAATATACATGTCTAGCCCAATTAAAGAAGGAAAGTGACCTGGAGTATCCAGGTAACAAACCAGTTGCTGCAAGCCATAAAAAGATTTAAGGCTCACCCAATATTCTAGGCAAGCATATGAAACCATTTTACCCCACTATAAAACTCCATCCTCTTGTATGGCCTCCGAATGCAAAACCGAAATCCTGGGAAGACAATAAATCGTGCACCTTCTGAGAGTGAGAATGAACGCACTGATAGCTAATTACAATGAGCTAACAACTTCTTTTTCATGGAAAGACAATAAAACAAATATATATAAAAAGAAGGAACATATATGAATCTGAGAAACACAGGCAGGATTCTACACAAGCAAGTTGACAAACAGCAATAAGACTACTGCCGCTCCAGCAATGAAAAATCAAGAAATTACGTGCTTTCTGCTGGAATCTGACCAATGTTCCCAAAGTTGTTAGCATATTTAGGCCTCCACTCAGTCCTTCCCCTCACAATCTCGGCTCCTTCCTCTAGTCGAAGCAGGTGCTGGCATTCAACACTGCCAGAATTCACCAAACCTCCTATGTCAGTGCCAGCGACTGCAGTCAGGGATTGCAACACACTGTCCTTCCCACACTCCCTTCGATACTCCAAAGTCATGGATGCAAGCTCATGACTCTCCAAGATTGCCTGTGGCGCACTCTGCGAAAGGCAGCAGCAGTATCTTCTAGATTAGAGAGCTTGCACAACTTTCAATTGAATTTCATGGAAAAACGGTAAACCAAGTATTAAGGGCCAAAACAGAGTAAAATATTTTTTATTTTCTCTACTTGAATCGAGATTCCTGGCATTAATTTTAGAGTGTATTTTGTTAGCTTTTTTGGGTCCATTGTCAAGTCAGCTAGAAGTAGCATGAACCTGTTACCAAGCCAGCACTTCAAATGCACACTAACACTGGCCTAACAAGGGGAAAGTGCTACACAATTACACACGCATCATAGAGACATGCAACTTAGTGCTTTATAGAATGACTGTAGCAAGCCGATTGAAGAATTTAAAAAATAATAATAATAAAAACCAGCTACCCTCCCTCAAATCTGTCAATGCATTAAATATGAAAGGTAATAAACTAGACACTTCAATGCCAATGCTTAATATATTTGATATTTTGGCCCAATGGTTTTGCAACAATCCAGATTATTTAGTTTTTATAGCACAACTAATATTCACAAGTATAAAAATATTAACCTTTACCATATAATTACTCAAATAGAATCATATATCAACTGGTTGGCACATATAAGCAAGAAAACAAGAGTAACCGAGGTTATTGATCATCCTAAGCCTTTTTTAGTTTCTCTCAGTCCAACTAGCTCTAGAGTAAGGATTTTAGTCTTGCCAACCATCTCCACTCCTAGTAAGCATCATGACTCACTTAATAAAGATGCGATAAAGCATATAAAATATTAGTATGCAAAACATGCTACAATATGACCAGACAAAATGAAATATGCTTTGATAGAAAATCTACCTCAAGGATCCAGCCGATGTATTTCACATTATTAACATGCTGGTTCACATCTAAATCACTCCATCTAGGCTGCAATTTCAAAAACAAAGACATTATACATATAAAACCCATGAAAAAAATAGCTATCAATGAAATGTGAATTTGATTATCATTAATAAGAAAAACAAAAAAGAATAAGACTTACAGTTAAACCTCTCTGAACATAATCAGCAGTATTGTCGTCAAGTTTTGGTAATTTCCTACTATCCTCATCCACAACAGGGTCAGAGTCCACAAAGTAAGGCTCAATTTCCCCTCGAACCTCATCCGGTATTTTGGATAATCTCCTAGTCAATTTATTCATCATCACCCACACACTGCAAACATTAAAAATCATACAAACTGAAATCAGTTACAAAAACAAGTCAATAATAAAATTACCTAACTGACTATACCACTATTTGTCATTGAGATGCAAAACATTTGAAATGCATATTGTAATGCAAGCAAATTTCGCGGCTTCTACAGCTTAATAAATGTAAATTATTTTTTCATAGAGAATTAGAATAGACTTCTCTAATTCACTGTCACAAAAAACATATATAAACAATCCCACCTTATACAAGCCCAATTTCTACAGCTGCACAGCTATGCAACATCTGTTATTAACTACAAATTGAGAATAACAATTTGAGACACTAAATAAAAGAATAGTCCGAAATTTCTTTACCTGGATGCCCTTGTTAAAGGTTGACCTGTTTTACTATCACGTATGAGCCAATCACGACGCATACCATTCTTTCCAGATGCACTAACCCTAGTTTCAACCTGTACGACATCACCCCTGCAAGACAAACATAAAACAATAAATCAATCTGCACTATATCCAAAAAGATAAGTCATCAACCACTTTTGTATTATTCCAACATATATAGAATGTACAACTCCTTGCTTTCATGATGTCCCACAAATATCCAGTGCCAGATGCTAGTAACAGTAAAAACATAATTAATTGCCTGATACCAAGCATCATGATGATTACTTTATCTTACTTCTAGACTTTGGGAGGAATGAGAATTCACTGGATATTAAGCTTTAATTCACTGGATGGGACAGACTCCAAATTCATGTCTTGACAACAATCAACAATACAAATGCTAGTCTAAACATAATCAAGTAACCTTCGAATGTACTTAATTGCAACAAGGTACACATCATTCCGAGTAGAGCTCAACTGAATGGCTAAATTTTTTTATCAGAATTTTAAAGAAACAAACTTTATAATCAAACCAATTCTTTGCAACAAACCCATAAACTTCTCAAATCGGATTGGAATAGGCTCAGCACATTAGATACCAATAAAATGATAAATCACACGGAATCATCATCACAATTTCATCATAAAGACCAAAATGAAACCAACAAATTACATGATTAAATATACGGCAATTAATTCACACTGAGTAAAGGTCAAACTAGATACTTTTAGTAGTGCCTTACCAAGTAGGATAGCGATCTACCACAACCTGCATCCGAGTAACTACCCATATCAGGTTCTTTTTACACATCTCCGGAGTTGAACCAAAGCCATCACCAAGAAGGCCAGCCGTCTTAACATGATTGAGTGCTGTTTCCTGCCACCAAAATATATAATAACATTTGTCTAAGTGAAAAAATAAAATACTCCTATATAACAACCAAGCAGTTATTTGACATAATTACAGCTACTGACATTGCTAATTCACATTACCACAACATACTAACAGTACCTGTAAATGATTCATCAGCGTCTCTATAGATGCAGTCCGGTCAGCACCTATCTCATACGATCTGATCGAGAAATTCTGTTGGAACATGAGGCCATCCTGGACGATTCTCCCAATCCCAAACGGGTCCATAAGCACGTCAGGCCGCCTGGGCTTCCAATCAAGCATCATCCATTGTTTCTCAGCTGCCAAGAAGATGGTTGTGATGGCAGCAAGAAGCATGCTCCAGTCAGGTAATTGATTGATAAAAGTCCTGGGAGGAGGGGATGGCATGCCATCTTCGTTCTTCAAGCTTTCCACCGGTGTTGTCAAACCAACAGAATTACCATTTATCTTAGGAGGGGCTTGGGCATTACCCTTGACCTGCAAACCCCTGGACGATTTTGGCTTAACACCTCCCACACTAGCAGATCCAACCTTGCTGACCTTCTCAACAGAATCTGAGGATGAGGAAGGTACAGGAAAGAACGAGGCAGTAGCAGCGGTCGCAACCATTGTGGAACTGAAGCAGTAACCACCACCTATCAGGGCAGTGTATCCTGATAAAAACCAATTTTCAAGATAACACATCAGATGAGAACAAATTACTGATAATTAATTACCAGATAACCAACCAAAACATCTAAAACAAAATCTAATGGAAATCCCATAATCACAAACACAAAAACAAAACAAAAGAAGAAAGTTTTACCTTCTACCAAAATTTACGTTTCTGTTTAACAGTACAGGAAAAAGATTTGGGCTATGATAGGGAAAAAAAAAAAGACTCGTCTGGAAAAAAATTCTCTTTAAAGAACTAATTTCAAGGATCGTCAAAAAGCATCCATTGAGCTTTCTCGATTACAATATTTGTCACAATTAAACTGCGCAAATTTGATAAATGTTTCACTAAAACAATTTTTTTTATTGAAAAAAAAAAATAGGTTAATCCTGGAGATGAAATCACAGCCACGAAAAAGGGAAAAAGAAAGCAAACTTTAAAAAATGCCAATAATTTCTTTTCAAAGAAACAACATAGGTGTACATACATAATCAATACATACCAATCTAACACAAAAGCGTAAACTGAAATTTTTTTAAAAAAAGAAGGAAAAAAAGACAAATCGGAGCAGATCTAACCTCGAAATACATCAGAAAATTCAAAATATTTTAGGTTGTGGACAAATTAAACATTTGCATTACAATTACAAAATGACAAACAAATAGAGAAATATTAAAAGATATATTACGAAAAAAGCTGGACTTGGTTGATGAGAAGCGTAAGCAACAAATTTCATTCAAAAAAGGTCGAGAAATTAGATCTCTCCAGAATCTGAAAAACCAACAGAAACAAACAAAAAACCACCGCATTCAAACTCCATTTCTCAGAAACCAAAACAGAGAAGCATTCCTCAGATCAGCCAAGAAAAAGAAAACTCCATGTCCGTACCTTAACGAGCAAGGAAAATCAAAAACAGTGGGAGAAAATGAACAGAACAGAGGCTAATGCCTCATTATCGATCTGCCAAGCAATTCTGTTTCTCGTAATTTCTAGGGTTCGCGTTTGCGATATCTCTCTCTCTCTCTTCTCTTTTATCTCTGCTAAGGTAAATATTGTTGTAAATTCTCTTTATTTTTGTTTTCGCTTAAAAATTTTGAAAAATTCGAAAAGATGACGAAAAAACAAAAACTAGAGAGAGATAGAATGAAGAGAGAGAAAGAGAGAGAAAATACTTGGTCTCTTTTTTGTAATTTCCAGAGAGGTAGAGGAACCCCTTTTATAATGTCCACCTGTCCCTCCCGCCTTGCGTTCAAATTTCCACTTCTTCCCTTCTCTTCGTCATTTACATTTTTCCCCTCTCTCTTTTTTGACTCCCTGCGCCTCCCACCTTTATTATTTGCTAACAAAATTTGTTGGGAGTCTAGATGGTTACGCTTTTTCTTCATTCAAAATTAATGACATTTTTATCCTTTTTCTTACATAATATAATGCAAAATCATGTAAGTCATCGTAAATTTCTTTTTTCTCTGATTTTATCTGTTACTTAATGCAATCATAACAGCTGCACCGGATCATTGCTCTATAATACTATTTTTTATATAATAATATTTATTTTCTCTAATATTTTATTTAAATAATATGATATATTAATTTTTAAGATCTTATAAATTATGATAACTAATAGGATTTTGATAATTCATATGTCATATCATTTTGATAAAATATTGAAAAATTTTAGTATCATTATTTTTATATAATTAAGCTTTATGATTTGCATTGTACATACCTTTAGGTGTGATTAAACATTTCCTTTAATCTTAAAAGATCAAAAGTTTAATTAATTTAGATATAATTTTTTAGTCTCATCTTTACCTTAAAACACAATGTGTGGATAATTTTCATTAAATTTAAACCCTTGAATTTTGTAATAACAATTTGAACAAAGAATATATGCTCTCAAAGAGCATCCAAATCTAGTTCCTTCTCTTAATTCTTTTTTTTTAAAGAAAATTAAATTTGGTCTTGTTAAGCTAATAATTAGTTGGGTCCATACTGTTTATGTTGCTAGCTAATGTATGATTCGAATTTTGTAATAACAATTTGAACAAAGAATTTATGCCTTCCAAAGTGTGTCCGAATCTAGTTCCGTCAGTAAATTCTTTTTTTTTTTTTAAGAAAATTATAATTAGTCTTGTTAAGCTAATAATTAGTTGGGGCCATACTGTTTATGTTGCTAGCTAATAAAGGTACGGCCTCTGTTTGCAAGCTCCATTAAGTTTTTAATTTTCTAACATTATAATTTTTTTTTTTCTTAAAATTCACAAAGGGATGGAAAAGTTTTCCTACTTTCTCCGGTGCATATGGGATTAACATGACAGACAAAATCATTTTCCTCCATGTTTTCAATTTGTAGAATCATGGGACATACAGATGTGACTCCAATGATATAGAAAGCAAATTAAATGATTACAGCATTGGAAGCATCTTTGGAGATTGATATAATAAGGTAGAATTATATTATATTTTCCTTTCAATTTTGATTCCAAATTTCAACCCGACTATGTATCATCTTTAAAATTGTGTAAAAATATGACTGCGAAATGAGATTATACAACAGGATCTCAATTAGTAAATGGATGATTGCATTCTTATTTATAAAAAGAACCAAAAAAAAAAAAACATTAATGAAAGGGACCATCGCACATAACTCGCGGCCAAAACTAAACTTTTAATATGGGTAAATTTAAAGGGGGTTCAAAATAAAATTGAAAATTCTTTTCCTGTAAAAGAAATAATTCAATTTTGGTCCCAAAGGGAAGGTTCGTTGTTTTTAGCCTTCTTCGCCAACATTTAATAATAAAAGTGTACTACACTTCAAAAAAAAAAAAAAAGTTAAAAGTAATTAAATTTTCCTTATTTCGAGATTAAAAATTAATATTCATATTTTTGGTCATTTCTTTAAATTTTCACATTTAATAGTGTAATAATTAAATGAAGTGTAATTTTAGTAGGATTATGTTAATATAGTCAGTTGTTAGAGTCAAAATAGATTATCTGATTAGGGGATTTAAATAAGTTTTTAATAAAATAAATAGATTATCAAGTTAAATTATTTTAAAAACAACAATATACATTCGGAAGAATGTAGAATACCAACTAATGGCAGATGGTCAAATTAAAAGATCAAAATGCGTTTGAATATTCACTTCTTTAAAGATCAGACCACTAAAATTATTGGAGATTTATTTTTAATCATACAAATAATTATCCTCCAACCAGATTAGCTCTTCGTCAACGGAGGAAACTAACCAGGCGAGCCATGCCTTGCTTGCGATTCGCGAGCATGTAAAAGGAAAAAAGAAAGAAAAAAAGAGGGGGGTGTGGTGGGGTGTTTACATTACCCAGACAATATAATACATTTTTATTCTGGCTAGAAAGATCTTTGGAAACTCAATAAATGCTTCATTTAGTCCATCAAACATGCCATCAATGAAAATCCTTTTATTTGAAAGTTACGTAACTTAAATTAATCTCTCACAAACTTTTATAGTGCAAATTCTAACCAACTATCAGGAAATAATAATTAGATATAGCTTCAATCGCATTATTTGTTAGGTGTTGAAATTTTGAACGGGGAAGAAATTGACTAAATTACACAGATCACATGCAGATCGCACTCAGATGCTAGCACAAGCTATTGAGATTTGGGACAAGACGGTGGATTGAAAACAACAGATAAACAATAAAGCGCATTAGCATCGGTAAAATTCTAATTTTCATGTCGTTTTGAGCATCTTTCAATATTTTTAAAAAATAATGAAAGAAAAAAAATATTTAAACTAGCAATTTTGATTGAATCACTTCTATCATTATTTTTACTTTAATTAAGCATTGCTATTAATATTAGTAAAAGGACAAAGAGTTTACCTCTATATTAGCTAAATATTAATATTAAAATAAGGGATAATCCCAATTTCCCCCTGTAGTTTGAACAAATAGCTAAAATCTCCCCTCACAGTTAAGAAATTTTTCAAAGCTAGGGAGAATTTTGACTATTTGTTCAAACTACAAGGAAGAAATTGAAATTATTCCTTAAAATAATAGGAGACAAAGTTTACTCAGAATTTTCAAATTATTTTACTTTAACTTAAATATTAAAATAATAGCAAAGAAAATTTGATAGGAACTTTCCTAAATTTGATTGGGACTTTCTTACTCTCTTTATAGCAAGAGCAATTAACTTTTACAAAATAATTTAGAGCATCTCCAATCAACAATACTCCCTAAATTTTAGCTAATTTTTTGTTAAATTAACAAAAATCTATTTTAACTAGCAAGTCACTCCAATCCTTATCTCCATTTTAGTTAAAGTATTCATATTAAAATAATTGAAAAATGAATTTTTAGTTAAACATTAATATTAATATTAAAATAATAAAAGAGGGTTTAATAAAATTTTTTATATTACTTTATTTCAAATTAAACATTAAAATAATAAAATAAAGAACCGACTCGTTTGCTCTCTCTATGTAGAGAGGATAATTCAATCTTTATAAAATAATTAAGCATATAAGACGTGGTTTGAATGCATAAAAAGTAGGGAAATTTATAAATTTTACCTAAATGAAAAAGAAATTTTTGTTTTTACCTAGATTTAAAAAAAAAAAATAGTTTTTGACCTCTCAAACAAATTATTTCCATTGTATACCCAAGATTACCAAAATACCCTTAAGTTGAAAATCACTCAAATGCCCAAATGTGAAATTACGAAAATAACATTTTTCATCCTAACAATATCCTCCTTTTTTCCTATTCTCCATTAATAATTTTTTAGATTCAATTTTATCATTGCAGTTGAGAAACAATCTATTAAGGGGATTATTCATTCGAGCTTCTTCATCCATTGAAGTTTTGGATCCATTCAAGTTTATACCATTGAAGGTTTTGAAGAGTCTTCTTCCATTTATGTTTGAAAGATAATGTATGAGTTTTTTTTTGTTGGTTTTTGAGTTGTTTTGTTCATATCGGTAGCTAAAAGACTGTAAGAATGATTTGATTGTGAGATATCTGGTTTTCTGAAATCTGCGACGAAATCTGCAAAATCTACGACGAAATCGATTTTTCATGACCGATAGAAGAGTTGTAACGGTTTTTCAGTGGCTGAAAAATCGATTGATTGGTTTTTACGGTTTTTTCGGTTTTTGAGATAATGAAAAATCGATAACTTCACTGAAAAACCGAATTTATCACATTTTTCATGGTTTTTTTTTATATGTTTGTGTTGCTATGTATTGAATATGATTCGATATGATTGTATTTTATAATGTTGCCCAATTGAAATGAGATTTAATAGTATTATTTGATTTGAATGTTACAGGAATGACTCAAGAGACAGTTGTAATCAACTTTGATGGAGAGTGGAATGGATGTAATTACGTTGGAGGGGAGTCGATCATGTGTGGGGTCCACAAAAATAGTAGTTTTTCATCATTAGTGGACGTTGTGTACAAAGAGGTTGGTATTGATAGAAGAAAGTGGGATATCCGTATATATTATTTACTACAAAGTATGACAAATGGTCAGGTTAAAAAAATACGTATCATATTCTATCTTGGTGTTGTTGGTTTAATGGCGATAAAAAATATTGATGTTAAAGAGATTTATATCGATAAGATTGCAAAAGATTTTAGAGCTGTGATTAGTAGGCGTACCGTTCATCCATTTGTCACTGATTCAATACCAGACATAAGACATGACGAGGCAAATATGGATAGACCTGTAAATCCACATATGGTTGAAAGTCATTTTTATCTCATTTCATGTATTGGGAGCAATCAAGTTGATACTTCTATCACCCCATTTACATCGATTGAAAGTCTCATTCATGACATTAATGATGACTATATGAATTATGATACTGATGATGAAGATCGGGACACAGATGATAATGGTGATGGAATATAGGATAGTGATGAAGAGCAAACTGGAGATAGTGATGAAAAGGAAACTCAATTTGATGATGTCGCTGAAGAAGAAAAGTTTCCAAAAATAAGATTTTCAGGTTTACAATTTCAAAACAATCATTCACAACCGTACTAGATTGTTCTTGGTGTAGAACTGGGGGACATTAAGGCTACTTCAAGCTCTACGTCAACCATATACCAATGTGGTACGTTGTATAAATGAGCATTCTTTACTAGTAAAGAAGAAATGAGTATAGTTATTGGCGAATATGCTCTGAAAGCTAAGTTTGAATATCGGGTTAAACGTTCAGACACAGAGCTATTTGAAGCTGGTTGTAAAGATAAAACTTGTAGCTTTATAGTTCGTGCAAGATACAGAAAGGGTTGTTCAATGTGGTTTGTGTTGAAGTATGTAGCGGAACACACGTGTCGTCAAACAACCATGGAATCACATATGAAGAGTGTGAAGGCTATTGTGATCGAAAAATTGTATGCAAGAAATGTGGGAAGAGATTTTTATACACCTAATCGTTTGATTGGAGAAATGCTAGAACAGTATGGAGTTAAGATCCTATATAGTAAAGCTTGGAAGGCTTTACAATATGCAAAGAAACTAGCATATGGGCAAGCGGATGAATCATATCAACAGTTTTTATCCTACTTTGAGATGTTAAAACTTTCAAACCCCAGCACAATGACGGCAATTAAGAGAGATGAAAACAACCGGTTCTTGTATTCCTTCATTGCACTTGAAGCTTTCATTGAGGGTTTTCGGTCTTACATGAGACTGATTGTTGCTATTGATGCCACTCATTTGAAAGGTGAATATAAAGGGGTGATTTTTTTTGCTGCATGCAAAGATGGGTTGGAGATGATTTATCCCATCGCCTTTGGATTTGCTGACGGAGAGTCGGACAATTTATGGACTTGGTTCCTAAAAAAGTTGAGAGGGGCAATCGGGGTGTCAGACGATTTGCTTATCATATCGGATCGTCATAAGAGCATATCGAATGGGATGAAAACAGTTTTTCCTGAAGTCTAACATGTGTTATGTTTTTTCCACTTGTGGCAAAACCTTAAGTAATAGTGTAAAAAGCATTCGGATATGGAAAATGCATTTTACAATATAGTATATTGTTATGTGCCTGATGAATGCAACATAATATTGGAAGAAATACGTGCATTACATCCGAGCACACATGTAGCTTTGGTTAAGACTGGAGTGAGCAGGTGGTCATGAGCATATTGTCCAAGAAGAAGATATGAAATGATGACTACCAACATTACAGAGTCGCTCAACAATTGTATGATGCAAGCACGTCGTTTGCCAATAACAACTACACATGAATATGTAAGAAATGTATTGCAGAGATGATTTTATAATAGATATGTTGCCATTGAGAAACTCACAACGTATGTTACTATTGCTACATATGATCGTATCATGTTGGTAAAAGATTTATCCACGGAAGGTAGGTACATCCCATTACAGAACCGTATCATTACAGCGTCATACATCCTAGCAAAGGAGATGCGATGGTTGACATTCAACAGCACACATGTACATGTAAGCAGTAGAATCTTGATCAGTTGCCATGTGTTCATGCATGTGCTGTGGCCAGGTATGGTAATTATACATTGTTGTTTTTAGTATTTCATGTCATAGCGTGACACTTAAATTGTTGATACATGTCAAGTTCAAGGGCATCAGTTGTGATACATTTTGCAGTCAGTACTATAGCGTGGAGTGGCTAAAAGCCGCATATGCACGTCCGATTAATCCCGTCCCAAAATTGGCCAGTTGGAATGTTTCAGCGGAAGTTAGAAGCATGGTTATATTACCACCCAAAAGTAAAAAGATAAGCAGGTAGGCCGAAGGAGGTTCAGATTCCTTCAGCCGAGAAAGATCGTCGTCGAAAAAAATGTGGAAGATGTAGTCAAAGGGGACACAATCGTCTTCGTTGCCCTAACCCCATAATTTCCATCAATGAAGGGACAAGCGTAGACGTGGATGCGGATGTTGGAACGAGTACAAATGCTACTGAAAATGTGTCGCGCTCCCGAAGATGCTGCTTGTGTCATGAGACTGGATACAACCAACGTCGATGTCCTCAACGGTTTCCTACTCCCAATCCAAAGGTGGCTACTGACGAAAATGATTATTAGCAATTGATTAACATTTTGTTCATGCATGTTCCATGTAAAACATTTTCATGTTAATTACTCTATTATGTACTAATACAATTGTAACAATATAATTGTATCGGTTATTAAATTACCATATATTAATCCATTTCTATTGTTTTTGTATCATTTTATAAGCTCGGAACCATAAAATAGGGTGGAAAATAAAAATCGGTTTTTAAGGGCCCCTGAGAAACTGACAATGGTTTTCTAGGCACCCTAAAAAACCAATTCGCACTTACCTTCCAGCTGGCTTTCTGTGACCAACAAATGACCCAAAATTGCAAGTAATGATCGGTTTTTCAGGAAACCTGAAAAACTGGCATCGGTTTTCAGGCTTGGTGTAAAACCGATCCACTTGTCTTTGATTTTTGCCTTCCACAGTAACATAAATCGGTTTTTAAGGTTGCCTGAAAAACCTAAAACCTACCGGTTTTTCAAGCTTGATGAAAAACCGATCCAACTGCCTTTGATTTTTGCCTTCCAGAGTAACATAAATCGGTTTGCAAGGTCACTTGAAAAACCGGTATCGATTTTTCAGGCTTGGTGAAAATCCAATCCACTTACCTTTGATTTTTGCCTTCGAGAAGGCTAAGTGTGAATCGGTTTTTAAGGGAGCTTGAAAAACTGATATCGGTTTTTGAAGCTCCCTTAAAAATCGATCCACACTTGGCCTTCGATTTATACCGTCCATATTTCTTTTTGTGATCAACAAATGATCCCAAAATTGCTTCAAGCAAACCAATTAACAATAAATTACACAAATAACCAATTTTATGACCCCACATGATCACATTCAAGTAACATATGATAATATCATGTCAATATTTCACTTAAAACCCTTTCACGTTGATCAACTACACTATGATTGTCAATAATGATGCTCTTTTATTTGATATAACATCATTTCTATTATTTTTGTATCATTTTAGAAGTTTGGAATCATAAAATTGAGTGGAAAGAGGGGTTAAAATGGAACAAAAATATAAATCGATTTTTAAGGGCGTAAAAAAAAAAAAAAATCGGATGCCACTTGCCTTCGATTTTTTCCTTCCATATGGCTTTCTATGACCAACAAATGACCTCAAGCTAACCAATTAACATTAAATTACACAAATTATCAATTTTATAACCCACATCAATAGAATCAAGTAACATAAAACAATATCATTACAATATTTCACTTAAAACCAATTCATATTGATCCACCGTACTATGATAGTCGATAATGATGAAATTTTATAAGATATAACATCATTTCTATTATTTTTGTATTATTTTAGAAGTTTGGATCCATCAAAAATAGTAAAAAGAGGGGGTTAAAATGAAACTTTCACATGAATCGGTTTTTAAGGGCCCCTGAAAAACCAATATCGGTTTTTCAGGTGCCCCTAAAAATCGATCTTCACTTGGGTTCAATATTTCATCATTCTCGGTTTTCTAATGGCCTGAAAAACCGATCTCAATTTTTAAATGTCGATGAAAAACCGATTATGAGATTTTGAACCTTTTAAAGTGATTAGATTTTAAAAGTTAAAATTAGATACTTAACATTATTTTCAATCTAATTTGAATAAAGAGTTTAATTTATTTATATTTATATGTTTATTTTATTTTCCTTTAAGTAAATTATTTTTACAAATCGTTATTAACTTGTATTTAAATATGTTATATAGAATAGAGAGTGTATAACCATTACATTATATTATGACATATATACATGTATTATTATTTATTTTTTCTATGACATAGTTTTTAAATTAAAATACAAATGATAATATGTAGAATATCAATTTCATAAGTTGTTAGGAGAGGGGTTGAAAATCTTAGGTTCACAAATTACCAATATAAAATTAGTTGCTTCTCTCTTAAAATGAATATATTTTGAATAATCGGTATTCATAACGTAATTGAGTTTTAAGAGTTAAAATTAGATAATTCACATTAGTTATATACAATGTTAATTAAAATGTTTAATTTATTATGATTTGTATGCAATTAAAAAATATAGAATGTAATTAAAATAAATAATGAACACATTAAAAATGAATAAATTTATTTATATACAATTTCCTCATCAGAGTCTACAAACCATTTTCCAAATTTATTAACTTTATATATCGGCTTCGTAAACATATATATGTCTCTAGCAATCTCTGCCCTCAGTGCAATGACATCTGCAGCAGTATCGGGTTTTCTTGATTTCCATGTACTCTCTTTGGACTGCAAAAAGTCGTGTACATACATAGCTACATATGTTCCACAACTCGTCCTGTATCAGTAATAAATTGATTAAATATCATAACATATAGACTATATATATTAATTCAGTTATAAACTTATTCACCAATCAGATTGCTGGGGCACAACTGATCTATCAAGACACTTAACTTTCCACCACTCATTCATGGGTGACATATCTATCTGGGTCTGCTCATAAAATCCTATGAACCGCAACAAAATAGGCATGAAACATACCAGCGGCTCAAGTGGTTGTAGCCATTCGGCTATGTCAACATTCGCCAGGGAATCATATATTATGATTTTCTACTCTCTAAAGCACACCTGACATAGAACCCAGTGTTCTTGATTTAAGCTATACAGTAGTAACACCTGCATTTGAAAACGTCAGTGCTATAGAACTAGTTCGGATAATCAAATAATAAATATTAACTTTTGAACAACACTAACATTATCAACCCGCCACCACGGGACTGATGCATCTATCTGCCCACGATCGTACGCAAACCACTCTGAGGGTACATCGACTGTAATCGGATCAAATTTTGCACCCTTGCTGATGTATTGCTGCTTGTAATACGTTGTCATAAAAGTCTGCATGATAAAAATTAAACATGTTATTAAAGATTAAGGACACACAACATTAAATTGTAAATGCATAACTAATTGAAATATAAATACTTACAAACAAAGAACTGTCATGAACAATGTATCTATGGTCAACCATCTCATTTCATCATTTTCTTCATATGTACATCAAATAAGAATTGATGTGCTCATTAGTCAACCACATGTTTTCATTCTCGAGAGTGACCAATGTGGTCGGTATCATACATCACCCACAACGATCAACCGAACGCCTACAATTCAAAAAAAAAAAAAAAATTAAGCATTATTATAAATTTTCTTACATTAACAACTATGATGCAAGAATTATTACACTTTTTTTTAATACCTGAGATCCTGAGTGGTTGAAGCTTTATATTCATTATAGATAACTTCTACGGGGTCTGTAGACTCTGCCACCTCCTCCACTTGCTGTTGGGCCATTTTCTTTTTCTTTTTCGCCAGCCCAGGATCCGTGTATGGTGTCCGTAGAGGTGCTGTTGGTTTCATCTTTCATTTGCCCCGTTCCTGGATACTCTCAACTTGCAGCTGAAAGTAAATTAAAAACATGAATTACACATTTACAATTATATTTCAGAATGCAACACAATAGAGATACAAAGTCTACCTGGTCATACTCACGCTCAACGTCTGCACCTGATACACCTCTTGTGTCCTTCTGGGAGTGGTGGACCTCTTACTCCTCCTGCTGATGGGGTGATTGATGATGGGGTGACTGCTGGACACCCCGTGCCTGTAGGATCTCCTGCTCCTCCTGCTGATGAGGTGACTAGTGGACACCCTGTGACTAAAGGACCTCCTACTCCTCCTAATAGATGGTTGACTGGCCTACATCGATAGGCGACCGACGGACACCCTCATCCTGATGTGGTGGTGGTGGTGACGGGTAATACATGTGCTCATCTCGAACAAAGCTCCTACCATCATCATCATCGTCGTCATCTGGATTATGCCCACCAACCAAAGACTTTGGAATTTTTAAATGCTCTTCCACCCGTCTCAACCTTCTATCCATCTCTCTTACAATCTTCAAGGTTGTCTTCTGCCTCCTATCCATCCTACTTAACTTCTTATGAGTTGTCTTTTGTAAATCCACAATATACTCAAACAACCGCTTCACCTGTATAATAGAATCATATATATATCATTTTACACACTGCATAGAATTTAAAAAAAAAATTGACAGAGTCTCCCATATTTTTAGAGTATCTAGGGAAATAAAACCTGCATATTTAAATAATTACACTTCGTCTATCATGTTTAGAGACTCCGTCTCTCTTTCACACTCCGTACTACTATACAACATGTCCACATCTTTTGCATTTACTATAATGGAAATTCACTAAATAATATTATATAAATAGAATATTCGTACCTCATAATCTACGTTCCGCACATCGTGCGCTTTCTTTGTCCGAAACTTTGATAAGGTATCCTCTTATTCGGATTGCACGCTTCGGACGTCTTCATTCGGATCATCGTCACCCTTTACCTTATCATCATCTCTATCTCATCATCACCTCTTCCACCCTCTACCTCATAATCATCATCACCCTCTACACCATTATCGAAACCGTTGTCGTCGTCATCATCATCATCATCATCACCCCCACTCCCTCCGTCGCCCTCTCTATGTACCTCTTTATCAACCATATGAGTCGAATTAAAAGATTTCCAATAATTCATGTCCCTTTCGACGTCAATAGACTCAAGGGTTTGCGCAATGTCAACTATTTGCATTATATAAATATATATAGCTATAATTATATACTTAATATAAATAACGATAGTTATAACAAACAAATAATTGATACCAATTTAGGTTATGTTTGCCACTTACGAGGGGGAAATCATTTAGGCTTTTTATATTTGTCGGTGTTCTCTTCAGTGACCGTCTCATATATCTTGGTAGATCATTTTGCAATAACGGGTTACTTTTTGATATCTTCTCTCTTAACACTGGGAATAACTCCACTAACCACCACTATAATGTAAAAATGATTAAACAAAAAACATATATATAGTTAGTAATAGTCAAATAATATATAATGCAAAATTGATTAAACTAAAAACATACATATAACCCTATATATTAACCGTAATAGAAGGAAGCAATAAATATTGAAGGTATTAATTATACTTGAAACGTCAACACATAACCATAAATATTAATGGTTCTTAATGGTTTTCTGATCCGCTCTTCATTAAGTGTCATGTCGAGATAGTGCAACAGGACACTATAGCATAATGTGCCCCAAGGGAATGATTTCCACGTCTCTGTATTCTCAATTATGACCCACATAAATGCACTAATAATAATAGTTCTGTCATCCAGCCCTATAAAGAGATAGAAAGCAATCCCTACATTCACTAACTTCAAAAGATCTTCATCATTTATTGGATCCTGATCTGCACGGTCTCGCTAGCCTGTATGGCTTCTTGCCTCAAGAAACATGGCTAACTGGCTCACCTTCGGCGACACTCCATTAAACATTCGTCATAAGAGACTGTTTTGGTCATTTGGCACTGTATGGTAGATTTTACGGTCGATGCCCCCAAAAGGAAGTCTTATCACCAACAAAAACTCCTGTTTCCCAAACCTATACCTTCTCCCCTCGATTTCAAACCACATCTCATCACGGCGTGCACCAATGACCTTCACCTCTCTTGCAAGCACTCATAATATCACGGAGTCAGCAGTCGTATTTTTGGTTATCTTCAAAATATGTTCGAATGGACATTCTACCATGAACCAGTCATATAGATTTCTTCTATTAACAATGACAACCATCTTATTAACCAACGTCTGACTGATGTGTGTATTCCCGCTCGTATGCGTGCCAATTGTTTGTGAACTATATTTATAGCTGAAATCCATCTGTAGGAAAGAAAAATAACAAAGAAATCATTAGGGATGTTATAAATCGAATCGGTTTTTTACGGTATCTTAAAAACTGGTAAATGATATCGATTGGTTTTTCCCTTCGGTTTTTCAGATCGGTTTTCAAGATCGATTTTTCACTTCGGTTTTCTATGATTAGTTTTTCATTTCGGTTTTTCACTTCGGTTACTTACAATAGTTAAAAACCGAAATGAAAAACCGATCTCAAAAATCAATCCGATGCCAATGACGCTGCTATCATCGGAATCGACCGTTTTCAACCCAAATAGGAGCAAACACAATCAAATACAACCTATTCTAAACCTAATAACCATAACCTAATATCCATAACACAATAAACATTTAAAAATCACAAATAAAAAACTAAAACCATTCGAATGGAAACCTTACCTTCACAATATGTACAGGTTCGTCGGCGGTAGGAGCTCCTCGGGGAAGGTTGGAAACGTCACGAGAATGGTCGAAAAAGGTCAATCTGACTCGTTGGGTCGCGATCGAATTTGGGTCTCAGAAAAACTGATGTGATTTTGAGTGGGTCGGTGATGGAAGTGAGATCCATCAATTTTTAAGGACTACATATGCAGAGGCTTTGTCGTAATTTCACGTTTTGGTTTTTCTTAAATTTTTAACTTTCAGGGTTTATTTGTAAAAATGTCTAAGGGTATTATGAGTAATTTGGATATATCATCAAATTTATTTGTTTGAGGGGTTAAAAATAATTTTTTTTTAAATAGTAGGTAAAAACAAATTTCACTCTTTTTAGATGGTCTTTCTGACAATTTCCACTAAAAAGTATTACCGTTAGCTATTTTAGTTAAAGACAATGGATAAGAAACATAGTTGGAAATGCTTTAATAATATGAATAGTAGTTAGAGTTCGTAAAAAATCACATAATTAACTATTTTAATTAAGGATAATAGATAAGTAACATGATTAGAGATGTTATTATTATTATTATCATTATTGAAAGCGGCTAGAAATGTTATTCATTGCTCCTAGATGATTTAATGTCAATTGCTAACTCTATAGTTTTTTTTCCTTTTTTGATCATAATTGCTAACTCTATAATTAATAATATTAAGTAATTAAGTGATTCCTAAATTTGGGATAATTTAACGAAATTTACAGTGTTCAAAAAATAAATATACACGTAATTCTAATTATTTGAAAATCATGAGAGCATCATCTAATAATGTTAGAATTCAATACAAATTGATAAATGCTCATATAATAATAATATAAAAAAAATTGGGGGGACAATCTTGTCCTCGTGAAAAGCAAAGATGTTCAAATTGAACTTCAGCTGTGCGAGTTACAGAAGGAACTGGGTTGATGTGATTGATCTGAACATCAGAGTCGTGGTCAGAAACATATATACAGGGCAGGCAGCTCAACTAAATTACATGTTGTACGCGCATTCGTATATCACTTGATAATATTTTATTTTTATTTGAGAATTGAGATGTGCATGCTTGACCTCTTGTTGAACGAAAATACTTGTTATATATATTATTTATTATATATGTAAATATATAAATGATAATATATATTGTAAAGACTATATATTTAGTAGTAGGGTTTTGACCTGTGAGAACGATTGTCAGTCAATTCTTTTGTCTGCTGTCTGCGGTCGTCAAAAGCTGAAACAAACAGCAAACTATTGCTTGCCCACCAACAATTTGGATTCAATCTATCGTCATTCCTTCTTTTCTTTTCTTTTCTTTTTTTGGTTACTGAGCAACCATGCATTTGTTTGTGTGATAATGAAATAATTCGTTTTATATATATATATTTTAAATTTACTTTATATAAAACGAAACTAGATAAAGTTTAGAAAAAGTTACACATTTAAGTTAAATTGGACTTGTCCCCCCCCCTTTTTTTTTCCTTTTCAATAATTGTTATTTAATTGATAATTTTTGAATTTTCTATAGACGGGCATGCTAATAGACGTTCAATGTTTCCAATATCAGTTTTTTTTTTTTTTTTTGTAATTTCTTTTTCTCTAGAATACCTGCTTGTTTTAAAAGAAAAAGACAAAAACCTCATTTTAAATCATTAAATTTCATTAAATATTCATCATGACATCTAAGTGATCCAATTATCATATAACATCAAGGCTATTCAGCATATATAATATAACGTAATTGATGTTTAACAGTATATAAATTTAATTTTTAAGAATCAATAACTATATGTAAAAAAAACTTAATGTGGTGGTAATATTTTAAAGTCTTTAATTTAAAATAATAATTGAAAAGAAAACAAATATATTAATAGAAGATAGTGGGTAAACTAATTATTTGTCTTTTGTGGAAATTTGACTTTATAAATTGACGATTTTCTTTATGAATTAAGAAGCTTAGTTTAACTTAATCCAGAAGTTTCTTTATGCATTGCATTTGATTTGCATGTCAAAGCCAAGTTTGACATGCAGATCATTATTTTGATTTTTGAGGGATGGATTTGTAATCTACTAAACAGTTCAGAGCCGTCGTAAGGCCCTTTAATACGTTCCGGTTGCCAACATTTTATGGTCCCACGTCCCCGGACACCCTGTAAATTAAATTTTGAATTCATTTCATAATTTAGTGTATATTATATTTAACATATAATAAAAGATTTTAGTTAATTTTCTATAAATTCATAAAAAATTTTGAACTCAGTACTTTTGTGTCTTGAGTGATACTTCCATACGACAAAAAACCAATCAAATGGACATATACCCGAATTTTCAAAAAATTAGAATTAAATTGAAGTCTGAAGCGAAGAATTATTTGAACTACAACCTCTAAGATACAAGTATTTGACTGAACCAGCATCATCTCGTGCTTAACATTCTATTTCTATCCCTCTTTTAGAAAGGATAACATCCACTCTCATAGAAAGGAAAAGAAATTGTCGTTAAGATTTGTCTTATATCTTTTATCGTGATAATGTACCAAAAATTTGTATTAGAGGGGGATTTAATAATAATAATAATAATAATAATGCACAAGTTTGAATAAATAACATTGAAAAAATTTAATTGTTTTTTTTTTGTTCTTGCGAACTATTTTTCACACATGAACTAACAATAATTCGTTTGAGTACCAAAAAAAAAAAAATCAGTTTTTCAATGTTATTTTCTAAATTCACTCTATTTTTATTTAAAAAAAACTCTTTAATTAATTTAAATTTAATAAAATTAAATAAATAAAGGAAAAAATGGAGGATGAATGATTAATAATTAACAATTTTGATGTAATGGAATTAGATTTTAGATTTGAAAAGAATAACATGTACATAAAGACAAGGGAAGGAAAGTAATTTTATAGATATAAAATTGGTGAAAAGTGGATAAGAGAGAAACAAATGGTTAAAGAAATAAATAATATATCACCTTTAATACAATTATCTGAATTTTTTGTCACATAAAATAGATAGATAATAAGAAAAAAAAAAAAAACTTTCCAATACAATTATCTAATATAAACATGAAGCTAATATATCCAATATATATATATATAGAGAGAGAGAGAGAGAGAATGGAGAAACTTTCTTATAAATGCCGACAAGGATTTCTCACTTCTTCCATTCAATTAAAAATATAGAGATATGTTTCACTCTCTCTTTTTAATTGTAAAATATAAAAGGAAAAAAAAGTGAGACACATCTTTCATAATAATTGGTCAAAAGTAGATATATATTTTGTTTAGATAATTGCATTGAAATGAGAATATACATTTTTTTTTTAATCAAAGTGGATCCATATTCAAACAAATTATTGGCGTGTCATTAATAAAAACTCAAAGATGCATAATAACATTGTGGATGCTTTTATATTTAATATAGGTTTATAATTTTTATAAATTAAGAAAAATAAAAAATTCCAAGACAAGCACGTGCCCCGATGGTTATGCACTGCATCCATTGGTTACTATATGGAACTAAATTTATATAAATTATTAATTACCATCAAACCTGAAAGTATATGAAAGAGCCTACCCATTGATTACCATATTCAAGGATGGAACTAACTTTATATAAATTTTTGGTTACCTCTAGGCTTAAAAAATTAAACCGATAAGAAAGAATCTAAATTAATATTAGAAAATGACCTAACTATAATATCTAAGATTAAAGAGTGTTAACACACTTTTTTACGTGCAATGTAAACACATGACTGACACATGTTAGACAACCTAAAATTATAATATGTTAACACGCTTTCACGTGCAACATGAATAGATGAATGATACATGTCAAACGCTCTCTATAATATAACACATACAACAAGAATTTCATATAAAAATGGGAGAGAAGGTTTGAATAAAAAACCCTCATACCTTAATATTTTGTTAGTTATTATCATATCTAAAAGATTAAGCTAACAGAAAAAAAAATCAATTTTAATATTTACAACTTAAGGTTGTAATAAATTAATATAAATAAATATAAAGTAAAGCATTATAACACTAATAGTTAAGGATTGTTAGGAATGAAGGAAATTAAATACTATGTATGCAATTCAGAAATCTACTTTTATAATAACTAGAGATATCTCCTTTCGTGGTAAGAGAACACTAGTGTTTTCATTCAAATAAGCAAATGGTATGAATATCTCTAGTTGATACACTTTTGTAATTAATTTTTAACATGTATACATTAATTCATATGTCGACGTCTGGAATTGATCGATTTAGAGATTCTTAAGCCCAGACTACAACTTTGATAATTAATGACAATGAAAGTAGGTTAAAGCAATTAAGAATAAAGAAATAAGAGGAAGAACAATGCAAAGATAAATTTTTTTACGTAATTCGGCAAATATGTCTACGTCCACGGTTGTTACTCTGATATATTTTTGACAGAGTAACTATAATACTAACTCAAAACTTGTTTATTACAAAGGATTTCATCCCCTATTTATAGAGTATGAGTTACAATTGAGTGTAATTTACGTCAAAAAGCAATTATCATATTATCTACTCTGACTTGACCATACTGCATTAATTGCTACTGAACTAATTATTCTTACACGGTCATACCTGCATTAATTGCTCATGTATGATCATTCCTGCATTAATTGGTCGTCGCTGCATTAATTGTTTCTCGGGATTCGGAATTACATAGATATCACTGACACCAAATCGAGATGCGTTAACCTAAGAGATCAGCTTTTAGGAGATCATTTGGCACGAGCTTAGGTGAGCTAACATATTAAGTTCTTGCAAGCTGAGGATGCGCCGAGGTAGATTTGGCATAAACACGAGCTGAGGAATGTAGCGAGCTCGTCATTGTTACCTGAGTACCGAACTCTTTGGGCTTTTCGTCACTGGGTGCAGCTATTGGGCCTTCAGAGACCCATTTTTCAATATCGTGAAAACGACCTCAACATCATAGGTTTTAGTAAAACGTATATACTATGACAGACTAAATGAGATTAATCTAGTAGAGCATATCATTCACTATCCACACATTGAAGATACGCTAGTTTGAATATTCTCTTCGCAAACTTCTAAATATAATAATTATAATAAATAAATAAACACCCACACACACGCACGCACGGACACTTAATTTCGTGGACCGTGGACCATGGGTGCAACCGGATGGAAATTGGTGATCATGAATTTTGTCGAGGAAGGGACATCAAAAGGAAAAAAAACAACAAAAAGTCAATTGGGTCCAAGAAGAAACATTTATGGAGATTCCAATTTACAACCGGGAAGACGGCTTTATCATTCAAAAAAAACTCGGGCACAATTTGGATGCACACCCACTGACGCAAAGGTACTACGGGCGCTGTTTGGTTTGAAACTCGAAAGCAAGCACACCCCTCCTCGTTTCTTTTACTAATTTTAACGCTCAACAGGATGCATAGAAGAGTAGAAAACAATCGAAGTAATGTTTTACTTCTCACTTTATATCCCGAACATATGATATATAAAGTGATAAATGAATAATTATTTATTTTATTTATAAAATATATCTGTTTATCATTTTACATCTCATAAATTGATATTAAATTAAAATACAAAACTAAAATATTAAACTGTCTAATATTTTTTTCTTATAAAAAGAAGCAAATTACAGGGCCACATTTTTACGTTTCAATGCTTTTCAATTTCCATTTCAATCATTTTATATTTCGCCATGCATTTCCGGTAATCAAATTACTAGTTACTACTGCTGCTATTCGAAAAAGGAGTATGCTGTATCTACTTGTTTTTTTTTTTTTTTTAATTCTTGATCTAGTTGTATTTACAAATCAGATTGCGTAGTTAATAATGATATTGTCATCTGTATCTCAACTGTCAGGGGTTTCTTTAATCGCAACCCCTTTCTGTTCGTCTGATTCACTTTTGCAGCCGATATTCATTTAAGCAAAATTCCTACACCAGTATTTAAAAAAAAAAAAAAAAAATCCTACGCAAGCAATGACTTATGTTAAGGTAGAGTAGGTAGGCATTTTAAGTTTCCATTATTCGTGTTTATGTTTCGAGATCTCTCAGTGTTGAAATACTTTTATTTTCTAATCTTCTCATCGGGATAAGATAATTTATTGATATATGCCAGCTCACGTTGTTGGTTAGAGCTACAGCTATCCCCATATTTTGACACGGGGTCTACATTTGACCAAGGCAAAAGACAAAAAGCAACCTTTTTTTTTTTATCCGTGTTCCCCACCCTTGTATGAATTTCTCTTCTACTTTCGTATAGATAGATCCATTCTATATAAAATTGGTATTCCATATCACATCATAAGTATTTCTATTTCAGTAGATCTTAGTAATCCTCTAGATTAGTTTCAATCATTAAAAAAAAAAAAAAGCTAATTTATTGATATAGCTTCCACTAATAAAAATTACGTGTGTATCAATTATTAGTTGAGTTAATTGTGAAATTTCACCTCAATGAATGAATTAATGAGCTTTTGAGTCCGAACATAAGATTGTAACTATTGGAATATTCGTTTCTTATTGCTTAAATATCCACTGAGGTTATAATGCCTTGATCTAACTAGATTTCGGTGAAACATTGATCAATGCTTAAATAGGTAAAATTCCGATGCCCTTACTTAATGTAAACCCAAAGAATATTAATGTTAAAAGAAACATAGACATACTTACATACAAAAGTTTCTTAGAAAAAAACCTTTTAACGTTGATGTTAAATGGATAAGAGTCTGTCAATATCTACTAAATTCAATCATTACTTGTATAGTCTACATATCAATTCTCATGATTGGAAGACAACCACTCTAGTTGTTAAGATCTTTTGAGATTGATTATTATTTATGCAACTTAAATAATTACTTTAATAACCAAAAGAGAAATCACCACGTGCGACCATGATATTCCTTTAGCTGGGAGATCAATTACTACTTACCAACCCAAATATTTACTGTCATAAACGGAACATAAATTATTATTTGTGTAATTTGGATGTATTTCTATAATTAGGAGATTAATCACGACTTTTATGCTATGATTACTCCCATATAATCAAAATATTGATCGCTATTTAGGTGGCCTAAATATTTATTCCCACAATCAAGAGATAAGTACTCCGACCATAAGGGAAGAGAAAAACTACCCACTCTAAACTTGTAAAATATATCACTAAAGTGGATAAGGAGGTATATAAACAACTATCTGTGTACAATTTTTTTTTCCCATATAATTTAAAAGATAGAGGTGAAAAAAAAAGGATGATATAAATTTTTATATTCTAAATTCCTGTTATATTGCCCAAAGAAGTTGATAAAATAATTGTTTTTAATATTGCAAACGGAACATACTGTGGAAAGGAAAACATTGTGTCTCATTTTTTTTTCCCCTTAAAAGTTAATATCAAAACTAAGTCAATTAATACATGTCGACATTAATTACAGCTTGGATATATCTCTTGCCATAATGGCTATTCATATACTTCTAGATAAAAAAAAAATAAAAATATATATATATATACATATGCTTATAAAATACACATGATGAGATTGAATCTCATCTTTAAAACGAATGAAAAGTACATAATCACTTGAATAAGAAAAGGATATGCCAAAAAAATTGATAGGATTAAAACATCAAATCAGCAAATAGAAAGAAGAAAAACGAAGCATGAGATTTTCAAGTGGTTCAAGAAATCCCTACATCGATACCCCTATCTATAAGAAGTACAAACGGAAAAGCTCCCTCTATCTCTCTCTTCTCACCACAGCTAAATCTCTCACATATAAAAGTATTTATAATAGCTCACTTACACAAATTTAAAACACTATTAATTAACTTAGAACTCTTCTTGCGTAAGAAATAGAGAACTTTTTTCTGTAAGACATCTCATTCACTAAGGATTACTTCTTCCATAAGCAGATAAGATAAAATAACATTGGACCCCGCGATCTCATCAGGTAGCTCCACTCTTGATGCATCGACATACTGTCATAATTTTGAATTCAGGCTTCACACACCAATAAAAACATTGTGATTGAGTTCACCAATCCTTCGAGGGTTTCATTCCCCCAAACATTATACTAGTGTAACCCATTGTTAAGGTGGGTTTTGTTATATGTTGTGTTGTGGGATTAGATTTAGTATTATTGTACTAGCAAAATAATTATATTTTGTTAAAAAAATTCTTAAATATTAATCTATTACACAATAATTCATAAAATATTGTTAAATGTTATGAGTATATGGTTTTAACATCACTTCCGTTTTGATAATATTGTTTACCTTACTTATTACCATTTCATTATGGAAATGATTATTCAATTTACCTATAAATAGACCTATATTGTAATAATTGAAAAACACATCAATTGAATTATTTTCTCTCTTTTGCTCTTACTTTTGTTTGTTCTCTCTTATTTAATTATTATTTCATATTCATTGCTTTGAAGTCATATTTTATAATACGTTATCTGCATGAATCTAGCATGAGATATTTCATTTATGTGATCTACTCTCTATTAGTATATGTGTTTCATATAGATGTCATGTTATGCTAACAGATATTATGTTAGATCCAAAATAAATTTTTCTTTAAGTTTAATTGATTTTTGTCTTTTTGTTATTTTGGTTTATATATTTATTTAAATATATGCAATATAGATCTTATTTTGAAATCATATGTTAAGGGTTTCAAATCTATATGCTGTTTGCATGATTTGATTAATTGTATAAAGAGAAAAGATTGAATCAAAAAAATTGTTTTATTGATTTGATTAATGCAAAAAAAAAAAGAGAAAAAAAAATTATATGAAATTTGCCTTTGTTCTGAGTATGGAGAGAAAAAAAAATATTATTATTTTCCTTATTTATGTACTACGAGGAAAATATATAAATATATATATATATATATATGTTTTTGTTCTCTGTGAGATATCAATGTTATTGGTGTTTGTTTAAATAATTTTATGAACATTGCTATATGAGAATTGCTATTTTTGGATATTATGCATTAAAGGTAAGTTCAAGGATATTAAATTTATATTTTAATACTTTATTTAATCTGATATTCCTTCTAATTTTCTTATCTGCAACTTGAAGTTTATAAGCGAAAATTAAAACTAAAGGTTTTAGTTTTCAAATAGAACTAGAAGTTCTAAATTTTCAATTTCATTAGAATTTAAAGTTCTATATTGTAAATTTATTTAGAATCAGAAGTTCTACACTTTTAATTTAATTAGAATTATAAATTCTGATATATTTATTTATTGGAACTAGAAGTTCTATAATACTAATTTATTTGAAACTAGAAATTCTAATTAAATTCTAATTAAATTTTGTTGGCTTTTATGCTCAATGTGGACAATTGTATATGTCAAATAAATTATAGTTACCTGAACCAATATAATTGGCCATTGCCTATTATATTTAAAGAGTGTGTCTTAGACCATGGATCTGAACACAAAAAACAACAAAATACACAAGTTTGTGTTTTGTGTATAAAGTCAATATTATGCATATACATATACACATAAAGCAATGTGGCTCGTTCGAGTTATGAAAAATTAAGTAAAGATCGAATAGATTTGATCTTGTGATGTTATATTCTTGCTTTTTGCATATGACATAATGATTCCATCAGATTCGTTTTAATTAATTAGATTCTCGATACCGATTTGAATCCGAATTTTTGAATTTTAAATTTGAACCTAAAGTTTCAGATTCTCAATAAATTTATTCTCAATTTTATTTGAATCTTAAAATCTGAAGTTTTAAATCATTACTTCAATTCTAGATTATAATTTATTTAGATTTTGGAATTAGAAGTTTCAAAATTACGAATGAAAAAAAATTGAGAAAAACTATATCAATTCGAATTTGATATGAAAAAAATCTGTCTTGAACCAAGTATATAGATTTGAAAACATGTCTCATCATTGAGAGTGAGTAGAGACTTGAAGATTTTTATACTAATTTTTGTTCATAATTTCAGGATATATAGATCGTGAAATTTAGATTTATAAATACGTTAAAGTATTCTATTTTCTGTTTATGAATATCAACACATCGATGTATATATTAAATACGAATTATTTAATTGGATATATATAACACGATCTCATGTCTCATGTTATATAGTTAAATCTATTTGTATTGTGGTTAAATTGTTACCTTTCCAGTGACGACATGGGTCTGATAGTGACATGAGCTGTTAGATGTGGAAATTAGGTAGCAACGACTGTTAGAGTTTCTTAATAGTGATTTTTTTTAGATCTTTTAAAATATATCATAAAATTAAGATATTATTATAATTTACTCAGAACTTAAAATTCCAATATTAATTATAGTGAGTGATGTGATTTAGAAAAGAATTTTATTCTCAATTCCATCAAAACCTTAAGTTTTAAGTTATTATCATATTGAACATGTAATTATGATATACAATCACATCATAACTTAAAGCTTTGGGTTTTTGAGAAGAAAATGTACAATATTTTTATTCTTCTTATATTAAATTATATAATTATTGTTATTTCTCATAAAATTTTTTGTTAGCAAAGAACGTGTTATTTTCGTTTTTCTTCTTTCCTCAGAGCAAGATATAAAATAAGGTATATGATATATATTTTTTTATACCTTAATTGATTATTAAATATTCGTTACAATTCATTATAATTGTATTTTGAAAAATTGTTCATTAATTCACTGTGACTATGATTTATGTATCTTGGGAAAAAGATTAATTTATATTTTTAAAGAAATATATATATATATTTGATCACCAAATAAATAAAGTCAGATGACTAAAAAAATTTGTACTTCAAATTTGTTCTTGACGTAGCAATTTTAATGATCATAAAGTAAAAAATCATTTATCTCGCATGACAAAATTAATTAATATCATTCCCTGAAGTGAATGTTAAATCATTTAATAGTCATGACAATGATTATAGTCAATAAAGCATCGGTGATCATAACAAATTTTAACCACCTGAAGTGGAATTCACACCAAAGCAAAGTAAGCAAAATGTTTACTATTAGTGGAATATAAAATTATAATAATTGTGTAATTGAAATATACATAAATATTATATTAATATTTTACCAATATATAAAGGCTTCTGTTATACCTATTTTCTCGTTCGGCCTAAATTGGTCAGTACAAGCCTTATTAACTTGAACAGAAGTAAGGGCCCAGGAGGCCCAAGATTGGAACCAGCAGTTGCAAACCCAGCTCGTGAGGCCGTTCAGGTCGCAAGCCAGCAACAGTTCCAAGATCTCCCACGCATACTTCCTGCTCGCGTTGTCATCCCGTCGAGCTCGCGAGGCCGTCCAGGTCGCAAGCTCGCAAAAACCTCCAGACCGCCTAACCTCTTCTCCTGACCACGTCGACGCCCCTCCGATGTGCATCACCTGGCTGACCAGAGAGCTTACTCAAGAGATATCGTGTGTAGCAAGTCGACAAGGTCACCTGCTCCCATGATTTCCCGTTAGAGACTGTTTATGCCATTACCAAGACACATTTAATGCGCCGGCTCTGCATTTAATGAAGAGATGACTTCTCCAGGAGCATTAAATGCAGACGTGTGCATGCAAGAAGGAATGATGGTTTCACATTTAAGACAACATGGCTGTGTCAGGATTAGTTGAAATGACCATCACCTGTACTTTATTTCTGATATTTTTTTATTGTTTTCTTTGTATCTCTCCCCTCCATATATAAACAGGGGAGATCATTACTGTAGACAACAAGTTGAAAATACTAGAGAACTGTCACTCTGCCGGATTCACCCCAGAGTGGCCATGGACGTAGGCGCAGTCGCCGAACCACGTAAAAATCCTTGTGTGTTGCATTCTTCATCTTCTTACCTCCATTGATTGACTGATTGCATTTATTCTACTGTCATAATCAACATTCTCTCGCCTTAATTGAGCTTCACCTACCTCAAGACTTCATTTATCGTTCATTTATCATATACCAATCGCCGTAATTGTTCCTTAGTTACCTTGTTCGCAGTCTAGGCCCCAGAATCTCTGGGTTGACCTTTTCCGAACGTCAACAGCTTCAGAAAAGCGAATATGCATACTACTAAATGAAAAACAACAATATTGTATATATGAAATTTGTTATTTTAATAGATCCTAAAAGAATCTATTTAAATATATATTGAGAAAATTATATTGTATTTGTATTATTTATACTGTCATATGCCAGAAGTATATTTTATGATCGAGACTAGTATATGATCATAAGTATAATATGATAAAAAATTGTGATGAATCAAAAGTTTTATTTATTTTTTTTATCCAATAATACAAAGAAAATGATGCATCAAATTATTGGAAGTAATATGGATATCTATTATAGAATCTGAAGATTCTTACCGAGTAAATGTCTATAAAGGATAATAATTGATATTATAATTTGGTCCCTGAAGGACACTATATGATATTGTAGTTATTGACGAATAGTATGATAGTCTAATATATCGTTGAATGATAGTAAAACAGTATAATTAAGTCCCAGAAAGATATTATGATGATATAAATAAGTCCCAAAAAGACATTATAATAATGCAAATAAGTTCATAAATGATAAAAAAATAATGTCAATGAATAAATTTTCTCCTCGTTAAGGGGAGAATAAAAATATAATTAGAAAACTTAACAACGTGAAATTACAATTGACATGCATAATTTATTATGACAATTATTGTATAAATCATATGAACCTGAAGTTCAAAGAATCGTTTACTTGAAAATTGTATACCTAAATGATTTTATGCTTATTGCCAATATATTAACCCAGGTGATTGTTCCTGAAGAACAATTTATATAAATAACAACAAATAAATCATTCGTTACACACGAAAGTGTGAAAAGTAAATTTGGTTGTAAAGTTATTATTCCTTGAAGTGAATAATAAAATATCATGATCATTTTAAAGATCACGCTCGAGCTATATATAATCCTCATCATATAAATATGAGTCCTGAAGAGTTAAATGTTCTTGAAGAAATAGAACTCTTTAAATCTTCTCCTATGAAACTCAAAAGAGATCTTAATTATATATAGAAAAGTACATGTGCTCAAATTATAAAAATTATGGTTTGCCCTAAAAATATGTGGAAGTTTACAGTAGTCCCTGAAAAGGCATGCGTACTAAAAACTTAAAAAAAATTAAGATATTATATTTTATTGCTCTGCATATTACGAAAAAATGTTGAGAATATTGAATCACATATTATGGATAAATGTCGACATAAAAATTATTGATCAAAACAAAAGCAGAGCTATACTTATCTAATTGTATTAAACTTGTCATGTGAACGCTTGAAGACGTCATATGTTTTGATCAAAATAATTACTCATATGAAAATTGAGACAGTGAAATATAATCGTATATCAAAGGTTTATTATAGAAACTCAATATTGATAATGTGAAAATAAATGGTCTCATAGTTAATTTCATGTGATAAGAATTCACAACCCCTATAGAGGCTAATGTCCTAGAAACAATATAATCTCCTGAAAAGATACAAAATTTTGAAAATACGGAAATTTCTTTGGAGAACTATGGAGTCATAATTATAAATGATGATCATAAACCACATAGTATCAATGAGTGTTGAAAAATGTATAATTGACCTAAGTGGAATGAAGCAATTCAAGCATAATTGACTTCATTAGCCAAACGTAATATATTTTGGACCAATAGTCTAGATGCCTGAAGATGTTAAATCCGTTGGATATAAATGGGTATATGTAGACGTAATATAATCAAACGTATTCATCTGTGATGGATATGATTATGTTTCGATTTTTAATTAGTTTGGTAATTTCCAAAAGACTTTAAACGTGTCTTTAGAATGTGGTAATGACATATTTATATAAATTATTAAATACCAATATATATGTATATAAAAATCCCTGAAGGATTTAAAATGTCAGAAACATATAATTCAAATTCTTATAACTTGTATTCAATAAAGTTACAATAATCTTTATATAGTTTAAAGCAATCCGGATATATGTCATATAATCGTTTTAGTGAATACCTCACAAAAGAAGAATATATTAATGATCTATATGTCCTTGTGTATTCATAAAAAAATCAAAATCTGAATTTGTAATTGTAGTAATAAATGCTGATGACATGAATTTAATTAAAACTCCTAAAGAGCTCATAAGAACTACTTAATATTTGAAAAAAGAATTTAAAATGTAAGATTTTGGAAAAACAAGATATTGTGTCAGCCTGAAGATCAAACATAAATTAGAGTGAATATCAGTATATCAACTCAAAGACATTGGAATGGAATCAAAACATATTTTTCAATATTTTCGAAGAACTACAAAAGTAATAATTGTATACCTTTCAGGGGGAGTATATTAAGTCAATATGGATATATGTGCACTGCACTATTTTTTCCTTCAATCAGGTTTTGTCCTACTAAATTTTTCTAATAAAGTTTTTAACAAGGCAGTCCCTTTAAGCACATTCAAATACTATTGAATTCAGAAGATTATTGCATTTTTTGATACAATAGATCATGAAATATCTTTTGCTTTCATCAAGGGAATATGTCATCTCTTTTTAAAGTTTTGTATTTTGCACTCTTTTTCCTTTCAACTAGTTTTTATCTCATTAAGTTTTACTGACAAGGTTTTTAATGAGACAATATGCAGACATGTTTAAGAATTTTGAAGAGTATTATCAAGTGGTATATATTTAAGGAGGAGTGTTATGAATATATGGCCTTAACACCACTTCCTTTTTGATAATATTGTTTACCTTACTTATTGCTATTTCATTATGAAAATGATTCTCCAATTTTCCTATAAATAGATCTATATTGTAATAATTGAAAAACATATCAATTGAATTATTTTATCTCTTTCTCTCTTACTTTTGCTTGTTCTCTTTTATTTGATTATTATTCTATATTCATTGCTTTTAGGTCATATTTTACAACATTAAAATTTTATTTTATTATAGAAAACTTAATTTACTAATACATAGTTTAACATAATTTAAACTTATTTAAAATTTAAAAAATAATTTAATTTAATACAATTTAATCTAATTTCAAAATATAACAAATAAATTAAAAGAATATATTTAATCCAATACAATCCTATGTATCTATTTTAATACGATATCATAAGAGACGTAGTTTATTACGTAACGGCTAATGGTCTACTTATTGGCAATTGAAATTTAGTACATTAATGATCTTCATTATTGGAGTTACGTATTTATGTGTCGGGGCTAGTCTGGCAGAATGGTAGGTGTCAAATTTCCTTTGTATGTGTGTACATTCCTCTGATTATTAGACAATCTCCAATATAACACTAAATTTTACATCATTCCGGTGTTAACATCAAATTTTTTTACACTAAATTTTTTTATACTCCAATGTATTTTACACCAAATTGGTGTAAATGACATCTTCAAAAATATTCTATACATAATTCTTTAACCAATATATATTAAAATTTTAAAACATATTAAAATATATTCAACATTATACTCATTTTAAATATCTCAATAAAATATTTCAGATGCTATATTTTTTATAATAATTTAATATATATTTTTAATTAAATTAATTTATTGTTAAACATTATTTTTGGTGTTATGAACAATGCAACACCAAATTTGGTGTTGCACTGTTTATTAACATCCAAAAATTGTCTCAGGATTGTAGCTTTGGTGTCTCCGTTGGAGAGTAAAAATACACCAAATTGGTATTTTACACCATTTTGGTGCAACGTTGGAGTTGCTCTTAGACACCTCTAAGGCTTGTTGTTCAGCTTGACTTGTACATGACAATTACGTGTAACTTTTTTCTTTAGCAAAACAACTAGGTGTAACTAGTACCAAAGACAACATAAATTTAATTTCTTGGCATCTCCATATCTTATATTAACTATTTTCCTCTGATAAAATTTCAAAACTCATCATATGAAACTTCAATTTCTTAAAAAAAAAAAGGTTATGGTGTAGTGATAAAACCAAACGTCCATTCACTTGCCTTATAAAAAAGTAATAGGTTCAACTCACAAGTTCCATTTAATGTAAATAATTTTCCTCATGTATGTGAGTTATCTTTTATAATTTCTAGGAATTAATTCATGGACCGTACCTTAAAGTCATATCGTAGCTGGTTCTAATAGTATCTTAATTGGTACCAGTAAAAAAAATTTCTTAAAAAAAAAAATTCTATATCCAACAACCCAATTGGGACATGAATATGAGAACTTTGGAAGCCATCATATATAGGGTTGAAAATTCGTTTCACCTATGAAAAGATTGAATTATTTTGTAGTTCGATAGCTTCAAGGATCTGTTTACATGTGAGATTGAATTGAATTATTTTGATGAGATTAAATTAGATTAAATTAAATAAAACTGGATTAGATAAATTAATCTTATAATATGTGTCGACGTTCGGAATCGGTCGACGGAGAGATCCAAAGGCCCAGACTGCGGTTTGATATAATAAATGATAATGAGTGTAATAAATATGGTTTAAGGTTGGTGAATAACAGTAAATGAAGTTAAATGCTGGTTATGGTAGATGAACAACAATAATAAGCAGTTAATAATGGAAGAAAGGGGGAAGAAGAATGCAAATACAAGGATTTTTACGTGGTTCGGCGAGTGCGCCTACGTCCACGGGTCACTCTGGTTTAATTCTGGCAGAGTGACGACAATACTAGAGTTCAATCTCTCTCTTTTACAATGAAAATCTCTCCTATTTATAGAGGAGGAGAGATACAAAAGAGTGTTGTACACGTTACAAATCATGAATATTTCTACCTAATCTGATTCTGGTCATACTGCATTAATTGCCACAGTAATGATTATTCTTCACACGCCCATATCTGCATTAAATGCTTGAAATAAAGTCTTCTCTTCATTAAATGAGCAGCCGCCGTATTAAATGCTCTTCAAGAACTGCTGAGGTGGCGCCGGTGAAATCTGGGGAGCAGGTTAACCTGGTAGCTGATTTTACACGGTATCTCCTGGTGCGAGCTCTTCAACCTGGCGGACTGTGCGAGCTGGAGAGGTGTTGAAGTGGGCTTTAACATAAACACGAGCTGGAAGCATTCTAATACAGATCTAGCGTGACACGAGCTCAGAAGTCCGTCGAGCTCGTTACAGCGAGCTGAGGCTGGGCTTTTTAGTACTGTGCTTGTCTTTTGGGCTTTTAGTGACTCTTTTATCCATGTCAAGAAAACAAACATAACAATATGTTTGATGCATATGGGATAAGATTAAAATTAGTATTGTCAATTGTTTGGTGTTTTGTGAGATTGAACAAAAAATCATTATGCACTATATTATTTTAATAAAATAAAACTAAAAATATTTTAATATTATCTCGAAAAGTATTGTCTGACTCTTTTAAATTAAATTTTAAATATTATTTATTTTGTAATTATGATTCAAATAAATTATTTTGTTAATAGTTTAATAAAGTATATAATAATATTATTAAAAATAAATTTAATATATAATTAAGGGTTAATTTTGGTAACATACCTTGTGGTTTTTCATTATGGCTTAATATTCAACTAATGGAATTAATTGCAACAACTCCCATTTCGTTAGTTAAATTTTGGTAGATTGAATGGTTATCTAGAATATTAAGGACAAAAGGTCATTTGCTAATTTACTATGCATTTTTATTTTATTTTATTTTTTAAAAGCAAATGGAAGCTATCATAGCTACCTACTCTTATGGGGAGGAGGCGGCTAGTGCATGCTCAATGGTAGGGAGGTCGGGGGCCTCCACCTAGATATGGGAGGAGACTGCGAGCCTCATCCATCAACTTGATGGAGGCATTGTTGAAAATATCGATATCGATGGAAATATCGATACTACGATTCGGCGGAAATGTTGACGGAAATTAGAGATATCGACGGAAATTTACGTAAAATTTACGGAAAGTATGGAAATTTAGTTAAAAACATAATATTTTTTAATGAAACTTTTAATAATGTTAAAATAATAATTTCTACAACCAAAAACCATATTATATTTAAAAAAATCATATTTTATTTAAGAAGTAACAACTAAAATGTATAAATATGGATAAAATATATAGAGCAGATATATGAAAATATAAAAAACTTCCATTAAAACTTTTCAATTAATTTGCATCACATAAATCATGTAAATTTTAATACCAAAATGAAGTCCTAGGTGGTTCATACATGGTATAGCTAGCATCTAGATTTATACAATATTGATATCATGACATATAATTTGAATGGTTTTGAATATAATTACGAACATGTCATAAATAATCTTCCTGATTTCTTCCCACCATCTGTCCATGAATAGTTAGCATCTAGATTTATGCAATACTGATATTATTAAAATATAATAATGAGATTCCTGATGAAAATGAGATTCCTCACGTGGGTTGAAAACTTATTTTATTTATTTGATAAAAGCTTAACAAATTCTTATTTGAAAAGCTTAAATTTCACTTTTATTTTATGGAAATTTAACCGATATTTACAGGATATTTCACGGATATTCTACGGATATTTTCGAAAATTTCCGTGATATTTTGTAAAATTTATACTACACGCTCACGGAAAGGATATTTTACGGAAATATCACGGATATTTCCAGGATATTTTGACAGATAGGAGATTACACCCCTATCGATATCGATACCCTTGATTTACGGAAATATCGACGGAAATATCGCGGAAATCACGGATATTTTAAACTATGGATGGAGGATGCTACAATCCTCCTCCATCTACGTAAAGAAGGAGGTCATAACCTCCTTCATATGGAAGAGGCATTGCGATCTCCTCTACTTGGTAGAGGCTCACTGCTTCCTCTTAGCAAGATGGGAGACCCAAAAAGAAGAGGTGAGTCCTCCAACAATGTGATGAAGGAGGCTCATAGTCTCATCCGTCGGAGTGACCATCAGTGACTTTCTTGGTTGTGGTTGTGGCTTTTTATTAGTTATTATTATTTTTTAAATTTTTATTAAGATTTATTTTATATATCTAATAATAAATCTATTAATTATTATTTGTTTGGGAGAAATTAGTTTTATAAAATTAAATTGACTCAAACCATAAAGCCCACAAACTCACAAGGTCAGCCTAAGAAATAAGTCTACAGAATAACACCGAAGGACAAGCCAAAAAGGAAGCCATAACCATTAGCTCAACCATTTTAGATAGAGATAAGGAAAAGTCTGAAATGCCATTGACAAGTGGTGCAGAATGGTTCATAGGGAGGCTCCATCTTGAAATTCAAAAACCAAACCCTATGTCATCAAATAGATCCCTAGACTGTAAGATCGGTAGGTAATTCAAGCTTGGCAATAGGCCTAAACAAGGCAAACACCTAGGAATGATAGGTACCAAGTTGTAGGGAAAAAAGGAAAAGACCAGGATCGACCATGTAATCGTTTGTCAGAATAGGCAAACAAGGAATGCGGAATGATGAAAAGTAAGAAAAGAACGGGACAAACAAGTAGTAGGCCAGAAAGTGAAGGAACATCAAAGGAAGTTGACCACCAGCTAAGGGTAGCATGAAGAAGCCTTCAACCTAAGAACACCTTCATGTGGGAAGGAACTCTTTTGGAGAAACCTTCAAAAATGTTGGGTGTTGTTCTAAGGCTTTAGGATAGTTTTGGCCCGTTGAGACCACCCATCCTCTTAAGGCTTTAGGATAGTTTTGGCCCGTTGAGACCACCCATCCTCTTATATTTTCTTGCCTTAATTTCTATAAGCTCTCATTCGAACTACCCGTTGACTTGAGTGTTGGAGTGTTTTCATCAATGAAACACCGATGACCTCCTAACCTCCTTTTCCTTGTTTGCAAGTAGATAGGGGACATGAGTCACTTAAGAGCTGGTTTTCAATATCATAGGGAGATTATCATACCTGCAAATAAGAAAAATGAGGTCAAAGGGTCATCGGTGTTTCACAGGCAAACACTCTCCAACACTCAAGTCAACGGGGTAGTGCGAATGAAATTATCGTACCAAATCTCTAACCTCTTTGGTGTTTTCTTTAGTTTTTTATTTTATTTTATTTTATTATTATTATTTTTACATCTTGTTGCATAGGCCAATTCTTCATCAATATTATTAATATGCATTTGATAGAAATTAAACTCTAACACCTTATTGAACGAGAAGATGTTGAATCACCACTCTGAAGAGCCGATATGCAAAGCCAACTACATTTCACAACACGTAAAGGAGGACAATATTACATAAATTAATGTAGTTTTGAATATTTGAAATCTTTCAATTGAATTCTCTCCATGAGAATCCTATACAATTGGACCAGTAATGACTTAACTATTTATTATATACGTCATGAATGATTTATTAATTAGCATCACTATCATGGGGTCATCGAATAATTATAATTTGTATTAATGGTGCAAAAATAGGTTAAAGTTGCATTGATTGAAGACAGTTGAGAGGTGTATATGGAAGAATGATGCGGCACATATAATATACATACTATATAGAAGTGAGCTGTGTCAATACTCAACACACAACCAACTTTGGCTTCTCATTGAATAATTGTGGATTTCCATATCATCACGTTGACAGAAAATACAATATCTATCAAAGTCATGGATGCCCATAAATCCCGTGTGTTTGGAGGATACATAGCTTGAAAGTTAGGTTACAGCTGTTGAACCAACCAAACCCACACTAGCTTCTACAGTTCTTTCTATCAATCTATCTGAGCTCTAGAGTTAGACTTGGATTATTGTTACATAAATTTATGTTGATCTTTGTTTTTTTGCCGACAATCGGCAACAAGCAGCCAACCCTGATGACGCTGATTGTCCATTATGCCCGCGGTGAAATTTAAATCTCAAATTTAGACACTAATTTCATTATTATTTGAAGGGCAAATTACAAACACACTCTTAACATTATTGATTCAAGCCAAACTTAGTAGTTATCCTTATTACTGAAGGATGATATTATCTTTTTACTTATGGCTTGGCTAACTTATCTCCTGGTGAAATTCATGCATTTATTTTAAAAATTTTCCAGTACACAGTTTTTATAAATTAATTTTTAATTATCTATTATGTGATAATAGATGGACTAGTTGCAGTTTAATATTTTTCATATTTAAAATTTAAAATCTAATTGTTTGAAACTAACAATTTGACCTCCCCTTATTTGAATGATTTTGATCTCAACTTTTGTTTGAATTTGGGATGTGATGTTTTTAGTAATTAAATATATTTAACGGGTGAAACTTTTTTGTTCATTTTGCACAATATAGATTTGTTCACAACAAAAATTTATATATATTTTTCATGTTGTATACGTTCAAACGGGTGTTTTAAAAATGATTGATCTAAGATTAATCATTATATATACATACAAATTTTTTAAAAAAGCTGGTCTTGGTAGCTTGCTCAAACACATAATCAAATAAAAAAGTAAGCTGTTGCATTCTTTGACAAGAAAGAACAAACGTTGGGTCAATGGCAACAATGATAATTACATAAACCTAATGTCAATTAAAAAGCCGGGTTATAGCTGGGCAATTAATGCGTTTATCCCATTTGAACGCGATCTTTAATCAAAAAGCTTCTCAACTGCTCATAATTTTCTATCCGTTGGTTTCTTGCTACTACTATCTATCTTTTTAATTAAAGCAATTTAATCCTTAACTAGTATCCGATAAATTGCAGAGACCATTTAATAATGGCTGTTGCCTTTGGTGTCATGCTATTAATGACTCGTTTTCCCACTTTTAAGAGTTAGAAAGTGTTTAATGAACTGTGCCTAATTTTCAAAGCTATAATCCTTTTTTGTCCCAGAGGAAGTCTCTCTCTCTCTCTCTCTCTCTCTCTCTCTCTCTCTTTTAAGATAGCTACATTTTTTAATGAAAGTATCATACATTTTCTCTAAAATTTTAGTTTGAAAAGCTAATTTCTTTTTCATTGGGAATGTTGGGGGTTTTTAAAACAAACTCGTATATATGCTTAAAAAAACCTCATTTACCATATATCTATATACAATTCAAGTGATTAATTTACTTTTTTTTCATAATCGTAATAAGGGTTCGAATTCTATCATGTGTATTTAATAGCATATATGAGATTTTTTTTTCTTATTGTGAGAATAGATATTTTCCGGTATGAGAGTATTTTTTTAGACCACATAAAATATTTAATCTAACCGAATCTCAGTAGACCCTTGACCATTAACGGTAATAGATCTTTTATTATCTTATAATTGTTATAAAAAAACTGATTTATCAACTAAAATACACAAGATATTCAGATAAAATAAATAATATTTATTTTACTCAAAGTAATGCATTATTTTGTGAAAATTTATAGACGTTTAACACATAAAACTTATATTTATGATTTATACAAAAAATTCTACTTATGGTTTATAAATAGAGTGATATCTTATACCTAAGCTTAAGGAAGCCACTCCACAAAAGAATGAAATTAGGTAAACCATCCCGCATTAAAAAATTAGGAAAAAAAATTTATATCTTCCATTAATTATCTCAAATTTTGACTTTCTATTTTTTGGGTACATTTACAAGTTTTATGTTGCCTGACAAATAACAAGTATAAAACTTAGAAGACAGTATATAACATAATTTCATCCCTTAAAAGATGGCATAATTTTCTCTCTGTGTCTTTTTAGAATAAATTTAGTAAATAATAAATTATAAGTATTAATTTTCATTTAAAAATGCTTTATCCAAAAAAAATAAAATCCATTTAAAATAAAAATATTTAATTGTTAATTTGGAGCATCCAATTTGAGGTAACTGATATCATATAACTTCAAATTCAATCTTAAGAGTGTGTTTTCTTTCCTTTCTAAGTTGTTTAAAAAATGCATAGAATTTTATCATCTTTATTTTGTGACATGGGCGATGCCATCACATGCCATTTTCACTCTATACTTAAAAGAGTTCAACTTTTAATAACACATAAAATGATCTTTAAACCAAATAAAAAACAAAAAAAAAACGCAAAAAAAAAAAAAAGAAAAGAAAACAATACCCCTGCAACAATAAATTGTGAAAACAACTCTCATTCTCATATGGAAATAATTATAAGACAAGAATACTCTTATACCAATAATTTTTCAAATAAGACTTTAATAAGTCTTGTGTATGACAAGTCGAGCATATACGATGAGTTTCGATTGAGACCAATTATCTTGTCCTAGTCGAGATTGAGAGTCATAGTCGAGATCGAGACTCATTGACATTGCATTAGTCTCCATTGAGACATTGAATAAGTTTTTTTTTTTTTTTTGGATTATACCATCCGGTATCCGGGCACCCCCGACTAATCCGAATTCGAGCCGGGTAGGACCACATGGGCGGTAAAGCTCTCCCAACAAGTATTTAACGCAGCTGCATCCACAAAGACTCGAACCTGAGACCTTGCTTAAGCTTGAACGAACCCCTACCATTCGACCAGACATTGAATAAGTTTTGATTGAGACTATTTATCTTTGTCTTAATTGAGATTTACTAAGTCCAGAATAATGAGTGAAAATCACCATAGGCAGGAATATTTTTATGGTTTTGAGTAGTCTTATTATTATTTTTTATTACTTTTAACATTTAATGTAAATTATCTTACAAATTCAAACTCGAAATTAATCTTGCAAATAAAAAACTTGAAATTTATAAAAAATTTAAAAAACAATAAAAAGGAAGACGAGAGAAATTAGACTTTTGATTTTATTTATTTATTTATTTTTTTGAATGCTGACACCTTATTCGTTTGAGAATTGTTTAGGTCCACTGAGATGGATCACAGATAACACAATTTGATGACTATTCCTATAAAGTAGAGATGACAACTCCTATGTAAAAGGAGATTTGCACTCATATCTAATGTTTTTTTAAACAACAAAAGTAAGACTTGAACTCTTAACCTCATAAGGTCAATAGAGGTATTCAATCACTCTCATTAAGGAGTGATATGTGTAACTTTTGATCTTATTAAAGAGTAAAAATTATATATCAATGTTGATATGGTGTTAATATTTTTATAAGAGAAATTTAAATTTGAGTAATGTATCAGAGAGAAAAAATCTAACAATATTTATCATCATTTTTTTAAATGTTGATATGTCATTATATTGTCAAGAAATTAACCAAAAAATATATATATATATATGGTAGAGAATTTTTACTCCTTATTAAGACCATTTTTATTGATGTACGTTTTTATTGCTAATAAAACTTAAACTATTAAGTAAGTTCTTCTTCTTTTTTTTTTAATAAAAAGGCTTAAACTATTGAGTAGATTCTAGAATCACACAAAATAAATTAGAAAGTGTCATATGATTTTTTTATAATTTTAAATCGGAAAAGAATGTGACGTTAATGTATGCAACATGAAATACGAATGGACGTAGTAGTCTATCGGCCGAGCTTTCGTGTAGGTATAAGCTGGAGTACAATTTTGGGAAAAAAATAAGCGTATTTGCTAATAAGAAAAAGTTTGAGATGTCTTTTTTTATTTTATTTTTATTTTTATTTTTTTAAGACTGGGATTGGTCCAAATTAGGCTAAAAAACTATCGAAATCAATCAAGATAGGAATATTGATGGCACGATCCAGAGTTATGTTCCTATATGAGATGGATTCATCCACACCAAGGTAAGACAGTGGTCCACATGAGGGTGGGGTTTAAACTATGCATGAGATGAGACAGTTTGTTATTTTGTTATTTTTTTGGATCTCATTGGTGTAGAACGTGGGGCAGCTTGTTAATTTTAAAAATTGACATGGAATGAATCAACATTTTGTGGGACTCCATCTGGATCAATCACTATTTTTATGTAAAAGCAATTACACAGTTAGACTGACTTTTTTATTTGTTTTATTTATCATTTTCTTATGTCAAATTTATACACGGTAATAATTTGGAATGGATTCGAATCTATTTTTATTTCGCTTTTCTTGAAACAAATACCAAAGATTAGAGACTAACTAAGATTAAATATCACATAGGGACTCTAAAATCTATTATTATAATACTAGAAGATATTTATTCACAATGTAGAGAGATTTACTATCACAATACAAGAAAAATTCTCTAAAAATATATCAATAAATACGTATGATGGACGTGAATTCTGCCATGAATATGTGAACATTAATTAAATTAAGTGTTAGTAGATATGGCATGACATATACCTAAAAAAAATTCAATGAAGTCAATTGAAATAGTGCATTACTTAATGAAAAAACAACGAACATTAGTTTTACATAATTTTTTTGGAAGTATATTTTACATAATTTTTTATCATATAATTACAATACCATTGCTACTAAAGTCTAAATATATATATATATTCATTTTTATTTTATTTTTTCTCTTTAGATGTTGAATAGCTTCTACCCTAACAAACTATTTTCAAGCTCGTTATAAGATACATTTGTTAGGAAATGCCAGATGATCGCAAGGCAAAATGAAAGATACCCATACAAAGTAATAAATAAAGAGACATAAGATTGTTATATGGTTCAATAAATCTTCTAGGTCCACGGAGTACATTGATACTGTTTTCCACTATGTAATGATGTTTATAAACCTTTGTCTCTCTTGCATCATTTATACAAACAATCGTTCATAAAATCCTTTCAATTCACTCTCTAAAACTATCAGATACTATATAGTATAATTTGAAACTCTTACACAAAGATATTTATAGTTTTAAAGGTCAAAGGAGTTTAAATTCGGATATAACATATAATTCTGAACAGGGTCGGACATGGGTATGACTTGTGGCGCAACATCCAAGTTGTGGTACCAAGTCGCACAGCACTCTGGTCGCATGCGCACAACTTGTGGCACGATATTCATGTCAAGGTGCAAGTCATGCTACTCTCTGCAGTTCCACAGCGACTTGCCGCGTGACTTTCAAGTCGTGCTATTCTCTAGTGCCACCACTTGTGGCGCGACTTTATGTCGCGGCAGCTAAGTCACACTACACAATATTGGCATGAAAAATTTTCCTTTCATGGGTGCTGCCCGGTAAAACTCCCACGAGTTCTGTGAAGAGCTCGACTCCCGTTGTACTTTCGTAATGCTACATAATTGATTCAGACATCACACTCCGACAATATTATTATTATTTTTTTTGTGTGTGTATATATATATATATATAAGAATGTTATATATGTACTAATTTACAAAAATAACTTTGTAAAAGCTAAATTGGATACAAACAATTAGTAAAATTCCTTAAGCTATGTCCTTCAAGAGAAGAGTATATATCTCATTTCTTTTTTCTTAAAAGAAAAACAGAGAAAATAGAATGCAATTCTTTCATATAAAAATTATCATTAAATAAGCATTTTATCATAAAAAGAAATAATCTGTCTTAAAACAAAGTTTTAACAACGTCTACTTTGGGGTCCCTACATCAATCCAGAGATGTGCGTGCCCACCTTACGTGCTAGATACTGTAACCCTTTTGGATTTCCAACGAGGGCGACATATAACATTATCAATCCTCTATAAATTCGGCAACATTAAATGAATATAGTAATGAAAAGGATATGTGTAAGTTATGTGGTAATCATATTATCATAATTAATACAGCATTACTTGAAAAGACTATAAATAGTCGAATTGCCATGCATCAATTGAATCGTGTCATAAAAATCCACCAAGTGTTTTTAGTTTCCACTTGCAGTTTAGACGAGAGATGGATGTGTTAACGTCATTATCGAATTAACATGAGAATAAGACTTTCGACGCCTTACATCCACAACTTAACAATTACATTGAAATTTTTATCATAACAAGGCAAATTTCCTAATTGAATTTCCTGGTTTTGTCTATACGTGAGACATTTGATGGTGTCTTAGGGCACTTGTATCATTTCAATCTGTTTCGATTAATTTGACACTATCTACAATTATCATTTTGTTTTAATTTTTTTAATAAATTTTTATAATAAAAATTGAATGTGTAAATCATAATTTTGGATGACAATATCTACATTCAAATGTTAATTATCAAATTTCAACCATGGGTATGTTAATAAATTAAGTGCACAAATCAGTTGGGTGGTAATATGGGCAACCTATTAAATAATAATATGATTTTTATTTTATGGTTAAAATTGAATTGCAAAAATAGAATCCGAATCAGGGACGCAAGAGCCTACCCTAGCACCCCTAAAAATTTTTATGTTATATTTATTTTAAACTTTATATATATAAATATATATGTTATGCATATTTTTCGGACTCAGTAGTTGGGCTGGTAAAAGTCCAATTTAGGCCCATTTAAGACCCGATAAGAAGACCCAATGAGGTCAATGTAGTCAAAGCCCATCAGATGAGGCCTAGTATTGACTCAAAGACCATCAAGATTTCCAGCTGGCATCAACAGACCCATAAGTGTAGCCAGGTCGCAGCTCGCCGCCTGCGCAGCTCGTCTCTCAGCGAGCTCGAGATTGGGATCACCATGACACGTCAGCTCGCTCAGACACGTGATAAGCATCATATCTTCCAGAGCAGGCAGTTACCAAGTTCAAACGTGATTCTCTCTCCAAATATGGCAATTGTCCAATCAAACCATGATTCCCTCGTCAGATATGGAGATCAATTCAAATTCAAAATCAAGTCAACATTATCTTGAGATAAATATAGTAATTTCCTAATATTATCTAAAAATATTAGGAAGCATAATTAATTTATAATTCTTTTCCTTATTTTTCCCAATTGTTTAGGGAATGTAATTAATTCAGGATTCTCTTCCTAATTTGCTACAATCAGAATTGTAACTCTTCTTTCCCTATAAATAGGGATCGAGATCATTGTAACAGGGAATAATATTGAATAATATACTGTCACTCTGCAGAATAAAGAGACAGACAGTCGTGGACGTAGGCCAATTATTGCCGAACCACGTAAAAGCTCCGTGTTCCTCGTTTGATCCTCTGTTTCTGTCTTTGTCTTTCCTTGGTATTTGTGCTTTCTCACATTGATTGCAGGTATTGGGCATTGATTACTCGTCGACTGAATTCCAACGTCGACATTTTGGCGCTAGAAGGAGGGCCCAGACTGCAATCTTTTTCATCTCAGTTCATCAACTTCTGACAATATGGCAAAGACTAGATCAAACAGGTTCCTTGGAGATGATGACCAGGCAGAAAGTCACATGAACCAATCTCAGCAGAACTTACAGCCTGGGCAAGATGCAACCACGCATGCAGCAGGCCCGTCCCAAGGACAGATACTCGGGGCTGCACCAGGCATCCCTCCTCTGCCTCACCGTCAAATGATTCCAGTCGCCCAGATGGCTGAAGGACAGAATGCGTTGTTGCAGAGACAAGAAGCTTTGGAGGATACGGTTAGACAGCTCACACAAGCCGTCAACATGTTGGTGCAGGCCCAGGCTCAGAACGTGACTAGGGTGGAAGTTCAGGCACCACAGGGAGTGCCCCAGCCTCCTGAAACGGTGCGAGGACCTGAAAGGTTAGCAAGGGAAGTCCCGCGACCTGCAGACTCGGCTCGCTCATCTAATGCGCGTTCGAGGGACGGAAGACACCCTGTTCAACACGAAAGGGAGGTCGCACGTCCTGACAGCCTGGTAGCAAGAATGAGCCAGGATGGAAACAGGCGGATAGAAGTTGGCCAAGGCAGAGTCCGAGCCGTAGCTCGTTATGTCGATGAAGTGGATGGGCAGCAGGTAAGGTCCCATCATCATGAGGACCAATTCGAGGAAGACGAAAGGTATGACCCTGAGCATCCGGCTCCAAGTCATGATCACAGGAGGAGATATGAACTCCGAGACCCCCAAGTAGAGGAGCTCCTCCAAAGGGTCCGGCAGTTGGAAGCGCGACCTGGAGTTCTGGAACAGCGTGGGCTCTACGGAGATAGGACCCCATTCACAAGGGAGATTGAGACACAACCTCTCCCTCCAAGGTTCAAGATGCCAACCATTCAGCAGTACAATGGGGACAGTGACCCATATGACCATCTAGATGCATTCAACGTTCAGATGGACCTGCAGACAGGAAGTCCGATGGTGAAGTGCCGAGTATTCCCCGCTACATTGGGGGATATTCCAAGGACGTGGTTCAAGAATCTCCCAGCTCGCAGCATAGGAAGTTGGGAGCAATGCCAACAGAAGTTCGTTGGTCAATACAGGGCACTGAGAAGGCAGCTCGCTCCATCCTGCCACCTAGCTACGATTTTTCAGCGTCAGGGTGAATCACTGAAAGAATATATCACCAGGTTTAGACGCGAGGTCGCAAATGTTGAACATCCATCAGATGAGAGCATACTGACAGCGATCTCAGCTGGGCTGCGCAAGGATGGAAAGTTATACGAGAGTATTTACAAGACCCCAGTGAAGGATCTGGGAGAGTTCTACGAGCGAGCTGCCAAAGAGATCAGATGGGAAGAGACCTTCGGCCCGAAAAAGCAGAATCAGAAGAACGAAGCGGGCAGTTCCAGCCAGCCAAAGAGGAGAAACAATGGCAGGAACGAAGAAGGAAGGAATAACGGCTCAAGTAATCAGATCGCCAAAAGAGCGAGGAGAGAGCCAAGATATGAACGACCTCAGCGTTGGGGTCGCCAGGAAGAATACAGCGTCCTGACGACATCACCGGACAGGATTTATGCTGCGGAGCGGAATAAGGAGGACTTCGGGAGGCCCAATCCTATAAGGGCTCCCATTCAACAAAGAGATCAGAACAAGTTCTGTGCCTACCATAATGAGGTCGGGCACAGTACCTCAGATTGCTGGGCGTTGAAGAACGCCATTGAGAAATTGATCAGGCGAGGTCGCCTGGGAGAATATGTGGCAAGACCTGCTGACCAGCGACCTCACCAACAACGACCTCAACAGCAACAGCCAACACACCATCAACAGCCTCAACGAGCTTCCGAACCAGACCACGAGCCGGCGGTAAGGACCATTTTTACCATTTATGGTGGCCCTCATATCGCAGGTGATTCCAACAGATCGCATGAGAGGTATGTCCGAGAGGCGAATCATTCTTTTCAGCTCTATGGATCCGAAGGACCTACGAAAAGGGCAAAGCCGACCTCGGACGAGATTGTGTTTACGGACGAAGATGCTAGAGGAGTAGTCTGGCCTCATAACGACGCGCTTGTTGTACGAGCTAAAATTAGCAATGCGGAAGTTAGGCGCATTATGATCGATACCGGGAGCTCGGTGAACGTGATGTATAGGAGTTGTTTCGACCAAATGGGGCTGCGAGAAGAGCAAATGAGACCATCCCCGGAGCCTTTATTTGGATTCACTGGAGATGCTGTGGTACCAGTGGGGCAGATTAAGTTGCCATTGACTCTGGGAGAGGCAGGTCGTCAGGCAACAACCTTGACAGACTTCTTGATAATCAACTGCCCATCAGCGTATAATGTGGTCCTCGGAAGACCTGCTATGAACGAGTTGGACATGGTTACGTCGACCAGAACTCTGACAGTGAAGTTCCCAACTCCTAATGGCATCGGATGTGTTCGAGGAGAACAGCACCTAGCTCGTCGTTGCTATGAAGATGCTGTGAAGATGGGTGTAAAGGGAAAGAAGGTGAACGTGGTCTCAAGAGGCGAGCCACGAGCTATGACCGAGAAAGGAGTCAGTCACGACCTGGACCCTCGCGAGGTAGATGCAGACCAAGCTACCGGTCCAATTGAGGAGTTAGAAGATGTACCAGTCAGCGAGGTAGATCCTGAGCGATGCTTGAAGCTGGGAAGGGGATTAACTCCGGAGCTGAGAATCCAGCTCGCTGACTTCCTGAAGGCGAACTTGGACGTGTTTGCATGGAATCATGAGGACATGGTGGGAATAGATCCAGAAGTGATGTCTCACAGGCTGAATATTGATCCTCATTTCAGGCCAGTTCGTCAGAAAAGAAGAGCAATGACAGGGGAACGATACCTAGCACTAAAAGAAGAGGTAGACAAGCTTCTGGTTAACAAGTTCATCAGAGAAGCTTACTACCCGACCTGGGTTGCCAATCCTGTACTAGTAAAAAAGAAGAACGGGAAGTGGAGAACTTGCATCGACTTCACCGACCTAAACAAAGCATGCCCCAAAGACAGTTTTCCCCTGCCAAGGATAGATCAGCTCGTGGATGCTACAGCTGGCCACGAGCTCCTGAGCTTCATGGATGCATATTCGGGATATAACCAGATCCCAATGAAGCCCGAAGACGAAGAGCACACCTCGTTCATAACTGATCGGGGGTTATACTGCTACAAGGTGATGCCCTTCGGTTTAAAGAATGCTGGAGCGACCTATCAACGCTTGGTGAACATGATGTTCAAAGAACAGATTGGAAAGACCATGGAGGTCTATGTTGACGACATGCTGGTGAAATCCAGGCAGATCGGTAACCATGTTAGCGACCTGAGAGAGATGTTTCAAATTCTGAGGAGTTACCAGATGAAGTTAAATCCGCTCAAATGTGCATTTGGAGTAGCTTCAGGGAAGTTCCTGGGCTTCATGGTCAATAGTAGGGGAATTGAAGCAAACCCCGAGAAGATCAAAGCACTGATTGACATGAGGTCGCCTACCAGGGTAAAGGACGTACAGAGCCTCAATGGCCAGGTCGCAGCATTGAGTAGGTTCATTTCAAAAGCAACAGACAAGTGTGTCCCTTTCTTTGACATTCTGAAGAAAGCAAAGAGCTTCGAGTGGACTGAACAATGTGAAGTAGCCTTCCAGCAGTTGAAGGAGTATATGGGACGAGCTCCACTTCTTTCCAAGCCCAGAGAAGAAGAAAAGCTGATCTTATACTTGGGAGTGTCGGAGCAGGCTCTGAGTGCCGCCCTGGTGAGGGAAGAAGAAAAGACGCAGCTTCCGGTCTATTATGTGAGCAAACGGTTACAGGATGCTGAAACCAGATATTCGCAGATGGAGAAACTGGCTTACTGCCTGGTGATTGCGTCGAGGAAGCTGCGACCTTATTTTCAAGCTCATACCATCGAAGTCCTCACCAAGTATCCGTTGAAGCAAGTCTTGCAGAAAGCAGACACCTCAGGTCGTTTGTTGAAATGGGCAGTGGAGCTCGCACAGTTCGACATCCAATTCAAGCCAAGGACGGCTATCAAAGCCCAAGCTCTAGCGGACTTCATTGCGGAGTTTACAGGATCTGTAGATGACGAGGCTGAGTCTTCCGAAGGTCCGGCTTGGGAGCTATATGTTGATGGATCAGCCAGCGAGCAGAAGGCTGGAGCTGGAATTCTACTAATTAGTCCTGAAGGCCACAAAATCCTTTGTGCCCTAAGGTTTGGCTTTCAAGCGACAAACAACGAGGCTGAGTATGAAGCCTTGCTCGCGGGTCTACGTCTGGCTAAGGAGATGCGAGCTGAACGCTTGAAGATCTTTAGTGACTCGCAGCTCGTTGTCGGCCACGTATTGGGGGAATATCAAGCCAGGGGACCAAAAATGGCCCTCTACCTCCAGAAAGTTCACGAGCTGCTAGGTGCATTCCACAAGTACGAAATGAAACAGATCCCGCGAGCTCAGAACTCGCATGCTGATGCACTAGCTCGCCTCGCGACTACACGAGACACAGATTTCCTTGGGGCAATCCCAGTTGAGTTTCTACCAACTCCAAGTACAGAGGAAAAGAATGTGACAATGGCCATCATTGTGCAGCCTGACTCCTGGATGAGCTCGATACTCAGCTATTTACAGGATGGAAAGCTACCTCGTGACAAGCTGGAGGCTCGGCGTCTTCGAGCTAGAGCAGCCAGGTATTGCATCTATGACGATGCGTTGTACAAGAAGGGGTTCTCAGCCCCACTGCTAAGGTGTATTGATGGTCCTGAATGTGAAACAGTATTAAAACAAATACATGAAGGCCATTGCGGGAACCATGCTGGGGGGCTGTCTCTAGCTCAAAAAGCACTTCGGCAAGGCTTCTACTGGCCCACCATGAGGCAGGACGCCATCAATTTAGTAAAGAAATGCGACAAGTGTCAGAGGTTTGCTCATATTCCGCGAGCTCCACCAGCTTACCTCCAACAGATGGTGAGCCCGTGGCCCTTTGCGATCTGAGGGATGGACCTGATCGGACCTCTGCCAATGGCTCGGGGAAGATGCAAACATGCGGTGGTCGCGGTAGATTACTTCACCAAGTGGGCGGAAGCGAAGGAGCTAGCTGAAATCTCCACAACAAAGATTGAGAAGTTTGTATGGAGCAACATTATTTGCAGATTCGGAGTCCCACAGCAGATTATAACCGATAACGGGACCCAGTTCGCTAGTGACCAGTTTCTCAGGTTCTGCAACGACCTCAAAATCGTTAAGAGCTTCTCAGCAGTGGATCATCCACAAGCCAATGGCCAAGTTGAAGCAGTGAATAAGATCATCAAGCAGACCCTGAAGATGAAACTGGAAGCAAAGAAAGGAGCATGGGTAGATGAGCTTCAAAAAGTATTATGGTCCTACAGAACCACAGCTCGTAGCTCCACTGGCGAGACTCCATTTTCAATGGTATACGGATCGGAGGCTATGATCCCGGCTGAGTTTGAAGTCACCTCGCAAAGAAGAGCGACCTTCAATCCAAATGACAATGATCAGCTACTTGCAACAAACCTGGACCTGCTTGAAGAACACAGGGAAACGGCCAGGCTAAGGGTAGCTGTTTATCAGCAAAGAATAGCGAGGTACTACAATAAGAATGCTCGGGTTCGCCGATTCAATGAGGGAGACTTAGTCCTACGCCTCATTCTACCAGGAGCCCGCAAGCCAAGTGACGGATCCTTAGGCCCCAACTGGGAAGGACCGTATGTTGTCAAAACAGCCTTGGGAAATGGAGCTTATCGCTTAGCTAATGTAAATGGGGCAGAAGTCCCCAGAGCTTGGAATGCCGAGCATCTCCGCCCTTATTATCAATAAGTTTTTCATTATTTGTAATATGGATTAATTATAAATGATAGCTCCATTCTTCCCCTGTTTTTGATTCAACTTTCCTCACCAGGCTAACGGGCTCCGAACTCAACAGTTCAAAGAACAAATGAATGAGCCTAAAAAGCAAGTGACTAAGTGTCCTTGCATAGCTCGCCTAATGAGCCTAAAAAGCAGGTGAGGTGACGACCCCTGCATAGCTCGCTACAAATGAAAGAGCCTAAAAAGCAAGTGACTAAGTGTCCTTGCATAGCTCGCCTAATGAGCCTAAAAAGCAGGTGAGGTGACGACCCCTGCATAGCTCGCTACAAATGAAAGAGCCTAAAAAGCAAGTGACTAAGTGTCCTTGCATAGCTCGCCTAATGAGCCTAAAAAGCAGGTGAGGTGACGACCCCTGCATAGCTCGCTACAAATGAAAGAGCCTAAAAAGCAAGTGACTAAGTGTCCTTGCATAGCTCGCCTAATGAGCCTAAAAAGCAGGTGAGGTGACGACCCCTGCATAGCTCGCTACAAATGAAAGAGCCTAAAAAGCAAGTGACTAAGTGTCCTTGCATAGCTCGCCTGATGAGCCTAAAAAGCAGGTGAGGTGACGACCCCTGCATAGCTCGCTACAAATGAAAGAGCCTAAAAAGCAAAAGTGACTAGGTGTTTTTGCATAGCTCGTCAAAATTTTAACATTTCAATTATTGTTACTTACCAAATTTTATTAATTGTTGGATTAGGCAATTACTTTGATTTAAAGCTCGTTGATAATCAGCTTGCAAGGAATATGGTAACTCTAAAGATGAAAGGCATGAAATATGTTATGCGTAGAAAATTAAATACATTCAAACACAGGAAGAGTAATGAAAGAAATTTCATTAAAAATGAGAACTGGCTACAAGTATAAAGCTGAAGAGATAGAAGTAAAAAAGAAAAACAAAATTTTCAGTCTCGAGCTGAAGGGCCTGGATCAGTTGAAGGTACTTTGCGCGGAGAAGCAATGGGCTCAGCCTGGGAGGACGTACCAGGAGCATGCTCTGGAGGGACTGGACTAGCCGAGGACAAGGTGGCTTGTGATTTAAAATCTTCAATAATTTCAAGACCTATATCCCCAAAGATAGAAAAATCCATTTCTGGGTAGGACGTCCACAATGTGAAGAGAAAATCACGACCTGTTCTTTCCTCAGCCTCGTCCTTTGCATCTGCAACCCGCACTTCCAATTCTTGAGCTGCTTGCTCTCTGAAGACCGACAGCTCTTCGAAGGCATTATCAGCGAGACGATTGACGACCTCAGCCTCTTTCTTCATGTCTTCAATACGTTGCTCCGCAACATCAGCTCGCTGAATGGCCTCCGCCACCTGTTGCCTAAGCACCTCAGCTCGATGCTCAGCCTCCTCGGCACGCTTAGCCACGGTTGCAGCCTCCTCAGCCCGTTTGGTTGCAGCCTCCTCAGCACTCTTAGCTGCAGCTCCCATTTCATCAGCTCGTTTTGTGGCTTCCCCAGCCTGTTTTTCAGCAGCTTCAGCCCGCGCCAAGGCAGTTTCAACTTGGCGATGAAGCACTTCGACCTTTTCTTCTTCAGCTGAAGCTCTCTGCTCGTCCAATTTAGCTCGCTGCTCGGACTGCCTCAGGTCCTCTTTCACCTTGAGAAGCTCGTCTCTTAGCATGATATGCTCGTGTTCCATCTTCTTTAGAGCTTCCTCAAAGGCTTGACTTGCAGCGTTCGCCTTAGCGATCTGAGCTTCCTGACCTTCTATTCTGCCCGAGGTTAAGTTAGCTAAATCCTCAGTAGCCGCCTCCAGGTCGAATTCCAGCTTCCTCATCTCATCCTTGGTAGCCTTTGTCTCCCTTTTTCGCTTCATTGCAGCAAGGGCACCCTGAAAATTATGAACGGATTAAAATCTAGTCAAGTAAGGGAATCAACAGATGAGGAAAAATAACTTACCAGCATGCAATGGCGAGCCGCGAACTCATCTAGGTCCTCGCCCTTAAGACACCTATTTTCCAAGACATTCGCATGATTGAGCATAATTGTTGCCCAGTTGTCAAGGAAGGCATTTAAATATCTTCCTCCAGGACCCAGCTCGATGTCTGATCTGGTTGGGGAAGGAGTTCTCTCGCGCTCCGGGATATCGCGTGCATCATCATAAGAACCACCTCGTCGCGATACAACGGTACGCTTAGTCGCATGTCCGCTGGGGCCAACTCGGGATGACTGGGGAGCAACCTTAAAAGGAGCATCACCTTTCCCAGGTTGCGAACTGGAAGTAGGAGGTGACTGAAGATTTGCAAACACGTTTGAGAGAGGCACCTCGTTAGGAGCAACAGTTGAGGAAGCAGTGGCTTTAGCAGCATCATGCACCTCGCTGGGAGCGGCGGTCGCAGGGACAGTAGCTTCAGCGACAACAGGTGCTTCGTTGGATGCAGCAATTGCAGGAGCCTGGTCCTGGGCAGATAGTTTAGAGCGTTTTGAGGGTGCTGCTGGAGTGGCCAAGTCTTCGGCAGGCCGTTTTGTTGAAGGAGTCGAGGAAGCTTTAGATACAGAAGGACTTGCAGGAGGAGATTTCATGAGTATAAGTTTCCTCCTGTTGGCTGGGAGTTTCGTAGAAGAAGGAGCAGGGGCTGGAGCACGAGCTGGGGATGGCAGTGAAGCCCCTGGAGTAGATGTGTGATGTGGAGAAGATGATGGGTCAGCCTGTGCAGTAGAAGCCACAGGGACTGGGTCTGAACCTGTCCGAACTGGAGCAGGAACTGTAGAAGAACCTTTTTTAGACGCACCCTTTGAAGGAGTGCGAGTTGAAGACGGCTTCGCCTTCTTTGGTGTGCGAGCTGAAGAAGATCTCGCTTTAGACGAGGTGCGAGCAGGAGCACCTCGAGATGAAGTCTTCCGAGGTGGAGAAGGCGAGCGAATGTTATCCGAGCGAATGACATCCTCTGACGATGAAGAAACTGCTGGCGGAGGTCGGGAAGTAGACGCATCCTGAACAGAAACCTCAAAAACAGAAGGAAGTCTAGGCCTGTCACTCATCTTGCCTATATCTTCCCCAGCTCGCAGAAGATGGGAGTCCGTAAGAGGAGCAAGCTTGTAAGCTCTAAGGATAGCATCGTCGAATCTGCTGCTGATGCCCGCGTTGCTCGATTTGGCGAGCTTGTCAAGAGCTCGTTCCTCCCCGCTGTTAAGAGGAGACTCGTCCATCTTCAGCACTGCACAACAAATGGTCAAAAAATGATAAGTAATGAAGATACAAGACAAAGTCAGCTCCCTTAAATTTTCTTATAAGTACCTGGTTTTAGGACGAAGCTGAAGTTTCGGAGATCTGCAAGAGATGGGCACGAGATATAAAACCAACTCGTCTTGTACGGCCCAACGTTGGATTTGCCTTTCGCTTCTCCTTTGGGCAAAAGGTCTTTGTATTGCGACTGGCGAGCTGTGAGATAATAGATGCCATCCGGTTTCTCTCCATCTCCCGCAGACACGGCCTTGAAAGAGTAAAACTGCTGAATAATCCTCGGTGTAGGGGCATGAAGGCCATTCCTGAAGAAGGCTACAGCCAGCGAGATCAACTGCGTATAAGAGTTGGGAGTCAGTTGAAATGGCGCGAGCTTGACTTTGTTGAGAAATTCGACCAAGAACGGTGGAACGGGGAACCGTAACCCCTGCTCTAGATGCTGGGTGCTGACAGCGATGAATCCCCTGGGTGGATAGCATGCATGATTGTTTGAATCAGGCAGCAGTATACGGCAACCGAAGGGAATATGGAATTGCTGGACAAGTCCTTCCACCTCAGGACGTTTTAGCGATGTGGGATGACGAGCGAATGCTTCACGAGCCTCTCTTCCCTGAATAGCATGAGTTCGGGCTTTGTCATGCTCACGAGCTTCATTACTTGGAATCATCCCCTTGCGAGTTTCACTTGAAGACATCTAAAAATAAATAAATAAATACATATATATCATTGCAGGAACAACAATGGTGATGGAGCTAGATGAACCCAAAACAAAAAGTTTTGAAGAAAAAGAAGCCTCACCTTGAACTGTTGACGAGATAAAAAACGGCGAGAAAAGCTGATGATTTCGAGAAAGGATTGTGGGTCCTGGTTGTTTGAAAGCTTGAATACTTGTTTACTTTAGAAGAAAATGACAGATGAAAGAAGAAAATGGAAAGGGGCCAATGACTTATATAGACAAGCAAGCGTGAGTCCCAACCGTTAGATCCTTGGAAAGTGTAACCGTCATAGATCTGACGGTGCAGCGCAGAACGGGGCTTTGGAAATCATGCAGCCGTCAGTTGAAGGACGTGCGCATTAAATATGCGTGTAAAGGACGTGCAGACGTCGTTTCAGTTACCACCTGCATGATCGCCACGTGTCGCAACTGAAAAGGTGGAATTTGAAAGTGCACAAAGGCGGTTACAAAAGTAAGCGTGACAAGGAAGCCAACTTTTACCAGCAATTCAAGCTCCCAGCTCGCTAAAGCAAACTGAGAAGCTGGGGGGCTAATGTTATGCATATTTTTCGGACTCAGTAGTTGGGCTGGTAAAAGTCCAATTTAGGCCCATTTAAGACCCGATAAGAAGACCCAATGAGGTCAATGTAGTCAAAGCCCATCAGATGAGGCCTAGTATTGACTCAAAGACCATCAAGATTTCCAGCTGGCATCAACAGACCCATAAGTGTAGCCAGGTCGCAGCTCGCCGCCTGCGCAGCTCGTCTCTCAGCGAGCTCGAGATTGGGATCACCATGACACGTCAGCTCGCTCAGACACGTGATAAGCATCATATCTTCCAGAGCAGGCAGTTACCAAGTTCAAACGTGATTCTCTCTCCAAATATGGCAATTGTCCAATCAAACCATGATTCCCTCGTCAGATATGGAGATCAATTCAAATTCAAAATCAAGTCAACATTATCTTGAGATAAATATAGTAATTTCCTAATATTATCTAAAAATATTAGGAAGCATAATTAATTTATAATTCTTTTCCTTATTTTTCCCAATTGTTTAGGGAATGTAATTAATTCAGGATTCTCTTCCTAATTTGACTACAATCAGAATTGTAACTCTTCTTTCCCTATAAATAGGGATCGAGATCATTGTAACAGGGAATAATATTGAATAATATACTGTCACTCTGCAGAATAAAAGAGACAGACAGTCGTGGACGTAGGCCAATTATTGCCGAACCACGTAAAAGCTCCGTGTTCCTCGTTTGATCCTCTGTTTCTGTCTTTGTCTTTCCTTGGTATTTGTGCTTTCTCACATTGATTGCAGGTATTGGGCATTGATTACTCGTCGACTGAATTCCAACGTCGACATTTTGTCAGCTTGGTGGTAGGAGTTGTACACCAATAACACCTATAAGGTTGATGGTTCAACTCCGAACGCGACCCCAAGAGGCCAAAAGGGGCTGCCCGGCGTGGTCTTCACCCCCGGCTCGGCACGGTCTTCACCGCCGGCCCCGTACAAATCGTTCCGTCGGCGAGGTTCCGACCCCCGACCGGGTGTTGACCGATTCCGATCGTCAACAATATATATGTCTTTCATTTGTTATTTTTGTGATATAAAAAACACATATTTATTCCAAATCTATTGAACGTGTAATGTGTTTTCTTATTTATGTTTATATTTTTATTTAAATATTGTATATGTAATAATATTATTTCATACATTAAATGTGAAATTTTATTTAAGTTTTCCATTTTTTTATCATTAGTTGCATAATATATTATTTAAATTTAATATCTTTGGTATTTCTCCTAATATACTCTTTAATTTAAAGTATGGTAGTAATTATGAATTGTGATTATCAAAATGTGGATTGTTTATGTTTAAAGAATGGTTGTTGATGTCATAGTATTAACTATAATTCATATTTAATTAATTTTATTATTTAAATATTTTATTCAATCTTTTAGTTTTATTTTTGTTAACATATTTATTTATAATATGAATTTTGAAGGGTAAAACTTATTATATCTCCTTTAATTATGTATGTTTATATTTTTTAATTTATAAAATGTTTTCATATCGTTGAAGTTTATTTAAAAAATTTATTCTAGTCCATTCCGTTATCAAACCCTGGCTACACCCTTAATCCAAATGCGATAAGAATTAATAGATGAAGCAAAAAATTTAAAAATTATTTTTTTTTTAACCCATTTAAAAATCTCCTTAATTATTGAAACTCAAATAAACACCATAGTAATTAGGCGTTGGAGAATCATGTAGGCCTCAAACTCACCTGTATAATATCAATAAGTAGCAACCAGAATCTTCGTTACATTTGAATATTCTAAGTATCTTATACAAGATTTTAATGCTTGGTTTTTGATTTGTTCATAATATTTCTTGGGTACACGAAATCCAACATTGTCCACTCTCTGCTCAGTAGAGTGACCCACCAAAACATTATTTGTGTTTTCCTCCAATCTTTCGAAATTATACCCTCATGAATAAAGATGGGCCAATTCGGGCCACCCTTTCTTGGGTTGCTCTCCTAAAAATCTTTCATTTTTTTTAAAAAGTTATTTTTCTTTGTTTAAATGATTTATTGGTATAATACTGTCAAGGCACACAATATAAGAGATTGTTTGTTTTTTTTACTTAAGATATAATATTGTTGAATTACATCTATTAAGTTATTTTCGTTTTTTTTTTTTTTAATTCATATCACTTAAAACTATCCAAAAACAACTAAAAAAATCAAGTAAAAATTTTTAACTTTTCACTTAATTATAAATCATTTAATGACATTTAAAGTTTTTATTTCAAATCTATCTTCCCAAAAAAACATAATTTCAAATTTATCATAATTTTATATTATTCAAAAATTTTTTCTTTGATACTTACAAAAACCTAAATACATCTTATCTCAAATTGTCTTGAAATTAAACTAATATATTTTAATTTACAATTTAAACATTCATATTTTAATTATTTTCTTAAATATATTAACATATTTAAGTATATAAATATTGTTAATGCTACTATATTTTTTAATCATATTTTAATTATGAATAAAATATTATCAATATGTACATAAAAAATGTTTTAGAATTTATTAAATTACTTATTTTCAAATATTTGTATTAAATTAATTAAAATTACATAACAACGAATAATTAAAATGGTATAAATATCAAATTACCAGTTTTTAGACAATTTTAACTTTAAAAAACAAACAAGTTTACAACATATTTAGATGTAAGGAAAAAAAATGTTATTTAGATTTCAGATTTCAGTCACTATTCAATCTTCAGTAACACTATTTAGTCTTCAAATAAAAAAATAAACGACCGCTAAATTAATATGATTTAGACTGTTTATGCAACTTGATACAAGAATAAAATATTATTAAACACTGTATCATATTATACTATACTAGTGCTGTATATTGTTTTAATTTGATTTAACTCCAGCTAAAAAACAAGTTCTTAAATCCTTTGCTTTGTACTTTTCAATAATAATAATAAAAAAAAAAAAAAATCCTTTGCTTTGCACCAATATGTGCCTCGAGGACTCAATACTATTATGTGAATGCCTTAATTATTAATTTGTTATCTTACTTGATACGATAAAAACTAATTGCACTCTTAAATCTTGTTCTTAAATCATAATGTACGATTTAAAATGTATAGTTTTAGTTTTTTTTTTAAATATTCTAATATTTAAGAAAAGTATGAGTTTTAAAATTAGGAAAAATCAATTAAATTGAGTGTTTCTTTTAACAGTATTAGGTCGCTCTTAAACTAAGAAATAGTCTGTGAAAAAAAAAAAAAAAGTTCAATTATGAATCGATAATGTTAAAGAAACTCACTTTAGGTTTGTCGTATTAGTTTCAAACTCATTGAGAAGGGTAGGAAATAACTCCTCCCACCACATATGTGAAAATAACACCAACTTAATAATTTTATATTAAAAAAATAATAATGAAAAAAATAAGTTATCAAAAATCTAAACATAGTGCCATTCTTATTGCAAAAAATAAATTAATAAATGATATAAACCTTAATTTTATGAATCGTAGATGAACGGTGGAGATAAAACATAATTAAAATACACTAAAATAAAAAAAATAAAAATAATGTATTTTAACTGTCAATCTTTTAGACGGAGGTCAAGATGAAATATAACTTAAAAATGAATTCAAAAGATATTAAACAAATTCTATGACAAAAGAAATTAAAAAAAAAAAAAATCATTAGGTGGAGATTCATTCCACTCCATCAACGATAGAGATTTAATCTGAATTTGCACCTAATGAAAAACCTTTGGAAACCCTGATTAGCAATTGGGAACCCAAATGTTTGATCTGGTGATGAGACCATCATGATTTAGGAACCCAAATCGTGACAAACGAATTTAGATCATTGTTTGGGTTTGCTCTATTTTGATCTTAGATAGTTAGGGTTCGATTTGGGCTCGTTTGAACCTAGATCTTCAAAGATTTGGGTTCATTTGCGTTTGATCAAAAAATGCGTTGAAATAATTTAAGATTCAAGATTCATTTCAAACCCTGATTTGAAGCTAAACAAACCTAGATTTTTGAAAATTTAGGTTGCTCTTCGTCAAAGGAACTACATATGATGGAGATCCAAATTAGATCTTTACCATTGATGAGATCTTTGAATTGCGATAGATGGAGTTCCTTTTTTTTTTTAAAGAGAAAAACAAAAAAAAAAATAAATTGTTTTTGTCTCTTTTGATGAATTTAAAAAAAAAAAAAAAAAAAAGAAGTTATTTAGAACTTGAAAATACTAATTAGAATGAAGAGAGATAGAATAAGGAGAGAGAGAAAAATATGTGATAACCTTGATCGTTCATTATTTTTTAATATACCAGAATTTGCATTGAGAAATGAAATTTCAGTTTTCAAAGGAAACGAATAAATTCTATTGAATTCATTTACTGAGCTTGTGTGTGCCAATGACATACGCCATCAATCAGTTACAAATGCCACAGTCCACTGACCAGAATGCAAATGAATTCGTTGCTTCAAGCAGTTTGTTACTTGGAAAATAAGAGAAAATTGGTAACATCTCCATATTTTCCATTGGTAACTACAATTACTATAGGATGTCATCTCCATTTAATCAATGTAAAATATTATGCTGGTGTTGATAATCAATACCGCATTTTCTTTTAAAATGCCCCATATGATTTAACAACTTGAATAACTGTTAAATAACAAGCCACAATAATTTACTTCAACATTCATTATTTCATCAAAGTTGAATACAACCGAATTGGTATGTAACTCATGACACAAATTTTGTAATGCTCATTTCGCACAAAACCACCTAAACTATTCATATCAATTTGGGCAACAAACTGAAAAACTTTACAACTGGTTGTAGTTTCTCTTTACAAGGAAAATGAATGATTACTTTCCTTCATTAATTTGTCTAAGTTGCCTGAGCCCCAAGACGTGAAGACTAAAAGAGGAAAATAGACAAAAAGATTGACTGATAATTCAAAAAAGGAGTAATGGAACTGTACAGTGAAACTATACAAGATGTGCAAGTGTATGAAACTTCCATTTACTACTTGACGTTGTGATATATTTCTCACTCAGTACTATGAAAACAGATCTTGCTTTCCATTGGAGTCGGATGCTGTTGTGGTCGGTGATCTGGCCTGAGTAGTAGATTGTGGTGGGGGCGCTGTCAGGGCATAAGTGAATTGAGATGATGAATTTTCAATTAGACCAGCAACACCAGCTGCAGCAGATTGAGCATTTGAAGGAAGGAAAAGATCATGCTTCTGGTCTTTATAAGCACTCCAGACCTGCAAAATGGGTGGAATGACCAGCACATATGTTATTACCATGATCAACTTCATGGATTACTCAGATCATTTTAACATCATTTCCATGAAGGCTAATTAACAAATATTGGAGAAATGCTGAAAGCTGGAATGTCTTTGCATCTACACTCTTATGATTAGAACATAGTTGGAACCAGTGCTTGCAACAACAAAAGGAATCACAATTTTTTAACAGGAAGCTCAGCCAGTTAATTGTAATTATTAATATTTACTTAAATCATCATAACATGAACAACTATTCAGGTCCGAGAAGGGAAAAGGTACTGGCGAGCTAAAGTTGACAGATAATAGAAGACAGAAGAGGGAAAACAAGCAGCAAGACTTACATCTGATGCATTCAGTATGTCTCGTACTCTAGTACAATGGGCTCCTTCTGTTGCAAATGCATGCAAAACCTGGATCAACATATTTCAAGCCTCGTCAGTTTAATGTAATACAAAGAAATGCTTGAAAATTGGCTTAAACTGAAACATATTATGCATCTTTTGTCCAAAATTGTCTATATTACACACTCAGTTAAAAGAAATGTCAGCAAAATAATAAAAAAAGAAAAAGAAAAATGTATAAGAGAATTGAAAATTTACTGGTATTCAATTTAGTGGAATAAATACTGTCTATTAAAAATTAGTTGAATAAAATTTTAAAGCATGAAATGATCACACACCCAATGACTGAAATTAGAGTAGATGTTGCCAAGCAGGAGAAACAAACAAAAATAATGTGTTGAACAAATAGAAGTGACAATGTTCAATCTTCAACAGAGTTGGTAAGCAGCAAAAAGTTCAACCTTCTTCAGAAAGGATAAAACATAATTTTCATGCATTTAAAATGGTTTTAAAGTCTTAACAAATATCAGATGAATCTAGAAAAGGTGGTGGCAACTGCATCATTCTAAGCACTCAATAGGTCTAAAGGTCACCAGGCAGGTCTAGCAAATTTAATAACATACTATTAAAAGAGTGTGGGAAAAATAAAAGCTTCCTTAATTAGACATCAAGGCAGACGCTGAACTAAACTTTGAACTATAATTATAATAGTAAACATTCTTACCTCGATTGCTAGTACCCTGCCGATAGAAGCTTCGGATTCATTCCACTTCATTTGAGAGCACAGTCCGTTCCTTCCCCCAGCTCTCCAGTCAAGAAGGCCAAGAAGTACTTCAACAAGACCAACCCTACAACATTCACACAATTTCATTTAATATCAGACAGCATAGAAGGCAAAAGTTTGGACTCTGGTCTGATAACAATTAACAGGTTACAAACTAATAAAAATCTGCACACATCCATGGAAACAGCCTATAATCCACAATGTGTTGCATGAACAAATCAAATTCACACAACTGTCAAGTTTCATATATGACACCAAGCAATTGTAGGATATAATTCACAGAATGAACCACTGGATTTCATCATGTTGTGTACCACTGGATTTCATCATGTTGTGTACTTGTTGCACTAGTGAAGTTTCAAATGTATCTAATATGCAGCTATGTTCAATCAAAATAATGCTAAAAAATATGAATAGCTATCATGTATAAAACATGCGAGTCAACAGACCAGATAGTTCTAGTTAGAATCACAAACATGTACATATGATATTTCAACAACATTATGAACACTACAAATGCATTGTTCAACAGCTGAATTGACCCAAAAAATGCCATAAAACATCAGTTAGAGGTGTAAAGTAGGAAAATTTATTGATATTGCTATGTATGGCATGAATGACTACTAAACAATCACATATACTGTGTGTTGAAATATTAATATAGCTAGATATATCACTTACTTGAGGCCTTGAGCGACAAGTGCATCCCTAGCTCGATTCCCAGCAACCACAACACGTTTTAATGTCTCAAGAGCTAATATGCTTCCACCTTGCCATCCTATAGCTTTCATTAGAAGTGGAACAACCTGAAAGAAATTTAACAATAATAATAAATAATATATACCAAGAAAAATAAATGGACATATTACTTAACACGTGAATTCACCTACGTCTACAGGTAGACGTGTAAACAAAAATACAGACAAACCCAGAATCAACAAAATAAGAATAATATTTAAAGTAAACCACAAAACAACAACAGATTTCTATCATATATTGCTGAAATTTGATAATAAGCTACACAAAGGAAATTAAAAAAATTCTGAAGCAACCTTTAATGCAGCAAGAATTTAGAGACCTCTCAATCAACCTAGCACACACTGTCAAATATAAATAACCAATTTGAAAAGCAAGGCACTTCAATGAGTAATACAAGCAATCATGATTATGCCTCCGTTTTAGAATGAGTAAAGATCATTTCAGTATGAGCAAGTCAATCAAATCCATCTGATCATTGAAATTAAAAGGGAGGAACAAGATAACCCAATAACCTGAGGAGTCCCCACACTAGTCGCTGCCATAGCTTCAGCACATGTAGTACTAGCTGCAAGTTGATGCAGGACCCGTAAACAACTAAGACGGACACGTTCTTGAGGAGTTTGAGCAGGCTGTCCTGATCCATCATCAGGCTCATACACCCTATCTGTTGCATAGTTTCCATTTTTCACCTCCCCTGATGACATTGTTTCTCGTCTTCCCTCATAAGCCACAGCAGCCACAAGTTTGGGCACATAACCAAGATATCCAACATGGTCAGCAAGAGCAGGGTGTACTCGCAATAACGACACTAAAGCAGCAGAAAGAAGCAAAGGAAGCTCTGGGTCAATGGCTTGTGTGTCATAATGCGTAGCAGCAATGGATGTCAGATACTGATCCAAGAGTCCTTCCAGGAACCTCTTTGGATTTCTCAAAGGAAATTTGGGATCCTTCAGAAACAGTCTGACATAAATTCCACCAACCTGTATGATCATGAATGTATGAGATAAACAAAATAAAGACTTCCTTTTCCATCCGTTTTTTTGGATAGGATAAATATGAATACTTTAAATCTAGTTAAAGCATATATCACTTGATACCTGTGGTTCATCTTTCATTTCCTGCTGTGTAGATGCCTGTTCTGGTACATCCCAATCAATGACACGACCTTTCATCTGTTCCCGGTACAGATCAGATGCCATAGTAGAAATCTGTGCAGATAATGAAGCTGCCATTGCTGGTGTCCACACAAGTTCTGGCGTCTCCGTAGTCTGTTCAAGTGCTGACACGACAGCTTCACCAGGCCCGTCTCTAATAATTGAAACCAGGCCATCTGGCAGAAACCTTGCTAGTGTTATTGCAACTCTAGGCCCATGCATTGGCTGAGCAACCAGCTTCCCTAATAAAGAGGCAGCTGCCGCTCTTTGCTGTAGGGGAATCTCTTCTGCACATCACCATTTTCATTATCAATTTCACTGCCTTGCCAAAGATAAATGAAAAACAAAAGAAGCCAAAGATAATATTATTACGTTGCAAAGGCAAGAGAAGTTCAAGAATGTAAACAACTCCACCATGCTTGGCAGCTGCCCAAGCAAGTTCAGGCGTGCTTGCCAAAGCATAAAGAACATGAAGAGCTCCCTCACGGCAGGCTGGAGCATAGTGAAGCATTTGTAATAGAAGGAGAAGACTAGACCCATCTGCTACCATAGCCTCCAAGCAGGGAGCAAATGTTGTCAACAGAGACAGCACACTAAGGCAAAGCTGAGGAATGTTGCTTTCAGATGCAACAGGAACGGAAAAGCATTCAAAAAGAGGTAATAGCTTTTCTTTTGTGGAAAATATGGATGCTAAATTTGGATTACTTGTCAGTATGTTCTGCACATAAATTCAAAATTCAATACATAAAATATATAAAAATGAAAGTCAGTAAAAATGAATTGTTTACAAATGAAAGGCACAAATGGGTTATATACCTGAAGTGACGTCAATCCAAACTGAAGGTTCTTAATAAGTTTAGAATCTTCCTTGGGAGTCACTTTTCCATCAGATGCAACCAAAGAATCATCAGGAACATGCTGGCCATTTACTGCTAAATCAGTTGCATCACTTGGAAGCTCACCAGAATTATGAGATGAGCCTTCAAGATTAAGTTTATTCTGACCACATGATTCTGTAGCATATTGGTTGTGCACAACAAATGACACAAAATCAATTAAAGCAACACAGAAAGCTTCTGGTTCGCTGATCTCAAAGTCTGGCTGATCATTATAGACCCTCAAGTAAACATTGCCAACATATAGTTCCTTTGATAAGGCCTTATATACAAAGCCATGTGAATCTTTCAGGTCATATGAGCCATCAGGACCTTGGCTTGCACGCTGCTCATCCACAAATTTCAGCAGTTCTGCTCTAGTTGAAGAGTTCCAGATAATCTACCACAGGCAGGCAGGTAGTATTAATTAATGAAAGCTTGATTTAGAAGTTCACAATTTAACCAGAAACTCGGCAGATAATGATTTTAAGGAAAACAAAATAATAATAATAATCAAAAGCATGCATGAACATGAGAGTATCTCAGCCTCGCTGTTGAATGCTGCCTCACAGTCTATATAATGTATTGATGTGCTCCAAACCTTTAATCATTAATTCACTTAGTTCTCAAATGCTATCAGTTGGTAGCCAATTTAGTTTTTCAATATTGACCTGCTTAAATCTGTAACTCATCAAAGAAATGGTCTAGAGCCACATAGAAGTGGATCTAAAACCAGTAAATGACATATAGGCAGTTTTGAAGTCATATAACAGGCTTGGTCATAAAAAACCTAGTTATTTAACATAAATAACTGCCCATCATCAGACCACCGGTTGTGCAAGAATATCAAATGCTTTGTTACGCTGAACTGCAGGACATTTCTTCTTCTAAAGAGGCAAAAGCAAGAAATAAAAATTTACCTCTGGAGACTCCAAATTTGTGTTTAATTTGGATAGCAAGTCTTTCGGTATTTGATCTTTCAGCATACTTGCAAGTTTAGGAGTCAATAATGCTCTGATGGCAGAAACAGCTGCTTCATTATATGGTGTCGAAATCCCATCAGTGCACAAACCACTAAGCCTAGACAGGGCCTGTGCTGCTCGTATGGCGTGCATGTTTTTGGCAATTTGAACACTAGCACCGACACCATGCGACTCCTTCATATCAGATTCCTCAGCAGTTGAGTCAAATTGTAGCAGCAATGGCAATAGGTACCTAAACAAAACCAACATAACATAATAAAACAAATAATGATATAACAATGCAAGATTAAAATTTATCATCAGTATTACTTACAAAGATTAACAATCCCATTTCATGAAAAACAAATTAACAAGAAGATGAATAGTTTCTTCACAAAGCTATGCTACCATAAATTAATGCAAAATGAAACCCATGTTCTTTTGCACACACGGTAGAAGACCTCCTTGTGTAAAGGCTATTAATAGAAGGAACTTTGAAGGTCCAGTATTTGCTTTGATACATAGAGAAAGATTGCTTCGAAAGACACAGAGGGAGAATCTGGTAAAATGTGGTTTGATAGATACTGATTACGGGCACAACTTCAATCCTCAGTCATCCTTGCCCTCTAACCCAGGCCCAGAAAAAAAGGAGAAAAATAAATTATTTTAAACTGACTATAGGGGTCAGCTTTGGTTCCTTGAACTCTTGTCTTTCTATCCATATTGGAATGGGCATTTATTTTATTTTAACTTTTTCTTTAATATTTCTTGATCCAGCCAATGTTAGATGTCATCAACTTTGTAACAGTCACATCTGAACAGCAATTAGAAAAGTAAACGACTAAAGGCATGAGTCAATGTTTTACTAGTTAACAGAAAAACAGATCACAAGTTGACGAACAACAAAAAAGAAATTGCTTTATTGAATACCAGGACTGTCATGATGCAAAAACTTAAAAATGAGAAAAGGACCTTGAATTCCTGTAGGCATATAAAACAAAAGGCCACGTCTATAAGCATTAGGAAGTTTCATGCACCCAGAGGTTCAGCGATCATGGACTAGTTGGCATGAACTTGTGAAGTCATGCTACTATATTGTTTTTGTATAGTCCGAGCGATGACTAGTGATCATTGGATTCTAATCCAAATGTCCATAAGAATCAAACTATTGAAAATTAAGAAAAAGTAAAAATTAAATAAAACTAACTCACTCACATAACTGCCCTCTGGGTCCTATATGGTGAGCTAATTCCCAACTTTGTGATATAATGCAAAATATTCAGTTCTTTTTTTTTTTTTCCCCGGGTTGGGGGGGGGGGGGGGGGGGGGGGGGGGGGGGGGGCGCAGCTTGTGGGGGTTGGGTGGGAGATTGATAATTTATTCAGTGGATTAGTAATATCGAAACTCCTTCCAATGTCTTATTAGGAGAGAAGAAGGCAACCATCTAACTCACCATTAACATGAAACAATGTGGATGACCAATAGACACAATCAGAGAGATGATAAATGCAAACTTAAACAAAATAATGACATTGACTTACCATAGCACACCAGCCTTTAACAAAGCATCCTGCAATTCAGAGGACACAGAAACAGCGGCAATAGCCTGGAGGGCAGCATCAACAGCAGCAGGAACAAGCTCAAGTTCAGTGCAGTGCACAATGTCCTCAACTAGTCCAGAAAACTCAAGCATCTCAATCCTGGCGCTCTGAAACAGACTCAAAACGGAAAATGTTCGCATCACATTTGTGACAATGATGGCTGAAGGTTCGCTTGCAGGAGTAGTTGGCTGAACTACACACATGCAGCGTGAAAGAAGAGTTGCAATAAGTTGTATTCCACCATCTCTCACAAGTTCTTCACCGTTCAACGAAGAAGATGCACACCTGAACATGGAAAATAACTAAAAGATGTTAAGCTCATCATATCTTGAAGTTGGAGTTCAATTAGTAAAACTAACAGGAAAGATATTCGCAGGAGGATCATTTACGTAAGCCAGATAAGCTCTGATGCTGCAACAAGAAGAGGAGCTCTATCAGTGGAAAGAAAATTGTTATCATCCTTGTCCACAGTAACGGCATTAAGTAACATGGGATAACCAGCATATTTAAACGGTTCCAGTATATCTCCATATCGTCTGTATAAGATGCATTGTCCTTTCAATAAAAGCAACAGCCTCCAAGGCTGAGGACCTTGCAGGCCTTGCATGGTGGCCTACAAATGTCAAATGCAAAACAGAAACAGAGGATAAGAACAAAATTAAGTCAAATATTTCAAACAGAAGAATTAAAGATGTATACGCATATTTTCAATAGGTTATACATCAAGGCCGAAACAATATCAATAACATTAAGTCAAAGGATATTATTAACAACTCTTCACGTGCAACAAGTCTTTCAGAAAAGCATAAGCTACAACGATGTGATCACTAATCAAGCAAACATATTACATTTATGCACACACACTAATTACATTCTTCTGGGATCAGAAGGCTAACAAGGATGCATCAAATAAAATTTTCGCTCATATCTAGGTACCATATTTTTAAAATTATTTTTGATGACCAAAATTCTTTATTTACTGGGCTTTAACCGCAAGCTACTTCTGAATAAAACTAGCAAAGAATCTCATGAACTATAATACTCTAATTAGGTTGGCTCTGCCAGGATCTCTGAGTACACCTACCATTTTAAGATATTCAATTTTTTGCAAGATATGAATAGAAGTAAGCCTAAGAAAAGAATGCACCCCCAAATCCATTAATAAAAGGACCTTAGAATACAAACCACAGGTCTTGCACAAATTTAAAACTTCTACTGCCAAACCCAGCCCATACAATCATCTCATGGAAATTATAGTTTAAGCCAATGTTATTTTCATGTTCAGAAACAGCAATTTATTTAGAAAAGAAATGAGTAAGATACAAAAAATATTTTTATGCAAAAGTTATTCAAATACATTTTAAATTCTACCTGAAGACGCTCATAAGCTTTCTGCACTGCCAGAAACTTCTCCCTCCCTTCAGGATTTTTGTCAGGATGGTATTTCATTGCAAGTTTCCTATATTGTCTTTTGAGCTTTTCCTCATCAATGTTCTCAATCTGCTTAGATATGTTAGATATCTCTTCAACCATCTCAGGAGGATGATTCTTACAGGAGTCATCACTGGATACATCTTCTAGGGATATCTCCAATATTTTGCAAGCTTCTTCTTCTGAGAGATCCATGGGTTTACGTGTCAATTCTTCGCGCCACATCACAAGCAATGACTGTAAGAACTCCACATGTTCAACAATTGGCCAATTTGGAAAACGAATCTCATCACATAAGTTCCGAAGGTAATAACGGTGACACCACATCTCGTCTTTAAGCTCAGGGTAGGTGACTGGTGGCATAGGAGCATACTCATATAAAAAATGACAATGCTGTGACAATTTTTGGGGGAAATCGCCAAGATGCTGCAAAACCTGGAGGAAAAGAGTAAAACATGCCAGTTTCATATGTTTACTTTCTTAAGTAAATGAGACAAACTAAAGACGTTAGCATAATTCAGGAAAGCAAATGAAGACATAACATGAGTGCCTCAGTCGAACATTTAAAATACCTGACGAATCAGATTTTCAGCTCGCATTTTGTGTGTCCATATAATCTCTGGAGTATCAGAGTCTGATACCATAGCTGCTGCAAATGCAGCCGGACTGCTACGCTCCAATACATACAGCAAGGACTCTGGAAGAAGACCACCCAATACACTACGTTTTGCCAGAGGCAACGAAGAGGAAACTGCAGCTTCTTCTCCACCATGAAATGCTTGATGGACATGAGTCACTGAAAAGAGTTGAGCAATTGAGAAGAGATTTGATCCTGGGTATGCCAATGCAAAATAAAATGCGCCTGTGCTGTATAGACGTATCATGGCCTTTGGATTTCTGGTAACAACAGCCTTCAGCAATGCAGCAGCAGCCTCCACAATACTTGGTTCCCCAGAAAGCATAGCCTTTTTTTTTTTTTTGGTAATTTGCAAAACATAATTAGTAATAAGGATCACAACACAACATCTAATTTTGCAGTTAATGAAAGAAACAAATTGTTCATGGACACTGAAGACGACATTTAATAATAAAGGAAATAGTTTGAGGATTGACTAGAAATAGATATTCTAAAGAGCACACGCATAACAAATTCAAAAATACCATAGGAGAGATTGCATCATCTAGTATTGCTAAGGAATGAGTAATTACTATCACTCAAAGCTTCAAATACACATATGGCATGACATGTCAACCAGTTACGATAAAACAATTTACCATCAGTGACAAGAGAATGTATTGCATATCAAACCTCCATTCAGTTTTTTCTACATGCCCTTCCAGCAAGTCCTTATAAAGCTTCAAATTAGTACTCTAAATTAAATAAGTTATTGATGTAGGACAAGAATAGGAAATAGAGTTTTAATAGGAATAGAATTTAGATTTCTTTAATATTAAGTTTTCTAGTTTTAATTAGTTTAAGTTAGAAAGTTAAAGATCAATTAGGATTCTTAATTCTAGTAGTTTTAGGATTAGAACCATTATAAAAGGATTTAGTTTGTTTGGGTTTGTATGTTATTGATTATTTTCTTTAGTGATAATAAAGTTTATGTTTTAGTTTTATCGTTTCTTTATTGTTTATTCGTTTCGATTTCGAAACAAATTTCCGCTGCACCAAAATTGGTATCAGAGCGTGGTCTACCCTCGGCTGATGGCTGAAATTGGTTCAAGTGGACAACGAACCCCCGACAACGAACGGCGGTTCGCGATTGTCGAGCAACGACTCGACAGAATCGAAGAAACACTTCGAAGTCTTCAGCAGACCCTTGCTGCGTTGGCTCTCGAAGGAAGACATGTTGCCGATGAACGTCAGCCTGACTTAACAGGTGACCGGACGGCGACCACCGGCGGTGACGCCGGAGATGACCGCAGACGGCAAGGAGGCCGAAATCCAGACGCCCAAGACCCGCGTGACCCGAATCTGCCCTCAGGACCCGCGCGCGACCCAGGTTCGTCAAGAGATCTTGCACGACCCGTTTTTCACCCGAACCCGCAACCCTACCGCCCACGCACCGCTGGACCGGCGTACCCACCAGATCGGCGAGGCCCTTCCGACGATTTCCTCACAGATCCCGACCTTTACTATCCGGATCTAGACGTCCAAAACCCTAGACGCCAAAATCCACGAGACCCTACCCAGATCGGGCCCGGACAAGGCTGGAACAGTGACGACGGAGGCCGACGACCCCATATTGGCGGCGACACAGGTCCAAACGACTATAGAAGGGGCAGGTTTGAAGGAATCCGCGACCCAGCAGCTTTGACCCGACCACAACCGCACCGACCCGACCCGGTTCATGTGTATCAAAGGGGTAATCGGGCTGTTTTCGGATGGCACAACGCCCAAGGAGACCGCCAAGTAGTCCACAGACATGGTGAGAGGGGATTTGCACCTGTTGGAGGCTTTGATTATTCTTCGGAAGAAGAGGACCATGTAAATACAGCCAACAACACTTTCAGGAATGAACGCAACGCCTTTAGGAACGTCAATTATCGTCAAGATTGGCAAGACTATAAGATAAAGATGGACTTACCCACTTTCAATGGCCGATTACACATTGAGGACTTCCTTGATTGGGTGTATAGCGTTGAACAATTTTTTGATTATTCAGAGATCTCCGAGGAGCGACAAGTTAAGACCGTGGCGTATAAGTTAAAAGGAGGAGCTGCAGCTTGGTGGGAACAATTGCAGTTCAATCGCCAAAGACAAGGAAAGCAACGTATTCGAACATGGGCAAAGATGAAACGATTGCTTAAACAACGATTTCTTCCTCCTGACTATGAGCAATTCTTATATCAACAATTCCAGAATTGTCGACAATTGAATAGGAAAGTTACAGAATACACCGAAGAGTTTTATCGACTAAGTGCTAGGTGTAATCTGATGGAAACTATGGATCAACAAGTTGCTAGATATATCGGAGGTTTAAGTTTGGCTATTCAGGATAAGTTGGCTCTCCACAACGTTTGGACATTAAGTGATGCAGTCAATTTGGCCTTGAAAGTTGAGACTCAATTGAATAGGCCAGTTAACAGGAGTTCGAGTAATTTTCGAACATACGGTCCAGATATTTCAACCACTCCAAGGGTGTCTACAACGACTGATGATAGTGAGGACAACTCTAAACTCACTCCTGTGCCTCAGACTCTAGAACAAGGACGAAGTTCAAGTGCTGTCCCTAACCCAACAATAGTACCAAATCAACAGCCGCATCAAACCAATCCTAACCCTTATGCACGACCTAATCTAGGCAAATGCTTTAGGTGCAATCAACCTGGACATCTTTCGAATAACTGCCCTAATCGAAGGACTATAAATTTTGCTGAGGAAGAGAAAACAATGGGCTACCCTATAGGAAATGATTTTTACGAAGGGGCTGAGTTTACTGTTGGAGATGAAGGGGAAGCAGTTGTTTGTTAGGAGTTACGACTTATAACGTGGCTAAGGCAAAACTCGAGGACGAGTTTTTTCAAGAGGAGGGGATTTGATGTAGGACAAGAATAGGAAATAGAGTTTTAATAGGAATAGAATTTAGATTTCTTTAATATTAAGTTTTCTAGTTTTAATTAGTTTAAGTTAGAAAGTTAAAGATCAATTAGGATTCTTAATTCTAGTAGTTTTAGGATTAGAACCATTATAAAAGGATTTAGTTTGTTTGGGTTTGTATGTTATTGATTATTTTCTTTAGTGATAATAAAGTTTATGTTTTAGTTTTATCGTTTCTTTATTGTTTATTCGTTTCGATTTCGAAACAAATTTCCGCTGCACCAGTTATTACTTTTCCGTCAAAGCTTAAACGGCAAACAATCAATGTGACTAGCTAACCAGAGGTGAGAGCAGGAGAGCTTATAGCATATCTAAACACTATTATTATACCATAATGTAATGTAACATATCTAAACATTATTTATTATACCATTGCATACCTAAACACTAATTATTTAATAGTAGAATGTCATGCATATCAAACCTCCATTCATTTTTTTTCTACATGCCCTTCCAGCAAGTTTGCATAATGCTTAAAATTAGTTTTGTAAATTAAACAAGTTATTCCTTTTCTGTCAAAGCTTAAACTGAAAATAATCCATGTGACTAGCTAACCACTCGTGAGAGCAGGAGTGTTTATAGCATATCTAAACACTATTTATTATACCATAAACATGCTCTTCCAGCAAATCCTCCCTCAAAAAGCAGAAAACTAAGAACTCTAAATTCCAATCAAACCGTTAACAGAAACTTCTATGGAAGTGTATTAGTCCCCTCCAAACCCCAACCTGCCACATAGACAGACACAGAAATTGACCATATCACCTCCTCATTTAAGGAGATTGCTGTCTGACACAAGCATTATGTTAGCATTAAAAGATCAGGCACATCAACAAATCACCTGTGCAATATGTGGAAGGCAGCGCAGACTTGACAAGATCCATTTTACTCTTGGAGTTGGAGTGACTATCTCTCCAGCATCATCCAAATCTGAATGTGCAGATACCATACTATGCAATATGGATAATGCTGCCTCCCCAACCTGTGTAGCGTACAGAATACATTGAGTAAAAAGGTATTCAGAAAGAAGTACGTGATGACAAAAATCCTAGAGATATGCAATGTATAACTGTAGAAAAGAAGATATACACATTTACTTGTAAATCAAACTATTAATACTTCTTTGGTGTGAATAACTCTGCCTAGTATATACACAATCACACATCTCAAATGCTTTCAAAATTCGACATGTGGTTCAAGGAAGCATCCAGTTAAATAAAAAAGTGAAGGGACTCCCCTGGCTCTATTTTTACATAGAACTTTGAATGTAAGTTAAGGTTGATATTTTAACACATTATAAACCACATTTCAACAGAAGTGAAAAATTACATCTTCTCCATATTGTAACACTGATGTATTGCCTTAAAAGATAATAAATTTCTAAAACATTATTCTTAACCCTACGGGATCAGCCATGTGGTTGAGGGGTGGCGCTTTAAAAAAAAGTCAAAGGTTCAATACTCCTTGGGGCACCTTCTGAGGATATTAATATTATAGGAACTTATTGCTACCAAGGTTTTAGAATTTGGCAGTAGCCCTGGTTCCTGTGAAAGGTTGGGAGAGTTCTAGGTATTAAAAATAATAATAATAACAAAATAAAATTAAGTGATTCTGCAAAGACTATAAAGGCTCCTGGAAATTGATAATGATTTCCCAAGATATAAAAGATTAAATTTGATGAATAGTAGCACGATATATATTTAGAAGTTGCATTATCAATTAAAGAACTTGACTAAAAATTGAAGAAAATCACTATCTGAGCCAATAAAAACCAAATAGAATGGCTAGTGCAGTTGAGAATAATAGAAAATGGCTTCATATAACAGCATATAGAAGCAACCCTAATACATATCATCCTCATATCTGTGTTGAAAAAGACAATACCTGAGTTGGAGTGAGAACAGGAACCCTAACAGATAGTGCCCAACGAAGTTCACGGATATCACGTAATCTCTTCCAGTCTAGCATCCCAGAAGCCTTACACCTTGTTGTCCAATCAAGAACTTTCTTAGACCAGAACCTTCTGATGGAATCCTTCTCCACTGGTCCAACTTGTGCACCATCCTTGTCAATAAACATCCATTCCTTAAGAGGCTCCATAAAAGCACTAGCAGCTATCAAATTAGATTGTAAAGGAATAGCAGTCCTTTCTGATGCTTCATGAACGACTGTCAGAAGATCAACAGCTAATACGCAGCCTCCAACCAAAACACAAGCTTCCACATTTGATAAAACCTTCATTAAAACCTGTACATGCAATATAAGATAAAGTTGTCATTTTGAATACAGTTATGACTGGAATGATGGACAGAGCATTCAAATGTAAATCACCAGAACAAGTTATGCAATATGATAACCTAGCATTAAGACAACTCAACTGACACCAAAAAGAGGAAGGGAAAAAATGGAGAGACAATGTAAGGAAACTCAAGTTTAGCATACCTTCAAAAGGAGAAGAAGCCGGTGCCTCAAAGCTCTATCATCCGTCCTATCCAAGAGAACAGTAATATGTGCAGTACCTTCAAAAGGTCCAATTGTCTTGTAATGCTGTTCATAGACGATTGCCATTGCCCTCGCACATAGCTCTCTAACAGAAGAGCCTCCCCCTCCTCCAAACCCATCTAATCTTCCCATATCACACCAATCATCAGATGCTCCCAACTCATCAGGTATTGCACCATCTACGGTAAGGCCTATGTCTGCATCACATAAGAATCGATGATAAAGTGCTCTAAAAAAGGCAACTGAATCACGCAGGGGAAAATCCTGTGCCCTGCCACCACTGCCACTCTCAAGCAGCAATCTCAGATAGTATTGACCCACACAAACTTCTTTGGATAAACTAGGATAACTGACAGAGAACTCTGAGTAATTCCACGATATCTGTGGCACACTATCTTGCCCAGTCTCTAGGATTGCACCTCCAGGAACAATATCCTCTGTACGCTCCTTCTCAACATCTAGTTTGTGAACCTCAGCCTGCAAAGCTTCTCTCAACTCCTGCCTGGTACGCTCATTCCATATTAAATCTGCACGATTATGGTCAAGGCTAAAAGCTCGCCAAAATTCAGGCCAATTAAGCAGTAGCCGACCAGAACCCACAGGTGTGTTCTCCACAACAACCTGGGCAGGTGCTGGAAGCCCTGAGTTATGAAATCCAACCACATTGGCATCAGAATCAACTGGACTTGAAGGCCTTGGTTCTAGTGACTCATGTATATTCATTGACAGAGTATCAGCTGTGGCAACAACAGCTGGATGATCATTTTGAGAAACCCCGGTGGTGGACATGTCACTGGTCAAATTTTCACCCGCATGAGCAACAGAAGATTGATAGGCTGAAGCCTGCCCAGAAGTAGGATCAATAGGCGATTTTTGATAGTTATCTGGCCCTCCAAAAGTACCAGGACCTGTCTGCCATGCTGGATCACTGGCCTCTGAGTTATTAACAGAGGGTAGAGAATGCTCTTGAGGTGTGATCCCTCTCCCTGTACGTCCTCTCCTCTGCTGGAGTAAACGTCTCTGTCTTCTACTTGTCAACGATCCTTCTACATTGGCATCTTCAGATGGATTTCCATCAGAACGTGTATGCAAATAAGCAACAAGCCCAGGGGGCAGAACTCTAGACAATGAATCTAGAGCTGGTTGATAGGAATCAGCCCAAAGAGCAACAAGCTGTCGACTAACTTCACGTCGCTCACCAGCAGGAAGGAAAAATGCATGCAATAGATGCCTCAGTAAAGCACCATCTCGCAAAGCAGCATCCCGCATGGACTCTGCTGCAATAGCATCTTCTTCAGCAATTGTACGCATGATAACAGCAACCGTTTCCCTTACACTTTCAGCAGGATGTCCAAACAATGCAAATAAACGACGCCTCAAACCAGCAACTTGGCGCAACAATTCAACAAAAACAGTGTACTGGGTAGTTTCTCCATGAGGATCACATATCATAGCCTCAAGAACTTCAACAACAGCCATTGACAATAAAGGTGATACAGACATAGGCCTCAATCTGTTAACAAGGACAGTAACATAACCATTATGAGAGAATAGTACAGACTTTGTGTGCATGATTGTGGCATGCTGCTCTCCTTTAGAATCTGTCAATATATTTGTATCCCCAGAACCACCACCAATGAGTACTGCAATCAACCCAGCAGCTTCAGCAGCCACACCTTCAGACCCATTTCTAAGCAAACCCATTATTCTTCCAACAGCAGCAGGAAAAGACATGACATGTGAAGCTGCAGTTCTTGAAGCAAGTAATCTGCGTAAACATGCAATGAATCCCATTACTGTTGCCGCAGCTTTAGGTGAAGGGGGTGGCAAGGGAGGGGATTCCGGTGGGAGATTTGGAGTGGCTGGAAGCATAGTAATCAAGGCCATCAAAGTCACTTCAGGCACTTCAATGTTAGGAGGCACTCCACTGTAAGGAATAGATGCATTAAATTCCCGTATTCTACGCCACAGCTTTGCTCTTGACCCTGGAACTGAACCACTTTCAGCAACAGCATCTTTGGCTGCTGCAGCCAGGTGTTTCAAATACATAGACGCACTATCTGGATCAGACACGGGACGTTGTTTTTTAAGTTGCATATGAACTATCCCACAAGGCGGATCAATACGATGACCAGGCATTGTCAACCTTGGTAACACTGGTACTGGGCACTGACCCTGTACAAGTAAACCCAAAGATAGAGCACACAATAATAAATATTAAACTAATTTTCCTCTTGCTAACACAACCATAGGTAGAACACAAAATATTATCGTAAAACAATGAACATCACAAACAAGACACAAATTATATCCAAGAAAGAACACATATACCTACTTCTGATTGCAAGACATCATGAACTGCTGCAAGTAAGCTATCACGAGACGTACTTGCATATACCTAGCAATGCACAGCATACACTTTAGAAACGTAACACATAAGTAAATATAATGTCAAAAAGAGAAACACACGTAAGTAAATCAAATTTTAAAGTAAAATTAATCGATGCTCACATAGATGGGGCATCCATCATTGAATTCAATAGCAAACATCTGAGGCTCCTCTGCAAATCGAACTAGTGAGCTTACAACAGACAAAGGGCGAACAATAACAGCCTGCACACATCTAATGAGATTCTCAGGAGTTGACACAAGTCTATCAATCACATCATCTTAAAGAGTATTGGGCACATAATTGTATTTTCTATCCTACACTCACGCATACTTCTCTTGACAAACAAATATACAAAAGTATGTATAAAGATAGGTGTTGTTCCGTAGTAGCTCAATGGTAGAGTGGGCGGATGTTAACGCATTAATATATTTTTTGGTGCATATGGCTGTGTGTATATGTTGAATTACTTATGCAATCGGTGAATTTGGATTTTCATAGTATTCCCTATCCATCTAAAAGCCATCATTGTTTTCCATCTAACATAATCATGGTGACATCAGAAACGATTATAGGGTAAAATAGTATATATTTTAATATTATATACACAGACACAGAAAAGACAGACACGATCAAATAACACCTTAGGGGAATAGACTAAATTTATATATTCAAAATAAAAATTAAAAATCAAAAATAAAATGCAAACCACACACGCCTTCTCAACATCACACATTCATAATATAAAATTTAAAATGTGATTTAATCCTTCCTACAATGTAAAACCTACCTAAAAATCCTACAAAACAAATTTATAAACTTTTTTTTTTTTTTTTGACTTAGTTAGAAGAGAGCTGTGAGATAATTTTTATTTAATTGGGAGTTTTTGTTGTGGTGAGGACTGTTTTGGTTTTGGGGGGCCATTGTTTGGTTCATGATGTTGGTTGGGAGCACTATTTTTGTTTGTATAGGTGTTTGTAAGGACTTTTGGTCACCATAACTCCATTACAACAGTTTGTGGATGATTTGTTCATTTCTTTTGTTAATAAAATTTTAGTGTTTCCTATCAAAAAAATGAAGTTCATCATCTTACTTCATAGTTATCTGGGCGTCTTTCAACAAGCGAGGCCCTTGTAAGGATAAGTTGACGAGACACAGCATCGCCATGCTCCCCAAGCCCTCCTTTAGGGCCAACTCCCAAACTCAATCCAGAAACATTTAACGTTCCATGAGCAGCAGAACGCAACCTTGTAACAGACCAGCCCCCGCAAGGCGTTTCAGCTGCCCCAACTGCTTCCTTGGCTGTATTTTACATAACCACATAGAGAATATCAGCAAATGAAAAACAAAAAATAACAAGAAAAGATAATTAAAAAAAAAAAATGAGAACCAAAACCTCGTCGCTTTATATACTCCGAAGGAGTGAGAGATTGAGAATTGTCCACAGATAATGACAACCCAACCACGGATTTCGCTGTTTTAGTCTGCATTAACATGCAAATAACATAATCATTGATACAGAAACATTTTCCAGAGTATAAACACGAACCCCATCGATGCCATCCTTACCAAACTAGAGATGATAGCAGAAGTCCTAGTCCCCGAAGCAGCTTGGAAAGCTTTAGACTTTCTCCCATACAAAGGACAAAGAACAAAACCTCCACTATCAGCTTTCTTGCCATAAGCATCAGAAAGGAGAACAATGGCAGGTGAAGCCATGTCTCTAAAGTCCAAGCACCATCGAAGGTCTCCAGATGTTAACTCAATAAGCTCAACTCCAACATATGTGATTTTCAATTTCTGCACAAGTAATTATTTATTTAATACAATTTACCAATAAAAACACAAGTACTAGTAATATGAATTAATGCAGAGGACTTACAAAAGGAAGCCACTCGGAGTTGCGTCGGCGGAGATGAAGGACGGGAAATTCGGCGAGAGCGCTCAGTCTATTCCACCTAATCCTGTGCAATTCAGTCAGAATACCGGCCCTGAACCGCGACGAGAACTTGATTGCCTTAAATTTACCGCGACCGTCAGTCCTGACGCTGATGTTAAATTCGCCGGAAGTGTCATCGCGGGAAATGATGGGCGTGGCGCCTTCGAAATCGGCGGCGACGTCGTAGGAATTGGTGACGGCGAGGGTGTTGGGGTCGAGGGTGATGATGGCAACATTGGAGATACAGAGAATCCTTTTGTAGCGGCCACGCCAGGAGTGTTTGACGACCAAGTAACGGGCGAGGTACTCGGGCTCTTCTTGAGGGGGGGGAGGAGGGGCCGAATTGGAAGAGGAGCTGTGGGGGCTTCCATTTTGGACTGGGGATTGGGCGTGACGCGGCTCATGGAATCAATGTGGGGAAGGTAATGGAGGGTGTGGTGACGTGGCGCATGTTGTTGGCGGAATAGGAACCAGAAGCTGGCGCTGGCGCTGGCTTGAGTTGTTCGGGCGGCCGCAGCCGGGTTGCGGTGCGACTGAGACTGATTCGCCCCCAGTTTTCGACCCTAATTACGGATTGCCACTTGTGGATTTGAACGATTTGATCGCTAACTGGGCCTAAATTTTCATCTAGAAGATTTTACTTCGAAGAAGAGGAATTTGATCACAAGATATGCGCGTTTAGGGGCTTCGAATGGATCAGACAAATACTATTCAAGTTGAGTTCTGGTGAGAGAGATCGGTTTTGGAAACTGAATAGAAAATTTTTGAGAGAATGAGAGAGCACGGACAGCTCGGCCAAGAGAAGCGAGTTATGCTTCGTTGTCTGACGTTGCTGCCATCGAACACCTCTTTTGGGAGAGGGTTTTTTTTTTTTTTTTTTTTAATTAATTTTTTTGAGAAACTTTTGGGAGAGTTAACATTACAAGGGGGTGACATTTATGATGACGTGTCATTGTTATATGATTATGTAGGCAATTAATTCTGATTAATCGTTAACAAAGCCACATTTTACTAGATCAAATCAGAGAGAATCCTAGCTGCATATGAACTTTTTTAGTTTTTTTTGAAGAAGCATAGGAACTAATTAGCATCATCTAATGACAGTGGATATCTGTTAGTAAATTATATTGTTTGGTAAGTTCTTATTTGGGTGGGTTGTGTTGTTGCATAGGGTTTGTTCGTCCATTTTGGCATATTTATCTGAATTTAGAATTTACGGAATTAATTCATTCATTTGGTAGATTAATACATGGAATTGGAGTTTTGTTAAAATAAATTTTTTGGCGACGTATATGAGATTATGAGTATACAACTATGAGTCAATTACTCGTAAGAACATTGTTTAGCAATCTAAAATTTTGATTGTTATACATTCTTGTTGATTAAATGGGGTCATCTGCTCATGCACAGCCTTGGATTCACAAGCAAAGGAATGAATCACACACGAACAAGACTTACGATTTTGCTAAACTATAAAATGCAACACAGGATCCAAAAATAAGATTTGAAGATCATACAGAAATCTAACCATGAAAGTTGATGTTGCCTTCTCATTTTGCTGTGAACTAAAAGCCGTTGCATGTTATTTAACAAACTATATGAAGGTATAATAAGCTAGGACTGTGATGAGTTTCTGAAAGCAGTAATGATGATAAACAGAGATTTTGTGACTTCAATCTGTCAAATAAACCTTTTTTTTATCCACAACATCTCGCAAAAGAAAAGTAGCGATTGCAAACTCCAATTAATTGTAGTTGCACTCTCCAATCAATCCAGTCATGAGGCTGAAATCAACTCAAAGGATCATATTACGATGCACAGGCTTCTTCATTAGATGAACAGCTTTCGGCTTTAGAAGATGACCTTCCAGGGCATTCCACATGAAGCAGATCTTCAGGAACATCATCCTGAACATTTAAATCGATACAAGGAAAACAATTTCCCAATGAATGAGAAGATCAATAATGAATGATACAAAGAACAGCATTTCGCAATGAATGTGAAGATTAATAATGGAAATATACCCCAGTGCAGAAGATTTTAAAGGAAAGTGGGCATCTCAAACATTATACAGAAATGGACATCATTCCTCAGCATAAGCAAATTTTTTCGCCAACATCAGACTGCCGAGTTACTACAAGCTAAATGTTCAGAGAAACTAGAGAGACAAGATTAACGTTGCTTAAGGGCAGAATGATCTTAGGCTCACACGATTAATTAGAATACCATCTCTTCACATCAACCATGACATCCATTATCTAAAAAAGTTTTCAAAGCAAATAATGATCTAAGCATTTGCCAATGTCCTAAACTCAGAAGCATTGACACTAAGATAATTATTAAGACAAGTATCTAGTTAAAGGATTTCAATACATATGAATTAGTACCTCCAGTTGGAATAGCATGTCAAACGAGGCTTCAATGTCACCCCCATTCACAGCATACACATCAGCAATGAATTGCTTCGATATTTTGGGAAACAAGCCAACCAACATACCAAGATCCATTTCTGAAGGTTCATCTATGCACTGCTCTCCTGTCTGATCACTTAAATTCTCATGACCTTCCAATGAGATCTCACTGCCATTAAGATGCCCTTCGGTGCCAATGCTATGGATGTCAGAGTCAGAAGCACTAGCTTGCAAATACTTCTGAGTCCCACAGTGACCATGAGTAGGAGAAATGGACCTAGCAGTCTCGTCACCACTCGACAAAGAATCTTTGTTTCTATTTGCTTGTCGCATGTGCAGGGGTATATAGGATGCTGCATCAGGATTCAGGGATGACTTTCCTTCCTTCATCTTTCAATTCAAACAAGATATCAAAGCTGTTCCAAAACAACCAAAGAACTATCACCATGCATCAAAGGTGAAAAAACAAAAAACAAAAAATGAAACCACCATATTATAACTACAAGGAGGAAAAGACTATAACTGTGAAAATATTCTACATCTCCTAATATTGACACCGACAACTACATTTTAGCATCTATTGTAGAAATCAATTATAAAATAAAGTAATAACTACTTTCTTTAGTGGAATCAAACATACCAAGATGACAGGAAACATAAACAACGAAAACTCCCTAAATCAAAGATTTCCTCAAGAAAATAGACCACAGATCCTACTAACTTAAATAAGATCTTTTTAAAGAAGTTTGCTTCAATACAATTGCAAGACCGAAATTTAGGCACTAGTATCACTCAAATTCCAAGAATTCATGAATTAGGAACCAAAAGGTCTCCGAGTCTCCAATTGTTGCTTCACAGGCCTAAAAAGGTCAACCATTTATAAAAATTAAAGATTAGAGGTTTGTAATTGAAATGATCACAGAATTTGCAAATAAATGGATATATCTTCATTTGATTTCTAAAGCTAACAAAGGAATCTCAAATTCACACAGATAGCTAGCACTAACAGGAGGCATCTGAGACAGGTCAAGTATTTTTCTATAAACCAAAATGAAACACATTACAAGCTTCAATTCAGGTTAAGCATTTCAATTTTCGATTGCTAAGAAAATAATAATACAAGAAACAAAAACTACAATTCTTTACTCGATTTACTTCGTTTCTCGGCAGCCAAACAAGTGTGAATGCAGTAAAGAAAAAACATGAAACAAGCAGTCTATCACATAACACGCAACAAACAAAAGGTAAAACTCGCAAAAGAGGGGAAAGAAAAAAAAAGAAAAAAATATATATGATCCGAAAGTAATATAATTTTGTTACGGTTTCTAAGGAACCAAACAGAAGCAGGAAAAGAAAAGTTACCTCCGGCAAGAATGGTTGGATACAAGTTGAGAGACGAATAGAAAGTGAATGATAAAAAGGAGGAGAGTAAAGAGAGTGGTTTTAGTAGTAAAGACGAGAAAATGAAAAGAGAGGGACGACGAGTGATAAATTCGCGCTTATTAAGGACCTTTTTTTCAGTCGGTCATATTATTACGTGCAGCGGTGGGGCTGTTTTGCAAATTCAAACTCTACAGGGTTTTTTTCATCGCCTTTCCCTTGAGAGATTTCTTTTCTTTTTTTTCCTGCAATAATTACACTATTACATTGTATCGTATAGTTTTTTTTGTATGATACAAAGTTTGTAAATTTGTTTGCATTTGATAATTACCATTCTGTTTTACATTTGGCAAACTTTTCACATAAATCCTTGCTTTTATTTTATTTTTCTAATAAAATCACTCATCTATCTAATACTTTAACTGTATATGATTACTCTCATTCACTTTACATCGTCGATATCGGAAGTTTTCGGTTGTCAAAGACTAACCACAACTAATTGTTTCCAATTACAACCGTCAACATTAATTCTTTCCAACTACAATCGTTGATTATATTTTAATTTGCTATGTGTCTGATTCAATCTAGTATGCTTAAAATTATAAAATATAATCCTCAAATCCTCAATGTGTTATTAGATTGTATATCTCTAAATCCATATTATATCAAATTAGATTGGATCTAGACAGCATAGTTATAGAATGGATCTCGATCAAATCAAATTCCATTAATTTCATTGGATACCCTTGCCCAATCATTCTAATTTCATCTTTCCTTTTATTAGTCAATATTATTGATTGCCTTCAATAAAGATTTCAGACTTTTGGAGCCTAACGTAGGAGTTGCTTTTTTTTTTAACTTTTAGTGCTGCAATTTTACAAATTTTGTACACCCTTTTACAAATTTGTGGTTGCTAATTTGAAAAATGCAAGGCAAAAGGTTGAATTAGTGTTGTTTTGGAAATCTTGCTATAAAATATTTGCTCCAATTAAAGTTTCTTTTCTTTTTCAGAAATTAAGGAAGATAAGATTTTAACTTGGGACATTAAATTTGGTAAGAAATGGTTACTGTCGATGTTCGGAATCGGTCGACGTGAAGATCCAAAGGTCTAGACTGGGATCATGGTAATAAATGGAAGTGAATATTGTTTAAGGTTGGTGAATAGCAGTAAAGGGAGTTAAATGTTGGTTGAGGTAGATGAACAACAATAATAAGCAATTAATGATAAAAGAATGGAGGAAGAAGAATACAAAGACAAGGATTTTCACGTGGTTTGGCGAGTGCGCCTACGTCCATGGACCACTCTGAATTAATTCCGACAGAGTGACGGTAATACTCGCGTTCAATCTCCTCTTAATCTCCCTTATTTATAGAGAATAGGAGATATATTTGAGTGATTTACACGTTACAAATAATCATCATTCCTACCTAATCTGATTCTAGTCATAATACATTTATTGCTTTCGTAATGATTATTTTTACATGTCCATGCTTGCATTAAATGGTTCAGGTAAAGTCTTCTCTTCATTAACTGAACAGTCTCCGCATTAAATGTTTCTTGGGAACTGTTGAAGTGGTGCCAGCGTGAAATCAGGAGATTAGGTTGATCTGGTGGCTGACCTCCCAAGGCACTTCCTTGGCGCTAGCTCATCAACCTGACTGCTTACACGAGCTGAAGAGATGCTAAGGCGGGCTCTAACATGAACATGGGTTGGAAGTATGCTAAGAAAGACTCTGCATGGCGTGAGCTCGGGAGCCTGGCGAGCTCATTATGGCGACCTAAAGGTCAGACTTCTTGGGCTTCTCGGTACTGTGCTTATCTTTTGGGCTTTTAGCGACCCTTTTATCCATATCGAGAAAACGGACATAACACTAGCCCCTCAGCTCTCAATGCGACTTAAGGACTGAGAGCTGAACGAGATGTACCTGATGTCCGTTCGCGAGCTCATAAGATGATGCTCCGTCTTCTGAACCATTACTTTTGACACATGGCGATCATGCAGACATTGAAACCGTAAACATGTCTTAGGTCATGTGCATTTAATACGCACGTCTTGTAACTGACAGTGCATGATGACAAATGACCGGAGTTCGTGTTAGACCATCAGATCTGTGGTGATTACCCTTTTTTGCTTAATCGAGTGGCTTGGGGGTTAGGACCCGAGCATATATAAGCCAAGTGTCTTTCAATTTTCATTTTCTACATTGGCTTCCTCAAGATAAAAAGCTGTTAAATTTCTTCCTCAACATTTTCCTCTTACCTTCCTCATTTTTACGACGGTTCTCCCCAAAGTTTAGCATTCGGATTTCAGATTCTTCCTCCAATCGACGAGTATACATAGTAAGTCCATCGACCTGGCTTCTTGCTTCTTGTTTATGACTTGCTTTCTAGCTTTGAGCTTTGTTTGTATGCTTTGCTTGCCTAGTTTCATAGTCTGTATACATACTCTAGGCTTGAGATGCTCTTCATGTCACTTACAATTTCTCGTCTTTCACTGAAATGGTCTCGCCATCAATGAATTGTGATGTCTGTTTATGAAGTTCTTGTTGTTTTGAGGTTAGACAATGTATGTGCTGCTCGTGGCATTTATCTTGACCGTTTGTGGACTTTTGTCATCTGTTGGCATGATTTTGATGCTTGTGTCTTTGGTGGCCTACCTTTGAACTGTTTGACAGAATTCCTGTAGCGATAGGGTTGTCACTGTAGGTTTTTAGGGATTTTTACCTGATGAGCCTGCATTTTGGGCCCCCACCGCTTTTAGTAGTAAGGCGCACGACCTGATACATAAGGGAATAGACCTAAGAATTCTTCAGCTTACTAGGGTCAGTCTGCTTTCAGAGTTCTGATGTCAGAGGGGCGAGCTGGGCTCTCGACATCTCGACCTCTGTACGAAGGGAGAGCAGCTCGAGTGTCTTTCTTCCGCTCTACTTCTAGTTCAGACTTCCAAGCCCTAAAGACTTTAGCTCGGGAATTTGATTTCCCTTTAGGATGTCGAGCTAACGTGGCACATATGCATAATCATGCGGCCTACCCTCCTAAGAGTTTTATCGTCATAAGCTGAGAGCATATAGAGTACGAGTTTAGGTTCCCCGTTCACAGTTACCTCATAAATCTGCTGAATGATCTGAAACTAGCCCCTTTTCAATTAACCCCAAACTCATATGCTCAGCTAACCTCCCTGGCTGCTGCCTTCATTAGGCATGGGCTCGACTCTTCTAGCCCCCACATCTTTCGCAACCTATATAGCTTCAAGGGGACTCATGGTCGCCAGGTAGAACAGAGGGATGGGTTGTATTACATTTCAGCCCACAATACCCGTTTCAAACAATACCTGCCCAAGAGTAGTATTAAGTCTAATGTGGTGGACTATAAATCCCACTGGATTTTTGTTTCTTGCTTTTATCTTCGTAGCTTGCAGAACTTCTCGTTTGTCTTGACCTCAGGTAAGCACGGATTTAACTCGCAGAAAACTGCCCGTCTCTTTTTTTTTTCTTTTTTTTTTTAACGAGCTCATCTTTGTTTTGCAGAGGTTTCTACCAGCGGGGTCAGGCCTACTGAGGATAAGACTGCGGCGTTGGAAATTTTTACCGCGGTTAGGGACGACGACGACAACCTGTTCCCTTCAGGCTCTGAGCTGCGATCTTACGGTCTCGCGCCACAGCTCGACAGCCCGCATCTGAATATACACAGCAACCTCGGGGTCCGTGGGAAGAACGAGGTCCCTTCAGTTTTTGAGCTTCCTCTAGCTTTTGAGCCGAGCCTCCTCCAGAACGTAGCTCGAGCCCGACCACAAGCACCTCTTTTGATAACATGGAAAGACTGGTCTTAACCGTTCCTTCTATTCGCGTTGTGGCTAAGCCTAGAAAGCCAGAGGTCGTTGTTGCAGACGATACCTCGTCAAACCCTACCCAACAAGCGCCACCCGAGCCCGTTGATGTAGCTGTTTCTCAGGGCGAGACGACTGCAGTGCCGAAAAGCAAGCCCTCGAGTCCAAAAGGCTGAAAAAGATGGGTCCTTCTAGGACCAAGAAAACCAAAGCTCCAGTTAGAGGGAGCTCGACTGCTTCGGAGCCCGAGCCCGCGGCCAAAGATAAAGGAAAGGGCATAGCTGAGCCTCCGGCGCCCAAACGCCTGAGGTCGTCGAGGTCGAAAAGCTTAGGGCGGTTGTCATCGGGAAGGGTTCAAGCACCCAGGCCCAGGAACGATTTGAGGAGCCGGAGGGGTAGTCATCTGAAGACCCCGAGCTACACGCCGAGATGATAGTGGAGATGGAATATTTCAACAGTTTTTTGGGTTACGCGCCAGAAGCTCTGAGGAACCATGCTCCGAAGCTTCAAAGGAAAGACTTCGCAGGTCGAAAGTTGGTTGGCTACGGCATTCGCCACGCAGCGCTGGTAAGCTTCAGGTTCATTCATTTTTACTTGGTTTCTTTGGTTTGAGCTTTAACATTTTCCTTCTTTCAGATCAGCATGACTTTGACGAAGCTGATAAAAGAGATTGAAGATCAGCTGGGTGAGAGGACTATTTTTAGGGTTGCTGAGGAGAAGCTCGAAGTTGACAGGAAGAGACTGCAAGATGAAGTGAACCTCCTCCAAGTGGAATATCAGAAGCTCGACTGCAAGCTCAAAGATGCAGATGAAACTTTGTCTCAGGAAACAACCCGTCAAGAGGCAGCGACTTCCAAAGTCAGCAAGATTGAGAGAGAGCTGGCGAAAGTCAAGGGCTAGCTGAGCACCGCCGTGGCGCGAGCTGGAGCTGCCGAAAAGAAAGTGGAGGCCGTAGAGAAAAGGGTAGAGGCCACAAAAGAAAGAGCTAAGGCCGCGGAGAAAAGAGTAGAGGCCACTGAAGATAGAGTCAATCTATAGCAGCAGAAGGCAACTGTACTTGAGAAAAAGCTCATTGGGGCACGGGAGGAGATTGCTCAAGCAGAAGGGCGTGTCCAAGCCCGAGTTGCTCAGAAGCGAGAAAACGCTGGTACAAAGACCGAGAACGCGTTCTTGTATACTCTTTAGCTGCATCATCCGGACATGGATTTTTCATTTTTTGGGTCGGGGGCTATCAAGGATGTCCGGATGTTCGCAGACCATGCTGCTAGTACTCAGGACGCGCAACAAGGCAACACTTCCTCAGCCCCTCCGTCGCTGAGTCAGCAACCCCTCAAGGTTTTCCACCAAATCCGACTCCAGCTCCTGAAGGACCTTCAACTTCTCACGATCCTCATACTGCTCAGGTCCCAGCAAAGGCCTCATCGGATCAGCCTCCCTCAGAGACACCTGCCCATATTTAGTCAAATTTTTTATTATTTCTTATTTTGCCTATAATTATTGAACTCGTCCTCCTTTTGTAAGGAATTTATTTTCTTTTTAATTTTTATACTGGATGGCGGGCTTATAGCTCGAGATCATATTATAAATCTTTCCTGCAATTTGCTTTAATTTTTTGGCAGTGTATAGTAAACATAGCAGATATAGCAGTTTGATACTTATTGATACATAACGAGCTATGGTTAAAAACTATTAACGAACATATCATAATCATGATAGCACATTAGCTCGTAAGCATTTAACCTGTAAGCAATTAAGTTGCTCATTTTCAAATAAATGGACAAGTACTTATAGCTCGCGGGGTGCTCATTTAAGTATGTTTCTGAGCTTACTCTGCATCGAGGTTCCGCGAGCTTGTTGTAGCATTTTCCTGAACTTTGATGGTTTCAAGTTGTCGAAGCACTTTGTGTATCAATTCGTGATTCACGTGCAGCTCCCAACACGGGCAGCTCTTCTCACGAGGTCGTTTGTTTACGATCACAGACAGCTCCCAACAAGGGCAGCTCCTCTCGCGAGACCATACGTTCATGATCACAGGCAGCTCCCAACATGGGCAGCTCCTCTCGCGAGACCGTTTGACCACAGGCAGTTCCTAGCACGGGTAACTCCTCTCGCGAGATCAGCTCGCAGGTCGCACATTTTGCAAGCTCTTTAGTAGCAGCTTTGCAGGTTGCGCTTCTTACAAGATTTTTTATGGCAGTTCGCGGGTGGCACCTTTTGCGAGCTCTGTGGTAGCAGCTTGCAGGTCGTACCCTTTGCGAGGTCTTCGATTGATTGAAGGTCCCCAGTTGTACCATCCGGGGTGCGTAGGACGCAACCTTTTCCGTGGGCGAGACCTTTTGTATCGATGGCGGGTCCTTAGTAATACTCTACGTGGTGCTTTAGACAGCAACCATTTCCACAGGCGAAACGCTCATTACAACTTCTTCCGCAGGCAATCGCCTTCCAGAGCATAGTAATCAGAGTTCCTAGATAGTTCATTCCAAAGCGCGCAAACAACAGCTCCTTCCACGGGTAATATCTGGATAGCTTCCCCCTCCACAAGCAATCGCCTTCAGGGAAGCATATAATAAGCACTTCATCGGGCAGTACCCTCCGGAGTGCCTTGACAGCAGCCCCTTCCATAAGTAATGCCTTCGAAGTATGGAAATTGTAGGTTGCTGGTGATAAATACATTCAGTCGATTATGGAGGATAATGGCTCGCAAATCGTGAGGTTACTGTAAGAGGCGTTGGCAATAACTAGAATGTAGATAAAGATAGCTCGCAGATCGAGAACAAACATCGCTGTGCATTGGATGTATCAGCTCGCTAATTGTAGCAATAAGCTCTATCGGCATGTTAAGCATTAGAAATTTGAGAATTGATTGCGGAAGCGCCCTTATGAGCATATATGACAAAGGTGGGTGCATGTGTGAGATAATAGTTTCTTGGTCATCCGTGCACATTTTTCTTGGGCGTGAATGATTACTAGTTGATGATGGAAATGTCCCACAGAAGGTAATAAGTAGTAAGCTCATTGGTCAAGAGTATTTCTTCCAGGAAATAATAGATAATAGCTCGTTTAGTGGAAACAAATCGCGACAATTGTTGCTCTATTATAATGATTCTTCGCTTATTGAATTAACTCGCTTTCTGCATTGAACATATTACATACAACAACAAAACAAGTGAAATAACTTTACTGACAATCATCAAAGTGAATTATGTACAAGGGTTCTAGAGCGAGTTGACAGTTTTAAGTGTAGTATGGGCGGAGATGCTCTGCATTCCAGGCGCGTGGTAATTCAGATTCATCCATGTTGGTCAAGTGGTAGGCTCCGTTCCCTAGATTCTCCCTGATGAGGTAAGGGTCTTCCCAGTTTAGGCCGAGTGTATCGTCACCGGCCTTGAGAGTTGTAGGGAGGATTAGTCGCAGGACTAGGTCGCCGACCTTGTAACTTCGAGCTCGGACTTTCTTGTTGTAGTATCTGGCGACCCTCTACTGGTAAACTGCCACCCTCATGCGACCTGTCTCCCTTGCTTCCTCAAGCAGATCCAGGCTTGTAGCGAATAGTTAGTCATAGTCTACAGGTCGAAACGATACCCTTCGTTAGCTAGTAACTTCGAATTCTGCAGGGATCATAACTTCAGACCCGTACACCATGGAGAACGGGGTTTCGCCAGTAGAACTGCGAGCTGTTGTTCTATAAACTCAGAGTAATTTCTGCAACTTGTCCACCCAATCCCTTTTTTTTGCTTCCAACTTGGTCTTCAATGTCTGCTTGATGATTTTGTTCACAGCATCGACCTGACCGTTGACTTAAGGGTGATCAACAGCTGAGAAGCTCTTCACTATCCCGAGCTCGTTGCAAAAATCGATGAACTGGTTACTGGTGAACTGCGTCCCGTTGTCCGTCACAAGCTGCTGGAGAACTCCAAACCTGCATATGATGTTACTCCACACAAATTTTTCTATCTTTGTGGTGGAAATCTCCGCTAATTCCTTAGCTTCGGCCCACTTAGTGAAATAGTCTACAATAACTATTGCGTGCTTGCACCTTCCGCGAGCTGTCGACAAAGGTCCGATCAGCTCTATTCCCTAGATCGCAAATGGTCATGGACTCACCATTTGCTGAAGGTAGGTCGGTGGAGCTCGTGGAACTTTGGCGAACATCTGACATTTGTCACACTTCTTGACCCAGTTGATGACATCTTGCTTCATGCTCGGCCAATAAAACCCTTGTCGGAGCGTTTTTTGAGCTACGGCCAGTCCGTCGGCGTGATTTTCACAATGGCCAACGTGTATATCTCTCAGCACAACTTCGCAGTCCTGGTCATCGATGCATCGCAGAAGCGGAGCCGAGAAGCCTTTCTTGTATAACATATCATCATATATACAATAGCGAGTTGTTTTAGCTCGCAGGCGACGCGCCTCTAGTTTGTCATTTGATAGCTTTCCTTCTTGCAAGTAGTTTAATAGCGGGCTCATCCATGAGTCAAGATGGATGTTTATGATCATCAACACATCTTTTCTCTCTATGTTTGGAATTGACAAGAATTCTACTGGTATGGCTCCCAAGAAATCTGTGTCTTGGGTGGTTGCCAAGCGAGCTAGGGTGTCGGCATAGGAGTTCTGAGCTCGTGGGATTTGATTTACCTCAAACTTATGGAAGGTTCCTAGCAACTCTTTTACCTTTTGGAGATACTCTGTCATTTTAAGGCTTCTTGTCTGGTACTCTTTTCGAACATGGCATACCACGAGCTAGGAATCACTGAAAATCTTTATCTATTCAGCTCGCACTTCCTTTACCAGGGGGAGTCCAACGGGCAACGCCTCGTATTTTGCCTCATTGTTGGTGGCTTGGAATTCGAACCTCAAGGCGCAGAGTATCTTGTGATCTTCTGGGCTGATCAGCAGCACTCCAACCCTCGACTTGTGCTCGTTGGAGGATCCATCCACGTATAATTCACAGGTTAGGCCATCTGAGGTCTCGGTCTATTCTTTCGCAGGTCATATGAATTCAGCGATAAAGTTTGTTAGGGCCTGGGCCTTAATCGCTGTCCTGGGCTTGTATTCGATGCCAAACTGCATAAGCTCCACGACCCATTTTAGTAGCCTGTCTGAGGTGTCTAACTTTTGAAGGACCTGCTTGAGCGGGTACTGCATGAGAACCTCAATCTGGTGAGTTGAAGTATAGATGCAACTTTCTTGACGCGATTACCAGACAATATGTCAACTTCTCAATCTGTGAATACCTAGTTTCTACATCAATCAACCTTTTACTGATATAGTATACGGGCAACTGCATTTTCTCTTCTTCCCTTACTAGTGCGTCGTTCAATGCGTACTCCGACACTCTCAGATATAGGAAGAGTTTTTCTCCTTCTTTTGGCTTGGACAGGAGGGAAGCTCAGCTAATGTATTCCTTTAGCTGCTGGAATGCCTCTTCGCATTTTTCGGTCCATTCAAAATTTTTTGCCTTCTTTAGTGCTTCGAAAAAAGGGATGCACTTGTCCGTGGCCTTAGAGATGAATTTGCTGAAGGCCACGACGTGACCGTTGAGACTTTGTACATCTTTGATCCGAGCTGGGGATCTCATCTCGATCAGCGCCCTAATCTTTTCAGGATTGGCCTCAATTCCTCTTATGTTCATCATAAAACCAAGAAACTTATCAAACACCACTCCAAAGGCACACTTCAGTGGGTTCAGTTTCATCTGGTAATTTCTCAAAATTTGAAAGGTCTCGTTCAGGTCGCGGACATGATCTACCATTAGTTTGGATTTCACCAACATGTCATCCACATATATTTCCATGGTTTTCCCAATTTGCTCCTAAAATATTGAATTAACTAGACGTTGGTAGGTCGCCCCTGCATTCTTTAACCCGAAGGGCATTACCTTATAACAATATAAGTCTCGGTCAGTGACGAACGATGTATGCTCCTCGTCCTCCAGACTCATTGGGATTTGATTGTAGCCTGAATAGGCATCCATGAAGCTTAGGAACTTGTGGCCAGTTGTTGCATCTACGAGCTGATCAATCCTGGGTAATAGGAAGCTATCTTTTGGGCAGACCTTATTCAGGTCAATAAAGTCGATGCAAATCCTCCATTTCTCGTTCTTCTTCTTTACGAGGACTGGATTGGCCACCCATACGGAATAGTGGGCTTCGCGGATGAACTTGTTGGCTAGCAACTTTTCTATCTCCTCCTTCAAGGCAGCGTATCTTTCAGGTGTCATCGGCCTTCTTTTTTTACGAACTGGTTTATAGTGAGAACCTATGTTCAATTTATGACACATGACTTTAGGGTCTATCCCTACCATGTCTTCATGGTTCCACGCAAAAACGTCCAGATTCGCCTTCAGGAAGTCAGCGAGCTGGGTCCTGACATCTGGGGTTACGTCTCTTCCCAGCTTCAAACATCTCTCAGGATCTACATCACTGACCTGTACATCTTCTAGCTCTTCAATGGGCCTCGTAGCCCGATCTATGTCCACCTCGTAAGGGTCGAGGTCGTGGCTCATTCCTTTCTCAGTTACAGTTCGCAGCTCGCCACCTGAAACCACATTTGCCTTCTTCCCTTTGACCCCCATTTTTACAGCGTCCTTATAGCAACGTCTGGCCAGGTGCTATTCTTATCGAACACACCCTACCTCATTAGAAGTTGGAAATTTAATTGTGAGTGTCTTGGTAAAGGTTACCATGTCCAGGTCGTTCATCGAAGGTCGTCCCAAGACCACATTGTATGTTGAGAGACAGTCGATGATCAGGAAGTCTGCAAGTACAGTGGCTTGTCGACCTGGTTCTCTGAGGGTGAGTGGTAATCTAATTTGGCCTACCGGTGTCACTGCATCTTCAGTGAAGCCATAAAAAGGATTTGGGGAAGATATCAGTTGTTCGGCTCTCAGCCTCATCTGATTGAAGCAGTTTCTGTACATCACGTTGACTAAGCTCCCGGTGTCTATCATAATCTGCCGCACCTCTGCGTTGCTGATTTTGGCTCGGATGACTAGAGCATCGTTATGGGGCCAACATACACCCTTTGCATCCTCTTCATTGAACACGATGTCATCCGAGGTCACCCTTGCTTTCTTTGCAAGTCCCTTTATTTCGCTATAATTTGTAAGCAAGGTGTGGTCGGCCTTCCTTAAGTATCTTTGGTGCAACCTATTAGAAGTACCTACGATGTGAAGACCACCATGGATGGTAAAGATGGTTCTCACCGCAGACTCGTGCTCTTGCTCAGGAACTCGTTGGGGTTGTTGCTGCGCTGGTGGCTGATGTTGGGGTTGAGGACGCTGCGGTTGAGGTCGTCGACCTGCAGGTCACACTACATATTCCCCCAGACGACCTCGTCTGATCAATTCTTCGATGGCGTCCTTCAGCTGCTAGCAATATGAGATGTTATGCCCAGTTTCGTTATGGTAGGCACAAAATTTCCTAGGATCTCGGAGCCTACTCGAAACTCCCGTGGGGTTGGGCTTCCCAAAGTTCTTTCTATTTCTTTCCGTGGCGAAGATCCGGTCCTGTGTGTCTGACAGAACGCTGTAATTCCCATACCGACCTCGACGTTAAGATCGCTCCCTTCTCAGCTCGGACAGAGCTCACTTCGCCACTACGTGAGCATAACGATGTCTGTGTTCGTCGTTCCCGTCTCCACCGTGGCCTTTTCTTTTCCCCTAGTGGGAACTACTTGCTTCATCCCGTTAATTGCTAGGCTTCTTTAGTCTGAAAGCCTCATCCCACCTTATTTCTTTGGCAGCTCATTCGTAAAATTCACCCAAGTCTTTTACTGAAGACTTGTAGATGCTTTCATAGAGCTTTCCGTCCTTTCTGAGCCCTGCTGAGATTGCGGTCAAGACGCTCTCATCTGAAGGTGTCTCGACATTGCTCACCTCGTCTCTGAACCGAGCTATGTAATCCTTCAGGGACTCGTTCTGTCTCTGAAATATCATAGCAAAGTGGCATGGAGGCGCGAGATGTTTCCTTAGTGTTTTGTACTGATTGAGGAATTTCTGTTGACACTCCTTCCAGCTCCATATATTGCGAGTTGGGAGGCTTTTGAACCAGGCTCGCAGGGCGTCCCCTAGGGTGGTCGGGAAAACTCAGCACTTGACTAATGGGTTGCTTGTCTGGAGGTCCATTTGTACGTTGAACGCGTCAAGATAATTATAAGGGTCACTCCTCCCATTATAAGGCGGGATGTTTGGGAGTTTAAACTTGGGTGGCAGAGGTTCTGTCTCGATCTCCCTGGTGAATGGGACCGTATCATCATTCTGTTCTTCCTGACTTTAAGGTCCAGGTCGAGCCTCCAGCTGCTAGACCCTCTGCAGCAATTCTTCCACCATGGGATCTTGGAACTCAGATCGTCTGGTATGGCTTCGTCTACTAGTATTTTCCTACTCTCCCGGCGATCTCGCGACCTGCACATCCAATCAAAATTCTCTACCTGTCGCGAGCCCCTCCGCAGCTCATGTTCATAATCACCATGGTGCTCGCGAGCTCGCTCGTGTCCACGACTACTTCCACGTACCGGTTACCTTCGCGACTCACCCTCACCCTCACCCTCACCCTCACCCTTAGGTCAGCAGGGCGAGGTGAGGTTTCCCTTTCCTGGGCTTGCCGTTTTTTCCTTCTCGGGTTCAAGTTCGAAGAATGGATGGATTCTTCAGACAACGACCTCTTCCTGCCAGTTCCCCCCTCCGGGGTTGGGATTTCCTCTATGAGCTACTGGCAAGTCCCTCTAGAGGGCGCAACCTCCACCCGTCTCTAAGCGGCTTAGGTTTGGACTTCTACCAGCGCCCTTACTGTTTCAGTCAGTTGCCTCACCGTATCTTCAAGAGCTCGTTGACGTCGTTGCCACTCTTGAGCGGCCTCTTCTTTGGAAGGCAAGGTGCTCTGTTGGTCCTCCTGACCTTCAGGTTGCTCATCCACCACACCAACGCTTCTAGTCGTTCTTATTCTAGCCATTACAGTTTGGTGAAATGTAAGTAGTTAAGGAGAAATTAGTTAAAGAAGAGATTACCAAATCACTATCGGGCCCTCATTCTAGTACCAAAAGATGTCGACGTTCGGAATCGGTTGACGTGGAGATCCAAAGGCCTAGACTGTGATCGTGGTAATAAATGGAAGTGAATATTGTTTAAGGTTGGTGAATAGCAGTAAAGGGAGTTAAATGTTGGTTAAAGTAGATAAACAACAATAATAAGCAGTTAATGATAAAAGAATGGAGGAAGAAGAATGCAAAGATAAGGATTTTTACGTGGTTCGGCGAGTACGCCTACGTCCACGGACCACTTTGAATTGATTCCGACAGAATGACGGTAATACTCGCGTTCAATCTCCTCTTTTTTACAATGGAAATCTCCCCTATTTATAAAGGGTGGGAAATACATTTGAGTGATTTACACATTACAAATAATCATCATTCCTACCTAATCTGATTCTAGTCATAATACATTTATTGCTTTCGTAATGATTATTCTTACATGTCCATGCTTGCATTAAATGTTTCAGATAAATTCTTCTCTTCATTAAATGAACAATCGCCGCATTAAATGCTTTTTGGAAACTGTTGAGTGTGGTGCCGGCATGAAATTAGGAGATTAGGTTGATCTGGTGGCTGACCTCCTAAGGCACTTCCCTGGTGAGAGCTCATCGATCTGGCTGTTTACACGAGCTGAAGAGATGCTGAGGCAGGCTCTAACATGAACATGAGCTGGAAGTATGCTAAGAGAGACTTTGCATGGCGCAAGCTCGGGAGTCCGGCAAGCTTGTTATGACGACCTGAAGGTTGGGCTTTTTGGGCTTATCGGTATTGTGCTTACCTTTTGGGCTTTTAGCAGCCATTTTGTCCATATCAAGAAAACGGGCATAATAGTTACCAATCATGGGATGTCAATGACTATCCAATTAAAATTGTTTCCACCGATTGCACTTAGGACCCATTTATATTATAAAGCAGTTTAAAAGAACAATATTTTGCTTTAAAAAATGGGGATTATTATGAAACTTTTACTTATTTTATCTTCCAATATTTAACTTCACAAATAAAAGGATAATTTCCTTACACAAATCACCGGTTAGCTTCCCACACTAGGCATTCCATTATCTAAAGGAAATGGGTCAATGCATCGTGAAATAGAATGTAAATTTAGCACTCTAGTTCTCATTGTTCTGTCATTCATATTTACACGTCAAGAATAAAGTTGAGATGGTAACATAATTAACCCACAAAATTTAACAATTCAATATGCATCATGTGTTTTGCTGTTGCTTTATTTCCATGTGAATGCCTTAATGTTGTAGCTTGATTATAATTTGTCACAGTTCACCTTTTCACGCTACCAATACTAGAATTCTTCATGCATAAAAAGTCAAAAAATTTAAGAGTAGCAGACTCAGGCAAGCAAATGCAGACCACCATGGTTCCATTAGGATCAGCATCCCCTTCTGGCAAGAATACACATACCTGTGGTGTAGGGGTCAGGTCTATTGGACCAGCATAAATTGGCCTTCCCCACCCAAAATCTGCAGACTCGTACATTGAAAATCTTGTCCACTGAGTTATGGTTAATTTTCCTCCAAATTCAAGCCTTGTTGGCCTGTCCACTTCAACAAGATCCACTGTTGATCTTAAATACTCCTCTGTCACACCAAGCCTGGCTTCGCGAACCAACCGGGTTGTGTACTTGAGCTGACCATTAACAAGCTCATTCACAGAGCTCATTGCACATGCCACACACACTACATTGCCATAAAATCCGTCCTTCAATGGAGGGTTTTTCAGTTTCTGACGAGCATTCACAGAAAATGTAAGCCTAAGCTTATAATTAAGTGGTTTTACATCAAGTGCTTTGACCCATGACCTCCAAATATGAGCAGCCATTGCATCAAACCTAGTACAGGGAATTTTGTCATCTGGTTGAGCTATCATCTTCAGATGAGCTTGAAACTCCCGGCTAATACGGTAACACTTTTGAACCGGCTTGGCTTGCCACAAACTCATTGTTAGGCTTGAACCTTCATCAATTCTCATGTACTCAACATGAGGGTGTTCTATAATTGGTGGGTGGCGAGGCCTGAAAAATTCTCTGTCCCAACACGGCTGAGGATTTGCAACCAATGTGCCAGCTTTTGCCGTGGCAGCCCATGCATTGAGGAACTGCATTGCACCAAATCCATCACAGATGCAATGACAGAGTCTCAGGCCAAGGCTAAACCCACCACAGCTAAAAAGGGTTACTTGAGCTATAACTAATGGCATGCCAATTATTTTGTATGGTTCTTCATTTGGGAACTTGTAGATCAATGGAGACCATGCTGGATTTGGCACTGTAAGGTCTCCCAACTCAGCCAAGGTCATTTCAGAGTATGCCTCAACCATGAGAGCACCTTGTTCTGGACCGAAAAACACTTCTAGCTTTCCATTGTGAGCTTCTCTGATCCTCCCAGATAAAGGGTAGTAAGGAACCAGAACATCGGCTAGAGCCTTGCATAAAGTCTCAGTTACAGGTCGGCGGCTTGAGTAGTCTTTTGATTGATAAAAGTATATAGTTGGAGTAAAAACACGCGCTCCGATAATGTCATCGAGGTTTGATAGATAAAGGCTGTCACCGGAGGCTACTGGGGTAGGCCGGGCAGGCGTGACTTGGATTAGTTGATGGATGATTAAAGGTACACTAAGGTGGGGGAAATGGAGCTCTTGAACCCATGGAGAAGGAGCCATGTAAGATTGCTGAGAGAGACATGCCAAGTTGTGGAATTTGTAGAGAATGAATTCTCAACCATGTAAAGATGATTTAGCTAATATAAATGGGAGGATTCTGAAGATTTGTTGGTGTGAAGCAGTTGAAGCTGATGCTTTCCATGATCATGTTTATATTTCATAGTTTTCAATTTGGCATTTTTTCGATGATGTTCTTGTTTTCTGGTTTCTTCTAGGTTTGTTAACAGTTGTGTTTCTTCAATAATTTAACATAAAGTTACCAGCAAAAAGAGAAGGACGTGCATTACATCTAGACAGTAAAACACTAAACAGTTTTGAACAAACATATTTTTAAAATATTGTTATTTTAAACAATAATTTTATAAAATGTTATGCAAATAACAATACGATGGAGATCATTTGCTGACTGACTAATTTAATAGTATTAAAAATTTTCCAACAACTTTATGTGAGGTTCCTATTTATTTAACACTCAATGACTATTAAATATGATTATATGCACTTCATAGTTTTCATGTGCAACGTCGATGCCAAAACCACTAAATGCTGAAATTATTGACACGCTTTTACTTAGAAAAGTAAAATGTTAATATATATATTTCTCTTTCAACAAAAGTTGGCTTTTGATTCCCATACAAAAACATTCAATTTACATCAGTTCAAGAAATAGAACCCCAATTTTAATACAAAAAGACAACTTTCAATCATTTCTAAAAGCAGAAAGAAAATGGTATTCTCAAGATCCCTTTGAAAGAACAGATGTATCAGCAAACATGCCTGTTCCACTCCCATTAGTAGGGTGATGAGAGGGCCTGAAGCACTGGGTCTTTTAAGCGGCCCTAAACTCATACAAAACATAAAGGCTGCTACCTTTCTTGGCCACCAAACAACCCCAAAAATTTCTTCCAGAAATGAAAGAGGGAAAAGAAACAACTATGGATATATTAAGTGGTCCACATAGCCAACTGCACTCCCAAAGTACTACTTCCAAAAATGCAAATTTCCCATCCCTAACATAAAAGTCCTAAGTGTATTCTCCCCAAGGATCAAATTTAGGCTTCTAAAACATCTTTTCCATGCAAGCATGAAACCATCACCTATCAGCTCCACTATTCAAAAGACACGCACTTTTTTCTACAGTGATATGCAGGCATGCATACATTTCACATTTGGAATTATGTAGAATGTTAGCATTTATAAATATTATCATTCAGCAGAAAGAAGAAACATAACAAAATTTAAAGAACCAATTTTTCTTTTTTCCTCTCTAAAGACCTGTTGAAAGTCACCTTCACAAAACCATTCCGATGTTTATTTTGCATTTGGAGAAATAAACTAGAGAAAGTACATATTCTTATGAGATGGAAAACAAAAAACTTCAACAAAATATCTTGCTACCTTACCGCACCGGCTGCTGATTGTAGTGATTCTTCTCTTTTTTCTTCGCAGCAGCAAGCCTTGCACTCCTAGCTGCAGCTTCACTGGCAGCAGCTCGGGCAGCAGCATCCATTTCTTTACCTGACTTTTTCTTTTTGGAAGCCACTTTCTTCAGCCGCCCTTTCACATCAACAGACGCATCCTCTGCCTTCTCAGCCCCAGCAGTTTCATCTGTCCCACCTCCAACATCGGCACCATCAGGCTGGTCCTGCAATGATTCTTTAGCCTCCTTTGATGATTTATCCTTCTTTTTCTTCTTTTTTGCAGTTTTGCTCTCTCCAGGGACATTATCCTTCTTTTCAACATCTCCATTATCTTCTCCTTTCTTCTCTTGCATGACACCTGTCAATAAAACATTTTTGGTGCATAACTACTAGGTGACAAAGCAGTACGAGATCATCAGAAGAAAGACTACCCCTGAAGTTTTAGTTTAACTAGTCAAAAAGAAACTTATGTCCAAGAATGAATTGGTCAATGTAAATCAAAGTTCATACTAGCAGGACCTACCAGATTGAAGTTTCCTAGTGTATTTTCTAAATGCTCAAATATTCTAAGAAGAAGATACAATGTACTTATAAGTACTATGCTCAGATTCAGAAAAGAAAGAAAGACCAAAAAAAGATTTTTCTTAAAAATCGTATGTCAGAACTAGCAGTCCAATCACCTTCCTACAAGATGTGGAAGCAAGAAGTCTGATATCCGGAGAAGTAATCAAACCGCATTTCAATTCATCACAAGGAATTTACGCCCATACAAGCGAAAAATAAACCCATAGAAGTAATGGCATCAATGGAAAAAGGATCCAAACACTTCCTGAAAACTCCAGATTTTAGAAAAGAAAACATTTAAATTTCAGGAGGTTAACAAAATAAATTCCAAAACTACAATTAATGTCTAGGTGCGCACCTGTATTTAGAAATTCTATGGCACAGACGTCTGCATGAAAGTTAAAATGTTGACTTGAATTCTTGGCATAAAAAATAAATTCTTTATATAGAACGTTCTTTTTCCTTTTTCAAAATTCAGCAATTGAATGCAGATGGATGGAGAATACCATACACCATTTTATGTCACAAAAAATTTACTCCACATATCACCGTTGAACATAAAAAGGAACCTATGTACATGCATACAAACAATAACTGATGCTAAATTACCTTCAGATCTATCTTGGCCACTGGTTTCCTTTGCTAATCCCATCTCAGCAAGAAGAGCATCAAGTTCTTCAAGACCTTTTTTCTTCAATTCCTTCTTTGAAAGCTGCCTTTCTGCTTCTTTAGAGGCTACAGGAATTTCAGGAGACTTCTTAATTATTGGCTCTACTTCTACTTGTGTCTCAGATTCATTTTCATGATCTTCCTCAACATCATCATCAACTTCATCAAGACCTTCTTCCTCAGTTTCACTTTCCTGTAAGACAAATGGAAGAAATCTATGAATACCAAAATATAAGCTAACTAGCCATGCATTTAATGAGATTTAGGTCGGTCTTAACTCGTAAAAACACAACTGTAATATCGGTTATCCTAGAGTTTTCCATCTCTAAGCAGTAACATGAAAGATATCTTACTTTGAAACTAAAATCCCACTAGTAGATTATTAAAAAATTAATATTTTAAACATCTTGCTTTGCAAGGATATTCAGATAAAATAAAGTATGAGAACAACTGTCTGTCCGCTGGCGTTTATAGTCCTTACTCTCATTTGCCAAGTACAGATATCTTTGGCTATCATATTAACTACTGCTATAATTTATTGTTGACAATAATAACTAAGATCGCACCTGCTTTCACAAAATGAAACATAAAAGTGACATTTTAGACTCTTCACTTTACCAAAGGCCATTATTTAGACTGCCCCAGCTTAACCAACATATAGGAGGCCCTTAACAATCATATATATATTTTTTTTCGTAACAAGATTACTAATTTGGATGGATTCACCATGCCCACTTATCTACAGATGTTCTCTGAGTTACTTAAGCCTAGCGCCTACATCAATGAAATGCATCTATCGACGACCATAAGACAAATCAACATGCAGAAAACAGCATTGATTATCCTACTGCAACAAACAAGTGGAGGGCAAGGCGTATAAATGTCATTTGGAAGGTCAAAAACGCATGGAGCACACACATCTACTTGGTTCATAGAACAAATGGATGGCCACTGAAAACAGAACACGATTCAAGCTCCAGAAATCCACTATCATAGAGGCAACTGATAGTTTAGTAGATTAAAGCTGCAGTGATTGGTTTGGCATGAAATGGGAAAACAACACACATGGCTGCTAGAGTAGGTAAAGTCTAGATAAGCCCCACATCCTCTCTGATCATCGGCCCATCATCAACACTTGTAATATCACTTGCACATTGTAACCAATCTATCAAATCTGATAAACTAAACAACCAATACAATATCTAAAAATCCATTATTTATTACGATAACATACATGAACTTATTATTAAAAGATAACATGACGTCAAAAGTATCCACAAAATCACATTAGACACAACAGAGCAACAGATGTATTTAACACCTTAACAGTTAACACATGTGTAAACTTCAAAGGATAAAATATATTTTTATATAACCAAAGAATAGAGCAGAAACGAAATTGATTCTTAACTGGCAAAAACCGTTAAAATTCAGAACTCTCCAAAAATTGATATTATTGATCTCATTTAAAGATTAAATTCAAAAACATACAAAAAATTTTGCTTCCTGAAAACGTCATTCCATAACATTACAAAAATTACGACTAGTCATAAATCCAATCTCTTTATATTGAGATAAATCTATCTATGCCACACACTTTGTCTACAGTCGGGATATTCTCCAAATTCATACAATAGCAGCAACGCATTCTGATACAAGCCAAAATGACAAATCAAGATCTTTTAACTGTCAACTTCAAAACATAGCTAAGGAAAACACTACACAACACACACAAATCTCCAGTTTGGACATCAAGAAATTTTAAATAGGCATCAATCAGCACAAACAAAAACACAATAAAAGAGACCAAAAAAAAAACCTCAACAGTGGCCTCCGGGGCATCCTTGTGGGCGTTGGAATCGGCATCAGCACCCCAAGCAGCCTGAGGCGGAGCAGTAGTGGCATAGTAATCGTCGTCGTCGTCATCGTCGACGTCAGCCCAAGACTTGACGGTGAGGGGGGTGGGGGCCCAGAAAACCTCCTTCTCCTTCTCCTTATTGGGAGCGTCTTTGGGTATGGTGGTCTTGGAAGAGCCCTGGGTGGTGGATTTCTTCTTCTTCTTCAAGGTACCAAGAGCAGCAAACACATTAGTGCTGTTTATCACCAATGATTCCTCCTTCCTGCTTCCGCCTCCCGCCATTCTCAACCCCACTCCCCTCCTTATCGAGATTTCAGATCAAAAATATTTCGACGGTAGACTCACAAGATCTGCCGTTCAATTAGGGTTTGTGTTTGCGTTTGTGAAGAAGGTAAATGAGAAAAAGAAAGAAAACGGCTGGTTTGGTTTATCTAAAGAGGCCTTGCCTTCAATGTGTTTGTGTTGTGTTATGTCTACTGATTTATGAGACGACGAAACGCAAGTCTCTGTCTCTCTCTTGCTCGCTCGCGTGTGATTGTGTGTGTGTGTTCTATTTTTTTTTTTATGTGGTGCGGTGTGGTGGGTCTGGGATTCAACGTGGCCCTTGATGGGCTTAAAATGGAATTTGGTTTGGAAACTGAAAAGTATAATTTTTGACAAGGTAAGTTACAGAACGGATGATGGTATCTGGTTGTGGTTTTTTAGGGCCACAAGGAGGCACTCTGGGCTGAGTGGATTTCCGCCGCTGGATTTTGATTGTGAGAAACGTTGTCGTTTTTTTTTTTTTTTTGTGGCCAGTGGTCCCGATCAGGGTGGGACCTATGAGTTTCTCTTTCGTCGAATGGATATATGTACAGGTGGATAAGAGATGCACACGTGGCTGCCTTGCGCTGGTTTTGGGTCGACTTGGTACGTTTTTATTACGTATTGAGTGACGGTGTTTTCGTCCCTTAAAAACTTGTATACACACCCCATTTCTTTACACACCTAATAAAAAATTTAAAATTTTTTTAATTTATTTTTAAACTTCACTTAACATCAAGATTATCATTTTTTCTTAATTTATTATATATATTTTTATAAATATATCTCTTAAATAAATCACAAATAAATTATAATATATGTTAAAAATAGATTTAGTGTAAATTATTTTATTGTCACTTATTAAGAAATTTCAATCTTCTCATTTAATATTTTTTATACAAACCTATACTAAGCAAATGGTGTAATACAAATGAGAAAATATTTACTCTTTTAGTAATTTTACTCAAGGTAATATTGTATATTTGAAAAAATATTAATTTGTGTTGTACATACAATTTTTAGGGGTGAAAATATCGCTACTCTTTCGTATTTGTTGCTTGGCATTTAGGGTACATATATGAGTCTTTGATTGGGCTATCTAATTATTCTCAGTCCATTATGGGTTTGACTATCGTATCCTATCACTAATCTTATTTTTTATTGAAGCTCTTAAATTGGCTGTAACTTAATCATATGCGACACTTTTTTAAGATAAATTAATTTTATGTAAGTTTCAAAAAAAAAAAAAAAACTTAATTACATGTAGTACTTTTTTTTTTGAAATTTAATTATATGTAATACTATAAGTTACCAGCGTACACTCACTCCTACTAAACTAGGTTGAAATTACCTACACATTCTTATAAATATATATAACGAGACTTGAATCTTTATTAGCTCCCACAAAATTTTATTACGAATATGAAGAGAAAATGTATTAACCACTTGAGTTATGAGTGATTGTATATATGATAGTAAAAGTTAAATTTCTTTTGATTAATAATTATTTTACACTCAAATTTATATCCTTTAAAATTAAAAAAAAAAATACATAAAACAAGTCGAAGTGTATTAGAATTTGTTAAGATTAATCATTATTTGCGTGTTTTGATATGTGTTATTGTCTTTGAGAGACGTGTCATTAACCACAAATTACCTAAGAGGGGATGCACAATTGTAACAAAATTTCTAGTGACCTATAAAAATATTTGTAATTTGTCCGTAGAAAAATATTAAGAAAAGTATTAGAATATGTTTCTTATAGTCTACCAATATTATTAATGAGATGAGATCAATTTACCGGTGTACCTCTCATATCCGCACCATGAGATTATGGGTTTAACACTTGTCTTTCTCCACTCAACTTCATGTAATATATATTGAAAATCACTTAAAGTAAGTGTACCTTGAATATCAATTCCCATGATTTATTCCCAAATTTATGATAGGATAGATTTTTCCGGTATGCCATATATGGTTTTGTGTTTTTTGATCCTTGTCAATCAAATAGTTATCATCTCGTTACTGACTAAGAGATCCTAGCAATAGTATTCACTACAAAGTCTCATAAATAATTTACATTTGTTATTTTAAGGCAAATAATTTTGATCTAATAATAGTATTTACAATAAAGTCTCATAAAGAATTTAGATTTGTTATTTTAAGCTAGAGAATGATTATTTAATTTAATAATGACTTAGGTTTGAGTTACCATATGTGATATTTAAAAATATTTTAAAAATAATGTTAAGCATCCAAAAAAATTTATTTTAATTTTTTATTAAAATGATGTGATAAGATAATTTATAATAATCATATTAATTATAAGATGAGATATTAATGATATAATTATAAATAAGTTTATCATATTATTTGAATAATGAATTTAGATAAAATTTTATATAATATAGCATTTCTCTAATTTAAATATATAGTCTTTTAATTTTACATGTTCCAATATCTTTAGAAATTTGACTTTAGTGCATGAACTAAACATGCACATTTTTCTTGTGGATTGTCAATGGGGATCTCAATTACAATAACAAATTTGCAAAAAGTAACGCACATGAAATTATGGAGTTATTGAGTTTTTTTTGTTTTTTTTGGTGTGTGGAAAGAGGAGTTATGGAGAATTGATAGGTTGAGCGAGCACTGAACTTAAGTGATTAACATTTACGTGCAAGATAAGCAAAAAGTAACGTCAGCGTCACTAAACACAATAATCAAAAAAAAAAACCGACATAGTAACGGACAAGCATGAGTGCCTGACGAATGCGCGTCAAGGAAAGACCACGATGGCCTCTTTAGTAGCACCACAATTTTGACCTTCTTTCTTTCTTTTATTTTTTTCCCCTTTCACAAACACTTTCAACAAGTATTTTCTTAAGCCTAGTGTTTGGACAACTCACACATATTTATAAAGGAATTTGAATATGGATCCTCTTTTTCTTTTCTAATTTTTTATAGAAATATTACAACAGTTTTATGGTGGATAATGCTGTAGAACTAAAAAAATATCAAAAAAATCAATTCAAATAATGTAATAAATAATTTAACTTTACCATTTAAATAATAAAAAGGATAATTTCAACATCATCTCTATTATTTAAATAGTTATCAATTTATTTCTTTTTTTTAAGCATCACAAAGGTCCTATATATATTATTTTTTCATTAAGACAAACTAATGTTGTTAATCTTAATTTCAACTTTGTAGGCCATTAGATACATAAATAAATACTAATGCTTAAAAAGTTAATACATCTAATGACTTACAAAATTAAAATTGAGATTAATAACGTCAGTTCAATCTAAGGAGAAAATAACTCTATATATGAATAATGTTATGCATCCACTTTATATCATAAAGTTGATTATAATTCATAATATATGATGAGTGGATACATATTTCAAGTGCATAAATAATCATCAATAACTATCTACTCATCAATTGATAGATCATAAGTTAGAATCATATAGAGATGCTAAAAGTAAAATATCTAACATTATTGTGTATATTGGGGGTAGAATATTGAAACCTTTTTGTTTGAGTGTACTGAGACCAAGCCTTAGAAGGTGCATTGTAAAAATCCTTTTCATTATTCTCCAATTGCAATCTAATTATGCACCAATTGAGAGGAATATTTTCTCGGAGTGGACCCTAAGGAAACTATTAAAGAAAAATGAAGTGAAAATATAAGATAAAAAAAATAAGTTATTTACAATCCAATGATCAGAATTTACTCATTCACCCTTATACTAACTCAATTGAATAGCTCTGATTTATAAAAAAAAAAAAAAAGCCTCAATTCAATAGCTCTGACCGCAAATGATAAGTAAAAAAAGGAAAAAAAAAAATCCCTCAAGCTAAAACACAAAAAACCAGATAAGCACAGAATGAAATCGCCTTCCAGATCCCACCGTCTACATGAATGAAGAAGACCCAAATCTTTCAAACAATCATTTGATTTCCTTGTTTGTAAACATGTTAACAGTTAAAGTGGAGTGATATTGATTTACATCTTTATATAACCATACAACTTTGAATAAAGACTTTAATGAATTTCATTTGCCAAGCTGACCAACCATACAAACGCAAATATGAAAGTGGGAAGTATCATTTTCAAAATCAAAAGGTAACAAACTGTTACGAGACCTTTTATCTCCAATTAGAACAGATATCACTACGGAAAACCAAGCTTTTGAAAAAGAAAAAAACAAATACATAATCAAGATGATGATGCAGCAGCACGAGGGATGGAATTGTCGAAAGTTGTACCCACATGCTGGATTACAAACCCGTAAATCTTTCGTTTCAAACCCTCAATCTTGGCACTCAGCTGCTCATCCCCACTAGAGACCTCACGATCTAACCATTCATTTACTCGCTTCAAGTGTGATAGAACCGCTGTGATGGAGCCACAATCTAGAGGTAGAGTCATACTTGCTTGAGCATTTTTACACGCTCCAAATACCTTGAAACCAGCATCCAGTAACTCCTCAACAAATCTCACAAACCACCTTTGCATCTCAGCCTGCAAATTCATGGCAAGCTTCACTGTCTCTTTCACTCCATGACCCTTTGTCCATGCCACCTCAGTAGCAGAATTAAGTGTTTGTGGTGTAGCGGTAGCCTTTGACTGGTTTTTTTTAGGTGTATTAAGAGATTGTCGTTTGGACAGATTTTTCACCAGAGTTGATGGAAGTTGGTGATTAGGGGTGGTTAGAAGAGAGACAATCTCAAGATCAGTAGCCAATGCTGCTTCTATCCATAAAGAAATGGATTTTGACTGCTCTGTGAAGTTGGTATTATTGTGAGATGTGTCGGAGGTATGACTAGCAGCAACTGATTCGGCAATGCCATTGTATTTCACAACATCACTGTAGATTGAGAAGAACCTATTGATGGTGGGTAACGGATTCCCACTCTTGGATGCAGAAGACAGTTCTGAAAACATGCTGAAATAAATAAAAGCAAGGGCTAAGTTGATATAATATATTCACTCCTCAGATACAGAGTTTGAGAGACAGCAAAACGTAATCTGATGTATAATTTAAATATATCAAACTAAAAGTGATGTCAATGTCACCCATAAAACGATTAGGAAGCATAAAGAAGTGAAAATATAGTGTTATCTCCCTTTACGTTGCATAGGTCAAACATTATGAGTAAGTTTTGTAAACTCAAAATGTTGTGTGTGTTTTTGAAACTGCATCTGCATCTGCAAAAAGAGAAGAACCTCACCTTAAACTCCTCACAATGGACTCAGTAGCAATAGCCTCCTCTAATGCTTCTGCAGCAACAGTAGAAGCAAGGGCTCTTCTTTGAATAGCCTCCTGCATTCAATCAACAAGTAAAAATCCAACTTCAAGGGACTGATTAAAAAGCTACCTGATTAATCACGATCCACTGACCAAAACATCAATTTACCAGCAAGAATGAATAGATTGTAAATTACTGCATATAAATCTGATTTTTCTTTTTCACTAGGTACAATTCGAAGTCCCAACGCAATCAATTTGTTCGCAAGCCTGCATTTAAATTTATTGCCTATACATGTAATTTGTAACAAATTAATTTAATTTTATTGCTAATTTCTGTCCATACCTTGCCAAGTTTTGCAAGCTCGGTGGACACTGCTTCAAGTGGTACACTGCCATCCGTCCACTTCTTTTCATGAACAGTGAATCCGAGAGCTTCAAAGCTTGACTTCTCAGAGGCGGAACTGCTTGCAGGTGAACTGGGTTTTGATTCCTGTTTGGTTGAAGAATCATCGCTACCAAGCTTTCGACTATTTGCATCGCTTAATCGTCTTGAAAGAGCAGCCTGTGAGTAAATAGAATTTCACATAAACACACAGATGTATATGCAGACAAGCAACAGAAGTAATTAGCCAAATTTAGAAAATAATTATGAGGCAAGTAAATACCTGAGTCCGTAAAATGGCTTGCAGATCGGGCTTATTATTCTTGACGCCAGTTTTTTCTTTCTGGTCTCCAGAAGCCACCCCAGCAGGTGCAGGCGACTCGTCCCAGCTCTTTCTACTATTTTTGGAGTCGGAAACCTTTGACATTCCAGCAACCATAGTTGCCATCTTTTTCTTGCCAGCAGAATCAGCCACAGCCGGAGACAGCTTCACTCCTCCAGATAACCTCCTCCCAGGCGAAAGCGAAGCTCTCCGTGAATTAGGAGAAGCCTGCTTCCTGGCGTTCGGGGACGGTTGCCTAAACCTAGACGGCACTATAATCGCCGGCTCTCTTGTCGTCTTCCGATTCTCGTCTTTAGCAGCCACCAGACTTGGCACCACACATTTCGACGGCACAGGAGACGCCGACCTCTTCCCTTTCCCTGCTGGAGAAGGATCTCTTTCGACCGCCACCGCGGCCGCGTTCTTCTTTCCAACAGATGCTGACCGCTTCGCTGTCGCCGGAGACGAAAACCTCTGCGGCGGCTTATCTAAAATAGCCTTGCTTCTTTCATCAGACATAACATTATCTCTAGGAGCAAGAGCTTGTCTCGTTTTGATTTTCTCGGTTTTGGAATCGTTGTTTTCTTTGCGAGGAGGTTCCTCACACTTCTTGTTGGACAGGTAAACGGCGATCGGATCAACGGAGTACTCCGAATCAGAAACCGGTTGAATGACAAACTCCCTTTTTGATGTGGAAATACGCGCAATTAGAGGTTCAGGGGTGCCTAGGAACGCGTGGCGTCCTGCCATTGGACGGATGCCGGAGACACGAGGGACAGGGGAATCGAACTCGAAGCGTTCCACGTGAACAAACTGCCCCAGCTGGAGGCGGTTACTAAGTATTAGATCAGTGTCGCGGTCGGAGAGGGAGACGTAGGTGGAGTTGAGAGAGTCGGAGAGCTGGACGTAGAAGCCGTGGTTGGGCCAGAGATCGGAGCCTGCGAGTCCGGGAACAATGCCGATGACTTGGAGGATGGGGGAGCGGTGGTCTCCAGCGACGCGCGTGGTAGAGTTCATGGATTGGAGGAGTTTTAGAAGGATTCCTTGAGTGAGTGAGGCCATCGTGTGAGATAGACACGGACAGAGGAACACCGGCCACAGAGTTGAAACAATATTTTAAAAGAAGAGATCTGCGGAAATTTTTGGCCGTTACGAGATTTTAATTTCAAATTCAAATGCCCGCTTTTTTACTTCTGTTTAAATCTACGTGGGGTCCAATTGCACTGGTGGAACGACTAGACGAGTCTGGTGATACGCTGCCGTTATGCTGTTTAGTGAAATTAGATAAGTTAAAGTCACTTGCCAACGAGCGAAAACTTCCAAGTGCCAGTCATATTATCATGACACGTGGACGTGGGAGATAATTTTTTAGGTGTGTTTATTCTTCTGGCCCTGTCAACGGAAGTCCATGGAACGACCATACCGGACGGGAGGACTCATTTTAGGCTGTCAACACTCCCATTCAAGGGTAACGTTATCATTGTCTTGTGTCTACCTCATAGCATAACTGAAAGAAAAATACTAAAAAGGAAAACAAAAACCATGAGATCCTAATTCAATACTCTCACGCTATTATATTACCAAGAATTGTATAATAATATTAAATATAAACATTTATTACTTTTAAAAATTTTATTTTCAATTCAACACTTGAATAGGAAAATGTCTGACTTTGTAATTTTAACTGTTAATATGAATAAGAGTATATTGCTAAACTAATTTATAATTCATTTATTTCTAATATCCATCATTAAATAATTTCAGTAGTTACTATATAGCAGGATGTCATATCATTCATTTATGTGTTTTCCACCTGTATATAAGCAAATTATCATCATTATTATAATTTTTTGTATGAATATTTTAATTTAAAAATCTTGAAAGTCAGTAAATCTGTTTTCGTCGTGGCCTTTTAGGAGTCGAATCTTCGACAGAAGTCACAGAAGTAGCAAGGATAATAGAGCAGTTCAGCTTTCAAATGTAGCATCAGATGAGCTAACAGAGTCGGGTGCCAACATAATTACCAAATTTCTTGCGACTAAATTTCAGCATAAAAGTATATTTTAATCGGAACAACACATGGTCTCATAATTTGCACCATGATTTGTCTTGCAAGCAGTGGCAGTCTGGCAGAAAAAACACATATAATGCAGGGTACTGTGTTGCAGGGCCTTTTTTGGATTTATAGATCAAATCACTGGGAAGACTGCCATATTTGAGTCATTCAATCGTTAATTAAAACTGATTAAACACAAAAAAGTCACTCCATAAGCTATGGGCAGATATACAAAGATACCAATGGTGTTCTGATCCACAATGTTGAAAGGGTCACCACTGGCATATATAAAGTCATGCAGAGAAATCTTCAACTTAGATGCTGCGGTTTCACTCACAATAAGACATCAAATGCCAATGGATCCAGAAATGCAGATCATTGAGTATTTCTCATTGTATGGAGTGCAGGAAGACGTCAAGGAAAAAAAACACAAGAAAAGGCTTTGTTATTTTATTTTCTTTATTTTCTATTTTCTTGTATACATTTATGCCACAAAAAATAAGAAAATCATAAGAAATACAATCAGTATAAAAAATATCTTGATCATCAGCCAACGGTTAGATGATATACTGTTAAGGTACCTGACCAGTTGGTTCTGTGCTCCTTCGACATTTGCCAATGTGTCATCCATGTTCTCATCAATCCTAACAGTAATAGCAGTATCCATTAGAGACTTTGAAATTTGTTCTGGTAAATTGTATCAAAAGAAAACAATCACCTTCCTCCCTCTCATATTTAGTCAAATGTTACATCAGTGTTATACTAATCAACTGGTTTTCCAACACAAGGTGGATTTAGCCACCATGTAACATGACCATTTTCTTTGGCCTAAGCTGCAATTCACAAATCATATAATTCATTTATACATAATGGCTCTCCTATTAACTGCAAATGCAGTGTCCCTGAATTGCTGAAGAGCTTTGCATTCACAAACAGAGACCACATCTTAAAGACAAGGACAATTGTTCCCATCTAAGGAGACAAATCTGTGATGGCCTCTTTGATAGACAAACAAAGCAAAATTGGGAGGACAAGCTCTATACAAATTCCTGAATCAATATTGGACTGAATATGTATGTATATATATCGACTAGTTTATATCAACTTAAAAACTTGACTAAAGAAAGTGACTTCAACATCCATCCATCAATTTTCACTCAATCTAGTGGTGAAAAAAGTGAATAAATTCAATGTAGACAACAATCCTTGGATTGGAAAAAAAATGGATGAATAAATATTAGAGTCACATTTTAAGTCAGTATAACTTAACCTCATAATACACACACACACCCCCACGCATATAATGAGTTAAGTTATACTATATATCACAAGCTCAAGCATCTTATGGCGATTATATCAATAACGATGAACAAACCTGATTGCAATCTCTCCTTGCTGGGAAACCATGGTTGCCAGTTGCGTGAAGATGTTGCCTAATTCATGTATAGTTGACTCCACATTATGAAGGGCTTCAGCTCTACTCTGCATGTAACTGTCTTGTTGTGGAACCAACTGCTGTTGCTGTTGATGTTGCTGCTGCGGCAACAATGGCTGAGATTCCCCATCTACCTGCTTGCTGCAAGGAGAAATGAGATGTTCTTAGTGGGGGAATAGTAATTCCCACTGAAGTTTTAATGAAAGCCAAGAACCAAATGCACTATGGGTATTTTCTTATCATCGAGACATGGATGTCAACAGGAAACTCTCAGATGTCTATTGACAAATAACTAAGCTTAATGTGTTCCTATTTTATTTCAGAAGATAGAAGACAAAATTTCCACTAAAAATTTACAATTTCAGAGCATAACTTTCACTTAGATGATTCCTAGAGTAACTAAACTATATGATCATGTTATTAAGTGACAGGCTTATTCAATATAGTCGGACAAGATATGATTTTTACCTTGTAAATAATTGGGATGAAGATGCAGAACCATTAGCCCATGGAGGAGGAGAAGCTGTTGATGCACCAGCAGCTGATCTAGCAGCAAGAGGACGCTGGCGTACAAAAGGATTTGTTGATTCTTTTGAAGCAGTTGATGAAAACAACTGTCTTCTATTTTCATGAACCTTAAGGTTCTGCAGTATACAAGAAAGTAAAAAACTTAGACATACTTTAAAATGAAAATAAACAAAAGCCCATTGACCCTTTCTAACAACCAAAGAATGTTCAAAATACCTCTGTCCGCATGGTAAGGACCTCTTTAAACTCCTTTGTAGCGCTCATCAAGCGGTTCTTTAGGTTATCTACAACTGTGGTTGAATGAGTTGTGGTGTCACTTGACATGTTTCCACTTTCATTTTGCGAGTTGCAGATGAACTGGAGGTCTACTACTGCTGTATTAAGTGCAGTGATGTCTTGCTTTATCACTGCTGTTAGCTCTTGGATCTCCTGAGTTGGATCATCAAACACTGATGTCCTCTTTGCCACTGGGGTGTAAACATATTAATTTGTATTGCATAAAAAAGAAGCACAGTTATCACAAATCAAAGTGCAAACATTGCTTAGTAAAAATAAGGAATGCTCACCAAATGATATCCTGAGCTTGATTAGAAGCATTTTAACAAATATATAGATATAAAAAAGTAAGCGAAAACATATAATATTTATTTTTAATGTCAAATGCTGTATAAATAGTTGCGGCGATGATTATTTCTGTACAAGACAATAAATCCAGGACACGTTCATTTAATCATTGATAAGAAAGGTGTGGAAAACTGATTAATTAGAGTAACCGGCTATAATTCCAAACATATAGGTTCACACTTGGTTTGGTCATTGAAAGATAGTTCCAAGTAATCTTAGAGGTAATAAGGTACATGCATGAGTATCAGATTCCAAGGGTAAAAATTCAATTATAAATTTCAGATTTTGTTGGACTTCTTACCCTTCAGTTTATTAAACAGAATAAACATTCATTGATACAGGTTCGATTTCATTTAACTGTCGCAGATAGGTTATTAAAGATCAGGAAATTTGGAAATCAACATTATAGATTCAGATTACTGTTGAGTTAATAGATTAAACTGATGTAATCCTACCCATTATTTGAAAATTATATCCTCCGTATCAGTGATATCAAAATTGTGTTATCTCTGAAACTTATTTTCATCCACTAAAATTAAAAGAATAAAAGTTGAAAAATGGATAGATGATGGTAGCTTCAGAATAAAGCTTAGGTTCAATTGATTTCAGAGCTGGCCTAACAATGAATCACAAACATAACATGCCAACCAAACTAAGGCCCCGACTTATAAGACAATGGTTACATAGAAATTGTACTATACGACTATATGTTGCATGCCTTTCTTTAACTTAGGCAACTAGTTATGTGAATTAGGGAATGAAATCCTAAATTACATTACAGTTGAAAAAAAAAAAAAAAAATTATTACCAACTTGGACCTTGACCTTTGAGTGCGTAAAACCTACCTACACAAAGCCTTATCCCAACTTCCCAATCATTCCTACCTCACCATTCATCTGGACTGATTAAATACCATGGTTCACTGAGCAAAAAGTACACTCCAAAGTCCAAACTTTGAAACATAGCATCCATACAACTAGAAATTTTCAATAACATGGACATTTGGTTCAAGCAATTAAAACCTAACTAAATAAGGCCTAGGAATTCAAAAGTACCTAGGACCAGCTTATATAAATTATTTGCAGCACATTCAGCATATCAGCTTAATTGATTATATGCCATCATCAACACATACCACTTGTCCCCACCTACAACTTGCTAATTAAATCATCTAGAGCATTTCATTAGCTATATAAAAAATGCAAGCACTTAGTTAATAACTAAGTGATTATGGCTTACACCAATGGATTATGGCTTATACCGAAAGTATGTAACTTCATTCACACAGTCCAGGTTGTACATTCGGAAATCTATTCGACATGCATGACAAATTCCTCAATTTTTTACTTAACTAACGATGTCATGCTGTCACCGCCATAAGAGTTACAACCAACAGTCTCCCACCACAACACAACCACAACCATAAATCACCAGTCAAGACCTTTGACTATCATTGCAACCACCAAAACATCCCACAACCACAATCAAATTTACGTAAATCCCCATCACCTACCAAGTCCATTATCATATATCACCACCACTGCCATTGCACCAGCTCAGCAAACACATCGCTCCACCACTATCAGCCCATATTACCACACTGCCACCACATTGTCTAACACGCTTATGCCAGAGTCACCAGACCACATCAATGTCAATGAAGAATCACCAGGCACCAGCTCCCTACCCTATCCATTCCTAAAACTGTATTACCAACCAGCGCATCCACCAACAATTTGTTCATAAAATCAGATCACAATTGCATCACAACATATGACATCTATCATTTCATCAAATTTTGCATCTTAAACATACTTCGGATTCTACTCATTCCAAGTGCAAAAAGATGTAAACATTAAAACTTACTCAAAATAGCTTTAATTTAAGGCAATAGACACCACAGACAATCACAGCCTAAAGTAAATGCATATGACGAAACATTGGCACCAATAATATACAAGAAATTCGAATATAGGAGTTAAAAACAGAAATACTCACATTTGGCGAGCTTAGAGAGCTTCTGAGATGTCTGGTGGATCCCAAACCCGATCTTGGATACCCTCTTGTTGAACTCCGATTGAATAGCCACCGAAGACTTGCGATCGTCAGGCCTCGTGACGCTGTTATTACTGCTGCCACTTGATGATGGCGCATTGTTCGACGACTTCTTTAGCTTCTCTGCTACGCTCAAAAACTCTTGCGTCCGATCTCGGTACGACGATTGTCCCGTTCTCACCGACATCTCTCTCTATAATCTCTAAATCGAATAAATTGAAAGTACGACTTTGACTGTTATATACGCATTTCGATTCTCTACCCGATGTATGCAGGTAATTCGTGAAATTAGAAAGGAATGTAGCAAAAATGGTGAGGATCCGAAACCCTAACCCTGTCCCTGTGTTTCGGGTGATAAAAACGCAAGGTCGATATGACAAAAGTGGGGGCAAAAATGTAAATTTGGGTTGAACTGAGGGCAATAATGATGAACGAATCAGACCTTTAAAATGTTCCCACCAGGGAAGGCAAGCCTCCCGCTTTGACAACGCTGTCGTTTAATTAAAGTCTGCACGACACCGTTTTCATTGGAGCAGAAAAGACAGATTTGAATTATATCATTAATGTACGTTTAATACAGTTTATCTACTGATTATAAGTACATTTGCTACAATTTATCAACTGATTATAATTACTTTTTTAATAACCAAAGCTGTATTTATTTTTTTACGTCGTTTAACTGTCATCCTAATAAAGTTTTTGAATAATTAAAAAAGTTTACTCGAAGAAGTTTAAATTTTGAGTTTTTTCAAGTATATTTTTTTAAGATTTTAAAAAAATTGAAATGTCTAATATCATTATATCTTTAAAATAATTTAATCTTTTTTGATACATTTATAATTTAAAAAATCTTTTTTAATTTACAACCAAACAACTAATAATTTTTTTAAAAATGTCCTTAATAAAATATCAATTTCCAACATATTTATTTCTAAAACATCTATTTGGAGAAGTTGTATCAAATGAAACCTTAATAGCGTATTTGCCTTTTGAATTAAAAATACTATTAAATTGATTTATAAATCGGATTTAGTTATCTAGTCGGTTGAATAACCTTACCCAATAATTATAACCATTGGAGTCAATCCAATCCAATTATTTAATTGTTGAATAATGTTACTTAATTATAAACTTATTCTTTACTTGAGATGTTTATTAGAAAGCACTCCATAATTGCTAATATAATATTACTACCTGACAAATGGCAATACAAAAAACAACTACAATAAGAGAATTGGAAATTCTAGTAAATTGAAGCTAAGTTACGACAAGATTACAAATAGAACCTAAATGATTTTCATGAAGTTGATTTAAACTAAAAGCAGTACAAAAACTAAGTACTGCCCTATAAAGCTCATTAACATATGGAAAACTCCTCTATCATGTAGCAGCAGTGAAGAAGCATACGCTATCATCACAGGAAACTCACAATTATCATCAGATGGATCCTTATCAGTAATCATGGCCAAACCCGAGAAATCGCAGTTCCAAGGTTTCTGGTCATTGATTTGGTAGTACATGTTGAAAGCATAGGATGCATTCCCTCGGATGCTAAGGTTACTACAAGAAGATCCATAACCCAAAGCAGTACAGTCTGATAAAGTACAAGCATAATCTATACTATCAGCCAACTCTTCCAAGTCATCTGCATTTGGCTTCATTACACACCACCTTCTGTCCAAGTATGTCACACCTTCCACAGGAGCTAGACCCTTGTTTTCCATCAAACCTGACAAATCAAGTTCATATTTTGGCTTCCCATCGAATTCGTATATACCCCAATGCCTCTCAAAGCTTCCAGGGGCAATGCTCTTAGCATTCTCATCAAGGAGGCTAAACAGATAAACATCAATTTTACCTTTCCTTGCTGGGGTCCCATCTCCACTCAAAGCATGTCTAAGCAACCCCTGGTTGAATCTCTTAGCATTTCGGACATTGGCATTTTTATCACCATCAGTAGGCCACCCAACTTCTCCTACTATAATGTGCACGTCAGGGTACCCTGCTTTGTCCAGTGCCCACACCAGAGTATCATAATTTGCATCAAACACATTGTTGTAGACCATGTCACCGTCTCTAACGGGCTTGCTTGTTCCATCAAAGAATGCAAAGTCCATAGGGAAGTAATTGTTGCCATAGAGACTAAGGAAGGGATATATATTGACGGTAAAAGGGGCGTCATTTAAATGAAGATACTTGATTATTTCTATCGTAAGGTCTCTGACATCAACCCGGAATTCACCAGCAGATGGAACCGGGTTGGATGCTGGAGAATTGTAGATATCAGCATTGAAGGGAACAGTGGCTTTGACCTTAGAACCAAGGCCGGCCTTATTGATAGCTTGTTGGATATTTCTAAGGGCTGGTAGTGTAATGTGAAGATAGGAGCCATTATATGATTGAAGAAACGGCTCATTGCCTACAGCTACATACCTACAAAAGCAATTGCCAAAGTAAAATTAAAAAGCCCGTAATAGATGAATCATGAATGATGCTAAAATGTTGTAAATATAAAGGAAATAATATTACATTTTCAATTACAACATGTCAAAATATTTTCTCTCTTAAATTTTAGCTACATCAACTGATAACAGAGGCCAAAAAGCAGGTAGATTCCAAGTTATTATGAGACCCTTTTAAGGTGGTATGTGTTGTGCCTATCACGTGGTCACATAGACTTTCCATATATGCATGGAAGGACCACTAGGTTCTTTTCAAGGTGCTAGCATCTATGCACACCTAAGATGAAAAAGGCTTAATATTCCTTGATCGGAGCAAGAAATCTACTACTCTCCCAAACTCACAAAGAGGAAAATGACATCAAAAACAGGACAAGACCTAGAATTTATACAACTAGGACAATAAGAATAAGAAGGAACTATTGAGTGACAGACCTTCAAACCCATGAAACAAAACAAAATAAAATAAGATAAAATCACAATAACAATACCAAAATTACATTAAAACAGAAAATCAGTAATCAAGACAAGAGTCAACCAAAAAGAATGGGAAAAAAAAAAGCGAGAAAAAAATGGAAAAGATATTGAGGGTATAAATAAATAAAAATAACAACCTGATATTGACTCCACCATGATAATGGTAACTGGATACATTGCCATATACCCAAGACTCAGCGGCCCCAGGATCCTGACTCATCAGCTGCAACATGTAATTGGGTATGCCTACCATCACTTCAATATCAGTTCCAATAAGAGCTGCCAAGATCTTCTCATCAGCCTCGAAGAGCTTCAACTTCTTAATCCCATTTTCTTTAAGCATTCGCACCACCTTATCTGGTGGCAGCTGGTGGGTTGCCATGGTGCCCCAGTTGACTCCAACACTGGTCTTTCCCTTGGACACCGTCAACATTGTAAAGACAATAAACACAACCAAGAAATGGTCACAGTCTAGCACTCTCACTCCTGCCATTTTGTTTTCTTCTCTATCTTTGCTGAATGTAGCAAAAAAGAGAGGGAAGAGGGGGAATTGTTATTGTTGTTGGTTGGAGTATATATAGTTGTGAATTGTGATAATCGGACTTCATAGTGGGAATGGTTTGTTTGTTTGTTTGTTTGTTTTTTAATTGTACAGTAAGCAATGAAAAGAAAAGAAAAGAAAAAATAAAGACGGAGATTCTTTGCTTAACTGTATTCAGTTATGGTGCTCAGCTCCAAGTCTCCACCAGTCCAAGGCAATTGTGTGATTGGTGTAATTGTGTACTGTGTGGTGTGGCCCCATCTGTTTCATTGCATGCTGGCTACTTAGCTTAGTTTATCTTTTTTTTGGCTTCTTGTCATTAGGTAACTCTCAAACGCCATGAACCTGTTGGCTTTCATCACAGAAGTAATTAATTTCGCACACTTTCTTCTTTTGACTCCACTAACTCTACCATTATAGTTTACAAAGTAATGGACTTGTCTCATTCGGTATTTGAGAAATGGCTACTACTATTAGCTACAGTGAGCCATTCATGTTTGTGGTTTTGATTCAGCAACTTTAGTTGAGTAGCAATTTAAATTTTGCTTTATTATATGAAAAGCTGCATGGTTGCGTTGAGCACTTCATTTTTTACGTTCATTGCATAAATACATTTATAAAAGCGGATATTACAGTGTAACCAATCTTTGGTTTGCATAAGAAAAGGCTTTTACGTAAATGTACTTTTTCATAAAGTATGTATTACTTAATTAATTTATTTATTTTCTATAAATTAGGAAAATTTTAAAAAAGAAAATATTTGTTAAACATTAAGTATTTTCCATTTGTGAAGAAAAACATTTGGACAGTATTTTTTTAAACATCTCTTTAGATGTGCTTTTCTCTCTTTTTCTTTCTTTTTTTTTTTTTAAAGAATTTATTGAATCAAACATTTTCAAATACGTATAATATTTTTACAGTTAAGAATTGAACGTTATACATAAACGATAATGACAACAAAACTCCAAATCATATTTGGTTCCCAGGGCAGAATAATTTTTGGTCCAATATTGTGGTTGGGAGTTGTTAAAAATTCCAATACCAGCCATCCCATTTTATCACACGATCGCGTATCTTTCAACCTTATCTTAAGTATATAAACTAGATATATTTATTTTAAAAATATCTATTTAAATTATTAATACTTAATATTAATTTATTTTACTTATAAAATAATTTTACAAATATAAATTTAATCCAATCAAAAGTATGCCAAATGCATGACATCACTATTTTAGTTCAATCACCAACTACACTAAAAACATATAGTACTGGTAATTTAATCTCATCTTAATTAGTTTAATTCAGTTCAAGTTAATCTAATCTCATAAAAATAGTCCAAAATCTCAAAATAAATAAATAAAATATACATATAAAAAAAAAAAAGTTAACATAATATCCTGTTGTTAAAAGGTGTCGGATTATTCTAATCTCAACCCCCTGTAATCTGGGAAGAGGAGGAGGAAGTAGCCTGGGCTAAGAGTCTAAAATCCCATAAATAGAAGTTGAGAGCTTCTTGATTCTCAAGGCAGAATGAGAACACAAGAAATTCCATAGAAAGAGAGTCGGTAATGGTAGCTGTACACCATTGGTTGACATACCATTGACCAGCTTTTGAAGAGGATTGAAAAGAATCTCTCTGGATACGATACGCTTTCCAGTCAGAGTCTACGTGGTTACCTTTGTTATCATCAACTTTTTATCTTCGTTTTCCTTTTTGCCAAAGTGCTCTTTTAATCCTCACAAAAGGATGGCTACTGTCTTAAGATCTCTTAATTAGGTGACAGTGCATTCCAAAGAAAAAGGAAATTGGATATCTCCAAAGGAAATGCTAGCTTCACAGCTGGCAATGGTGTTATCAATTACACCCACCATAACATTAAAGCCTGCAGCAGGCTAAAAAGCCTCCGTAATTACTAATTTCTACTTGCATAAATCGTATTGATTAAGCAAACGATTAGTGTTAATTAGGTAAATATACATACACGTCATGACTCTTTATAGAAAAATTGGAACTACAAGAATTATTTTAGCTCTGTACTGTTGTTTAAAGCTTTAGTGATGCATGTTAAAAGTAAAAAGAAGCACCCTGCCACGTTGTGGATGGAGTATGATCAAACTTAACCAAGAAGAGGCAAGTTTCCTTAAACCATTGGCCTACCAGTTCAAACCAAACTAGTAACTTCGCCAGTAGAATTGATAGAGTCAGCGTGAGTGATGTCTTCACTGAAGCACGCTTCTGGCAGCCTAAAGCTCAAGCAAAACATTGCCTGGAAAGGAAAGGAAGCGTCAAAATACATGCACGCACCAAGGTTAACGATAAATTGTAATGATATCGTTTTATAAAATTATAAGAAAAAAAGGGGGGGAGATTTTAGTTCTGAAATACGTTGTACCTTGTTGGGAGCAACATTCCTAACCTTATGGAATATGGCATCTTGTATACAGACATTTAAAGCAGACTCTGCTTCCTGCGAGAGTTTAAAAAAGCAATCCAGATTAAAATACAGCATGAAAGAATGCAAAATTAACAAAAACTATTTTCAGCACAGGTGGGACATCTAACACACTGTATTCACATGTAAAATTGTTTTACACATGGTAATCACATGTAAAATTGTTTAACTGAATGGTTCAAGGCAAGACTGGGGGGCCAGGGACCTGACACCAACTACTCGAAATAAGCTATCAGTAAGTTTTGTAATTCACATGGGAAAGTCAAAAGCTTAAAATGTAACAAAAAAAGGAATGATTAGAAATATCTATGAAAATAAACCAACTCCAAAAAGACTTACAGAAATTATCAATTCTTGAGTTTCATTTGCCCGCATGAAGCAATAGCAGTGAATCCAAGGAAGACATCCCTTCCAATTTTTCCTCTGGATAAGGCCCCTGAATGAATCTGAGAACAAGTAAAGTTTCGGTATTTTAGACACAAGAAATGGCCTCAATCAGAACAGGGGAAATGTCTGGACACAATGATTAACAAATGTGAAATTGGCATATAATCATACAGACAACAACATAAACATTTGGCTAGTGTTTCAGATGACTGGATAATCTAGATATTTAATTATATACATAACTAGTTAAAAGGGTCTACGTGCCTGAATGAATAACAAAATCAAATATCCCATTGTCATCAGAAGGTTGTAGTACTAACACATGCTGTACCTAGAAATTGTAGAGCAGAAGCAGGAAGGTTCATTATTACATGATCAACATGTTCCCAGGTCTTAGCATTGGACAAATCAGAGCCTCTCAACCTCTTATTTTTCCTTCCTTTCTTCCCACCAGCAACAGATTTACCAGCACTTTCAGCATTTCCATTTTCTGCAGAACAAAAATAGAATGAATACCAGAAATAAAGAGAAAACATGTCTACAATCTTATTCCAATTTTTATGATGTTGAATATTGAAAACATATAGTAATAACTGCATTAAATCTAGAGATGACCCGATGTCTGATGCTGCAGCTTATCATACCTTCGCAGGAACCATCTGAAGGTCTCTTAATTGCTGCTATGGATGTATCAAAATTCCTACAGGATTTTTGTATCTCCTCCAGATCATTTGTAACTTTATCAGGTACTTCTTCAACCTCAACTGCATGCGAGCAGAAAACTAAATAAAACTATAAGCAACAACACATAGAAAAGGATGATCTTTATAACAAAACAAACATGTTACCTCCAAACTGGGCATTTTCTGTTCTTGTTTCTTCATGGGCTTGTATATCACAAATCTCACAAGTTTTAAGCAAAGAAACATCAGATTGTAAATTACTTTCACCAACTGGAGCTGTCATCAATTGAGAAATAAATTTCCTGGCATCCATATTGTAAGCACACATGCTATCATCAACCTTGTTGACCTTAGCATTAATCTTCAAATAATGAATGCTATCTGGATTTAAATCATTTGCGAACACAACACATCCTTTCTGTGCTGCTGGAATGGCGAAAGGGCCAATACCAGCAAACATGTCACAGATAATCTCCCCAGGTCGAAACTGAGATATAAGTCTTAGGTGTTCATGTTCCAATCTTGAATTCCAATAAACCAAACGGTAATCTAGCTTGAATGTCGCTCCATACTGCTTCAATTCTGTAACCATATTATCTTCTCCAGCTAAAATTTCAAATTTTGGCACTCGAAACTCATTTGTGATTGTTCCAACTTTATTAACCACAGTTCTAATTCTTGGATAATTTTTCTACAAACACAGATTAGAAATAAATTATAACATTCGTATTTCCAACTTGATGCTTAGCAAAAAAGGAAGACATAATAAACAGTTATGTTCAATGCTGAAGAAACTGCCAGTGCAAAAAGATAACAATCACATATACTCCTTCAACTATGTGGGATAATAATCAACATAAGAGCAGGAAATTTATTATACATAACAACAGTACCAGTGAAAAACACTGGCACACGATAACAGATATAAAACAGACCAAACAGTAGGAGATAACAGAAAAGGAGGACAATTATTTTTAAATATATAAGAAAAAGAGAGACAAATGAAAATGCAAATAGCATAAGCAATCATAATAGAGAAACAAACATGTAAAACACGGGGATAGCCTAGATGGTTAAAGCTCTAGCAGTGAAGCCAGAGAGGGATCTTCCTCACACCCACCTTGGAGGGAGATCAATTTAATTTTCGCTTGTGTGTGGGGTAGGGTAGGGTGGAATGCATGGTAAAAGAAAAAAATGTAAGCCAGAAGCAAATGAAAACTTACATCATATATGACCTTTGCAATAACATCCTTGTAAGGAAGTAATTCATCATGTATGTTAAGATGAGCAATATGACCTGCAAAAATAAGATTAAATGTTAATTTAGCTGTCACTGGTGATGCAATGTTGACAGCTGAAACTGCGGATGGTATATTGTAAATCATCAGCTGAGCCATGAAATGAGTATATGCATATCTATATATATATATATATATATATATATATATATATCTGTTCCAGAAAACGATCAAAAGAAACAACCACCTAATTTTAATACTTAACAATGGTTTCAAAAGATGTAGGGACCTCCACACCCGCTGGCAGAATCTGCTTCAATACATAATCTACAATCAAGATGACCACTAAGAAAGTTAGCTAGGGAAACTTAGAATTGAATTTCACACATCATTATTACAAAGTATGAGAATAGTATATCATACAGTAACAAGCATAGCTGATAGCTCAAAGCAATTTGCAATATACATTATAGAAGCAAGGCTACTGACCTGCATCCCAATAAGAATATCCAAGCGTCATTGAATGGGGAACTACTTCAATCTTGCATAACTTCTTCAATTCGTCAAGTTTCTGGTCAGGAATATCAGATAAGTCTATCCTAAAACAAGAATGTCTCATTAGTTGAAAGAGAAACCTGCCTACTGAAACAGACATTTTAAAGTGGCCAGAGATGTCCATGTTATTAAGTTGGGCTCCTCCACATTATGTCAACAAAAAAATCAAGCAACACATAGACAGCTTTAGCTAGGATGTAACTTCATCTAATATATCTAACAATGCATTCTCATACAAACGAGATACAGGGATTTCATCATGACAAGCTGCAAGGCGGGTTTCTTGATGTTTATGTTAAAAGGAAGGGTCACACATGATGCTTGACATTCCTCACTACCTCCCTCCCACTCTGCAAATGCACCCGTATGTGTGATGAGACAAAAAATCACAACTATTGGATCCTCATTGGAGCACATTGACAAAAGAGGAGTTGTCACAACAAATAGATCCAAATTAGGATGAACTCAAAATTAATATTCCTATGTGAAACCCATACATACACAGAAAATAAATAATCCAATAAGAGCTAGATGTCTAATGGATCCCTTTACAAATAAAAAATGAAGTTCACTTAAATTGACCATGGCCAGCTAGCCCTGATATAGACGTATGCAACAAAATTATAGACCTATGAATAAAGGCCTAATCTAGATCTTGACGCTCGCGTACACTTCCCAGCTTCTAATATGGCAGGTAGACTTAATGAAAACCAGCTCAGGGATCAACTAGAGTTACCTAGAAATTCAAACAACAATATACCCTAGTGAAAAAAGCCTAAAAATCATAACTAATTTTTAACTTCCTTCTCCATAACATCAAATGTTTTAAGTAGATAAACCAAAACGATCACTCATTTTTATGCACACATTAACTTACGCTTCGATTTATAATTTCTAGAAGCCACTGATAAATTTTGCCAATACTTGCATTTATCTCTAGAAACTAACTTCTTAAACATTCCTCACCAGGATTCTGGACCTTTTCAGATAATATCAGGTATCGATTTTCTTCAGACGTTGGATCTTCAGTAATTGGTTTAACACGGGCCTTGTCAAGCAAATATCTGCAAATAAAAAAACAATTAAAAAAGAAAACCCAATAAATGCTTATAGGATCATAGGCTCATAATTGCAAAAACATATACGGAATGATGTCTCATTGAGTTAATGGATTTTTTTAGGTAACTACTTTGCCCTGTCAAATGGGATATCACATAACAAGTCTCAAAAATATCCACCGACAAACACATGGTTTGATCCTCACAATACTTCACAGAGTCATTTGCATTAATATATGCACAATACTTGCTCGTAGAAACCTTCTCACTAACCAAACGCTAGCATTCATCATCAAATAAAATCGTAAACCCAAAAGAAATGAGGATTGTACCCGTACCCGTTTAGTATCCGAGAAGCAACCTTACAGTGTTGGCGTGGGATTCTAAGCGCCCATAGCTTCAGGTCCACGTTGAACTTGCTTTCGTCCAACATTTTAAAAATTTGATAATATGAGGAACTTGCGGATTGTATACAGACTTCGAAGAATCACGGGCACTAGGGTTTATGATCAAACATTCTGAAACTGCATGATTTTTGAAGGGTTTAATGCTACGACGTCGTTCTTGGCTCCAGTATGAATGGGCTGGGTTTCATTGCTTTTCAGATAAACTAGCCCAAGTTAAAATAGCTTGAACGTAGCTGGTGTTTGTTTGTTTTATTTTTTATTTTATTTTTCTTAAAAGTTAAACTACTTAGTGCTTGAAATTTGAATCCAATATACACTTAATAAATCAGTATTGGTGATTAGTTTTTTTCCTTTTTCTTTTTTTACCTTCCTGACAATAAATTAGATAACTATCAGGACCTACAAATATAATCCTTTTAGTGTGTAGCATCCTCATAATGTACGGTTGAAATACTACTCTTAGATTTATAAGAGGTCAACCCACATTTTCAGTGAGAAAATTTGCCACATTTTGTGGCCTTAGTAAGTTTCGAGCCTTGCCCTTGCTTGACAAGTAAGGGCAAGCGGAGTTACTATCAATGCAACAACTCACCAAATTGGGTGACTAGAATCTTATATATAGAATGTTTCTTAATTTTACTTCTCATATTTTATGTGACTCATGAATTATAACTTATTGTGGGAATGATCTAATAAGAGTACATAGTCTATTAATATTGATTTTGTTAGTAAATTTTAATGATTGCATTCTTGTTTTCGTTATAATTAACCTAATGATTATAATTAGTAATTAATTTCTTTTTTTAGTTTAGCTTAAATCATTTTATAAGTTTTGTGGCTTGTGCTTTGCCTTAGTGATTAAATAGCACACCCAAGTTCTTTAAGAAAATGGGTTTAACATCAAAATAATGTAACCATTATGCGGTTGTCTTCCTATCTTATGTGAATCGATCTCTTCTGTATGAGAGTTACTCTCTAGGTTGCATCCTTGGTGTCTCAGGTTGCATCATTAATGTCTCATCCCGTATTCGTGTGGGTAAGCTCTAGTGATAAAAAGTCTATTTATTTAATTTTGTTAAAATCTAAATGTGTTTTTTTTTTTCAATAAAGGTTTGCGTTTGATAAGACCAACATACCCTTTGAACCATTAAATCAGACCAATAGTCAACCAACGAATAGACCAAAGTAAGCTACATTTTGATATGGACCCTATTATTTAGCTCACAATGTAATGATATTAAATATATATATATATTTTTTAAACTAGGATTAAAATGACGTCTGCCCTTTCTGCAACGACAAACCCAAAAAGTAAGGTCCAAGGCGACTCACTTCTGTTCTCCACGAAAAAAAAAAAAAAATTGTTCAGGAATAACTTTGCTTTGCAAATGGAAGAATAAAAATTGGTTAAGGAATAACTTTGCAAATGGCCGAATAAATAATTGTTCAGGAATAACTTTACAAGTGGCCGAATGGTTATGGTGACACCACTCAACTGAAAAAACGAAAACCTTTCAAAATGTACCCAACTTAAAAAATAAAACCTTTGAAAATGTTCAAGCAGTGTTCCAAAATTTAATTTCTTAGTATCAAAATTTGTCTTTATGGAAGGAAATTTTTAGACTTTAAGTGATGCCACTGTGTTAGCCCGTGGTTCAGCTGTGATCACCAATTTATTGGTTTGAATATTACAAGAAAACTCTGTCTTACTGGTTTAACAAAAAGTATTAAATGTGCTATGTCCGTCAGCCAATGAATTTTCTTACCGAAAAGTAGGTACACAAGTCAATGCAACTTCTCATTTTTAATATTATTATTAAAAAATTTCCAACAATTCGTTCAATAGTATCAAACCTATTCTAACAATTCATTCACACATTGAAACACAACAGAAATTCATTCAACTAAACAAAAATTTGTCCAATCACTGAAAAATCAAAACACTACAGAGATATTAAAACAATTTGATTATATCATTCCTTCTTTTCATTTCATGAAAAACAAAAATGCGCTTCTTACCCTCAAGGGGCTTACAATGATCAATCCAAACAAGGCAACCACAAAACCAAAGAGGCATGTCTCACTCAACCTCAACTCCAAAAATTACATTTTTCTATGTACATCCTTCCTAATCTTACAGTTACATATAACAATTGGTGATCATGTGGTTGGCGACACCACCTCAAAAGAATCTCTTCTCCGCTTCATGGTACCCCGAGAGATCTGATTGGGCGTCGTGTATGTAAGAGGCTGAGGATATTGATTGAGAGTCAGTCGGATATGGAGTGATCGTGCCAACACAAGAGCATGGAGATGCAACGTCCGAGGATGTAGAAGCGGGTTTTCTGTTGCTTGACCATCAACACACAGCGTTTTCGAAAGCCTGATTTCTTGTGGTTCTTGCGGGCTTGTTGGGATGAGGAAATCATGTATGGAATTGACATGGTGGATTGGTGGTTGCGGTGGAATCCTAGTTTCTGAAAAACACTCAAAACAAGGTGGGCAAATTTGATCGTGAGAGCACAAACGTTGGCTGATTTGCTTTGGCTGGTTCCTTATATACACCTCAAGTGCTACTGGACACTGTGGTCCCACGTCTGAGATCGATGTCATTTCACGGAAACTACTCTTTGCCCTGCTTGACAATATTGCCCCCCGACTTTAATGCCCATCTTATTTTTGTTTCTGTTGCAGGATCCTTTTTCCTTTTTCCATTTTTCTTTTTTAAATAATAATAATAATACAACCCTTTAAAACATCTTAAAAATCTTTAGTGATGGGTTCTAAACTTCCAATGATGAAACGGCGGAGAATATATAACAAATTTTCAATTAAAAACCACACTATTTGTATTCAAAATTTGTTTTTTTAACAAAAAAATAATAGTAGATTTATTTTTTATGATTCTCATTCTTATGAAAGCATTTTTTATAAGTTATAAACAAATATGTCATCATATATCAAATAAATTTTTTATGTTTAAAAATCTTTTTGTAATAATTTTGATTATGACATTAAAAGAATTTTTTGCTAACTTATTTTTTAGTATTTTTAGAAAATTAATTTTTTTGTGGAACATAATCAAGTATTAGTATAATACCTTACTATAAGAATAAATTATACACGTAAATACTTATTAAAATGATTACAATAATATTAAACAAATACCAAAAGATGTATTTATTTCACATCATAGCTCGAGACGGCAAGAAATGCAAAACTGAAAAGAGGCTATTTTAGTCATTACAGAAAATATGATTAATGTTGGTCAAACACACGTAGCAACATTCAAACATGAAAAGGACTCAAGGACGTGAGAGCCGTGTAGCAACAAATACACAGCCGGCACCAACTTCAAGGACATGCACCTATCTGACGTGGCATATTGTCCTTGTTTAATATATTTTCTCTTATTTAAATCACGTTTTCCTTCCTTTCTATCCTTTCTAGGTCGGCTGCCCAAGTTCAATTTATCTCACCTCTCACTGTCTTTCCACATTATAAAATTCGTTAAATTGCGGTTGGGAAGTTGGATATAAATTAGATAACATCATACTTCTTTTTAAATGCTTGAAAGTGATTTATATATATTGTTTATTTAATAATTAATAATATAAAATATAGATCGTATCTTATAAATTATTCTTTATCGATGAAGTCAAAATAACTGAGAGTGAGTGCCCCCGTAGTAGATACATCTAACCAGTACTACATTGACACGTGTGTAACTTTTATTAAAAAAATTACAAAAAGAAAAGCATTCTTCTGAAGAAAACAATATTCTTATCCACAGCCGCAGCACACAGCGCATAGCAAGAAACGATTTGTTCTCATCTACCATCTACTGCTGTGCTCATGTCGTCAGATTCGGGACCCAGCTTGTCATCCGAGGCGCCCACAAGTTTTGAACTTCCCATTATCCTTCGATTTTCTTTTATTTATTTATCCCCTGTAATTTTTATTTTTATTTTTTGGGAAATATATCCCGTTGTATATGATATAAAAAGTAAAAATTCAACAATGTCAACTAGAAAGGTGAGCTCCACTTGGTTGTGGTCCCTATCATTAAAGACAATGTTCATAGAGAAATTTACGTCATCTTTTTATGCTTTGCGATGGTAATATTTGTCCAGAAGCTTTTCTGTGTATTCCCCGAATGTTAGAGAACCATTTGATGGTATCACCTGCAAGTTTTAGAAAGAAAAATCATTCATTTAGTTAGCATTCGTCATTCTTAATCATAACAAATTCCGTATTAAGAAATTGAAATTGAAAGATGATTTATATAAATTTCGCTTGATGGCTTATATTTTGATAGTAACTTTATGATTGACAATAGTTAATATGGACATGATATAGAATCAGGCTATACAGTCGAACAAAATTTTCTTTATATTGTAACTGAAATGTATGTCTTACGTTTAATTAGCAGAGATGACACATTGTTTCCTGTCTTAATAAATTGAAATGAAGAGATCGCGGGGGAAAAAAAAACCAGAGATGAAGGTCAACTCCTTATAATTCTGCTCTTTATAAAATTTGTGAATTATTATCCATCACCTACCACTAGAGTTAGAGCTTTTAATAATTGTTTTTAGCCCACTAAGAAACAGCATCAATTCTATCCGACAAATATTCTGCTCTCTCTTGCTGAAAAATAGAAGATGCCTAACACGCACTCCAACAAACGGTATCAATTCTATCCAACAAATACTTTGATCTTTTGCTAAAAAAATAGAAGATGCCTAAGACATGCTCTACTGGGTGTGACACCCCAATTTTATTCCTAGCTTTCAGGATATTTAAGTTAGACAAAATAAACAAGACATGGGAACAAAAAGTTTGGGTGAGTTAGTGATAAGCCTCTTGCACCCAAACGTTGTAGTTATGAGTTCAAAGTCACATCATCCTTCTTCAAAATCTCAAATATGTATTTCAAAAAAAAAAATAAAGAAATTAAAAAATACGAGGTATAACTACTTTGTAAGTGTTCAAGTTTGATTAATTGTGTACCAAAAAGGAAAAAATTCATAAATTTCTCTAATATGAATAAGATAAGCCTATGCTTTAAGTCAAACACTGTTCTAGTAAAATTCCTACGTTTTAATGTCTTAGTAAATTCCTGATTTCAACAAGATTGAGCTTCACGAGCATATTTTGAGGCAAACAGTCAAAACGTATCCTTATCTTCCCCAGGCTTTCACTACTAGTGATTTCCATCACAAAGCTAAAGTTTTTGATCTGTCTGAATCTACATAATTCTGCTGGTAAATACCAGCACACGTTTTCAAAATATGTCCAAGGCATTCCATGCAAATCATAAGGATATCAAAATTTCAGGCACATACCTCTTTATGCATATGTATCTCCTCTGGAAAATTCAGCTTTTCATCCCTGTAAAACAAAAATTAATGTCAAAACTAAAAGCTGAAGCTAAAAATTTTTTAGGTGGGTCTACCAAAGAACCTTCTTTATGGTTAGAGTTGTTACAGTTTTCTGCATAAATGAGGCTAACAAACATAGATTATTGCTCCTGTTATAATTTCCCAATAAGCATACCAGTCAGGTTGCATAAATAATGCAAATGTTGATCGCTCAAGACCAGCAGCCTCATCTCCATTTGGCGCCTAAGGGACCACAAACAAGATATTGTTATTGCATAATACCACAATAGAAACTGTAGAATGTAAGTAGATAGGATTTCTTAATAAAATAGACACGAAAGCCCGAGTTGTCAAAGGTTGCAATTTCAACACCAAGGCATAAAAAGTCACTGTCAATGATTAAGAATGGCCCAAATTGAAAAAGTACCCAAGCTCTCTTGATGGTTGGATGTCAGCATCTTCCCTACTATGTCTCACTAACTAGAACAAGCTACAATACGGCACATATACGCTCCGTTTAGCATATGGGATTGTAATAGATTAGATTGGATTGGAAAATCACTGTCTCATGTTTGATAGAACTTGGGATTGGATTAAAAATTATATGATATCATGTTTGGTGTAGGTTAGAATTGGATGAAATAAAATTAATTATAATTTTTTAATATATAAAATTATTTTATAAAAAATCTAAAAAAAAAAAAATTAAAAAACCACAATTCTTCGTCTCAACATCAATCCAATTCATAACATCTCCCACAATTCAATATCAATAAGCACAATTCATCAATACCATCAATTCAATTCATCAACATCATCATCTCCCACATCAACAACATCATCAACATCAAAACATCAAAATGGAAAAAAAAAAAAAAAAATCAGAACAGGGGTTCTAATCGAACCCAAAACCATTTGGTTCTAGGTTCATCGATGAACCCAGAACCCAGGACCAAATGGATCTAGGTTCGACATTGAACCCAGAACCACCCAACTTAGAAAGAAAAGAAAAAAGAAAAAGAAGAAGAAGAGAGGGTGGAGAGGTTTTTGCCGCTACTGGTTCATCTGGATGGAGGAGAAGATGAGAGAGACAAAGTTTGTGACTTTGTGGATGAAAAGCGGTTTGTGGTGGTGGTGGGTTGGCATGGTGAAGATAAGAGAGAGACAAAGTTTGTGACTTTGTGAATAGAGAGAAATCCTATGAACTTGGGATTTTGGAAAGTCATGGTTCAACTTGGAATTCCATTTCCAAAGTTGAATGGGAATGGAGGTGGGCCCAAAAATGAAAAATTCATTCCCATCAATGGCTCTAAACGTGGGATATGGGAGAATGGGAAAAAATGAATCCTGATCCCACTCTAAATCCCACATACCAAACATATCCATAATGTCAAAAAGTACAATTTTAACAAAAGAAAATAGCAGCTTCCCACTAATCCAAAGTTGCAATAAAGGTTCAAATTATTACTTGGCAAGTTAAAATAAAGACACCAAGCACAACCCTTTCTTTCTCTCTCTTTTTTTTTTTTTTTGAGAACCAGTACAACTGCACGAGAAAAAAGCTCTACCTGAAATTTATAAGTTATAGCACAAAGTAGTTGTCAGTGTATGAGTTCATAAAAGTTAAACATTGGCAAAGTTAAGATTAAGCCGTGACATTACTTAGTTAATTATAAAGTTTTCTTATATAACTTTCTTCAGAGATTATGCTCTGAAAAATGAGAATGACACAAATTTTTATTTCAATAATTCAAATCTGTCTTAAACCACTTTATGCTTTTGAAACCAAAGCTCTAGGCAATTGCTAAGAATCTAAGTCAATACCCTGATGGGTTAGTAAGTGTAAACTTCACCGTCTTAATTCTAAAATAGAAGCAACTCCAAGAAATATCTGAAAATAGCAATGGCACCTTTTATGAAAACAATTGAAATGACCTCATTGCTATAAGAAGGTCAAATTCAAGATCTAAAAGGGATTTTCAAATATGAACAAACAATACAGGTTTGAGCAATTTTGTGATTCATAATATGCATAAAATATTAAATGAAAATTATCGCTACATTCTTCCCAGCACATAAAAGGAGGAATTATAGAAAATACCCGGACACAATGAGGTGTTGCACACAGAAAACCTCTTGACAGTATTTCAGTTGTCTCACCAATTTGGTATGCTATCTCATCTTCTCCAAAAACAACCTAATATGCACACACAAATAAAAGCCTCAAGTTACAATGGGTTAACAAATTTATCTTTCTAAGCACGAAATGATAAGTTATGCAAATTCAATAACTGACAAAACCGTTTGCTGTCCACTTATTATAATGTGTTCATAATAAAAATATATGCAATGAACACTTTGAAACAAGCTGTTTTGGCAATTAATTATCACTGATTGTGTTTATGCATTACTCAAATATCATGATCAAGAATGTATACTTTGACAATTTGATCATTCCGTGTTCTTATAAAAAGGCCAGCAGCACTATCAGGGCAAGCTATTACTGTACCATCTCTTGTAAACATGCCACAAGTCAGACCTGCATGTTAGATTGAAGAACAGTTAGGCACTAATTGTAAGAAAGAAAACAAAAATATTGATATTTAAAGACAAAATGGAACATTTTAACCAATATAGAGGCTTAATTCATCAATAAAATAAGTCTTGAGATGGAGCACAACAAGCTTTTCCCTATATAATTGCATATAATTAACCTCACAGAAGTGCTGACACTATTTACGTCAAGATAAATTGCTAGCCAATATAAAAAGCAACATGTCAAGACATCAGCATGTTTATGAAATGGAAATTATTAAATTTCAGCATCAATGTTAAAACTACTAAATTTTAGTGATACAGTGAATGTGCGTTAAAAATTTATGGCTGGTAAAAGTTACTGCACATATGTACTTAAGAGTGCAAAATTGCTATAGTTACTTATACGATGGTATAAACGAGAGAGTATCTTAAAATATATTTGAAAGAGCACAAATTATAAAAAAAAAAATTTAATGTTCATGATATGCAAAGTTTGGTGAATGAAGTTCGTATTAGCACTGGGAGAATCTTTCAGCCAAAGGAGATCATGATCATGTATATCAATCCCATTCATTCAGTAGACTCAACACCTACAAGTAAACTCCAATCAACTTTCCCTCAGAAGTAAGCCTGATGCAACAACTTATAACCATTGTACATACCCTAGCACATGTGCCCATAACACATTCACATAATCTCCGAAGCGGAAAGATCAACTTTGGTATCGTTTGCTAAGATTGGGCAAGTCTACCATCAACTGATGGTTGTTCTAAAGTTGACACTACATTATCCTCAAAGCTTACGGTATTTTGTTCTGTCTAATAGTAGCCACTTTGGTTATATATCTAATGATACATGTTGATGCCCTTGTCTTACCATATTTTTCAGTATTAGCTTAACACTGACATGTGCAATCTTAAGAACTTTTGCTTCTAAAGAGAGAAGGCATTGTTGGTGTCCCATATGTTCATCAATCATGGGGATGTTAAAAAATATGTAGACAAAAGGAAAATCATGCCATCATACTAGTATTAGACAGCTACTATTTGCTAAGGGGACTAGGTACAGTGTGGTTCAATCTATAGGATGAATTTTGTCTTAAAAAGCCATCACAGGCAAAGTTAAATCAGTTCAGTACAGTGTATTGTCAGCATACCCCTAAATCTCCAACATGTAAATTCCCAAAACACACACACTGTTGTTATACATATGATAGCCCTCACCAATTGGAAAAAAAAAAAAAAAAAATTCTTTAAATTGTTGATCAAGATAGTTTAAGTAGACACAAGCACAAGGAGTATAAATTGTTAAAAGTACTGAAGGTGTTCTTTTACACACCTTTTCTACATCGATTATTGGTAAAAGGAAAGGGGATTGGAATTAAAATCATTCAAGAAATGGCATATCAATTAAATAGCTCACAATATTTATTTTCCTTAAAAAATAATAATATATATTATTTTTTTGGAAACCAACTCATGAGCTCATGCTCCAGCAAGAGTGAACAATGTAACTAGGTAAAGTTGATCACCTGTCAGTGAGCCATGGTCTGTATGCCATCCACACCAAGACGACATGGAGTCACCATCTTGTATATCGCTGCAGCACATCATAGCCTTTCTGTTATATAATTATCTCTTGAAACCTAAACCAATTAATCTATAATTTAGAAACAATTACACACATCCTTTGCTATTTACATTTATTTTACTGTTTTTATCTATTACTGATTTTTAATCAATAGAGTATCGCTAATTTATTTAACAATCTTATCCAGCGCAAAATATAGTTGCGATAAACAAAACAGTAGAAATCCACATGACTGCTAACTAGATCTAAAAATTCTTAGTGGAGAGATAAAAGTGTACGAACTACCATTGCATGTGCCATTCCATGTTAACAAAAAATGATTGATTATTCATCAAAATTGCATAAATAGAACAGAAAAGAAAACCTAAATTCATTGGTAGCCATGGCATCACCTAATCATTGTTTACATCTCAATCATGATTAAATCAATCATTAAAAAGACCATAGCTTAAGCTAGAAAACAACATAATCACCCAAGCCTTGTCTTGGGATGTCAATGATTGTCAAGAAACCCACATTCTTTTCAATCAAAGGAACGTGTATATCATCTTACATAGTACCAAACTAATTGATAGTTATACTTTATAAAAACTGAGTATCCATCACTAAATACAATAACAAAAGCCTACTTTAAAATTGCATGCCTACATTTTGTAGAATTATTTATCATGTAATCTAATGAAACCACACATTCATCACAGAAGTTAAAAAAAACAACTGCATCATGTGAATTTACTTATGCTATAATTCTATCTAAGCATATAAAATATCTAATTAATAAATCTTAAAGGTTGTGACAACTTAAAAAGGAAAATGAATGTTTCAAACAGTAATGGTTCTGAGAACAGGTTATGAGGAAAAGAAATAGCATTACCTCTTTTGCGCTGGAAAGTAATAGAGCAAACGACCTTTGTGACACCGAGAGCGAAGAAGTATTTGTTCAAGGCTTTCATCCGTATGCATTTTCATCCCTTTGGACACTGCTCAAGTGCTCATAATAAACTTACAGTCACTTAATGACAAAACAGCAATGAAAATCAAAATGTGAAAACCAAGTCTCAAAAATAACCAGAAGGTTATAACTGGCATTTTCTTCAGCTACAACTAAGCCTACCACTGCTTATACTGGGCCTAAGATAAGCATTGCCAGCCCTTCCAATTTTAATCTGTGATCCCTCCTCAAATTTTAGAATCCAATAGCAGCTTCATGGAACCATATAAACTTATATGCTATCCTTTTATAACAGTACTTAATACAGATTTTGAAAATTATATCACATTTTAATTAAAAGGCAAAGAAGAAAACACAACAAGAAGGTCACAGTAAGCAGTTTGTTTTCTGCAACTGAGCCTAGACGGTTTGAGGCCAGAGACAAGCATGGCCCAAACTTCATTTTTAAAAATAAGATGACTTTGGGATTTTTAAATCTCAATAGGAGTCCGGTTGAGCCATAAACACATGTAATATCATTTATTGGATGTGCAAAATAATTGAATCATGCACTTTTGAGGTATTAAGCTATCTTCCAGAATATAGTTGCATAAATTTCTCATGAATTCAATTCTAAATCCAATGGGAAACTTCCCCAATATTCAGATTCATTCAGTTCTAAAACTATCTTTAAAATATCCACTTTATAATGGTAAACTTTTTCGGTGCAAGAGAAATTTATACGTAAAATGGAGCTCAAAAAGATAACAGTCATTGAAACTCCCTTCATGTAAAAGCATATTTCATGTATCAGGAACTTACCATATTGATCGCAATGACATGCCACCATCAGCCCAACATCTAGAATCAGCTTTCCAAGACCTTTGAAAGCTAAACACAATAATTACATTTTAGTAAATACATAAAACAGATGAAACATGAACCAAACTCCAGAACGAACATAAACCAAGACTGTCAAAGAAATATAACACAGAGGAGTGCAGAAAACAATATAGCAACAAACAAGAAATTCACTCCCTCTAGATCTTTTTATAAAATTTGGCAGAGATTCATACCAAAGATTATTCTACACATATGCTAAAAATAACCAGCATCTGCTATAAATATCTTTGAAAACTCAGGTTACTTTTAAACAATGATCCTAACAAGATAAATGTAGCAGCAACAACAAGTATTAACCCCACACAAAAACATTAGTTCCCAGTGTACATGTAGGTGTGCATGCACATGTACATAAATACAAAAATATTATAAGTGAATTTAGAATAACTGATCAAAAGCTGCTAACGGCTGGATCACGGGCAGAGAAACCAATAAACATTGCAGAAATATATCAAAATTATTAGAAACCAATACACACAGCAGAAAAATATCATAGTTATTTCCACAAACAATCAGATGACACATGACACATTAGGTATGTTCATTCATCTTAGGAACCTTCAAATAGTTGTTGCATTGCATCATGGCCATTATAGTGCGTGTTATAATTTTTAGATTGATGCAAATGGTTACTAATTGGTACATTGCAAGGCTGCAGGCCCGTAGCTCAAAGATTGAAATAAAAGGTTTCTAATAATAAAATCCTATCATATACTGTCAAACAAATATCTAAAAATGACAACTGCACAGAGAACTATGTAATATCAGTACTTTAATCCAAGAAAATCTTATAATAATCTTTTATGTACATACCCACTTCAAGTTCTGGTAATGCAGTATCAGGCCATATATTTGAACCACAATATGATGGATACCTAAAAGACAAAGCATGGATGATAAATAAAGCAATATAGCGATCACATATCATATTTTCAATCTGTAACACCATAATTTTTCATCATAAGTAAAAGGTAGCCCAACCAGATTTTAAATTGCACATTGTATATATATTATCATGTTATATATACAAATTTTTTGTTCTCTACTTTAACCATGCATTAGCAAACTTTTTTCTCAGTCATATAAGCCTACAGCAAGAACTTGAAGTCTAATTAAATGCTTGAAGCACTTGAAATATGCTCTTAATGACTTTTACCGTTGGATTGAATATGCCTCAGTTGTAGGCACATCTAATACAGGATTTGCATAGAAGGAGCCCTTCAACATATCTGCACAATTAAACCAAGTATAACACATTATTTTCCAACAATTTAACATCATGAGAAAATGATAATAATAAAGCATAAAGGAAACAGTATCCATGCTATTCCTAGTAAAAGCAATGTTGAGGTCATGTCAGTAAGATTGCAATCACATCCAATTGTCAAAATATCAAGCACATTATATATTTCAAAATTACTTGAAACTTCAAAAGACTTGACCCTTTCTATGTCAAAAGCTTGGAACTTTCTCTTTATCACATCACTTACGGAATTACAAAAGGTCACCAGTCCTCCAAAAAACACAGTCACACACACCTTGATTGACACCATTATCATGTTCTACAACAGGTAAAGTCAGTACTCAAATTTGAAGCTTTCTTGGCCTCGCTTGAGTTAGAACAAGAGATAATAACAAATTTTCCATGAGAAACAATGGTGCTTCAGCACAAGTTTAGATGTGAAACCTTAATGAGACTGTTTAAGACATCGTATTCCTCCTCATCCCCAAAACACCCCATAATTTTGTAATAATTTGATTCACTGTTGTGGTAATTCTACTACAGAAAATATTTCCATTGACAATTAGGCATATATTGTCAGCTTAATATATCTTAAGGAGATCTACATGTATTGTCAGCAGGTGATCAAATACTTTCTTTTAGGATGGTTTTGTTTCTATATTACCAAGGGAGAGAGAGGTTTACCATTATGGACTACTGGAATTTAGGGACACATGAGATAGAACATCTTTCCTTATATAAAGGGACCATAGGCTTGTAAGTTTCAAACAATCAATGTTTGACCACCAGCTCATGGTTTTAAGCCCTTTTTTGTCATGAGAAACAAAGTCATGGTTTTAAGTCTTGATCACAAGTTCACAACAATGTCGGGGCCCTATACAAATTGAATGTCATGTAAGTAGTATTATTTGAGTGCCATTATCTAGATATTAGGGAAGACAGTGGTAGAAGTAACTGCTCTAAGTCTTGCAAGCATGATAGTAAAACAATAATGATAAAGGCAATACGCTACAAAGACAACAGTTGATTGACAGGTTTCTGAGGAAGGTGCTGTAGTGTAGATTGTAAGGATAATAACATTTTGCAGCATCACCGTGATACCACCATCAAAAAGGTCCTACATATCTCAACATATATATTGTTGATAATGATAGAGGACATCTATACTATGGGAGTTCCTAGAAAGAATAAGTTCATCATATTCAATTTAAGTTGTTCGGATAATTTATAAAATTTATAATTATGAAATAGTTACCAGGTTTCCCTGATTCAAGCTTCTCTTTCCCGTGACTCCATCCAAAGTTGTACCTACAGATAGAGGTGGGTAAGGGAACAAAAGAGTCAAAGCAGCTAGCAAATATATCAGCATGCAATAATATTATTTATCTCCCAATAAATTTAGGGATGAGTACAAAATGCTGCCACTGCCACCACACCCCCCACAAAAGAATATTCCCACAATCATCTTCTAATTAAAATTATTATTACCAAGAAACCAATAAGTAAAATTACATTTAACTCAAACTAACTCAAGTAAATGGAATAATATTGCTGTTTACACCCACCCATTGAAGATACTACAGCATTCATTCATTATATCCATTTCAGCTTATATACAAGATTAATAAAAAGAATTCAAACAAAGTTCAAAGAATCCAAACCAATAGTGAAGAGATTCTCAATAATAGTTTGCTTGTCACATTATTCCCAAAAAATAAAAAAGGATTTCATGAGTTGAATTTTTATATGTTCATAGAAAACTAAGGAATCCACCTCCAACAACAGGAATTTGAGTCAATAATAACCTCCTTGTTTAAATCTGTATGTGTTGAGTGGATGTCGACGTCAAAAGTAATCCACAGCAACCAAATTGCAATATTTATAAAAATATGAAATTTCAATGAGAAACGGGATCAATTACCTACTATGATGATCTTCAAGATCCTTCTTCACCTCTTCGGGCAGACTTGCTAATCTGATAAAACAGAATCTTGTAAGAAAGTCTATAAAAATTACTTTAGATCTTCTTAATTTTATATCTACTAGCAAGCTCATTAAATATCTATTTTGAAAATTATACCTAGGTGCAAGACGTAGAAGATCTTCACGCAAGGAAGAGTATCCTGGAACCTACAATTGCAAAAGTGTCAAATTCAAACAAGTAATAATTAACATATAGGAAAGTGCAGAGTGTTCAAATCCAAAAAAAAAAAAAAACTCACCACAAAATTTCACATGTAAAATAAAATACACATAAATTAAAATGAAAGGAGATTCAGTAAATTACAGAACACATCATCAATTTAAAGCAATTTATGGTATCAGGTCAGCAAAGAGGAAAGGCAATCATCTTTACTATTTATCAAACTTGTTCCAATCATAAGGTGTGCCAATGTGCTTCAATTTATATCACATAGTTTCATCATATCCTAAAATAATATGAAATTACACCATGCATGCATTATTGCAAATGCATGTTGACGTAAAACCAAAGAACATCTAACGTCCAATTAATACTCAACACCACAAGTCAATCCAAGAAATCAAATTCCATCAACATAGGGTTGATCTTCCAACCTTCTCTTCTTAAAATTCACTTGGATGGCCAAGATGCTGGTTCTTACAATATGAGGTGCTTTTGAATATCTCTAAGAGCCTCAAGAAAATTATACGCCAATTGCATTGACATGCATACCGATCCAATATATCAACGAAGTAACAATCACATCAAATTATTTATCTCTTCACACTATACACAACTTAACATATTCCACAAGGCGGCTCAGCAATGGAAATCCATACTCGCAAAATTTTCTATACTTTTAGTGTGAAAAACAGGTTTATACGGTGAAAAGATTCCAAAATCATACAACAAATACAAAACAATGAACAAAAATTAGATGATATACAAACTTATCGCTCAAACAAAGTAGTTGAGTAGTTACGTATAGATGAAAATAACAAGCAAGAGACAAGTAGAGAGCGAAATTCAATCCATACATCTGTGATTGATAGAATTCCGAGGCCGTTAGGTCCAAAGCCTTGTTCAATCTTCATCGACAAGTCAGAATTCTTGTCCTGTTTCAGTCAATTTCAAAAACAAAGAAGTGTTATTTACGCTAACACAGAGGACGAAAGAGCAAGTCTCAAGTTACCTTGAGCTCCGAGTAGGAAATGGTAACGGTTCTTAGAATAGGGAAGACGGAGGAGCTAGACATCTTCGGGCACGTAATCCGGCGAGTCGACGGTGACGGAGAGAGAGAAGCGGCAACGAATTGTTGTTGCATGGAGAGGCAGTTGTGAGTTTTATAGACAAGTGATTTGGAGAGAAAGGAATTCATTCGTGGTTGTCAATTCGAATGACGAACAAATAAAAGAATATTAGCATCAATTTTGGCTCTTCACGTTTGCCCCCGTTTTTTTTTTTCAAATATGCTAGACCCACGGTTGGTTGATTTTACGCGCACTTAATCGAAGCTACTTGTATTGTTGGACTCTGATCGAGTAGTACGTATCATATTTTATTTTTGTTTTTTTTTTTTGAATTAATAATGTTTTATTTTTTATAATCAAAATAACTTTATTTTTGTTAAATGAGAAAAATATTATTTTATTATTATTATTATTGTTTTTTCAAACAATTTAATTATTCTTTTCAATTTGATATGGAAGGATCACCAGATTATCAATATCACCTAGCAAGACTAATCATTATTCGTATAGATCATATATTTATTTTTCTAATAGAGAGACAACTATTACCGTAATACCATAAATCTCTCACAACAAACTTATAAAATACATTTGATAGTATCATACTATCATGTGGTTTGTATAATACAGATTATGAAAGAACAATGTTTTAATAATACATTTTCAACTTTATATGATTTGTGTATGTAACTATGATTGTGATCATACTTGTACTATATAATTGGTAAGTATTATATGTTTTTGGAAAAAAATAGTTGCTTTATTTTTTTTTTTTAAACAAAATTGTTTTGTTGTTAGATTTTTAATTATTTCAACTTTTATTTCCTTTTTAAGTTTCATCAAAACATTCTTTTATAGTTTTCCTTTCAATATTCACCTACATTTTCACTAATAATATGTCTACTAATAAGGAATTCAAAGAAAGAAATATGATTTAATTTATGGTTTATAAATTCCTATATTTATTTATAAGAATTAAATTACGTGAATCTCATACGGGAATTAAGTTGATGTTAGGTAGGCATTTAGGCTACAAACCCTAAGGTCGACAGCTTGGCATCAGGGCCAGCTTTGGCTAAAATGTCAAAAACATTGTAATGGCAAAAATCAGCTCAATGTGGGGCCAAGTAACAAATAAGTTGAAAGGCACACAATAGCAACCCGATTGTTAGGCTAGTGAGAAGCCCAAAACCTAGGAGCCTATGACCTAAAGCAATAGTCGGACAGCTGGGACTCTTTTAATAATGTTTGCCCACGTTAAATAAGGAGACAACTAATGCGGGTAGTAAACAGGGAGAAAATATTTAATGAGATATTTAATTAATGTGTCATACTAATATTGATATGATCTTTAAATAATAACGTGATATATAGTATTTTTTTTTTATAAAAATTTTATATTAGTGTAATTTTTCAATAACAATATGACAGTGACATAACATTTAAAATAATTTTTCTCTCATAAATGAGGGAAGACACTAATATTAATTTATGAACAAGAAATATTATACATTATATTATTATTGGAAAAATCATATCAACATCAATATAGTACATCAACTAAACGTTTCGTGAAAAATTTTATCATAAATAAGGGACAACTGGTTTCAAGAGGAGATTCCCTCATGAATGTAGAAATGTGGATCAAGGGAACAAATCCTTTGATCTCTGTTGCCCTAACTCCCCTCGCATGGCTCTCTTCCTACTTATAAAAGGGAGAGCAGTTAGAGAGACAGGGAACAACATTCACCACGACATTACTTTGCCAAAATCTCTCCAAACTCTCGATCAACATCTGTGATCACCTACTCTATACATGTTGTACACCACCATTCTTAGTTATATATTCATTTTCTTATTTCTATTTATCTTTTCTATTTCGTATTCTAATTTAAAAGTCGAAGTACGTTTGATTGGCACCAACCCCATATCAAAGTAACTCACTCCATTCACTCAATTTTTGTGCAAGCTTGCTAGGTTCTTTTTAGCTAATGGTCAAATCGAATATCCACATTAATATTTATAAATTCTAACCCTCTACAAACACCAAACTCAATTGTGACATATAGGGTCATGGGCAGCATTACAATGTCCACCAAATTCAATTGCATGGTCAAAACTTTCTTCTTTTTCTCTTTTGGATGGTCTCATCTATAGAGATCATTTATTTTCTAATCTGATGCATATCGATTATATTAATGACAGGTTTACTAATTAAGAATCAAGAGAATGAAACATATTATATTACTAAATATAAGAATTTACATATCAAGAATTAAGTTCCCCCTCATTTTTAAAATTTCTAATTAGTAAACGCGTCATAAATCCAATTACAAATGTTAATTGTGCCTAACGGTCATAGTATAATTTTTTGCAAACGATAATTTTCGTTTCTTTCACTTCGTGCATACCAAACACGACCTTACAAATACCATAATACAGTAACAAGACGACACCTCTGGTATCGAGTACGCCTAAAACACCCTTGCCATTGTCAACACTCAACACCATTTTCTTCATTGGTCACAACTTTCTACAATGGCCTGCAACACTTGTCGACTCTCTCAAAAAATTCATCTACCAATGACGTCTCTCTACAACTCCAAATCTTCCCGCTCTTTTACAGCAACATTTCCGGCACGTGCCAACTCTAATCGTCCTTTAACCAACCGTGGTTGCTTCAGTTGGGACGACGTCGTTCGAGTCTCCCAGCCAGATTATCTCCCAGACGATTCCTCCGATCTCCATGGCTACTTCGACAAGATCAAAATCTGCAATCGCGGTTCAGTGAGTCTCCCTTTGCCTTTGACATTTCCAACACACTCGTATATTTTCTTATACGTGATTATAATTATTTGCAGCAAAAACAATCCGACTTCCTTCCATTTATAATCGAGCACCAAATTGTTGGTTATGTCCACAATTGGTAAAATTTTCGTTCTCCTCTGATCCTCCTGGTTTTAACAAACATATGTATATATATATATATATATATATATATATATGCATTTATTTGTTTATTGGATTTCGAATTTACGATGCAGTTTTGCGAATTTGTTGAGGAGATTCCATGATGTGTTTGTTCACTGTGAAAATAATTACGTGACGTTGAATTCCAAGCTGAGAACAGCCGAGGAGAGGACTGGAGTTATTGGAGAAGTAATTAAATGTTTGGGTGAAGAAGAAGTGATTCCAGGTATACGAAATGAGGTACTGCTCTTGATAAGCAGGTATGAATTCTAATTTTTTTGTTCTCTGGTTGGATTCTTAGTGGGTAAGTGTCGGTTTTTATTTGTGTATAAATAGTTGTACCCTGTGTCATCGTCCTATGGTGCTCCTGTCTTTTACTCGCTGGAACGTGCTGCTGCTCCGTATTTTGGAATAAAGGTATGTGCATTTAGGCTTTTGCTTATTATTGTTGGAATTGGTACGGCTTGAAGAATTTGGAATCAATGTATGGCTTGAAGAAAAATTTACTGGTGGAAAATTTTGCAATCTTTGCGTAAATGGTTTGCTTTCCTTATTTACTGTGGAAGTAATTGTCTTTTGTTATAGGAGTAGATATTTGAGCCATGCAAGAAGTGATTGATCTTGACAGGCATTGACAGACTTTTGATTTACTTGGCAAATTTTTTCGAATAAAGAAAAAAAATTATGATTGAATGATCAAATGTGTGAATCATCTATAATATCTATGAATTTCTTGAGTTTCTGTTTGAAGCAGTATTACCATTACCACTACCTTGCCATATTATTTTCAATCTTCAGTGGTCAAACATTTAAAGTTCATGATTCATTTCCTGATCCTCTTGACTCTGGAATTATTTCCTTCGATTTATCATAGATATCAAATAATGCATAACTCATCTACTAATCTAGTGACAAGTATAAAATCATAACTCTAGTTTCTAATATGTCCTTGGGTTAGGTTTCTACTTTTTAAATTGTGAAGCAACTTAGTGTTTTATGCAACATGCAAAAGTTTATGTCTTGTCTTGATAATCTTTGTGGCAATTGTGAAATTTGTCTAGATGCAGATATGGAATTTATTAGATTGCATTCCCTGGCTTTTTATGTCTGATGAAAGGCTCAATGATAATTTTCACTAAACCTTTTGTTAATAATAATTGCAGCTTGATCAATAATTCTGAGTATTTAATGACTGTATTGCTGCTTAATATGCCTTCTGGTGTTTCCAAATTGCCTCTTTTGAGAGTAGGCTTATGGAGTTCACATGAATGGCTATGTTGAAAGAAATGGGCAGAAGTTTCTATGGATTGGAAAAAGAAGTCAAGCTAAACCTACATATCCTGGAATGCTTGATCATCTAGTTGCTGGAGGATTGGTTTGTAATGACCACCTTTTATTTGCTTTCATTTATTTTATATAAATCTTTATTATGATTTGTACAGAGTTAGATATTCTCTTAATGATGCCGAGTCATAATTGATATCCTTAGTCCTTTTTCATGCAATAGACAGAACCCCAAAAATAATGCCTTAGCAAGGGTTTCTTAGGGATTCTCCAGTATCTGAAATGCACTAATATGACTGCGATTTGAAGCACCTGGTAAAATCAATTGATAAGGTTCTTGTGATGCAGCTGAGGCTAATAAAATATTTGCATTTGACCTCTGTAACAGGATCAACTTTCTCTGGTGCTGCTGAGGTTTTAGCATGAACTGATTCTAAGAAATTCTCAAACAGCTAGAAAATGGGGATTACAGATTTACATGTTTGTTATCTTTGATCTGGTTTTACCTCATTTATCACATTCAGATCATGAGGGTTGAACAAGGTGAAAAAAAGAAAAAAAAAAAAAACTGATAATTGCTACTTTCATAATGTCAGCTGTAAAGATGCAAGCATGAGCTTTAAGCTGCCAGAGAAACTTTTGACATTTAGTAACACAATTATTTTCTGGCTAGACGGGTATTGCTTGTTATGCCAGCCAAATGTATGCTTGATGCCAGTTAGTTCTGGGCAGTGAGACAAACTATAATTTCCTCAGTTCTAATGTTAAATGGTCTTGAAAAGTCTTATGAACAATGGAACTTGAGATCAGAGCACAATATCTTCAGGTGAAAAACCTGATGCAAACTGAAGATATGTGCAATACTTGGAGGTCCAAATACTAATATTGCTGCAACTGGATAGAGTTAAGAGTTGATAAGAATAAAAACCATAAGATTGTATACATGAAAGCCTTTTCTCTTCATGCTTATTCTCTTTAAAACCCTTTCTTTATTTTGTGTAACTGTGATGATAATTGCAGCCTCATGGTATTGCTTGTGGGGAGAATCTTATAAAAGAATGTGAAGAGGAAGCTGGAATACCCAGATCCTTATCCAGTGGGTAAGCTTTCCTCCGCCTTACATTATTATTTCAATATTAAATGTATTCAACATGCTTTGTGAAGGCTACAATATTCAATCTTAGTCTGAGAGTCCTGCATCTCAGAATTCTGATTCAATGATACTGTCCTCCCTCTCTCTCTCATGAGTGAATTGATTTTAATTATGAGTTCAAATATGATTCTTTTACAGAGCTGTACCAGTAGGTGCTGTTTCCTATATGGACATTGATGGGTGTAGATACAAAAGAGATGTTCTATTTTGTTATGATTTGAAGCTACCTGAAGATTTTGTACCTAAGAATCAAGGTAAACATTAATGCCTGGTTATCTTCGGTTGTGAGACAGAATCTATAAACACGTGCTATAGTATGCTATCTAATATTATAATTGCATCTCAGTGTTATATATTTGTCTAAAATTAATATATACAGTTGCTGCCATTTTCAGAGGAAATTATATTTATTTAATGTAATGGCTTATTAAATATGTTGCAGATGGGGAGGTGGAGGGCTTCCAGTTGATCAATGTGACACAGGTTGCAAATGTCATACGGAGGACGGAATTTTTCAAGCCAAATTGCTCCCTTGTCATTATTGATTTCTTGTTTCGACACGGGTATGTGCTTGTCCTTCAATGCTTCCTCTATCTTTTATTTCTCCTTTAATTTTATCAGTAAGAAATAAAAGAGAGTATGAAAAATAAATTTAATTAAAAAAAAAAAAAAGATTCTTATAGTCATTCTTCTGAAGACCTTATAACTCATGAGTGACGGTTAGGAGTTTCCATCTATCAGCGGATTTTTCTGTCTTAAAGGGGAAAAAAAAGGATAAAAGCCATAGTGTCATCATTTAGAATTTATTTCAAACTAGTGGACACATTATTCTGAAGTGCCGCTGAAATTCCTATGCTCTTCCCGCTAGTTATATGGTCTTAACATTTGTATGACAACTTGCTTTGACCAATTCCTTATCTCAATTTCTTAAATTGGTTAGAACATTTTTTTAAGATAAAGATCAAAGATTACTCCATAAAATGTAAACAAAACATTGTTCTACTCAATGTCAATGACATCACCATTATCAAACTTAAATTCAGAAGCAAACAATGTTAAATTGCTACTAGTTCTTCTTGGTTAAGCCACCTTCCGGATGACCTCTTTTGTGCCTTCGACTGCGGAGTAAGTGTTGACATCAAAGCGCTCAGGCAAATTGTGCAACATTGTGCCATAGTTATAAGCTCCAAGTGGGGCAAGATCAGCTATGGGTTGAAGAAGCCGAGCTGAGTATTCACATCAAATAGAGTGTGCAATACAGAAGTTTGCACCGTGAAGTTCTCTTCTGGTAGAGGGCACTCAAGTTGAAAGTGCGTGCCGTTGTTGACAGGACGGTAGAGCCAATCTTCACTGACAGGTCCACAGTTGCAAACTGTATCCCTATCTTTTTCGCAAGCTCAACAGCTCGGCCGTACTCCAGAGGACGCCAATGTTCACCGGCAGGTAGAGCATAGCGGCCTGCTTCAAAGCGGAGGGCATAGGAGTGAAGTACAGCTCAGTCCGCGTACCACTAACTTTGATCTGGCCAAGTTGAGAGAGAGCAAGGGCATAAGGAAGCGGAATTTCAAAATCATCCGGGACCTTGGGCATTGTGTAGAAACGGTCCTTGAAACAAGTGTCCAAAGAATTGACACTTGGAACTTTAAGGTAGAGCATAACACAAAACCCGCGGGCGAGTTCGCTTGCAAGAGTACCAATGTCAGTCGTTGATTCAGGGTAGGTTTCAACCTCCCTTTGCAGTAAACAACGCGTAAGAACTTCAGTCATCATCAGTACGAAGGCGTCATGTAAGTTGGACGCATTTAAAGTCACTGCATCTGGAACGGAAGTAGTATGGCCTCGGTCATAGAAAATGCCGAGTTTGCCCTCAACGCATAAGGCAAAGACCAATTCAGGATTCCCAATCACCGCCTTATCATCGTGTGGTGCCACGTACGGTTTATAGAAAGTGCGAGGTGGGGCTGGTAATTCAGTCTTCCGGCTAAACACCGAGGGAGCAGGAGCTGGGTTTGATGCTCTCGAAGAGTCAACAGGTGTCTGCTGAGTGTTCCGGTTCCTCCGTTGTTGTCAGCCATCTTAAGTCGCGTATATCACCTTTGTAGAGGGTGCCTTGTCTGCAGCAGATAAAAATGCGTATGTTAATCAGCTAACTGAGAAGTGTTTCGAGGAGGCCACACAACCTTAAATATGGTTGTTATTAGTAAAACCCCTTTTGTTAAATCTTAAGCAGTGAGGCACTTGAAAAGGAAAAGAATGTTTTTTATCTCAAAATCCGTAAGTGTAGATATCAAAACAGCATTATAGGGACACTGTAATTCAACGGCAAATGGAGATTTTCTAATTCCGCCTGTTCTACTCATGGAAATTCAGTTACATTATAACAACTCTCTATCCCCATTAGATTCTAAACTTTATATATTTTTGCAGGTACATTTGTCCTGAATATCTTGGGTACTTGGATCTACTACAAAGTTTGAGAAGTGGTGACTGCTCCTGATTATGCTTCTCTTCCCATTTCTTGCTTTTTGTTTTTAATATAATTTCTTAATTAATCGAAGCAAAGTTTATTTAGAACTTGTTTATTTAGCGAAAATGGCACTTTGGGCATTGCAATTATTGAGCTCTATTCTCTAAGTTCAGCTGTATTATCATTTATGAAGATTCTTTATAAAACTAAAAAATTACAATGCCCAAAATGCAAAAATCATTGGTGGAAAATGGGAGGCGGGAGACACGAAGGGCTGTTTGGAGGACCGTATTGGAGACCGTATCGGACAAAGCAAGGATTTGAAATCAGATCCCATGTGTGGGATTGAGACCGGATTGGTTGAACTTGAACCAAATTCCGTGATGCACTACAGCGGCACATTAACCCACTATTGTGGGTTAAGTTGATACCCAATAGTGGTGAGTTTCAACACAATCCACAAACGTCCGTTGTGCTTGCTTTTTCTGCTTTTATTCTGTGGGCTGTGCCTTAACCTTTTTTATTTTTAACTTTTTTTTCCCTTCTGGTTTTTCAAATCAAATTAAAAAATGTTAAAAGTTAATAATTTTATTTATAAAATAATAATATTTTTATTTGAAGCAATTATGTATATTTTATTTTAAATAATCTTATTTATAAAAAATAGTTTTTAATATTTTTTATTTTGAAAAATATTGTCTTTATTTTAATTGGTGAGAATAAATGGAGTTATCATATTTATTAACGTGTTTGGATTAATTATCATAATAATAATAAGATTAATTATGGTAATAATGTGTAATTCCATCATGCATATATACATTTTTCTCCAATCTTATCATATATCAAATACATGAGTGGGATACAACAAATTCAATTCAAATACATCAAATATGAGATTTAATTATATCATATTCAATCAAATGTAATATAATTTAAATTTAATCAAATCCAATTCAATCCAATACAGTATATTAACATTAATAATTATAACATTTATTATTATTAAATTAAAAAAATATATTTTACGTTTCTTCCATTATCTTATAATGACCGGTCACTAATACTAAGGACGGTTTATGTTAATATTTACAATCATTATATTTGATTGCAATTATGCCTAATATGAGGGTGTTAATGCAATTTACCTATTCATTTTTGGTCAAAAAAAAACAAACAAACAAACAAAAGTTAAAAAATCTTTTTTTTCGAAGAGCAACAAAAATTCATTTTTAGATATAAAAAAGTTAATCTTTGTGGCCCAAAACAAAACTAATGTTCATACTATATGTAACATAGATCACCTTTTTTATATAATTAAGTCAAGAAAGAACCTGTTAATATTTTGATACAACACATTAACGTGTGCATAACAAATATCAATTACTAAACTTTTTCAATTCATTCTTGTGTTTCTTTTATCAAATCCTTATTACTCTTTATTTTGGATGACTAAACAATTTATTATTATTATTTTTAAAGTGAGGGATTACAATAAAAAAAAAAAAAAAAAACTAACTTTTCTACGCCCATGAAATGGGGATTTGGAGATTTATATTTAATTGAATTGAGTAAATATGATAATCTCTATCAATCTTTTTTGGTCCATTCGATTCCATTCAACATTTCATATAGATTAACATTACACGTATGTTGGAACATTTCACTTTAAAACAATTAAAGTTTCTTTTAAGACATTTTTTTTGGGGGGGCTAAAAACAAATTTAAGTTTTTTTCTTGAATATTTTTAAATATTTTTGGAAAAAAATATTAGGGACAATACCTTGATTATTTTATTTTTATTTATATGTATGCTTTTTCTTTTTTTTCCCCCTTTTTTTCACATTTCCCAAAAAAAAATTCGGGACACTACCTTGATCTCTTCCCTTTATTTTTTTTTGGGAAATGCACTACCTTGATCTATTTTGTTTTGCGCCCCAATAAGGGAACGGAAAAAGACCGAAAACAGTTTATGCAAATGCTCGTAATTTTCTCTCTTTTTCCATACCAGAATGTATAAAATTTCAAACGAGAGCTAGAGTTGGACACCTACAGTAAAATGGCACCACGTTTTTTTATTTTTCTTCTGCACCCCATGTTTTAAGTCTCTATTTTATTCGGATGGTATAGTAGTGTCAAACATTGGTACTCCTAGGATACAATACCTAGATGATCACATGATAAAAGTAGGGTACTTTCCAAAAAAACACAATGTATAAACAATAAACCATGCAAAAGTGAAATGCAGTACTGCAATTTTAGTTTATACTCAGAAGCTGGGAATTGTACTTCAGACATTTAGGAGTATCCATGCTGCCACTAGCTTTGTTGACATAGAGAAGATCAGTGGGACACGTTCCGTATCAGAGTCTCAAACTTTCAATTCCTCAATTCCAGTGCCCAAAGGTTCAAATACAGCTTCCACTTCATTTTGGTCAACTTCCTCCAAGCTCGAGGGGTTCCACTTAGGGTTCTGCAAATACATGATCATGAACACTACTGAGAAATGTACATCAAAATACATACCATTAGTGAGAGAAAGGAAAATTTGCATTTGAGGTGTTGTTAGATATGGATGAATACTGTTTATGCACATATAAAATTATTAATAAATACAATAGTAGTAAATCCTAAATCAATTAATATCTTTTCAAATTCATCACTCAAACCATCAGACACCTAATGTAAAAATGAATCTTTAATATAATTGCTAACTAGACTATTAGAGAACCTGGTCCCTGTCCACTAAGACTGCTCGAACACCTTCAGCAAAATCATTTCGTAGAGCAGAACGTAAAGCAATTCGATATTCCGTTTTCATCACCCCATTTAGCTGAATGCAACCAAGGGCAGAAGAAAAAGACATTACTTTCAACCGTTTGTCACTGAATGAAAACTACCAGCATGCAAAATTATACAACTCCAAACTTACAGTTGATAATGCATTGTCTGCCTTTCCACGTGCTGATACAACTCTAGAGAAATACTTTTGTGTTAAGCAAAGAGAAAATGGTGCACCTTTTGCAAGACCTTGAATAGCCTCATTGGCCCACTGCGCCACTGAGTTAAAAAACAACAGGAATAAGAACTTGGATGAATATCTACACAAACTGAAGCAACTACTTATCCATGCAACTTAACTTAAACAAAGAGTTACAAGAGGGCAACAGTCTAATGTATGTAATTTCATTGTTTCTTCAATAGACAAAGTGTCTTTAGTTAGCTTACCTGAAGCGTCAGTGCTCAACTGATTTGTTTTCAGCACTTCTATTATCTCTTTAATTGACTTTTCTGCACCAAAGGCTGACATTATTTGAGGTAAAAGTACCTTCAACTGGGCCTCAGACTCAGGATCCTTGCTGTAATTTGCCAGAAGTGCTTGAATATCCTTATGTGGATCCTCGGAACTATAAAAAGACAGGGAATTTAAATTAGTACAGGATTAGTACAACATTCCTTTAAACCACAGCAACAAAACATGAAACTATATCCTAAAACCACAAATAAATGAATTAAACAGTAATTCCTATTGAAAAACTGAGATTTATACATTAGTGTAACAAAGAGGTTCTAGCCCTTGCAGCAAAGATATAAAGCAACAGTAATCCCAAAATAAATCCCCAAGATATGGATTTCTCATCTCAGCATCCTAGAGGGAATGTGCAAAGCTTTTAAAACACCATATAGATAAGTAACTCTAGTTTATTGGAATTTTAGCAGCTGAAATAAGAACATACTAAACGATCACATCACAACAAACAAGTGCTATATGCAAAGTCATTTCATTAAAAAGAGATAAAAAATGGGAGATATACAAGCTAGTTGCCAAAAGGGCCTCCTTTAGTGAACTTAGATTCCCAGATGGAACATAATGTGTCCCAAGTCCTACAAATAACGCGTCAGAGGGTGTGGATATCCTCTTTCCAGTCAATCCAAGATAAGCACCTGCATTAATTTAGAAATTGTTAAACAGCAAGAATAAAGGTATCATAAAATAAAGAAAGGAGCAATCAACTGTTTTCAATGACAACTACTTAATCGTCCACATGACATAAATAGGTAGCTTATAAAGAAATAAAACCGTAATTGAACAGTCAAAATTGCTAATAAAATAGATTTGACTTTGTAAAACCAGAAGATTAGATTAATATATTGGTTTGATGTAACTGAACATCCAACTTTAAATCCTCAATCAGAGCCACTAGACTATCATTACACCAGGAATTAACTATTAAGAAAAGAAAAAAAGATTCTGGCATTGGATGAATTATTTGAATTATAATTCACACAGGTCAAGGGTATTACTGCACAAGTGATTCCAAAGACCAGAAAAGATATGATGAATATTATATTTATTTATAATGGTCCCAAAGTCCAACATTAATGAATAAGAGGGTAATAGACTATTCCATGTAAGCATATTGTATTCTTTCTGCTGCATCACATGACAAAAACATACCAACAGATCCTCCTCCTGGACTTTGTGCTGCAATATATGAAAATCCAACATCTGGGAACAAGCCAATTCCATTTTCTGGCATAGCAAGAACAGTTTTCTGAAGTGGAATTATTTGAAAAACAAAAAAATGAGAAACTCATTTTGCCATTTCAACAATTCATAGTACAGAACCGAAAGAGCTCTTCATGATGAGTCAATTATTAGTACCTCTGTTACAATTCTGTAGCGACCATGACCTGATAAGCCAATTCCAAAACCCATTGCTATGCCATCCATGAAACTCATATATGGCTTCTTATACTCAGAAATTTTGCATATTAGAGAATACTCTGCACTGAATACCTAACAGAAGATATTACACAAAATAAGAATATGAACTTTAGGAGACAAAATCACATGAAATGCACCAATTTTTAAAGACAATTAATGCATAACCACACTCCACACACAATATAAATAAAAAATAAATAATAAATTCAAATCAAAGTAAACAGAAAAAAAACACATGGATCCTAAATTAAATCAGCAAAACTGGTGTGCACAAGCACTGACTAAAAGAGGTCAACCTCAAGCTCCCAGAAGGCAGATATAAACGTATTAAAAAATGGATATTATCTACAAGCAAACATATATCACTAGTGGATGACAACATTAGCTAGAAATGCAACACTACAACCAATAACACAGATGCAGAACATGTTTGTGGGTGTTTATGGTTACATAAATGTCTGTCGAAACTCATATTTCTGCTACTACTCCAATATTTAACAATATCTAAACAATTTTCTACAGCAGCTATTAAGTGGAAACATTTCAGTCACACTGTTTTATTCACAAAACACCAAAACATTTAAAATTTAAATTGTGAGCCTTCCTCAACTAGTAGAGAGGAAAACCCAATTTCTTCTGAGAGACTCAAAGCTGGTTCAGAAGCAAAATCACATCTCTCAAGTCTATTCATCAAATCGCAGATTTTAACCACAATTATTCTTTTTAGATTGAAATTTGAATAACTCATTTGAAGATGATTGAAAACTATTTCTGAAAAGCATATTTATGTCTTATTAAAGGATGGGCTTTTAAGGGCAGAGAGTAACTGTGGTGCAATGGGAAGTGGTTTCGGGGGATCACGATCACTGTGCTGTTCTTACTTTGTAAGACAGAAAATAATAGCAGTACAGCTAATTTGACAGACAAGTTAGTTATCTTGATTCAACTTGATTTATAAGTGCATGTGGTGATGGGTTTGATATTTATAGTTAGAAAGACACAACAAGACCTCAATCATATCTGTCAGTTGATTTTTTGATGAAATCTGCTTCACATCACCACCTGCATATAAACTAAGATCTGAGTTATCCTGAGTTATCAAGTAGAACAAAGCATCCAGCAAGTCAGAATACAACAAACAACACCATATAATAAACAATAATGCAACATCTAAAAGATAATAAAGAGAAAAAACGGTATGCAGCACAGCAAATAAAGTAATCAATAAACATAATCAAGCAAGCATGCATGGCAAATATATAGCATAAAACATGCATTATAAAGAAACCTTCTGTATGAGAGGTGTGTTTTTGTCTCTCTGAATTTCAGCAACAACCCCCTTAATATCCATTCCTGCATTTTCCATGAATAGTTACCTTCAAAACCTGTCCTAGCACTGAAAAGAAGATAACCTAGAAATCTATATACATATACATGTGTCAGATTGTATATATGTAATTCTAAAATTTATTTACCTAAGTGGAGTTCAAAAAGTCTTTCAATAGAAGAAAAGAGAGAAATGCCTGAAAGAAGTTATCAAGTAACAGTAAAAAAAATCTATATTTATTCAATGAATTACCTGCGCAAAAGGCACGGGGTGAGCTGCCTTCAACTAGAACACACTTAACCCTTGGGTCTGATTCCCATTCATCAAGAAAAATTTTGTATTTTACGTCCATATCTGTGCCACGAAAGCTACAAGTTAACACAAGCAGAACCTGACAGCCAAAGAGATTTTTATTTTATTGACAAACCAGACTGATGCAGGCTAGTTACTGGGAAGTATTACAATATCCATACTGACCAACATAAAATCAATTACATAAGCAATTTGGTATAAGAAAACACAAAAAGAAAGTACAAAATTAACCAGCTGTTCTGGCTAGTAGAGAGGAGCTAATATTGCTAAATTTGCATAGATTGTAATATTTCCACCAGAAACCCAAAAAAAAAAATGTTTCTGATCTATCTTGCAATATAGGATATTTTTATGGCTTAGGAAAAAAAAAAATCACTTTCTACAACACTGCCTTCCATAAGCAGCGAAAAATTGTCATTTGTCAATGGACTCTAATGAGAATTTAGTTTCACTCTTGAACACAAATAAGAACAATTTGTAGTTAAGTTTCATAAAATAATTTTATATATAGGACTCGCAACTGCTCAGGCCAGATTGATAACAAAGTCAAAAAACCCTGTGGAGCGTTTACTCTGTGAAACCCACCCCATTGGATGGATCGGAATGCCGTGTTTTGGGGGCAAAGGGAGGCCCACGAATGCATGGCCACCCTGAATTCTTAATGGGGCAGGGAGGGGATGATTTTTTCCCGATAATATAGGTACTAGTTCAATAACCAACAAACCTCAATCAAGCCAGAGATTCATTTCTAGAAACTACGATGAACAAATTGGTGCTTAGACCACAACCTAACCCACTTTAATCAAGTGGTTAAACACATAAACCCAAAACTGACCCATTTGAATACTCAATCCAAAAGGCAACCGGTATAACCTATATTTTGGTACAATATTTATCCTTATTAATACCTTTAATTAAGAGAGTAGAATTTTTATACGATCTGATTTCGTAATTAAAACAATCAATAACAGTTTTATAATCATACCATGTTGCCTTCAGTAATCTTTTGCATGAGTAAAACTTTTCATCAAGATTACAATTAAAGATATACATTGTATCCATTATAAAGTACTTGTTCATAAAAGTAGAGCACGATGACTAATCAGGCTAGCAAGTATTAATGCAAATCCAACTCATATAATAAAAAATGAGTTAAAAAAGGTTCAACCCCAACTAACACTCAACCACAAAATTGCCAGTGCCACTAAACTCATTCATATTACTGTTCTACATATCATTCACACATTTCAATTCACAATACAATTATCAATATCACCTAACTAAAAACCAAAAGACAAAAGCAAACAAAGAAAAAAAAAAAAAAAAGGAAAACCTGACTTTAGCTAGCATATACAGTAGCATAAAACTATCAACCGAAAAATCAATGTATCAAGATACTTCACTTCAGTTATCCAATAAATAACAGCATAAAGCACTAACTGCAAAATCACCTCAGAACCAGCACCAGTCCAAAATTCATATCGATCAATCAAGTATGTACTAAAGTTGAAGCACAGCCCTGAACTAGATTAGGTTTTCACTAGGTGGCATACTCTGTTCTAGTGGCTTTTTGTTCTTCTTCTAGTGTACAAAATGTAACTTCTGAATAGATGCAAAATATAAAAGCTATAGAAGCCCAAATTGATCGCACATCCATATTAATCAGTAGATAGTAACTATCACCAAAATATGTAATTATAATAAATCACAGCATCGGTTATCAATAATTACACACTGCAATCACAAAATAACGCAGATAATTGATACGATTCAACAGTTCAATATCGCATTTGACCTAGAAACATGGCGTTGAGGGATTTGGGGCGATCGAGAGTGATGACAGCGACGCCGTTTGGATGAACATTTCCTTTGACGAAGTCTTCGGCGCCAGAGCCAGCCATGATCACCAAGCTTCTACGGCTGGTATTAGATTGAGAGAACTTGACGAGACCGCAAGTCACTTGGTGGCTCCAAGAGTGAATGTTGAGGAGCAGTTGCAGTGTTGATGATGATCTTGATAGTATGCCTCGCATGCTCTGTTTGGAAAATGTGAATTGTGAAACTCCCTAGTCGCTCTCAACCGATTGACTGTTTTGCCATCCACATTCAGTTCTAATCAGAAACATGTAATTAGTAGGCCCAGCCCAAGACTACACCAACAAAAAGTTACAGATCCATAACCAAGAAAATAGTTGCAATGTGTCTTACCATATATGCATGACACATTTATGTGGAGTAAATGTACATTTGATATAACTTATTTATTGACTAAAAGTATTTTTTTAATACCCAAAGCTCTACTGAATTTTTTTTTCATCGTTTGGTTCTTATCCTAATAGAACATTTGAACAATTAAAAAAACTGAAAAATATTTATTTGAAAAAGCTCAGGTTTTAAATTTTTTTTCAAGTAGATTTTTTTGAGTTTTTAAAAAAATAAAAATGTCTACTATAACCTTATTAATATCATTATACTCTTAAAATCATTTAATCATTTTTGATAAATTTATAATTTAAAAAATCTTTTTTAATTAATAACCAAACAACCAACAAATTTTTTTAAAAGCTCTACTTCCAAAAGATATGCTTAAATAAACTGTATCAAATGAAGCCTAATGCTACTATACACGTGGATTGCATTCTTTAGAGTAATTCTGCATTTGTGTAGATTTTTTTGCCATTTAGAATAAGTAAATAATGAGTGTTGAGAGCCTGTCTTAGAAATTATTATTATTATTATTAAAATTTTAGAAATTTTTTTATTAATAATAATAATAAGAAGAAGAAGAAGAAGAAGAAGAAGAATAGAAAAAATTAGCTTCCTTCAAAGAAAAGAAGAAGAAGAAGAAGAAGAAGAAGAAAAAAACCAAATATTTGTTACAATTTCATAGAATTTTAAATTTCAATTAATCACTAGTATCATATTCATTCTATCTTTCTAAATATGTCGAATTTTGAGAATTAATTAATATTTTTTATATCATATATTACTAAAAGTAAATATCTAAAGTGAAGAAAATCATGTAGAATGATTTAGGATGGCTCTATTGCCACCCAAATAAGTTCTTGTTACGCCTTATTTTTTCATAAAATTTTTAATTACTAAAATGTTTTTCATCCTGCCCATCTCATAAACTCTCATATATATTTCATAAATCTGAATAACTTTATCATAATTAAATACTTTTTTGACATGTTTCTTGATTGAAATTTATAGCGACTAAAATTCAAAGAAAATAAAAGGAAGAAAAACAAACCACCAACTATTTTGAAATTGCAATGGCAATAACATTGATTAAAAAACCAAACAACTTATATTCTTAGACTAGCTAGTAGTTTTCATTGAAACTCCTGGATCTCGTCACAATTGTTAATTAACATTCAAGAGCAACTGCAATAATTTTTTATAAGCTGAAACTTTGCAGTTCGAATTCACTTTTCTTGCAAACCTTTTTTATTTTACAATTGGAAGTAAAAAAATGATGGGTTCCATTTCTTAGGCATCAGCGGTTCAATTGAACAATAGTCAAGGAGGGCATGGGTTTATAATTTTTAGAATTTTATTTGGTTTTCCAAGGGCTGATAAAATAAGAGAAATTACTTTTAATTCAAGAAATCATTAATATTGTCGGTTAATTTTGATATTTCAAAAGGTTGAGAGAGTAAAATATTAAATTTAAAAATCTTTAAATCGGGTGTAAAAAGTTGATTGGTGTGTGAATATCATTTTCGGGTGGCTCTATGATTTATTTAGCCGTGGAATTAGATCAAATAAACCAATTCTTTTGAAATACAGAAATACTATAATTCGAAATCTGGGGAGGAGGTATTATTCAAGCCAACAACCTCATACTAAGAGGTATGAAGAGCATACCACTAGACTATATCACTAACCTCTATCATACCATTTATTTTAATTCCAAACAGCTCAAATTATAAGTATTATATTATTATAAACTCAAAAAGCTCACAAATCACCCAACTAATTTACATACAACACATCCAACATGCCAACGTTAATAACACATTAATTTCATATCCCTTTTTTTTTTTTTTTTTTTTTGACTTTCTAAGTTCTCCAACCATCTTAGACTCTAAATTAACAAAAATAAAGGGAAAACAACAAACTAGAGAAATTATCACTACTATCTATACGTTATAGAATACAGATTTTTTTTTTTTTTGTCTTTAATTAGTTCTTAAAGAAAAAAAAATCTGAATTTTATAACATATGGACCGTAATGATAAGATAACGACTTAAAGCCAAATTATTTCTAGCTATTATTTCACCGGGTCGACCTTATCTTTAATGATCAAACCTAATACACCACCTAGAACATTAACAAACTGGAGATGAGCAGTGAGTTGAGGGAAATGTCCACTAGTATTTATTATCTCCACGGTTGATTTGCCCTTAATCTTCTCCTGCATGTATTGAGCAACTGAGTTTGGCACAACAATGTCTCCGCTAGCCTGGACGATGGTGCATGGGATCACAACCTTCTCCAGAATCTCCCTTTCATCACTGTAAAACACAGTTTTTGCCAAGGGGAGTGCAGCTTCTGGTCTCATTCGTTTCAGGCATTTCTCGAACATCTCGACCGAGAGAGGGTCGTTTTTGTCCACTACAAGCGAAGCGAAGCTCGAAGCCCAGTCATGATAGCTGGTTTCTATGTCTTTCATGATCTGCTCAACATCTGATATCTGAAACCCGCCTTCATATTCATCAGTGTTTATGTACCTGCGTGTATGTTACCATGAGATTTTCATAAGAATTTGTTGGCAACAAATTAATTCTTCAACAAGTTTCGATGATTACAAATTAAAGACTTCAATAATTAAGGTTAGATATCATGTTATTAAAAGTAGAGGACAAAAAGAGAGATGCCATTAGCAAAAAGTGGACCAGTGTTATTTGATTTTTCACGTCCCTTTTGGCCGGCTTCAAGCATTCAACAATGGTTAAATTATGAATCCGAGCTGGGTTTAATTTGGCTAACCACATGAGAAGTTAAGAATAAATTATTGAGAACACTACGTTCGTCGTCCACACAATTCAAACAGGTGATAGAGGATCCGGCGGTATCTTAAGAGTCTATTTGTGTCCACATCTTTGGGATCAGAAGAATTGGAGTGCATCAAATAACAGTTTAATTTGGTCACTACAATCACAGATCCAGAAGTTTGGTGCCTACTGCCTAGCATCAAATCCATGCCTATCATGGAAAGATAAGAAACAATCAAGCTAATTAAAAAATTAAAAAGAAAAAGAGTTTGAGAAAAGAAAAATATTCCCAATACCCTTGGCAATTACTTCAGAATATTGAAAACATACAGGTATGATTGAATTAACTCAAATATAAATGAGTGAATAATACGTTCTATGAATAATATTTAAACCTTCTCAACAACAGTTTTTTTTTTTTTTTGAAAAGCTTAAAAAAAATTAAACGGAAAGAATCACTTAAAAATAATAAGAAAAATAAAATAAACTAACCACAGCAAATAAAGCCATGACTAGCGAAAAACAATAAAAACAAGTAAGGTAAAAAAGAAAAAATTATTTGTCTTATTTAGACTGAAGGAGAAGTACCTTGGAGAAGCTCCGACAAGTACGAGCCTCTTAAAGAGTTCGGGTTTTTTAATGGAAGCTAAGCAACCGATCATAGCAGACATGGAGTGGCCAATGAACACTGATGACTTGACATCGTTCTCATCTAAAAGAGTAATCAAATCGTTTGCAAAAGCCTCGTACGAAGAGTACTTGACAGGATCAAAAATATTAGGATCCTTTGCAGCTCCTGAGAAGAGCCAGTCAAAGACCAAAACCTTGTAATGTTTATCAAAGAAGGGTATGATTTTGTCCCAAATAGACTGGTCTCCTCCATACCCATGTGCAAGAACCATGGTTTCGCTGCCGGAACCGATGATTCTAGCGTTCATGGCCGCCGATAGACCCTGTTCTTGTATCACCATGTTCAGTGGAAATTATTAAACAGAAAAGAAGGTAGCTAGACTAGAGTTGTGTTGAATATGGTTTGCGTGGCCTGCCTCTATTATATAGGAGGCCAGACGTGCTTGAGCTATACAGTAAATACTAAAAGACAGGAGGGCTTTACTAGTTACTTTCACTTGAACACATTCCAGTTGATAACCAGAAACACCCTTTTAGTCGGAGTGTTAAATTCCAGATAATATCACTAAAATATTATTAAATTTGTAAATTAGCACTAATAAATTAACTTAATTTATAATGACACCTCCTAAAGTGAATTACCAAGATTGTTTTCATTAAAGAATTGGTTCCATCATTTTTTACTTTTTAACTCTTCTTCAGATATTACTTTCACTAGACAGTAGAATATTAAAAATTGGTCTTTTACTTATAATCTACGTGTTGTAGTTTTATGACTTTAATTATATGTTGAGATGTTTGGATTTTGAAGTATAAACAACATCAAAGTTTTGTATCAAAATTATGAATGATTATTTTGCAATGAAATCATTTTATAATGAACTACTAATCTAAAACGAATATTAATTCTTTTTCATAATCACCATTTTCATGTGAATTATTTACGCGAACTAGTGATATGAACAAACATTATTTCACTTTTATGGTCTTTGCTCACCATCCACACTCTATCATCAATTTCTCTCTTTGCAAACCAATTTACCGAAGCTCTTTTTTAGTGTGTTGAAAACTGAGTTTTAAAAACTGATAAAGAAAGTTTGAGCACTTATTTTAAAGGAAAAAAAAAAGGACATATTTATCTTTATATTTTATAAGAAGGTGAATGGTGCTATTAAAACTTATTCTCATTTTCTAATGCCACTTTACAAATTCAATCATATTTTAGTGGCATATTAAAAAAAAAAAACCTCTGAGTTGGATGCTTTTGACATGCTTTTCTGATAACTTTTTTTTTTTCATTGATTTTTCTCATTCTTTCGGCTAGACTTAATTTATCAATTCTAAATAAATACCCCTTCATTTTTTATTTTTTATTTTTTAAGAAATATACCCCTTCTTTTTTAACTCCACCTACCATTAACTGCTTTTGCTTAGGAAATTAATACTTCTAGAAAAAAGCAACTATATAAATTATAAGTACACTAACTTGCCTCCCGAATAGAGTTTTTGATAAACAAAATTATATTTATTTTTTGTATAATATTACAATTTAGAAAAATATTTAAATTATTTTGTTTAAAAAAAGGCATGTTAATACACAATCTATATATATCAGTACTCTTCTACGTTACATTGTCCTTACACTTGTCTATGTCAACTTATACCTTTAATATACCTATTATAAAAACTTATATTGCCTGATTCATGCCAAAATAAAAAGGAAAGAAGAAGGAAGGAACAATAACTGGCACCGCCCTTGGCCGTTCCCATGGATGGATCCTTCCATGTTATTGTTATTGTTATTGTATTTTTCTAGGTATTTTTATGTAACATTTGTTTATAGATATATATACATCAAGAACACTAATTACTGAAAAATATTTAATCCCATTGGCTTGGATGAAGTCAAATAATATCCAGTACAGGGTTTTTCGATATCCTCTTGAGCTGCTAGCTGGTAGACACAAAAAGTGAAGATCAACATTTAGTGATGAATTTATAGCAAATTACATTTACAGAAAGGACAGGAGTCAATTTCGCCACAACATGAGCAGTTGACTAAGTAAATCGCCGGCCGAATAGTGGTTGTAACTCGAGCAGACGAAATTTATGGAGGGCGTTGGGTTCATTTAGTGAGAGTGCTTTCGATAGATGTAAAGAGGAGGTCTATACCCTATGTCACCGGGACTCTCTCTACGAGAAGAATTTTGGTAATCTAAAATAACCCACCTCTCACTTTTATAGATGGTTTCAGCCTATGAATTTGATCTTAAAATATTCTTAAATTGGATGAATTTTTTTGGTTATTGAATTATAGAATCAATAATCCAATTGAATTGGGAATTTTGACCTGACAAAGCCAGGTCAATCTTGGTAGATCTTGATAGGTTGATGGTTCAAACCTCTAGTCCTCATTTGAGTGGAACGTTTCTCTAATCTGCTTCCTGTCGCCTAGAGAGCTATTTTTTTCTCTTCCTCCTTTGAAAGCTTCAATTCCGAATTGCTTTTTAAGTGTTTTCATCTAAAAAGTTCTATTTATAATACCTCTTTGTATAATCTATAATATACTATGTCAAAAAGAAAATTCTAATTTATTGTTGATTAGGTGAAAGATTCTTGATTGATTCATTAAAAAGTTAAAGCATATTTAAAATTTTATACAAAATTCAATATTTAAATTATATAAAAAGATTTATTTTATAAGAATATTTTAATAAGATTAAAACTTATTTAATTTTAAATTAATCTAAACATTTTTTTAATTTTTGAATGGAATAAAAATAAATGAATGAATATAAAAATCATTTTTTAAATTAAATTTTAATTAATAAATATAACTCATCATGACAACGTAAATAGTTGTTTGGTGTAATGGTATCCAACCATGGAGTTTAACTCATTTTAATAAGATATTTATATTTCGATTTTATGTGATACGAATTTTTCTTCTACTTTTGAGAGTTTTAGTTATAGGCTCTATCTCAAATATCTTAATTAAAAATGTTTAATAGGTTATATAATATTCGTTATATATATGTGTAATTACTATAAAAAAAAATGATAATGAAAGCTTAAAATGAGTAAACAAATGTATACATAGACAGGGATAGCGAAGTAGAAGGGAGTGAGACGCAAGGAGCGAGCGCCGGCAATGTGGGATCAGAAGGAAAACAGCGCAACCACGAGAAAAGGATGGAAGCAAAGCAGACATGACCCCTGAGGACAGATGCGTTCAGACACAAAAGGTTGCTTTTGTCTGTATATGCATTTAGTTTACTTTCTCAAGATAAGTCCAAGCCCCACCTTTTTCTTTCATTAATGTTTACCTGGCCCCACCACGTTCTTCCACGTTACTATTTTTTTCCTTCGATTTTCATTGGTCTTTTTGTTTTCGGCTTTTCACTTTGACGCTTCTGCGCATGGCGGCATGCCCTTACTTTTTCTGATCCTAATTTTTCACGTTGAAAGAAAATAAATATAATTTTTTTCTTTTCCCCCAAATTCAAAGTAAATTATATGAAATTGAAATTCACCATAAAGTTACTTTTTGTTGAGTAGTTGTCAAATTAGTTATCACAACATAAAGTTAGTTTCATAAAGGAAGGTAATTTTCGGATTCTATCCACATATTTGGCTAAATTTCTCACAACTCTACATCATCAGAAGTCATACCACAAATTTTGTTGATAATTTTACCTTTACCAAACTAGGCTATTGATGGACCATCCCATTGGAATTCATAATATAATGATATAACTTTGGGCTTGAATTTTAAAATTTGTTTAGTTGATTATGACCAGCTTTTATATATACATATATAAGCTAGCATCCAGTAGGTCAAAAGTTACAAGAACGAGATCAATTATTATTTGTACAATCTACATAACTATTTTTATAATTAGGAGATAACAACTTTTATAATAAACTATACCTAATGAGTATCTTATCCTCATAATAAATCATAACTTAGGAGATAATATCTCCCCTAATAAATCCTATTAAACTATATATCAATGCTAACATCAAACGAATAATGAATTTACAAGAATAGGATCGATTGTTATTTACATGATTCTAATATTTATTCTCATAATCGGGAGAAACATCCCCATAATAAACCGTATTTAGGAGATAACATCTCCTACAATAAATTTTATTAAATGGTCAGAAATCAATTGGGATATATTGAATTTAATAACTATATGCATAGCTACCTAATCTAATAAGTGATGCACAGTTTTGAGTTTATATTTGAAACTCATTAAATTAATTGATGATTTAACTAAGATGTATATATTTTGATATATATATATATCTACTCATAGCTCAAACAATTAATGCAAGTAATCAGTATTTAAATCCTATATTTGCATCAATAAGTACGTGTAGGAAATTTTATTTCTTTATTGTGACTGATATTATGAAAATAGATATTTAGATTGTATATACAATTAATTTTTATAAATGCCATTAAATCTTTGATTATTGATATCATATCATGTTATAATAATCTAAAATTATATAAAATATATTCAATATGAAAATAAATGCAACACGACACAAATTCACTTCAACACAACCTATAGCAGGTCCAATCGACACCAAATATATATATATATGTGTGTGTGTGTGTGTATATATATATATATATATGAAAAGTAAGTAATTGCAGTGTCAGACCATCCGGAAATCAATCAAATTAGGAATTCATATTCAAAGCCCGTGCTTCATCACTCAAGTGGGACACAACTCCACGAGTCTCAAGCACTAGAGAGCGGTGAGCTCGGCATGCATTGGCTGGACTAGGGGTGGGCACAAAAACATGGAACCGATCCGAACACCTTGATTTGATCCGATCTGGGTGTTCAGATCGGATCACATGTTCAAAGGTAAGATGTTCGGATCCTCACCTGTGAAAACACCATGTTTCACGGATCGGATCGAGGTATCCAAAATCGATCCGATCTGTGAACCCGTGAATAGTGGTACATACGTAATTTCATATGTCTCTATATAAAGTCTACTTAAGCTAACCCTAACATCCATCTCTCACTCCCTCTCACTCTCATCTCAGCAGCTTGATGAGTCTATTTGCAGTTTTAGTTTGATATTTACATGATTGAGTGTTAATGTTTTAGTGATTTCTATGTTTGTTTGTTGTGTTATGTTGTTAAGTTACATATTTCACTTGTTGATTTTATATATATATGTTATTGTTGCTGTGAATAGATGGGGAAAAGTATAAAGAGTGGTGAGGAGTCTGAATTTGATATTTATGATGTTAATTCGATTGAAAAAAGTCAAAATCTTGGGGTTACAAAAAAAATAGAGAAGAAGATGAAGAATGAAAGTAGTCGTAGGTTTAAGTCAGATTGTTATGAGCATTTTGAGTTATTCGAAACTAAAGAGGGTAGAAGAAAGTCTTGATGTATACATTGAAATTGAAAGCAAGTGTTCAAACATGAAACCAATCCGATCCGATCCGCAGACTGAGTGTTCGGATCGGATTGGTTTCTTTTCCTTGATGGATCATGTTCGGATTCAAAAATGACGATCCGATAAATTTACCATGTTCGGATCGGATCCAGTTGGAATCGATCCGAACATAGTGTTGTCCACCCTTAGGCTAGACTTGGTTATGTGAATCATGAGCCAACTTCGAGCCTAAGCTTAACCAAATTGTAAATTTTATTAATTTCCTAGTAACAGATACATCATGATGATGTAATAAAAAGAAAATAAAAAGCCCATATTTTCTCTTCACTCAACCGGTCCACAAATTTTGTTTGACATGATCTAAATTTCATCTTAAACAGTTACCAACTCATACAAACAGTTTTAGTTAAAAAAAAAAAAAAAAAAAAACTCATACAAACAGTTTTCTTTTTTTTTAAAAAAAAAAAATTGTGATATTTATTTTGAGATCAAAAAAAGTTTGATATTAAATATTAGATTTATATAAAACAACTTTTTTATATACATATGTCTCTATTGATCTCAATAAATTTATAATGATGTTATCTACTATAAAATAAATATATAACTAAATCGTCACCATTAGCATAAAATTCTTTAATCGATATGTATGAACAGTTAAATATCAAATTATAAAGGACAAATACTAATCTCAACAAATGAGACTTTTCAAGTATAAAATGGGACCATTTAGTTTTGTATTGCCTTGAATTTCACTCATTAGAATAGAACATGCAACCACCTCAGTAGTAATTTTTATGTTAAGAAATCCTCCGTTATGTTAATTTTTTATTATAATTTTATTTTGTAACTCTATCTTTAATATATGGGTTTATATAGGCATTCAAAGGATCTTGTCAATGTAGTGTTGATTATTTTAGCATCACCATAAAAATGATATCTTGTATTGATATAATAAGTTAATCTAATCTTTAATAATTCTTTAATGGTGTACGTATATATTATATAAAAACAGTCATCACATCAGTGTCTTCATCATTCTCAAGAATTATCGCATTATTTTTGTATAGCAACAAAATTTTCAAAGTTTTTTGTCAAGAATTTGACGTCTACAGTCCATATATCGAATGAGATATTTGACACCAAGATGGAAATGTTTGCTTATTTTATATTAACCCCCTTGCATTTCACATAATTTCATTCGCATCAAGCAATCAAATGATTAATATTTGTTTTCAAAAACTCCATGTATAACAAAAAAGAAAAAAGAAAGAAAAATTATAGGAGAAAGTTATGATAACCGTTTTCCGCTCTCTTTCCTTTGTAAGGCAATATTTCCTTCAACTAACTCAGCGAAAGATGTCAGCTCTTTTATTGATCTATTATGTCAAAATTTCCTTGTTCTTGATATGATGCTATTATGAGTTTGTGATTGTGTGGAAGGATAAGGCTTTCCATGTGGTATGGAGGCTATATTTTAAATGAGTTTGGATTTGAGTTTGAATTAAGTGAGGGCTATGATATTGTTGTGGTCTAGTTTTGATTTGTGTGCCGTTAGGGTGAAATGGCGTTAGCATGAGGGTTATTTTATTTTATTTTGGCTTGGGTATTAGTGGAGGAAGTGCTTGGAGGCCACCTACATCTTGGACCGTAGTGGATCACCTACGATCATGGCGTTCATTTTGACTTGAAGCGGCAACCTTTTTAACGATTGCTGCTTTTTTTTTTGGTATAGAAATAAAATTTTCTAAGTTTATTGTTGAGAATTTGACGTCTACCATCCATATATCAAATGAGATTTTTTTTAAAGAAAAATTACATTCACTCACTAAGGATTGGGGTTAAGATACCAAGATGGAAATGTTTGCTTATTTTACATTGACCCACTTACATTTCAGATAATTTCATTCACATCTACTGATAAAAGGGTTAAATTTGTTTTAAAAAAACTCTATTTATAACCAAAACAAAAAAAAAAACAAAACATCATAGGAGAAAGTTATGGCAATCGGTTCCCGCTTCCTTTAATCATTGAAAGACAATATTTCTTTCAGCTCTTTTGTTGACCTATCGTGTTAAAACTTTTTATTTCTTGATGTGATGTTATCTTGAGTTTGTGATTTTATTGAAGGACAAATTTATATGGTATCGAGGTTATATTTTAAATGAGTTTGGATTTAGTTTAAATCAAGTGAGAGCATGATATTCTTTGTTGTCAAGTTTTGATTTGTGTGTGGTTAGGGTGTGCTTGGAGGCCGCCTCCATCTTGGACCGTAGTGGGTCACCTACGATGGTAGCCTTCATCTTGACCGGTAGTGGCCACCATTTTAGCCTTTGCTAACATTTTTAACTTTTTCTTTTTCAAAAAATTACGAGTTTCCTTACTTTTCTTCTGTCTAATATTTATTTCTTAAATATTTTATACGAGAGTATTTTGAACCTTTTAAGAAGTCAATTTAATAAAATAGATGGACAACATTAAATATAATGGCGTTAGATTGAAGTAAACTAATTTTTCCATCTACGTGTCTTTAACTTCAAATCTTAGTTCGTCTTCGTAATTTTCCCTTATCTTCTTTGTCAAAAATTTTTATTTTTCTACTTTTCCTTTTTCTAATATTTATTTTTTACTTTATTTTTTGTCTTTTATACAAAAGTATTTTCACCCTTCTATAACATCAACCTAATTTAATTGATGTATAGTTTAACTTTAAATCTTAATTGGTTTGTGCAATTTCCCCGTTCTAAAATATCGGTCTTGAAAATGTGAGAATAAAAAGAAAAAAAAAATTGAGAATTAAAATTTAAAGCGTAAAAACTCTCATTCCCTAAGCCAGAACCCCACCTTTGGCTGTTAATTAGGCGCAAAAAAATCCCCTGACACTGGTAATTTTTTTTTTGGAATAACTTCATCTGGGTTTCTATGTTTTTAAAAAATTTTCATTTTTAAACACGAATCCATTTATAGCTTTCATGGTCCTAACTTTTCAAAAACTCATCAAATTAGTCATTCTGTCATCATTTTTAATAAAAACATAGGGATCAAAATAAAGTTCTTTATATTAAATAGGGATCAAAATAAAGTTCTCTATATTAAACATAGGGACCAAAATGATGACAGAATGACCAATTTGATGAGTTTTTGAAAAGTAAGGGACCATAAAGACTATAAATGAATTCGTATTTAAAAATGAGAAATTTTTCAAAAACATAGGAATCCAGATAAAGTTCTCCATTTTTTTTTGTTTTTACCAAATGCTGAAATTAAACAAACAAACCTTTCGATATTGACAAGATTTAGCGGAATTTTTGGGATTCTCCCTAACACAAATAAATTTCTTCCATTTGACATTAAAAAATTTGGACCAAGTTGCATTATTTTTCCAACAAATAGACATCAGATGATAGTATATATTGGTTCCAACTGTCGACGACAAAGAATAAGCCTAATTGAGTTTTTTCAGATAAACATTGCACTCAAGCTTACAAATGACAAGCATCAGAAACCGACGTATGACAATTAATAATTGAAAGTCCTCGTGAGAATCACACCTTCAAAAGTAAATTTTTGGCGTATTCGTTTATTACTTTATTGGCTAAAATAATATCCATACCTTGCTTGCTTGCTTACGGCAATTGTGATTCTTTGAAGAATATGTCAAACAAACAAATTCTTCTACTTTGCTTATTCCGTCGTACATAAACTATGCTAAAACCACCCAAGGACTTAAACCAAACCATGAATGGTATTTTAACTTACTTCTTTGATTAATTTTTATCTTCAACAAAAGGTTTCAAATAACAAACGATTTTTAATGGATCCTCTTAAAAGGTTTTTATTAACAACGAAAGACATCAATACAATCTTATATTTTCTAAAATATAGATCAGTCTACAAGGTTTTTGGGTGAAATAGGTTAAGAAGATCTATTAGAAAATAAATATTCCAAAACACTGGATTAATAAAGCTATAAAATAATACTCGAAAAGAATAAGTCAATCCCTCCTCAATTACCATTAATTGGTTCTTTTTTAATCACACATCATATTACCTCAAATTTCTTTATTGTTAAGATGGAGAATGATTGAGTTTACTAATTTTATATATAATTGATTAGTGCATTAAATTTCTCGATTTTAGAAATCAATTCCTTGATATTAGAAATCTACCAACCATCCGATCATACAATCAATTGTATCTAGATTTTATGAGATAATATTTACATTGCAACATGACATTGAAATAATACGTTCGAGTAAAATTATGAATAATTTATATATAAAAACATAGTTATATTTTTATTAACTTTTTATTTCTTTTAGTTTACAAAAATGGATGGAAAACAATTTATTGTTTCATCACCAACTCTCTCTTTCTCACATTGTCTCTCTCTTTTGTGCCATATGTGAACGGAGTTCTTATTGCCTACAGACGTTGAACAAAACATTGCAAGTGAAACGTAATTTCAGTAGTTTGTCACCTTAAAAGGCGAACACCAGAAAAAGACGTTCTTTTAATCTACAAACAAGATCCTCGCCAAGATTTTGTTGACCTCTAATCTGAAACCATGCAATTCATCGCCATAAATGTAGCTTAGCTATCTACAGGAATGCTTATCCCCTTATATTTTATCTAACCAAATAGAATATTATTTATTGATCATTCAAATTGTAACGATTTTGAGCAGTACTAACCAATTTTGAAGCACAAGGTCATATAAATACATTAGACTTTTTAATTAAAGGTTGTTGAAATCTTGATTATACAAAGTTGATTACTTAACCTACACCCTTGTCTCTCTCGTCTTTTCAACGCAAAGTAGGTGAAAAGATACATAACAACCAGACTCGAAAATATCTTATATGAAAAAAATGACAGGCAATAATATATCTATGGATCAAAGTCAAACACACGTGAAGAGCCATTTTTATTTTTTGAGAGAATCTAATTAAACTCATGAAAGTCTTACAATATAATATTAATTCACCGAGTCATTTAATTGCTTGCTTTTAATTTTTAAAGTTGGATTCAAATCGCGGTTCAGAATTGATCTATACCTGCATCGTTGAGGTAATTAATAGAAAAAGAAAAGCAAATTAAAGTTGCCAAAAGAAGTTGCATCATTGCAGCGTCACCACTCACCAAAAGCTTACTATACTTTAGAAATTTATCGTCGACATTTATTGAATGGACCACAAACCACCATGATTATGACTTCACATGAATTTTCTTTACATTTCGGGGATCTTCATCTTTCATCATCAAAGCTGAAAGTAATTCCATTTTTGTTTTAGTGGTTGGAGAAAAAGAGTGGGGAGTTGGTCGGTACAGATTACGCTATATCCTCCTCCATACATCCATTTCGTTATTGTTTGAATAAGGTTTGGGACCGCCATTAATTATTTCCATGCTCTTACTTTTTGTTTTTAAACATATCCACCCTAGGTTAATAATTATGCTTAAACATTCCATTTTCTATTTTAAATATAACTCAAAAAATAATAATAATAAATTTAATAGTATTTATGGTATAGTGATTCGATAACAACATATTATCGGACTGATATAACACTATATACGATCTAATGACATGAAAAAGTTTATTGTAACTCAAGAATATTGTTGTTCAAATTCTGGCTATACAATTATATTTTGTATTTATAACCATTCATATTATCCTCTTAGAAACCTAAGTTTTTACATAAATTTAAATAAAAAGAAAAGATCTATAGCCAGGACAGGAACACTGTTTACACTAATTCCAAATGTAGTGTAGGGCCTTTTCTCGTTCCTAAATCCTATAAAACCTCAAACGAAGCAGCCAGAAAGGGAAAACAATGTATTAAAAAGAACAATTCATGCAAAAACTTGCTATTACAGTATTATTATGTACAAAAAGCATATGCGTTGGTCCTTCGTATATGCTTAGTGTTATATCTATTAACACAAATTTGATTAAGTTGTCAAAATGTGTGTAGCTGAGGGGTAACCACACCACCTGTGACAAGCAAGGGTCACAGGTTCAAAACCAAGTCACTTAAAGAAAAAATGGCGAGTTTTCCTCTCATCTTTCTATAGGTTGTTCTTTTATCTATATATGAATTGTTCATTCTCGAATATAAATTGCTCTGAGCCGTATTACGCTTGGTTTTGATTGTCTCCTAACCCAATTCCACATATTAAAAAAAAAAAATGATTAAGTTGAAAGAGACATGGCAGAACCAATCGGTTGATACGTGAGAATAGAGTCCCGGCGGATGGTTGCCATAATAACTTCACAGTTAATTGCTGAGAGATTCAATGGATGTGGGATCAATAAATGAGGTAGTTTGAGTTTCAAAAAATAATAATAATAATAAATGAGGTAGGTTGAAAAGCCCTGCATTGAATTCTGGACGAGGACAATGAGTGGTTTCGAGTATTTAAAGTTAAAAGGTTGAAGAAGAGATAGATGCCTAATAGGCAGAGGTACCCTAGACATTGACACTTAATTTCTTGTTCTATTCAAACTCTCTTTCTAGTAATGTACCTCAATACTTGTCTATAAAAAACCAAAGATAACAAGAAAAAAATTGCTGATGTAATTTTTTTTTTATTACATGTGGTCATCATTATAATGAAATTAAGATACTCTTCAAATTTATAAGCAGATATTTTGTAGTTACTTCGATTGACTACAAGTTTTGTAAATTTATTAAAGAGATATCTCTAAAATTTGTCAAAAGAAATACAAGTATCTATGATAGGTATAAGTCACTTATCATGCATGGCTCTGGTTCCCACATGGAACTTGCAAAAGCTTAAATTGTGGACATGAGAATATAAAAGATCTGCTAGGAAAGATATATGTATCAAATTTTGGTTTCTCTAATTAAAAGGTCGGTTCCTAACGTTATTAATATTGACAGGAACCAGCAGACTTTTTGAGGCATACTACTTGTTTTAATACAATTACAATGACAAGTTTTTAAAGCAGCCCTTGCAGATAAATAATTGCAGAAACTATGATGGAGTGGAATAGCTAGTCTTAAATTTCTGCAAGCATATGATTCTAAAATGTTTAGTAGGGGTTTGTTATTCTTTGTTTCATTCATATCATCACAAAAGTCATAATTGTAATCATTCAAAACCCTACCAAATAGTGATTGTCCATTTTGGATTTCTCATAAACACCATTCATTTATAATCAAAACTTGTTTAGTTTAAAGAGTCCAAGCCTAAAATATTAATAAATATGTCATACAAATAGTTCTACATGACTGATAGGTTTCCAAAATTTGTGTCTATGATACTAAATTAATGAACAAGCAAGCAGCCTGACAGCAAAGGAATAGCAAATGACTTACTATGCAGTCGATTATAAAAAAAAAAAGATTGCATTCTTTTGTGGAATATGAACTAGGGAATTCTTATACATTTTTAAGATGATGAACAAAAGAAAAAAGGAAAGAACAAAAATCCTACTCTATTTTCTTACAATTTAGAGAGCTGTTTTAATGTTCCCTTTATTATCAATCACTAGATGCTATCAAGCCTGTAGTGAAGCGAAATAGATAAGAACATCAAAACGTATCGGCTAAGGCACTGATGCAATCCATGGGATGATTAACTGCAATGACAATGATATCATGCCTGCACAGGAGTTGGTTGAGGGACATCAACTAACCGCTCCATTGTTTCCAGCTGATCATAAGGTGCTATCTGCAAAACAACAAATGAATGAATTATATGATAGAGAAAATGACTTTGAAAATTGGAACGACTACATGCTACAATTTGATACCACACCAGCCAGTTTTCGGTGATTTTTCATTTTTTTTTTTCTTCATTCAAGCTATCTAGTCATCTGATGATCTTGTTCTGATGAATAGATACAGAATTTACTCAAAAAGCAGACAGCTAAATTTAATGGTCAATCTCTCCAAGGTAGCTTAATAATTGAACAAGTCACTAGTGCAAAATTTAAATTGACATTTGAAGGGTAGAACTAAGTTCAAATTTAATAGATTTTGAATCCAAATTAGGGTTGACACCATTGTATGTACCAAAATCAAGATAAATAGATACAACTTAGTCCCTTGTTTAGAGCTAATTCACCATTATCTGATAATTTTAACCACTACAGCGTAGCCTATGGTTAATCTTATCTACCGCAATAGCTATTAAGCCAATAGCAAGAAGGTATAGTTTTATCAAGTTGAATTGTCATGTTTGATCCAAATTTTATAACAGCAATATTTGAACCATATAAGAGTGATTCATCAGCACCACCAGCTAGACTTTCACTATAATATGCTCTATATTTGGTCAGAGATTTAGTACTAGCAGGTACAGTTAGCACATAACATAGGTTTATTATGCTCTGCATATGGTCAAAGACAGATGTTGAATATTATTAATGAAACTCGACTCTTCTCCTGGCAAAATAATAGGCCCTCTTAAGAATTTTTACTGCATAGACTTTATATTCAGTACAAAACAAAATAAGACTAAGCACCTGGTTGAATCCATCAGGCCACGTAATTGACACGGCATAGTTTCCCATGGGCCGAATTTCTTCAGGTTCAATATTTTCCGGAATATCATTGTACTGCAGCTTTTGCTCTCCCGTCCATTCGTCCTAATTGGTTATAATAATTCAGACAAAATATATGATAATAAGTTAGAAAGAACAATGAAGGGAAAACACGTTGCGAACGTGCTAAGTTGAAGTTGGAAAATTTCAGTCAAACTTGTGGAAAATCAAAGCTTATTAAAACAATGATTAAACCCAATACAGAGAAGAACTTGTCAAGGTATTCATTTTTCCTAGAAAGTAACACTGTTTTTCACTTGACTAGAAAGTAACATTTTGTCTGCTTCTATTAATAGTCAAGGCAGCCAGAGAAGATTATGGTTACTTCGTCATCTATCAACGACTTTATCTGAAGGGTCTTAAATCATACATCTTCAACTTCAACTTTATTGATTGGTGAAAAATGTAAGGAGTCCATTGCAACTTATTTATGGTCATGTACCGAGTCACGTAAGGAAATTAAAAGCGTTGATTTTTCTTATGTGAATGAAAGATGTACCATACTGAAGAGTGTAAGCTTTGTATTGTGTAAATGAATAATCTGTATGTTCTTTAATGATTAGAAGAAAAGAAACAGCACCTAAAGAAATTTAGCACATAAAAATCGTTTTTCACCTAAATATAGAGCAAGAGAGAATTGGAGGGCAAGAAAGAGAGTCAATAAGTGGCAAAATATAAAGCTTTACGCTGAAACAGATTCCACTATTATGTTCCAAAGTTCGAAAATTTCTTGGGTTTAAAAATCAGTTTCAAACCTTTTTTTGGGATCCAGAGTTTGTGATAATTACTCTAAAGAAATGTTGCCATGCCATTTCATGACTTATTAAGACTTCTCTATACCATGCACACCCTTTTGGCAAATCTCCTATCCAAGAAAAAACAAGTTAAAAGACACATTGCCCTCATTTCCTCTAACATGCCGCCCAAGAATACTTATACTCCACGTGAATTATGTGTGGAAGTAATATTCTATCCCATGAGTGAGAAATCAAAACTAACTGGACATGACGTCTCAAAACCCTTATGTTGTACAGCAAGACATTACTCCAGCAGCACTTATACTTGGCTTGTTGTCTAGGTCACATCTTTATTTTTAATTCTATTAACAGGTTTCGAGCAGAATGGCACCACCATATCACTGACCAATGACTTTCTTCTAAGTCTCAGACGACAATAAAATATCAGGTAATACAAATAATTTTAGACAGGGGATGAATTTTAATAAATATGTATACCACATACCACACTTTGGGCAGAGCGATCATTCCTTCTGACAGTGGCGGGATGCAGAAAGAATTCTTCGTCTGATTGTGGTACCTTAACTCTAATTGCCTTCATTGATTTGTCATAGGTGACTGCTGTTGACACTAGTAGGAAAAAAGATAACATATCAACAATTAATATCAACCAACCACAATAACTTGAAGATTTTGCATCAGAAGTTCAGGAAAATATCTATGCTTTCTATGTCAATCTTGAAAGTTCAAAATTTAAACATTTTTACAAAACAATGTTAGTACTTGCCAAAAAATTCTGAAATTTCTTAAACTTTTGAAGCAGCCCCAAAGCCAAAGGTGATTTTCAGAAGGGATATTATAAAAACCTCTCCTAAAAAGTAAAGTATTCAATAATAGCTCCCGTTGTGGTTTTTTTTTTTTTTTAAAGGTGAATCATCCCTTATTGTTTAAAAAAATCAATTAACATTAAATTTAAAGGGTATAATGACAATTGAATAAGTTATTTTATTTGTTTAAATAAAATTAAATAAAAAATTTGAAAAAAACAATAAATAAAAAAGTTTGAAAAAAAAAGAAATTAAATAAGTAAATAAAAATTTAATTCATCATATCTCCATCGTCCATTAAGATAGACGATAGCGATTAATTTAAAATAATTTTAAAAATTAAAAAAAAAATTAATTCATCAAATCTCCATCATCCATCTTAAAATGAACTATGAAGATTAATTTAAAATATTAAATATAAATTAAATCATCCTCAAGCCGTCCATCAGTCTCCTCTCCTCTCTTCAAACCTATCATCCTAAATCATCTTCAAACTCATCAGTCTCCTCTCCTCTCTAGTCGCGAAACCCCCATCTAGCTGTTGCCGTCCCTCTTCTCCTCTCTTCTTCTTTCCAGTTGTAAGAACCCTTATCCAACCGCCGCCATCCCTCCTCTCTTCTCTCCTCTCCTTTCAGCCACGAAACCCCCATCCAGCCACCGTCGTCCCTTCTCTCCTCTTTGCTCCCTTTCCAATCGCAAGAATCACCATCTAGCCGCCGCCGTCCCTCCTCTCCTTTTTCCTCCCCTTCCAGTCACGAGAACCCTCATCCAGCGAGAACCTAGATCAAACCCACATCCAGCCACCGCCCTCCTTCCTCTCATCTCTCCTCTCCCTTAATCATTTGGGTTTCGTTCAACCCAAATGAACACTTCATCTGGGTTCGACAGTGTTCAACTGGGTTCGTCGAATGAGACAACGACGCCGCCAGAGGAGCCGCCTCTCCTCTTCTCTCTCTTCATCATCTAAGTTTGTTGATTTGTTATCTTTGATTTTGTGGGTGTGTGTGTTGCTTGATTTGGGTGTATAATGGTTTAGGGTTTTACTCTGTGGTGGTTTTGATTTGGGTGTATAGTGGTTTTGATTTGGATTCCATTGCCTTCCTAGAAACCCAAAAAAAGGTGGGTTTCCAGCAACCCAGAAAAATGTGGGTTTCCAACAACCAGGTTGCTGGAAGTCTGGAAAACCAGAAAATCAATTTTTTTTCTTGGTTAGTATTTTTTATATTTTTTATTTAATAATATTATTAATCAACAATTTAAAAAGTATTTCAATCATCAGATAAGTTTGAAGGGTATGATAAATATTTTACACGATCTTGATATAAAGGTATTTTGATAATTTTGTGGTTTTGGTCCTTTTGGATGGAAAATGTTTACTCTTTAAATAGAAAGTTATCGGTATGGACGGTTCATCTAATTTAAAAAAAAAAAAAAAAAACTGGAGGTTGTTACCGAATACTTTACTTCTCAGGTCGGTATTTCATAATATCCCATTCTAGAATTAAAGTTTTAAATTATAGGTGATATGTGCACTAAAAGAGGTAGCTTCTTTTTCATTATTCCAGTAACTTATATGAGATAGGTACATAAGATGATGGAGCAGAGGTTGGTAGGTACCTTGCTGGCGAATCTTGGCACACTGCTGTACAACACAAACTCCAAGGTTCTGAAATGTCTTGGCAACTTCACCTTGAGGATCAGCTACCACTTCAGGCATTCCACTATCTCCTGAAGCCGATAGCTACCATAAAAAAAAAAATTTAAGTGATAAAGCTTTCCGCCACGTACATTATAATTTGCTTAATACTTCACTATTTCCTGAAGCCGATAGCTACCACAAAACTGATTTAGTACTGCACTAAATCACAACAGTAAGAACTCTCTATTATGGATACACAGACATGCTTAATACTTGTCTAGAACTGAAAAATCAAACTACATAATTCGCATATGGAAATTCTTTTGTTGCCAGCCTGATAAGGCGGCTGCTAGTGCGCTATATAGAAGAGATCCTTGAACCCTAAATCATTTTATGAAAAAGTGAGAAGGAGAGACGGCAGCCAGCAACTGTAGAAAAGAAAAGGAGTGACTGCTTCCCATTAGTTAGTGCTAAAAGTGGAAGATACTGCCACAGTGCTATCCTGCGGATGTCGTCTTCAAGCACAATTATACTGAATGCGATGTTTTTATTTGTCAGATTATCGTTGAGTATATTCATTCTTTTGTTTTGGTTGTGGCTTATATTATGTTGCAACGATCTCGTTCATAGTTGCTTTGTGGTTATTTTGACAAAAATAATTTTAAACTATTATCAATGAAAAACTTCTCTGTTATCAACTATAATCATTAGAGGTAGATTCAATCCTACGTTCTGATTATTTTTTTCCTAAATAGCTTTGAAAGAATAACCGCCATTATGAACTTATCATAGGACTTACTGTTGGCCTTATGGGAAGATCAAAAAGATGAGGAATTCCAAACTGCTGAACAACCTGCAAACATATGGATTTAGCAATGATGCTAAAATTACTAGCATTAACATGTCACATGTCTCTTCAAATCAAAAAAATGGACTGATGGATAACGTGCATGCCTGAGAACCAGAACCTCTACCAAATGGATAATAACGTTTCCCATCAGCATCAAAGTGGCACATATTCTCAACTACAGCAACACATGGCACCTATATGCATTTACAGAAAATAAGAAACTGTAAATATTTAACATAAGCACAAATATATTCACTTGTTTCACCAAATCAAAAGTTAATTTCCATGTTTCGTCCATATATAATAGACCTCAAAAATTGAATCCAGTATCTAAAATCAATCGGTCATTTTGTTAAAGAAAGATGACTGTGCAGCAGAAATTCACACCTTAAGCTTTGAAAACATGCGAACTCCTTTTGCAACATCAATAAATGCTAGCTTTTGAGGGGTCGTAACAATAACAGCAGCTGTTAATGGGACAACCTGAAATTTTCATTACTCTCAACCCATAACTAAAGGTATCAAGATTAAAATGTTTTATGCACAAATGAAGAAATGCAAAAAGGAATTGACAGTATAACCATTCTACCTACATTAGCATGCTTCTGAAAAAGAGAAAAATGTGAATAATAAAATGAATAAAATCACTAAGGAAACAAAATGAAATAATATATATATGGATATATATATATATATATATGAATTCAGAAATGAAAACAAGTGCATTGAAAAGCAGAACCTGACATAAAGTGAGTTGGATGTCACCAGTTCCAGGAGGCATGTCAATAACAAGGTAGTCCAGTTCTCCCCTGCATAACAGGGATGATATTATGTGGCTACGAAAATTCATAGGCAGGCTTGAAGTTAAGTTTTGACTTCAATCACAGAGACAGATACCACGTGCATAAACAAAATGTAGATTACTTGGAACCTCAATTCTAACAAAAATCTGTAGTAAATAGATAACGCTCTACTAGCCTTTTTTCCTTGTAAACAGGTATTAAATCACATTCGGAAGCAAACATACCACTCAGTAGTTGTTAGAAGTTGGTTGATGACCCCAGAAACCATTGGACCTCTCATTATTGCTCGACCTTGTCCTGTAAATCCAAAAGATACCAACTTGACTCCCAGGCACTCTGTGGGTATAATAGTTCTCTTCTCTGGATTCTGTAGGAAGTTTTTACACAGTCATAATTGCATCGCTTCACTACAGTACTGATAAAATCTGTTAAAGTTTTCAAATTCTACCATCTCTAGCAATCGGTTTTCTGGGGAGACCATTGTTGGTAAACTTGGACCATAAACATCAGCATCAAAGATACCAACTCTAGCACCCATACCAGCTAAAGTATAAGCAAGATTTACAGCTACAGTAGATTTTCCTACTCCTCCCTGCATTGGTTTTCCATGAATAGTATTGGTGAAAGAGGGGAAAAAAAAAGAAACTGAGAAGTACAATATTAGTATGTTCTCATAGAAAACTTCATTCCTTTGTAACAGCTAAAATAGTATTTTCAAAAGAAATTGTTTAAAATGCATCTTCAAAAAAGACATAATTTCAAAAGAACAAACACTTTTCTTTTTTGCTTTCACGGTTAAGGCCATGAGATTAATGAGTTCCCTGCCCTTCAAATCCCAGATGGTAAAAAATTTAAGATATTTTCTTGTCAAGGTTACTCAACTTTCAGATTACAATAACATGAATCTAGTTCAGAAGCACTAATTGTCCAATATATAACAAAAGAAAAACGGTGCCAAACATGCTATGCTGAAACATGTTCAAGGCACATTATCGGACCTTGAACAATTCGTCAGTGTAGAGCCGCAGAGCGTCCAATATATAATACAGTATGTTACAATACAGATACCTATAAGGGTAAGAAAAAGATGGCAGAAAATCCACCTTGCAACTTGAAACTGCCACAATACTTGAAATTTTCTGCAACCCTGCCGGAAGTTGCTCTGAGAAAATAGGCCTGGCTGGTTGTGCTGACATGGTCACATTGACCTTATTGACCCAAGGAAGAGCAGCCACCACCTCGTTCGCCCTCTGCTCAAACTGACATGCAAACAAATCATGTCACACACTTTATACCATGACTGGATCAACACAATCAACTTAGTCACAAAAAGATACATAGAGTTCAATCACTAATGGGCTACAAAAACCAGTGCAAATTTTAACCGATATCCATGTGTATGTCCACAAAAGAGATGAGGACGAAGAATAAAATATGAACATAGATTCTTAAAGTCATCCCATAGTTTCAAAACTTATTACTCATCAATGAATTAACAAAACAAATAGTCTACCATTCCAAAAATACGTCACTTCTTGATCAAACAATGATGGTTGTGTCATTTACCATGTCCTTGATCGGACATGCTGGAGTTGTGAGCTCTAACCGAAATGAAACCTGACATGAAGAATCAAAATGTTGAAGTAAGGACACTATCCTTGAAATGTAAGCAACGGAACAGTTCACATTTACGCTTCAAATGACCTCCCCCAAAGCTTCATCAATATGTAAATCTTTCACAAAACCACATGAGACAATATCTGTTCCAAAGTCTGGATCAATAATTTGAGACAAGGCTTTTAGTACATCATGTTCAGCTGTTCCAGTCGAAACTGCAGAACCACCAGTTAAACAGAACAAAAAAGAGGTAAGATACATAAAATGGAAAGACAAAGATGTCAGATCAAAGAAAATAACTTACGCTGTTCAAACACAATGATTTTGTACAAAAAAAAAAAAGCACACTTCCCCATTTCGCGCGTGTGTGTATAGTATAGGGCCAATATGCAATAGTCTTTGAGTGTAGATATCATTTGAACACATCTAAATTTTCTGTTCACCGCATTACATGGATTACACGCACACACACAGACCATGATATCATAATTTTTAATTGCCATGTAAAGAGTTCGCACAGTAATTTAATCAAAACCAAACTTTGCTTCTACTGGATATTCATGATTCTGACAAATATTATTAGTGCATGCCTCAAAAGGCCTCCTCACAACAACATAAATCCTAGATATTAAAAGAAAGGGCTAATCATTGTCATTTTAATATTTTAACATCATTATATTCACTAAATTCAATTCCTTGCTCACACTACCTACATTGCATATCAACAATAATCTAAAAATTCATGACTTCACTTAGTGAACTAAAGAACCTAAAAGTTTATGACTTCATTCAGCGAACTAAGTGATAGTACTAGCTTATCATATAAGGTAAAAAGCTTTCTTGGAAAAGGTATCAAAAGTTACCTTCAACAGAAGCAGATTTCGTTGAGCGACAGCTTAACATGGACCGTTTATGTGATACCCACATGGACCTTTCTAATTTTGTGGGCTGAAAAGAGCAGTTCACAGCTGATAGTTGAAGGCATTTCAGGAACACTAAAAAGACACACAAGTTTCAAAAGGAAGAACAAATTAATGAGGTATATTCAAACAAGATTAGAAGAAGAACCATGAAAAGCAGAGTAGGAAATTACCAGGTATTGGTGGTGATTTGGAGCTAGTAAGTGTGAGACGTGACCAACATGGAGCTTGAAGAAGTTGCATTTTAAGAGAGAGAGTTGGCAGCAGCAAGCGAACACAAGAACTATGTGAGCCTCATGTTTCAGTGTCCGATTCAGAGATAATAACCACTCCAACTCCCATTCTGTTTTAACCAGAAACGGTACGTTTTGAATTGTTTGCTTTCAATTTATTGCACAAACTGTCTCCGATATTTAGTGTAATTGCACGCACATGGGATTTTTGTCTGAAATTGCATAAACGACCCCTGCCAATGGTGTCCCATTTAACTTGATTGGTGTGGGCACAAAGGTTTTTCTTCACTTATCAATTAGAAAAATCATTAATTATTTATATATATTACTTAATTCTCTTTATAAAGACAAAAAGAATGGATATAAGAGATCTACTAATATTATGAAAGTTTAAAAAAATTTGAAAAAACTCTACCGTTAAAAGAGAATTCTTGTGGAGGAGAGTCATAATAAAAAGTAATAAAATCATTTATGAAATTAGGTAAGACTAAAATTATTCTCCTTTCTAAATTATAATCTCGATAAAAGATAATTTCTAGAATAATATGCTGTCTTAAGAGTCTCCCTTTATTTAATTATTTGCAAGTATTAATTTCACGCTTCACAAAATTTCTCTAATTCTATAAGAAAATCGATCTTTCTACAAAATTATCACTTAGCTTCAAACACAAGGATATCACAAAATTTCCAAACAGAATTCTAATTTTCCAGAACTCTAATTGAGTAATGTTAGACATATTACGTTTGCTTCTCAGTTTAATCCTCACTCATGATAAGACAATTGGACTCATATAAATTATGCAAATGAGCTAAATCATCATTAATGTGTATTTGTTTAACAATTATCACATTATAAACTGAGATTAAATTAACAAAGATGAGATGTCCAATATTAGATATACATATAAAGTAATAATGCACCTAGTTTTTACAGTACAAATTAAGGTTAGTTTTGTATTTTATAAGATAATCAATTTGTAAATTTCTAAAATGGGTGTAGAAAGTAATTGGATGTGAGAAAAACTTTTTCAAGTGGCAATAAAATCATCCGTATAAATATTATATTTATTAAAAGATATGACTATTTTACTGGTTGGATGAAATTATCTTTCAATAACAATTATTGAATTAATTATAAATGTAGTTATTAAAATATTCAATTATTGTTATTGAAAGATAACTTTATCCAATTAGTAAAGGGATAGTTATGACTTTTGATTGTGGCACTTTCAAGGTGAAAGGTGGTTAAACTGTTAGTCCTATACATTTCCAAGGACACGGAGCCATAAAACATATTTCGGGTAAGAGATGATATTCTAACCATTGTTGTGTTGAAATCTTTTAAACCCACCAGAACAACACTGGACGACAATCAGCTTGAAACTTATATGATATTAGAACATCTCACTTTAGCTCACAAAGCCAAATATCAATATGTCAAGAACACTTACGACTTATGAACTTGTAAGTTATTTCCTGAGACAGACACACATACCCAAACATGATTCATTTGCAAATGCAACTTCACCAATGTTCAACAAACATTGAAAACAATAGGCAAAGTAAAAAATCGAAGTAAAAAATGAATTGGAGCACAATAAGATCTAATGAATTCACCTACCCTTCTCAAATTAAAGAAGGCAATAAAAACAGTATCCATACAGTTTAAATTTAGAACTCATGTTCACATCTGTAAAATGTATCAATTTGATTAGGATGTATAGCTTCAAAAGCAGACATGGAAAATGTTAATAAATATGATGTAAAAAGCACCCAATATGTGGTGCATTGGTTCTTCCATGTCACTGCAAGTACAAGAGCTCCTTCATGCCAATGCCGTCCAATTCTCAAAATAATAGTCCACTGCTCCTGTGTGATTCCAATAACTTAGGAAATGAAATTTGTCCTCTAGACATTGAACTTACCGAAGGGGGGGTCCACCTTCGAGAAAAATTAGCAATTGTCTCTGTAATCAGCAGCTCAAATCATTTAGCTGGACATACTAGTCCACAACACAATCATCATTTCTGAAAGTGATTATGAAAAAATGCCTGTACAAAGAACAGTGAAACAATCAGAGGTAATCTATTTCTTTGCAAGGAAAGAATAATCATGAAGCAAATAGCAATCCTGTATATTAGAATGCCCCGCCCTAATCTAATGCCACAGCTTACTACAGAATCCATTCCGTGGCCTCTTGCTGGATATGATATCTGAAAAGGAGTCAACCAACTGTCCTGCTAAGCTACTTGGATCATCAATCAAAGTTTGAATAAAAGTATTGACCACTCTACGTTCCTGCTCAGTCGATCTCAAGCTAAACCATGTTAACAATTTCAACCTAAAATCCTGGTTAATGTGACCCTCACATTCCAGCCATCGAATTATTTTCACACAGTACTCAAAATTCTCATCTAAGCAACCTGAAGTACTGGAAATGCGGAATGGTGACCCATTTATCAAAGTGCTGTCGCAGTCATGTGCCTCTTCATTTGAATGTGCTGTCCTTTTCCTGCACAACTCTGCACAGGAATCAACAGCAGGCACTTCTCCAGCTGGCCCATTTGCCCAGGTTTGGGAATCACCACTGCCATGGGATCTTGCTAAATGATTCTTCTCTACATCATGAGAAGCAGCATCATCATCTGCCTCAACAGCCTGCTCAAAAGTGCATCCATTATCTTCATCTCTTGAGGACTCAAATGGAGGGGTTAATTCTTCATTCAAATCAGGCACTGAAACAACATTTAAGTCAAGCCCACGTGAAACAGATGGCAACTGATCTTCTTCCGGATTTTCAGGTTTGACCATTTTGCTTGCTCCACAACACTTCTCTATGTCAGCACTGCAAAACCCTTCAAAGCAGCCTTTTTCCTGAGCCCAGGCCAAACGCAAAATCTTTCCAAGGTCCCGAACCTTGAATCCAGAAGAATTAACTCCCGCTGTAATTTTGGATTCCCTCTCAACACTAGAAGAACTTCCTTCAACAGGAGAGTTTACTTTCCTACAATTCACGTCAGCTGTTGAATTGGGATTCTTATGAACTATCTCCACACTCTTGGTGAAACACTTAGCCTCAGAGTGACCCAAGTCACCATTCTCTGTGGAGGAAACAATCCGAAAACTGTACTCTGTACAGGGCTGCAAATTGGATATCAAGATCCTTCTCTGAGACCTTGGAAAGACAGAAACAGGTTCTATTGTATATGGTTCTTCTCGACTCTTGCAATACCAGAGCTTGTAGCCTGTAATATTATTAGATGAAGCAGGTGATAGCTCCATCAAAATAATTACAACAGAGTAAGATGTCACTTCTTCAAATAGGAACCTGCAAGCAGCAGGAAGTGAATCCTCTGCAGGGGAAACAGAAAATTTTGATTAATCATATAAATAAATTCATATTTTTCTTCTATAGAAATTGGGTAAAAAAAGAGCTATTATGGGTTCTACCTCTACGATTGGGATTCACATTAGAAATGGTAGCCAGCCATTCATCTGCCTTCTCTATAGCAAGAGAGCAAAGTTTCTGCACATCAGCAGCAACAGCGAGCCTGCTGACGATGCCACGTGCCATCTTTGCTGATACCCCATTCACTGGACCTACCTCTGTTTCCAGCTTGGACTTTGCATCTTTTATAATATCATGCAATTCTTTGAACCTTGAAGTGCCATCCAGGAGCCTATAGCTTAAGTAAATCCTATGACATAGTACATCAACACGACGAGCATCCTTAGCAACAATTAGCTGCTTCTTCCAACATCTGACAATATCAATCAAAACGAACACATAACACATCAGTACAAGACTGAAAATCCTAGTACTGGAACACAAAAATAACCTATATTTACTGTTATCTACTTCATGATTTTGTTTTTATAAGTGACCATCCACTAGGGCTAAACAAGCACAAGCACAGTTCATATTCACCAACCACTTAGTTTTCTGCCCATGCTTAAATTGTTCCAAAGGCACCGTCTATAGTAATGCAAACACAATTTTCATACTAAGATAAACAGTAAATGAGATTCATCTTAATATGCAACGAAAGACCTTTCAACGTGAAAATAAAAGTATAGCATTCTTTTCCTATTATGAAGTTAACAGTAAGTTTAGCATATAGACAACCAATGAAAAAATTCCAAGCTGGGAATCATTTATTCAATTGCAGCATAATTTATAAGGCACCTGACAAATGGGGGAATATTCTAGAAAACAGAATCCAATAAGAAAGAACAGGGACAGGCAAAGAAAATACAGCTTATCAAAGTAATATGTATAATTGTATCTTTAGCTCACAGGGTGCAATAATGACTTACCCAAGTATCCCTGACACTTTACCACAAGAAGCACAACAATAACTGCCATCTAGCTGCATCAATTGCCCAAGATCAACAACCCCCACCTTTTCACGTTGAAGGGCACACTCGATGTGACAAGATAACCCACAGGAGTCCCCCTGACCAGAATCAGATGTGCAAACCAACCAGAGGCTAGGGTCTTTATTGTCATCAAATAAGTGACAGATACAGCAAGAGCACCTCCTGCAAAATGTGTCATCAATGGTCAGAATAGCTCTACAAGCAGAATTCTTACAGATCCATGAGTTCGAACATCCAAAATCTGGAGACTGCTCAGAAGCAGGTGGAATCCGCATGGGGTTTTCCCCCTTCCTCTGTTGCTTTCTGGAAAGCTGATTACTGGGACTTGAAGAAACTTTTTTTTCCTGCTTCTTAATTGTCTTGTTATTAGCCTTAGGAATTTCTGTCATTTTGCTTTTTGATGAAGCTGAGTTTCTCTTGTCCTTATCAAAGCAACTACGAAGAAGTTCCTTCTTTGGGCCAGATTTCAGAAACTCTTGGAGGAGTTCTGGGCTTCTGGAGGCATCATCTGAATGCCCAATTTTCTCTGGGGTGCTTTGCACACTAGAAGAAAGGCTTTGAACACCAGAAACTGTACATAAAAACCAAACCAATTGAAGATTTTATGGAAGAAACGGGTATTAAAAGAAAATAAACAACTTTCTTTCAAGTTTGAAGCAATTATACGAGTTAGCAATTCTAAAAAAACAAATGAAATGACAGAATAGAAATGTAAAATACCCATCACTAAAACAAACCATAAGGTTGTCATGTAAGTTTTCTATTTTTATCACGAAAAATCATATAAAAATATAAGAATCAACAAATCAGAATCCCAGTTCCCTCAAATCATTCCAGCTACCTAGCAGTAGCTCTAACAGAAACAACCACATCAATTTAGCAGTACTCCCACACTTTTGAGAAGGAAAGCAAGAAAAATTTTTTGTGGCCTCGAATTGATAATACAAAGAAAATAAAAACATTCATGAAACAAGGCAATCTATAAAAGGAACACATTAAGAGAAGAGAAAAAAAAAAAAAAGAAAGGTGTGTGTGTGAAAGAGAGTGACAGAAAAGAGAGAAAGAGGTATCATGTCAGTTTAGAGTTTAGATCAGCCAAAGACAGATAAAATGTAATTTTTGTTGGCTATCTTCCTTCTCACTTACTCAAGTTGGCATGACTCTGAATCTACCATATCAACCTTGTACAAGACATAGTGAACATGATTTATTCAATTTTTCAACCAATTTGGTTGACTGAAATCATAAATAAATAAGAACCTAGATAAAATCAACCTGGTATCTGCCAGTTAAAAAAAAAAAAAAATTGTTTATCATACTTAACACAGTCTTCATTAGACTCCCAAACAATTGACGTAATATCAAATAATATCCAGAACTTGTAGAATAAATTAGATCCTAAATTAGGACAAGCTATTAGAAAATAAGCAAATCCATAATACAATCACCAAAACTGAAAATACTTCTTTCAAAGAGAAAAAAAAAAAAAAAGTACAATGATCATCATGAACGAATTAATGCACAAAACAAATATTATCAAACCCATTACTTCTGTACAGAAGAAAACGTAATCAGAAGCCTTCGTGCATCGAAAGTACATCGAACATTATTCTAAAAAAATTAAAAAAGTAGTGCATGGAACAGAAGCTGTATTAATGGAGATCCTCTAGGACATACCAGATAGTAAGAAAACCGAAATGTGAAGAGACAAAAAAAAAAAAAAAAAAAAAAAAGAAGGAAAAAGGGATTAAGTAAAGTTTAGATCCGGCATCCCTTACCGATAAAAATATTCTTCATTAAATGAATACAATGAGAAAAGAAACGGACCAAATTATATTAAAACTGCGATGGCAGCTGCACTATAGTCAAGAATCTTCGCAGAGAAGCTGGTTAGGTATCCAAGGTTTTTAGGGTTTAAACCTTTAAATAGAACACAATTAAACCATATATTCAAATATCAACTGGACTATAATGAGATTCGATTCACTAGATAGCAGCTCAGAGAGATTTAGACCATTGCCAGGTGATCTAATTGAAAATTTGGAAACCTGTTACTAAATTGTTAAATCATTAAAAGAGCACGCAATGACATCAACTCAGTAAAAAATGACAAGCCTTTCTGTTCACACATTTAATCATTAAAAATATCAGATCTAAATAAAATTTAAGTTTTTCATATCTTATAGCTGACTACATTCCTTAAGCATCTAACTGCTTCAAAATAATGACTATTTGACATATGCCCAGCCTATGGGCATGTGCCAACTTTCCGTTCTTTATTTGGTAGTCACTCATCAATTCCTATCCACAGTTCAGTGAGATAATTACACCACATCTGATCAAAATTCAAAAACATTTATGTATCAGAAATACCAATTTCTATTTTAATCCTAAAACAGAAAAAGTAATGCCTTGAAACATAGAAGCATTTATTAATATAATATGGTTATTGTTAAAAAAGAAATGTGATAAAAAGGTCTTAATTCCTGAGAGGATACATCAACCAATTTATGGAAATACAATATAACATTGTAGACGGATAATAATAAAGTACAAGACGAGCGGAATTAATGATCTTCCCAATCATCTAACCTATAGTGCTCTAGAAACATGTATCTTATAAATAACTTCTTAAAGCACTTTTAATTATAAAAGGGTTAGAACGATAATAAATTTTGCGAAGTAGCTTCACACAGATTAATCCTTTCATTAGCAAATCTGCAGATGTCCATAATGATAACTGAAAGGAGGACAAAAGTCTTCATAATGATATATCCATTTCACAGTGTTAAATATTTCCCTGTAACACATCCTAACATCAACTCAACATGTTGTCAAATTAATTGAACTCTGAACTGCATTTCACATTTTCTTCATTGGACAGGATCTTCAGCTTTCAATTTAAACTTTGTATCAAAAAAATTTATGCCCTGTTATTGCTCATTTAAATTTAGACTGTATTCGCATAATAATGGTATTATAATGGATAGAACTTTTTATGTATATATGCACGTAATAATGTATGATGCCAACTGGGAATGAAGAAGAAAGTAAACTCAAGATAATTAAAGTGAGTTCCACAAATATAAAATATAAATAAATAAAAATAAAAATGTGAGGGAGAATAAAAAGCCAAGGAGAAAAGAGAAGAAAAAGAAGTGAAAGTATTATGCTAGACTAAGGATAAATGTCTGAGTAAATGCCATTAAGTGAATAAATATCAAGATCATATTGAAAGTATACAATTAATCAACGATGTGACATACTGGTTAGAAAGAAAGCAAACAAAATTATTCAAATTTAATTATCAGATTTAAAACAGTTAAATAAATTTTTATGTTTAAAAGTTCAAAGTGTAATCAGAGTAATATCAATGCCGTTCTTATTGACATATTTCAAGTTTTCACGAAAGTTCAAAATGAGCTACTTGAGGAAGTCCAAATTGTAGGCTTCACCCAGTAGACATAAGGCAGCTTTTTAAGCATCCAAATCAACAAAAAAGACATTGATAAACCTCCTTTCACCAGTAGAGAAGCCATAGAAAATGAATTTGCAAACCCATTGCTTACGACAGCAAAAGCACATAACATCATTAATGAAGAATCACAAATTTTAAGTCCCATATAAGATGAGACCCTAATAGCATCTAATGCAGCTAAATGAGAAAAAACTATTCGAGATTCATGTAATACACTTAATAATAACAGGTGATCAAACTATGCGTAAGGATGAAGAGTTTGTTTATGCCATGGGAGAAGGAAACAAATAACTTAGATACAAAAGCCTCTAATGAATACAATTAGGAAATTATCCTCAGTAGTAATTCTAGACAAATTTGCAAGGCCTTTAAATTCATCTTTTGTAATATCCAAATGTCAATACATCATTGCTCTCACTGTAATACCAAAAATGAGTGTCATGAGTAATATAAATGAAAACAGTATTTCTCCTTTTCCTTCTTTTTAAACTACCAACACATCAAGACATGCTATGCTTTTCGTCCTTTTATCTAACAAAGTACAGGTTAGAAGTGGTCTAAGCAATGTAATAGCTTCTGACAATAGCAAAAAATGTCACATGATTCCCCTAAAACACAGGGAAGCAAGATAGACATGGAAAATTTTCCTTAACAGATAGAATATGGAAAAGATAATCAGTAATTTATAGTCATCACTTCTTATTGTTCAGCTTCCTTTAGTGTATAAGGTTATTTTAGTAATTTTATGATCACAAAGAGAGACCAACTTGTGACTTAGGGAAGACTTATTCAGTGAGCTGCTTAAAATATTAGAGTAGATTACACAACTAAACATCTCTAGCATATAAACGAACATTAAAGCAAACCAGAATAAATAGCTGTTAAGATGAAGATGATACCTTTAGTGAGGAATTTATCTTCTAAATCCATTGTTTATAACTTCAATAAAATGCGTTACCACGCCTCCCTATGAAAATGAACCAGTATTGAGGCCTTAGCATGCTCTTATGTTAAAAAGCCAGATAGCTACTGCAATTGATAAAGCAAAGAAATACCTTATCTGTGGTAATACCAATTACACATACTACACTACTTGTCATTGTGGTCAATTCATTGCGAATTTCTTTATTTGTTGAATACATCATTTTCATGCTTAAAGTAAAAAAGTAGAAAAAGGAATCCTGTTAAAAAACAGAATCAAAATTTGGCTTTTTTCGATTACAGTTTTCTTCTTCTATCTTCACAACATAAAGTATAAATAAAACAAAATATCTCTCCTCTCCATCTTCCTATGAACTAAACAAAAATTAATCACAAAGTTAAAATTTTTTCTCCCTATGTTTATGTAGAATAAATTTCATTACTTCTCTTCTCAATTTTATTTTTTCTTTCACTTAGGCTGCAATGCAGCTAGCGAATGGGACAGAGCAAGCAACGACACCACCAAACAACAATGTAGAACCATAGGATTGACGATTAAAACTTCACAACCGAAAGATAATCATGCTTTCCTGAAGCATCACATTATTCCATCCAACAAATAAACAACTTTCCCTTTCCAAACAAACCAATAAGTCACGCACAACACATATATACAACCAACACAATTACATAAAGAAAAAAAAACTTTATCTCACCACATTTTCACAGCTCTATCAAAGCATAAAATAAATTTTTAAAAAAAAAGAAAAAAGCCTCATATAAACACTTTATACAAGTCCACAACAGAACCAAAATAAAAATACGCTCATAAACATGTAACAAACTTAAAGAGAAACAGAATGCAAAGCACGTTTTTCTCAGCTATATTTTTTGCAAGCAAATGTTCACACATTGTGTAAATTTCAACAGTAAATAAATCAAAATACATTCCAACGAATACAAATAAACCACATAAAACAAAATTTAAAAAAAAATGAAATGTCAAAAAAGCACATAAATTAGCAAATCTATAGCAAATAAAGTAACGTAATTTGATGGAAGAGAAGCGTAATGAGACAAAAACTGAAACGAAAACGGATCTGAGCGTATAAAGAGAATAAAATATAAACAATTTTAATATGAGAAAAACAGCGAAAACAAAAACAAATCTGAGAGAAGCAGAGAAGGCTCACCTGTTATTAATGGGAGGAATCTAGGGTTTTAATGGGACAAAACCCAGAGAATTTCGCTTAGAGAAGTCACGAATCCAAAAAGAGAGAGAAAATAAAAATTTCTTCGTTTTTTTAATTTCTGAAATAACTTCTTCGTTGTTGTTGTTAGTTGGTTTTTTTTGTGGGAGAGAGAGAGAGAGAGTGGGGGGAGGGGGGGGGGGGGGGGGGGGGGGCGCGGTAGGAGGCTGGCTTGTACGAGTCGTTCACGTTTTCAAGTTAGACAAGTGTGGAAATGGGAGTGTAACGCGCGTTTGCAACGCGTTTGGACGATGGAGTTAACGTAAAAGCAGGTTGGTTCTGCAAGCAACAGAAAAAGTGCATGTACCGGTCTTGTTCTTCAGTTGGTGCGTGACAGCCACGCGCGGTTTAGAGTCATCTGGTAATTGATTTAAATCGAGGCTGGAGTATATTATTCAAATCAACAATCCATGTCATTGTAAATGCATGGGAATATGAATATGCGTCCGATGATCTGATCTCAACCGTCGGATCTCTCTTGATTAATTGGTCCATGATTCGTTGGATTAAAAAAATTAGGAGTCGTAAATGAAGCTTACGAAGGACGTGGGAATTCTACGTAATAGAAGGAAAAGCCGAGTGAGTGGAATCTTCAAAGTAAATGTAATGGAAAGACAGGGTCAACTACGCTGCCATGTCAAACATGGGTTTGGTACTTTTTATGATCCAATTCATACTTTTTCTGCTGCTATTCTACACCAGTTTACATCTGGTGTTCACAAACCATCCAACAGACCAGTAAGCCATACCGGTGGGTTTCTGTAATTTGACCAAGTAATCAAGATCCGTGAAAATTGATGGGTTGGTGAAGAATTGTTGCCTTTTTTGACTAACGCGCCATTTTCTTTTTCTCTTTTTTTTTTTTTTTTTTTTTTTTTTTGAAATAACTAACACGCCATTTCCATTTCACGTTTTTATTTCCTTTATGTCATTTTTTTAACATAATATAGTTACAATTATTACAGTTAGAATCTCTATGATAAATATTTGAGATATAGTCCGAAACATAATTTTTAAAAAGCGAGAGAAGTAATCCATATACAAATTAAAAGACTTTCTCGAATACAATTGTGAAATAGATACTCGAACTCATCTTTCTAAGATAAATAAAGGGGAACGGTGCCATTACACCACCCACAAGTGAGCTGCATTTTCACAAATTCATTTCATGATTTGTTGCTGGATTTTATTAGTTTTTACTATATACATGCAGTATAATTACATAATAATCCTCAAGCTTTTTTTTTTTGAAAGAGTTAATGACTTCTTTAAATAATTTTATTATCTTATTATTTACATCGCATGTCCAGTAATTAAACTACACTTTGTACAATATTAAAAAAATTATATTATTTTAGTTTTGATGTTGGGTATAGAAAATCCCTCAAAATAAACAAGAAGTTAAATATAATGAAAAAATATTAAAACTATGCTAATATCTTATATTACAAATTTATATCGAATACGGTTCAAAAAAATTAACATGCACCATGTAACAAAGATTTTTTTTTCTTCACTAAAGTACACCATTTCTGACCAGCTTAATTAAAAAAAAAAAAAAAAAGTACATCATTTCTGAAGGGTTGGAATTTTTTTTTCTATTTTAAGTTAGAGAATAAACATTTTTAAAGTTTCGATCAATGCATTTTTTATAAATTCTGTTTTTTTAAATAAAAGGATTTGAATATGGATGTAAAGTAAATTGATTGAAGCTGTTTTTGAATATATATATATCCCTCGGTTTAATAGTCGTGAAGGTCGGCAATTAAGTAACATGATCTCCGGTGATAAATTGTATGGCTTAATGACAAATTTTGATGCCAATGTTCTGCCTGATTGTGATTTGTCTTCATATAAGGTTGAAACAGCTAGCCCTAAGCTGACAAGATAACAACATTAAAAAAGAATCCTACCAGTACCACAACTTTAGGAGCTTTTGCTACATAATGAAATAGTATAATAACTTTATAATAGAATTATTTTTCTTTTTTTTCCTACATTTTCAATCTTTGTTTGTTAAATGCTTATTTTATGATTCAATAAAATTAACTCGTTTATAATTATACGGACCCTTCCTACTAACGCGACCAAATACAAAGATAATGCGGATCATTCATACTAACGCGACCAGATACAAAGATAATATTTGACACCACCGTATTACAACTCTATCACACTTTCTAGGGTTTAATAAATATCTGTTATAATCTACAACAATTTATGACAATATACGATCTTATCAAACACGATTTGCTTTCCAGTTCACATAACCAATGAAGATTGTCAAGGATTATGGATTCCATCGATTTGATATATAAAATCTAATCATGACAACTCATTTTGGAATGACTAATATTATACCTTTCTATTATTCTTATATCCCAATTTATATGTAACTTTGTAGTATCACCATTTTTTTTTATAAAAAATCCTTTTAAGTTGATAAAATACATGATAATATTAACCTTTTTTTTAAGCATATGATAATATTAATTCATAACTCAAATATCAATACATTTTTCCTTTATATTTATAACAAATATATATACACATATTTTTTAAGACTGGAACTAATCCAAAGGACAACCAAGACTTATTGAGATAGGAATATCGGTGGCGCGATCCGAGATACTGCTATCGTATGAGAGAGATTATCTACATGAAAATAAAATAAAGACCTATACGAGGATGAATGAACAATCCATACATAAGGTATGAGAATGTATTATTTATTGATTTACCAGTTTCAGAACCTTGCCATTCACAAACAAACATTTAAATCTTCACATGTATACTTATTAATGTGTCAATAGATCTCCAATAATGGTCTTCAATAAATTTTTTATTACTCTGTATACATAAAAAATTCACAAGACCATATTAATTGGGGTGGTTGAAAACCATAGTATTCTTTCTGATTTTGAATTCAATGAGACCTACAAGGCTACTACAAGTACAAGGCGTTAATCATAAGGCTATTGTGGTACCTGTCCAGGGGAAACCCATTGTGTTTTCTGCTATTTGACTTGCCCAACATAATCGTAAGAATGGATGAGAGGCTTATGGAATTGACTTGAGTGGCTAAGGATGACTATGTTTTTAGAAACAATCGTATGCATGTGAATGGAATGGTACAAGTAATGACTTTAATATAACAAAACTTATATTTATATATATATATATATCTATTTTTTATTTTTATCAATCATTATTTATAAAATCTATATATTTATTCTCATAAATAAAATATCATTAGTTCAATTATAACTGTATAAAAACTACCAAACAAGCTATAATACGCCCTTAATGAAAATTAACCTTCAACCTCTTAAAGAAGTAGGAGATTTATAATCAATTATGTTAAGAAATAGATTATCACACTTCAATTCTTTAGGGGTCTATCTCTTAAATTTTTATTTTTCTTAAAGAACTATTTAATTAATTTAATAAAAAAATAACAATAAAAATTTGTTGACTATGCTTAAATACAAAAGAAAAAACAAATTGACTGAAACTAAACTAAAACTTTTTGAGTCTTGATGATGGGTGTGGACACGTTGGTTCAGTTGGATTTATTTTGTTTAGAGCTACACCGAACCAACAAACTTTCGATATCTTAAAATTGAAACTAAACATAACAGTATGAAATTTAAGAACGGAATACGTTTTTATCGGTTTTTTTTTTTTCCTGAAGTTTAAGTTTTTATCGGTTTGATTTTATCGATATTTGGGTAACAAAACTATTATAAAAAATATATGTGATGTGAAAAATCACATATTTACTGGATATTTTCCTTTTGAACTCTAAAAACTCTTTGCAGCTAAAAGAAGTAAATTATTTTATATATATATAATTTTCTAGATCGTATAGACATGTATCATATACATATGGAACTAAGGATTTCTTTGTGCGTGAGGAATTAGATTATTTATATGTGATTAAATTGGATTGGATATTATAAAATTTGATTAGATTGGATGTTATCTTATATTTGATAAAACGTATGATAAAATTAAAAATAGCGAGTACAAACTTGTATTTTAAAGCAATTTTTTAGGGATTTTTCATAAATTTTGCAAATATTAGATTATTTAAGTATACCTCCTCAACCACCACTACCGTCGCTTACCTCCTCCACCACCACCCTCCTATATCAATGATTGACGATGCCAAAGAAGACGGTGGTGCTAAAGAATATGCCAAAAAAGCTGAGAGATTGGGGATGTCAAAGAAGATGTTGATAATGTCAAAAAGGATAAGCAATCGATAAGCATTGAAGACCTCAATAGAGACAAAATATAATGAGAGAGAGGCAAGGGAGAAGGAGGACCGGTACTGGTGCGTGGAGGGAGAGGGAGAGAGAGGCAAAGAAGCGAACGAAAGTGGTGGCGAGGAAGGTGAAGACAAAGGCAAGGCTAGAGCTAGAGGAGAAGAAGAAAGCAAACCTGAGAGTATTTTAACATATTTACTCGACGGGTTAGTTTTATCCTAGTCTAATGGGATAAAATTAGTGAAGAGTTAAATAAGTGAAAAGTTTTGGGATGCACTAAACATGAGTTTGGATAAAAAAATAATCCAATCTTGGTCCTAACCCACCCAACAAACACAACCTATGGAAAAAAAACATTACTCATTGATTAAGTTATTAATTTTTTAATCATTATCCAATATAATTTTGTGAAATGAAAAACACATATCTATCTTGATAATATTTTAGATTTGGATTACACTATCATTGATACTATTTTTAAGAAGTGGAAATTATAAAAAATAACCATTCTAGAAAAGAAAAATTCGTTTTTACTTTTTTTTTTTTAAAGAAAAATTGTCTTAATCCTTTAAATAAATTAATTACAATCTATACCTAAATTACCTAAATTGCCCCTGCATACTTTGTTCTCCTTCTCCATTGCTTATGATATGAGATTTTTGCCTTCATTTGTTGATTGCTTGCGTTTTATTGGGAACTTTTTAGTTTTTTTTTAGTTTTTTTTTGGGGGGGTTTTGTGTTTTGTATGTTGTGTATTGATGTTTATGGTTAGATTTGACTTAAAAATGGAGGTTTTCAGGAGATACAATATAAAGACAACGATTGAATTGTATCTATTTTTAAATCCACTTAGTATAGTTTTTAAGCCCATTTGATAATCGATACCGGTTTTTAAGTTATCGGTTTTTAAGTGGACTTAAAAACCGTATTTTTTTTTTATTAATCGAGGGTATTTTGATGAATTTATATATGATGAAAATAGTTTATTTAAGAGACTAAAAATAAATTTCTATAGAAAAATAGGTAAAAACGAATTTTCCTTTTTTGTTTTGGATAAAAATGAAAAGCTTTCTTTTACAAAATATATGCATTAACATCTCTCTAAATTCACTTCAAAATTAATGTATTCAAAAGCTATACAAAATTGTTCCGTTGCTTATAATAAGTTGATAAAATAGTAGATCTTACAGTTATACAACTTATTATTATTGCTTACAATGGAACAATATTATTGTTCTGTTGCTTAGAATTTATGGGAGACCAAACATTATAGTAAAGTAAACTGAGTGAGAATGTCACAATAATTTGTGGTTCTTCTAGCAATAGATGTATTTAACATTACCAAACGGTCCTCCATCTAACTAATTATACGGATTGAATTGAATTCAAATTTATTTCGAACTGCAAATCGATATAAAATTTGCTGCATTGTCTAACAAAAGAGAAAAGGGAAAAAGCAACATTGGCAAAGGGAAGATTTAAAAAAAAAAAAAGAAGTTAAAAAGGCATGTACTACCAGTGTCCTTGGGGCTTGGCTGAAATGGAAAGTAGGCTCAGGGAGCTCGTTTAAGCCAACATATCATGGTCCTGCAAAGCTGCAGCTTTCTGTGCATAATTTTGTTGATTTTAAGTGCTTGGGACAGCTGCAGGAAAGCACTTTTTGCATATTTTTTAATGTTTATAAATGATGGGCACATGCTACAATTTGCATTCATTGGACGGATGGATCACCACTTTAACCATTCACGAGAACTTTGTTTGATGCAACGGTCGACCTAACTTTTATTTTCCCCAAAAAAAAAACCCATACCAAACCTAACGAGAAAATGGATAGGAAACAAGCAATCACGTTTGATGTTAGACAACATTTATTGCTGCTATTGACTTTGTATTGTTTTGTCCTCCATATTTTTTAAATATAAAAAATTCACTTTTGACATCTCTATAGTTATTTGAAAATTATGAAATTTAAGGCATGTTGATGACAAAATAACATGGTCATCATCTCATTCAGAAAAAGGAAAAAAAAGTTATCATTTTATATGTATTTTGATAAAATATGAAGCCAACTAGTGTTTGGGATGTCAGTTGAGTGAAAAATGCTCGACTCCCTTTAAGCCTAATCATGAGTGCGATCAAGCGCACTATCCTTATATTAAAAATAAAAATAAAAAAAGTAGATTTTTCTCTCTCCCTCTTATGTGAGGGTAATCTTCCCACCTTCGTGTGGATCGTTTCCTTTCAAATGAAAGTTTTATTTTGAATTGCTCATTCAGTGTGTATTAATTCCGTTTAGTTTCGACTATTTTCTGGATCAGTACTAGTTAAATAATATAGGTCAAAGAAGATAAAAAAAAGCCAACTAGTCATCAACTTTAGTTGTCGAGTTATGGCGATAATACAAATAAATAATGGGGACCAAGAGGAATGGCCTTTGTGCGTCCCTGCTTCCCTTTGCCTTTGCCAACTAGATTTTTTAAATTGATCGAGTGGCCATCGTCTAATCAAGTGTATATTTAAATTTTAAATATTTAATTGAAAGAAAAATGTTAATACTAATTTAATGTTTCCATTAAAACAAAAAAAGATGTGCAGTCCAGATAAAGAATAAATATTTTTGGCTTTAAAAAAAAAAAAAAAAAAACCAATTTGCACCATTTAATTAATTCAATTGTTGAATAAATAGGACTTCAAGTCCATCATTAGCATTTAGAAAAAAAAAAACACTCTTGTACCTTTCCATTACAAGTATATGTAGATTTTTTTCTCTTATAAATATTTGGACCGTAACATAAATAATAAATCTCATTTTATGTCGACTCTGAAAAGAAATTGTTGAATAAAATAGAAGTCCAATAACCTAATGTGTGTGACCAGTGTCAGACAAAGTGGTTAAATTTATACATTATAAAATAAAAATTTTCAACTAAGTTTCAACTAAATAACCCTAAAGCTTAAATATGTTTATCACGCACCTAATGGTGAGAGAGGAGTAATTCTTTTTTTTTTTTTCTTAATTTAAATAGAGAGGAGTTATTCTAGTATGACAAACAAAAACAATTTGGAAAAAATCATGCTTGTAAAAATAAAATAAGAATTCCAATATCTTCCCAAGGCATGAGCAATTTTTTTTTTTTTAAAAAAAAATCATATAATTTTGACATTAGTCAAAACTAAAACACCCCATTTTGGGCTGGCATGATGAAGCTTTTATTTAATTTAAAAGGTCACACTTAACTTGTTGAATTTGGTCAAATCTTGAAAGGTTTTTCGAATTCTCCCCGACAGGGCTGAAACAAAGAACTTGCAAGGTAATCATATAGAAAAAGGGCACCCCACCTTATCCAAAAGTAAGATACCATCAGAGCATAAATCAGTAGCATGTATATATATATATATATATATGTACAAATTCATACTAGTTCGGCTGCAAGCCTGCAACCCTCATAGTTCAGATGACATAAACAGTCTAACGATTCATTACACCTTACATTTATTTTTTCTTTTTTTCTGATGAAAACAGCCCATAACTTCTCACTAGGTGAGAAGACCGAATGTAATACGTGCAGCAGCAGTTAAATAGCCTGCAAAAAAATATGATGTGAATACCAATGAATGTACACTGCAAGTTGGATATATATAATTAGTTCTCCTATTAGGAGTACATACTAATAATCTAAAAAGTAAATAATATATATATAAAAGAAATTTTATAATTTATCTAATCAATAACACCATTAAAAAATGACAATCAAATATAATGCGAAAAATTATACAAGAAGAGCAGCGCATTTTAGAAGTCCACCAAACAGAATAAAATCAAGACAACCAGGACAAGTGCATCATAGAAGTTAACAAGGCATTGTAGCAAATAAAATCGAACAATATGGTGACAAATGCATCAAATTTCAAAACAGATATTCATGACAGTTATGGCACTAGTAGTTCACTCAACCCCGAACAAACTTTCTTCAAAAAGCAATGTATAAACCCTCAATCTGTCAAAAGCAAAAAACCATAGCTCTCCACATGGACGAATTTTTAACATCAATGATTTGAATCCTCTCAGCCGAAAAGAAAAATTGATAATGAGTTTCCGCTCTAATATCATCAAATATATAATCTACCAAATCTTGATACTTGGAGAACGCAGCAACATGTTTGGCCAGTAAAATATGGGACAAACACAGTGACTAATTTCTTAGTTTCTCCAACAGACTTTTGTTTACATAGGATCAAAACACCTCCCTCCATTACCAACTATAAGGTAGAACAATGAAAAATGTCCCAATCAAACAGCCTCATGACAATTGATTCAACAATAGTTCAATTTTTGGCCTTCAACTGGGGTTGAAAATTTTTTATAGTATCAAATTTACAATATACCACGTTTCCTAATTCATTAAAGAACGAATGATTTTCAGTATCCCATATAGGCTATGGGCTACACCTGTTTACACCCGTTAGCAATGAAATATCAACTAGACAGCGGAATTCAGTTAGCGAGAGTTGAAGCACAATACTTTCTTTTTCTCTTCTTTCTTTCTTTATGCCTATAACTCCCTTGACCTCTCTATCCTCTCCCTTGTTCCTAGGTTCTAACCTAGGGGCTTCTGCTGGAAGAATTGATACACAATACTTGAACACGAGCACCACCCACGAAATGGTAAAACAAAAACCCAAAGCAGGAGAAAAATAACTAGCAGGATCACAAAACAGATATAACATACAAAACATGAATTTAACTTTAGTTACCCATTATAATATCTAATTATTACCTCAAAACAGTAAACTATAATATTAATATCTAACAGTTACATGACAAAGGCAGATGAAAGCGAAAGATAATCTTCCACACAGTTATCTGATTATATAACTAAGCAGGTCTACAAAGATTTGCAAAGGCTCGCATAGACATACAACAACCCATAACTTAGATTCTTTTATGGTGCAATACAAAATAGTTAACATAAATGATATAAAAGCCAATTATTGTTTCAATTAAAAAATTGACAAAACAAATATTGAATAACGTTACTCAACTGGCCCTACCAGTCCAATACCAACTATAAGGCAGCAAAATGAAAAATGCCCCAAAAGAGACAGCCTTGTGATATAAGATTCATCATTCAACAATAAATAGTCCAGTTTTTTGACCTTCAACTTTGAAGCTTTTTATAGTATCGAATTTGTAAAATAAATTAAATAATGTTATTATGTTTCCTAATTGATCAAAGTTTCCGTAACCCATAATCATATAGGCTACACGTATCTACACCTGTACTAAAATATGTCATATTCAATCGTCGTTCAAAGATTGACTTTATTATACGAATACGAAACCAAATCGCGTTAGTTTAGAAGGGCAAACCTGAATTAAGAGGAGGATCTCTGACCCTCACAATCGGGACTGTCGTCGAAATTTTTACTGGGAAACTTAGCTGTGACCATCCCAACTTCAAAGACCAAGTTATCATCACTGGAGCGGATACCGGTGATAGACCACCACTTGAAGAAAGCCCAGACACGAATCCCGTCGAGGTCGGCGATGCGACCCTGGTTGATCTTGCCGGTGATGACTCTGGAATAGGTGGCGACGTAGTTGTCCGGAGGGAGAGTCAATTTGCAGGAGTCGCCGAGATGGACGGAGAAGTGGCCAGAGGTCTGGTTGAGAGAGTACGCCTTGACGGAGGTAGGGAGGAGGCCGATGGGGAAGCCGTAGTTGGTAAGCTGGGCATGGGCCTGGCTCAGTGGATTGGGGTTGGAGTAGCAGATGGGTGCGTGCAGGAGGAGGAGAGAGAAGAGGAGGAGGCTTGTTTTCATCATCGCTGTTGTTGTTTTCTTTGATTTTTCGGGGAAGGAGGAGCACAGGTAAGGGATTTGACGTGTTAAACGGTGGAAAAAACGATGCCACTGCCACGCACCCTTTATTGATTTTCAATACGTAGCCTTCATTTGCTATTATCGTTTCTACTGTAGAATATTAATTTGAAAACGACAAGGTTTTGTTATGATACAGTAGACACCATCTTTGTGGGATAGAATTTGTGTTCATCTTATCCTAACCTAAGAGGTTCAAATTTCTTCCTTACCCTTTAAAAATATAAGATATAAGTTATAAGTCTCCTCATATAAAAGTAATCATCCAAAATGTGTTATCAGTAATTTATTTCCCATAAAGTATCAATTTTAAAAAAAAAGAAAAAAAATCTTATGTCTTACAGAAATGCACCAAACACAACCACATCGGGGGTATTCAAAGTCATAAACAAAATCACCTACTACCCATTGGCCTCAATGAGCCTGGACCACTTCACTTACGGGCCCGACGTATTATGGGCTAGATAAAGCCTAGTTGTGTTGTGTCAATGACTCAATGCTCTCTCAACTGAATGAGTGGCCATATTTCCATCCATCATAAATTGTGTGTTCACCCCTTTAATAAGTATACCTCATCAAAATTATAAAAAATCTCTAGTTTGTAAATAAACTCAAATTAATACCAATATTGTTCTTCTTTTATTGTTTTTATACTATATTTTTGTAAGTAATTATTTTATTATTTAATTAAATTTACTAAAATTTTAAGACTTGTCCCCTAATAAATAAGGCAAGTACATTATGATTTTCTTCTAATAATAATTAATTTAAAACTTATCATTTTACAATCAATTTTTTTTAAAAAGATTTTAAATTATTCTTTACACTTTACAATTTATTTATATTCTTTTAAAAATTTTAATATATGAAAAAAAAAACAGTTAATTTAGAGAAGTTAGAATTTGAAAAGGTATAGAAAGTTTTATCTTGGTTTAATTTTTGGAGTTATATGATAACATTTAAACAAATTTCTTATTATTTGATCAAGATGTAATTTTTTATCTCGGTTTAACGAATGTATTGTATTATTAAAAAAAAAAATTTGAATTAATTGGTGATTTCTTATAGAGTATTTGAAATAAAACAAATTTCCTGATATATGTTCTTTGTTGTGAAATAAATTATAAAACAATGGATTTAGAATACTAACTACAATAATAGAGGAAGAGAGAAACAAGAGAAATATAGTGAATGAAATTTAATTGATGTGTTTTCAATGATTACAATATAGGCCTATTTATAGGCAAATTGGAGAATTATTTCCATAATGAAATAATAACAAATAAGGTAAAGAATATTATCAAAAAGGAAATGGTGTCAAGACCATATATTTATAACACTCTCCCTTCAGCGTACACCACTTGATAATATTTTTTGAGATTCTTGGACATGTTAAAGTACTACTTTATTAAAAACCTTACCAATAAAACTCAGTGGGATAAAACCTGGTCAAGGAAAAAAGAGTACAGCGCACATATGTCCAAAAAATATTTTCCCTCTAAAAAATATACAATTATCACTCTTGTAGTTTGTAAAGTCGACGTATACCAATACCATATATCATCTTCTCAAAAGTTGATGTTCGTAAAGATTTAGTAAATAAATCAGCAAGATTATTTGTAGAACGTATCTGTTTGACATCAATTTATCGACTTTCTTGAAGTTCATAAGTGTAAAAAATTTTTGGTGATATATGCTTCGTTTTGTCTCTTTTGATGTATCCTCCTTTAACTTGGGCAATGCAAGCAACATTATCTTCATATGTTACTGTTGGTGAATTTGTAACTGGAAGCAATTCACAAGTGCTTTGGATATGATGAATAACAGACCTCAACCATACACACTCTTTACTTGCTTCATGAAGTGCAAAGATCTCAGAATGATTGGATGATGTGGCAACAAGAGTTTACTTTGTAGAGTGTCATGAAAGTGTTGTATTATTATATGTGAAAACATATCTAGTTTGTGAACATGATTTATGAGGATTAGAGAGATAACCAGCATCAGCATAACCAATAAGATCAGAACCATTTGTTGACTTTGAATAGAATAAACCCAAGTCTGTAGTTCCTCGAAGATATCGAAAAATATGTTTGATTCCGTTATAGTGTCTTTGAGTTGATGCAGAACTAAACATTGCCAAAAGATTTATCAAAGATGTAATATCTGGCTTGTGCATTATGCCAAGTACAATAAAGCACCAATGACATTAAGATACGGTACTTCTTGACCAAATATTTTTTTACTATCATCTTTTGGTCGAAATAGATCTTTTTTTGAGTTTAAAAATCGAACAACCATAAGAGTACTTAAGGGATGAACCTTTTCCATGTTGAATCTTTTTAGGATTTTTTCAACATAAGTTGATTGTTAGAATAGCGTCCCCTCTGATTTGTGCTCGATCTCCAAGTCGAAGCAATATTTTGTTTTTCCTAAATCTTTCATTTCAAATTCTCATTTCAAATATTCAGTAGTTTTTAAAAGTTATTTAGGAGTTCTAATTAAATTCATGTCATCGACATATATTGCTATAATTGCAAATCCAAATTTTGATTTCTTTATGAATACACATGGATCATATATCATTCATTTATGAGGTATTCACTAAGACGATTATATCATATTCGTCTGGATTGTTTTAAACTATATAAAGATCGTTGTAATTTTATTGAATACAAGTTACGAGAATTTGAGTTATATACTTATGACATTTTAAATCCTTAAGAGATTTTCATGTATATATTAGTATCTAATGATTCATATAAATATGTCGTTACTACATTCATAAGACACATTTCAAGTCTTTTTGAGACTGCCAAACTAATTAAAAATCGAAACGTAATTGTATCCATCACAAGTGAATACATTTCATCATAATCAATGTCGGGCCTTTCTGAGAAATCTTATGCTACGAGTCGTGTCTTATGTCTAATGATTTCATTTTTCTCATTACGTTTTCGAATAAATACCCATTTATACCCAATCGGTTTGACGTCTTTAAATGTCTGGACTACTAGTCCAAATATTTCATGTTTGGTTAATGAAGTCAATTCTGTTTAAATTTCTACTTTCCACTTAGGCCAATCATGCATTTGTCGACATTCATTGATACTATATGATTCATGATTATCATTTATTATCCCAGTAACTACTGTACATACAAACAAATTGTCAATGATTATTTTATCACGACTCCACAATTTTTTTATATAATTTATGCAAATTTCTATATTTTCAAGATTTTGTATCTCTTCATAAAATTGTACCTCTTCTGAGATACCAGCCTCTGCAAGGGCTGTTAACTCTTCTTGAGTTGATATTTTAGAGAACGTAGTATTTTTGATGACTCGAGCATCATTTTCTATAGGATCCTTGTCTTTTGCTTTTTGCTTCTGGGGAATTGTATCTTTTGAATCAATTGATCTACCACGTTTTTGGCATGCAACAGATGATTCATTTGCTGCCATTTGATTAGATTGTTCATTAGGAACAATCACCCGGGCTAGTGTATTGACGTTGGTATATAAGATTTTGTTACTTTAGATGCATTTGTAAACGCATAAGGTAATTGATTAGCAATCATCTGAAGATGAATTATCCTTCGTACTTCATTTTCACTTTGAACTATATGAGAATCTAAATGAGCCAATTTTGTAACATTCCATGAAAATTCACCATTCTCTTCAGGAGAATTTTTTTTTTTTTTTTTTTTTTTTTGTATTTCTCTTTAAGAGAAGTTTTCCATTTTTCTAATTGTGGGAAAATTATCTCATCAAAGTGACAATCCACAAATCGTGCGGTAAAAAGATCTCCTGTCATGGGTTCAAGAAATCTAATTATTGAAGGTAAATTATAACCCACATAAATCCCCAAATAATGGATTTAAAATGCTAACCACAATAATAAAGGAAGAGAGAAAACTAAAAAAAAATAATGAATAAAATTCAATTGATGTGTAAAATAGAAGTCAATTGTATTATAAAAAAAATAAGCTTGAATTAATTGGTGATTTCTCATAGAGTATTTGAAATAAAAAAAACTTCTTGATATATATTCTTATTTTTTATTTCAAACATGTTTTCCTTTTTTATTTTTTCCCTTTTAACAAAATACAATAATTTCATTATTATTTTGATTTATTCTTAATAGTCTATAATTAATTAATTTTCTTAAAAATTGTTTGATATTTCAAATTAATATTATAAAATCATTCTCAATATTTTATAATTAATTTGTTTCCTTCAAAAGGTTTTATTATATCTATGAGGAAGTGATTAGTACATGTGGGTGTAGTTACAAATTATTTACTATTTTTTAGTAATTTTCTTTAAGAATAATATTGGATTTTCAAAAATATATCATGTTGGGGTGTACATACAATTTTTTAGGGGCGTAAATGTCGTTACTCTAACTGAAATGTGCTCTCCACTTTGGTACAAGTGAGTTATGATTTATGAATCTAATACATTTTGTACCATAAATAGGGATGTTATTGGGATTTAACATCTGGAGCTAGAACAAATTTTCTTAAATAATCTTCAAGGATATGAGAAAATTTTGCCAATTGAAAAACACACACACACATATATATGGAAAATATTGTAAGTCTAATCTCATTAGACGCATATAAAATGAGAAAAAAAAAACATTAAAAATGAAAAAATAAAAATGGTTCTACATAGTATAAAAGATGTAATTAAATTGTATCTTATGATTAGTCAAAAGATTAAACTTATCAATTATGACTTCTGAATCCATAACTTCAACAGTCTCTTTTTCAATGTAAATAATCATAGAGTTTATTAGAAATTCGTTTTCTTATTGCAAATTGAAGTCTTGCTAAGTTTTTGTGCTAAAAGAGCTCGTTTTGTTATTGCTATGGAAACAAGAAGAGTGAATGTATCGACTTATCAAATAAATAAATAAATAAATAAATATATATATATATATATATATATATATAAAAGAGAGAGAGAGAGGTACACGAGTCTTTTGTTTCAACTAATAATCAATATAATTCAAAAGATGGGTAATATTCACTTATCAAACAAGGGAAGATGTTGTGACTCTTTTCTATTTTAATTAAAAAATTGACATAATTCAGTTATGACTAATAAAATAAATCAAACTTGTAATGTTTCAATTTCCTCTTCAATGCTTTTATCTCCATGTTTAGTAAAAATTTTAGAATAAAATTTCTTAGCAAGAGTCTGTTGACATGAATAGACCTGAACATCTGAATTTCAATTCAAGTCAGTTCATGTTTTCTTGTCCACCCTTACCCATTAGCACCATAAATATAGATAGATGAAAAATACCAAAAATTACCCTTAACTAGGTAAATTAAAAAATAAAATAAAAATAACTCTACGCCTAGTCACACTCGCTCGATCCAAAATTTAATTTAACCTTATGATGCTGAAGTGACCATTTATGTGGACCTCCAAATCACGAACCATGAAATGTCACGACTAGCTAACTTTCATGACTATTTGACCATATAAAGCACAATAAAATCACTCTCAAAATATAGTTTATGCAAAATTAAACTAAATAAAGTGCAAATTCATTTACATGAACTGAAAATTCATAATATAGAGGAAAGCAATCTCTTCCATTCATTCTCCTCCATATTATGGATAAGATGAACAAAACTTCTCCAAATATGGAAAATATTGAATAGAACTCCTCCATATATAGAAGGGATGTTTTTAGAGTTCGTTAAGGAAGACATCTGAGAGATTCCATATTTGAATATCTTCAAATCTCCTCCCAATAGGGGAAATCTCTATTAAAGTTTTCTTTTTTACTCCTCCATTTCAACTTCTACTTTTGTTTTTTTAATTAAATTTTAGGGATTTCTTATTTAATTTAAATTTATATATTTTTAAATTTTTTTAATTAATTATATGAAGACTGCCGTTATAGTATTTAACAATCAACAAAGAAATCTTGGGTACTGTCATTTTGATATAACTTAAATATGATTCGAATTTAAGTTAAAATCAGGATGTGTTTATGCAATTTTTCTTTGACTTTAATATGTCATCACAAGTTTTTCTCCTTTCTTCACCTCATGCAATGTGGCAGTTATGTTTAAAATTACCATATAACAAGTTTAAAGATTATGTTGAACAATTTATGAGAAACTTTTTATGAAATTCTTCTAAGTATCACAAGATACTTGAAACCATTCCAATTCACTATATTTTGTCTAAAACTAAAGAAGATGTCCAATTTGACTTTGTGGTAAAAATATTCATTCAACTTGATAATATCTCATATTTGAATCACTGCACAACGTATGGTGGGTGTGTGTGTATATATATATATATATATATATATATATATATACACACATATATATAAAGGAGGAAATTGCACAAATGTTCGCCTAAAGTTAGGCAAAATTGCACCAATATAGGAACTTTGCCCATAATTACATTAACTTCCCTTGAAATTCAAAACTATGACACAAACACCCCTAATCGTTAGTGGGTTATCGTTACATCCACATTATTGAGAGTAAATTGGTCTATGCATACGTAGTAATAATTTAATAATAAATCGTATATTTATTTAAATTTTTATTATTTATTTAGAAACAAAATTTAATTAAGAAAAAAGAAAATTAATTCTTCATCATCACCGGATTTCATCTCCACCTTTGTTTTCATCTTTGATTCTTCATAGTCATTTGATCACCATATTTTCACATCAAACATTCACATCAATGATCAAACACAAACTATTGTCATCTATTCCAAATCTCATAAGAATTAAAAAATAATAATCAAAATTACAAAAAAGAAGAATTTATAACATTTGTCGGAGGAGATCTGCGCGATGGAGATCTCAATGATCTCCCTTGGCCAATGGAGATTGTCGTGCAACAGTCTCTTGGCCAAGATTGTCCATAACAATCTTGTCGAAACGGAACGTTGGGTGACTAGCTCCGTTGGTCGAGGAAGATCGTCGAATGACGATCTTTTTCGGGCAATGGAGATTGTCGAGATCTTCGCTAATTCATTTTTTTTTTAATGCATTTTAATTATACAATCAATTTTTAATTATATATAAAATAAATTATTAAAAATAAAATAATTTTAAAAAATTGACTTTCAAGTTTAACTCTTAAAATTCAAGGGTATTTTGGTCATTTGACACCTTTGATAATTTTCATCTAGAATTTGATGGTGTTTGATTAACAAGAGGGCGTATTCGTACACTTGAGAAAGTTCCAGGAAAGTTATTGTAATTATGGTCAAAGTTCTCGTGTAGGTGTAGTTTCACTTAACTTCAATGGCGTTTGTACAATTTTCCCAAAAGGAAAAACCAAAATTGCGTCCTAACTCGATTGACGGGTCACATTGCATTGCCAATTGGGTCCATGGAATGGACAGATCAGAAACCAAATTTCAGACAGTATTAACAGCAAAGGGCCCGTCGGACCATAATCAACAGAATTTGGATTGGCAGGAGTAAAGGGCAATGATATTATAGAACAGCACAGGTGTATAATTTATAGCCATCCTGACATGAGAAATTCTGATGGTGTTAGAGGGCTAGGAGATAACACATAACAAGGTCTCCATTATGTGAAGATCATGAGACTTGCCAGCAGAACTCTGCAGAAGTGGCCGGCACCCATTATTGGTGGGTGGGCGGTGGCCACTCTTCAAATTGAGTTGGTGATTCTATCTCTTCCACTGTTGCTATAATCTTGAGTTTGATTCTTTTGTTTGCTAGGGACCTTTTATTTTTAACTTTCTGCCTGTGCCCAGCAGCGCCAGCTCAGTTCTAGTTAATTCTAGTTGTTAAGAGTGAAACTTCTTGGTGCATCTTCCATTTTCACCTTCAGGTACAAGAATTTCTTGCTCTGGCTTTGCCGATTGGCTTGGGCCGAAGTTTTATTTCTAAGCTAGACTGGTCAACGCTTGGCTGAAAAAAAGACTACTTCAAGCCAAGCCCATATTGTTGAATACGACATTTAGGTTTTTTTTTTTTTTTTTTTTTTTTTTAAGTAAATACGATTTTTAGTTTATTTTAAGTTAAATTCACTAGTTAATGAATTTCTGAAAACTATTTTATTAATTGGAATTGAGAAATGAATCTTATGCTTGTAATATCTTAAATGTGAATAAATGTTTGGTAGTTTTCTTTTCCTTAATAAAGAAACAGCTTTCTTGTTAAAGAAGGAAGAATGATGATCCTTGATTCGTTAAATATACAGTAGCCCAACATTAACAATAATTTATTTCTGGAAAAGTCTGAAACAGTTTCTAAACTTATAACATGCAGCCATATATGTATATTATTTTACCAAAAATACTTATGAAAGCTTCTTATGACAGTAATAATCAAATGATAATTATTTATTTTTATTTTTATCTTTTTTAATCAGATTTAATGGATAGTTAAGATTTTTTTATCTTAACATTTTTAAAGATAGAGACTATGACTGTAAAGCAGTACTGCTTCTATTAGTTTGACCTGGGATTTACTTAAGTTAGAACAAGTCACCATGACCATTGGATGCATTCAACAGTCAAAATTTTAATTACTTTAAATAAAGTAAAATCTTTTCTCTCTCAAAAAATTTAATTAAAATATTTTTATCTCTCCAAAAACCTTGGTGAACATATTAATCTATATATAGAGAGAGTACATGATCAGATTTTTTCTGTTGTGAATTTTCTTGACTTCTGTTTTATTTTAGTCCGATGAATCTAAAGGTCATGATGACTTGTCCTAACTTATATAAATCTTAGGTGGAGTGGAACTGATAGATGTTTAATCTATATATGGAGAGAGTACATGATCAGATTTGTATCAGCATGAGACTGCGAGGCAGATTTGTTTTCGCACAACCTGTCAGTTGTGCACTTAGATATTACATAAAATGTCTTATACCTAATAAAGTATGAACAAATCACATGGCGAGCACACCTATATAATACGATGGAAGTGATAAGACAAAATGCGAACCATATCGCTCTGGCAAGCACAATCATGTAATAAAGAATGCCATCACGTTTAATCTGTTTCAGGTAAACTTTATATAACTTAATTCGCTTACAGTAAAATTGGTTTAAACAAAGATGGTTCAACATGATTTTAGTTTTTTAAAATTTCATTAAAAATATTCTTACTCACAAGAGGCGTTCTTAACTAATTTAAGGGAAGATTTTTTGAGTAATGAAGAAATCATTAAGATACATCTATTTTTAATTAAATCACATCAATAGTCCTTGTCTACTTGGTTTCTTGATTAATGTGAACCTTCTTTACTGGTAATTAATGCATCTTATAACGGGTATTATTAATTCCTAAAGATATATGGTATGAGAATGTACTGATATATTGCACGAGAAGGTGCTAGAAAAATTTCAGTTTAAACATTCCTGCTGGATTTAACAAAGGCCAAAATCAGATTTCTAGGGGCAACTATCATCTATTGTTGCGTTGGGCATGAAACAGGATCTTGAAAAAGAAAAGATAAGGAACATATATATATACTGCAGATATTTTGTTTTTCTCTGCAGGATATCAGTACATGTGGGAACAAATAATATACAGCGTACAGTGATTGTTGCCCGTAAAATTATATAAAGTATATAAATACTTTTAAGAATTGGATCTTTCATGTGAGGGACGGTAGCGCAAGAGCATATCATGCTTTATGAGCGCATGAATATTTAATAAGTCCAGAGCTCTGCATTTTTGACCTTGGAGACACTCTCCAGCACTTCAAAAGGAATTATGTCGCCTATTACCACCACCCTCTTGCTTTCCAGGTCTACTTTGTACGAGGTCACTCCTAATAATTAGTTAAAAATAGGGAGAATTAGATCAACTTATCAAGATAAATAAATGTGAACACAAGAAATGCAGCACATGGTGCATGAAATCAAACTTTCTTAGTCAAAAGAAGAAGCGGAATCTTTTATCGGGCAAAGCTTTCAATAATGAGGTGGGTATATATACTGAGTTATTTCTATGTTTCTACAATAACATTTCCTATGTATAATTTTTATAGTTTGAAAAAATACAAATAGTGTCGCTGGGTGTGTAGCTGCGTTGGCAGCCACACCACTCGTGACCTACAAGTTCGACACCCATGCCACCAAAAATGGCGGTTTGTTTTCTCCCACTTTTGTGAGTGGGTTACTCTTTCATTTTTGTATGGATTGCTCTTCGGACCATACCACCAATGTTCTATACTATTTTATCCCAATTATATTTTGGGTCAGTCTCAGTAATTTAAAATATATATAAGAATAACGATAGTGATGATTGAGATAACTAAACAAAAATAAATTAACATGATATACTTTCACCAAATTTTTCTTATCTTATTCAAATAGTTAATTAAGCTATCTTTAAAATACTTTTTATCTTTAGAGTTTGGTGAGTTGCATATTAGTGACAACTCCACTTGCCCTTACTCATTAAATAAAGGTAAGGTTTGAAACTCATTAGGATAATAAAATATGGAAAATTTTCCTATCAAAATATGGGTCGACTTTCTTGGTTCTAGAAGTAGTATTTCGAATGACACGCTAAGAGAACTATATACGCAGGTCCTGGTATTAAAAGAAAAAAAAAAATCTTCTTATTACTTCATCTAAGCAGGGTTTAGATCAGCTATAAAACATATGAATACAACACCATATGCGTAACACTGAAAAAGTAAAACAACTTGACATAATTTCACATCATTAATTTATGAAATGTGGTGGCCTACATGATACCACCATCTGTTTTCTCATTCGAATTCAGATTTTAATTGGGTAAATATTCTTTGAGATACAAAAGAGGATCACTCCATGAAGGGCACACACATACCTTCCAACTTTGATATATGTTTCTCAACCTTTTTCGCACAGCCATTGCAGTGCATGGACACCCTTAACACCACCGTCTACACATTCATCAAAATGACATCAAACATTATATACACTCATCATATATATTTGAGACTACCAGCTAGATGCAAGTCAGTGAGAAAAAAGAAAGAAAGAAAGAATGATCACGAGAATATTAAAGTTGGTTACCTTGGGCTTTAACTGAAATGCCAAGGTCTGCTTACCAGCAATAACATCCTTCAATTTCAGCGACTGGGCTTCACTTGCTATGAGTAGTTTTTTCTCAAACTCATCTTGACTTTCTAAGGTGTTAAGGCAGAAACAAGAACATGATGAGCCTGGAGACAGACAAAGACAGTCTAACATCTTGCCAAAACTCAGCTTCCCCATGTCAACCACAACAACAAATCTAATAAAAAATAATTTGGCCCCTCCTTCTCTTTACTCGGGAAACCACAACATGCCCATACAACCTACCCTATCTGTTATGAGAATTAGAAGATTAGAGAAGATTAGAAAGCCATTCCAATAGCAAACTAGTATGGATGATGCATTATAACATAGGAAATATATATATATATATATATATGCAGAGAGAGAGAGAGAGAGCTAAAGGTTAACTTTTTACTGAGAAAAACAAAAGCATATACAGAACCCAATGAAGGTAATGATGAAGAAGAAAAGAAGACATGCCTTGTATTTCTATATAGATCAAGTGATCTCAACCAATCAACAAATTTGGTAAGGGACACAGTAATCAGAAAATACTGCTAACTGTAATCATAAAAACTAGATTTTATATCATGTGAGGAACTTGATCTATATATATACAGTAGTAGAGCCAACCAGTACCCACCTTAAATTCTCTGTTTACAAGCTTAAAAGAAAGGAATTTCATGTGAGCTTTGGCACTTGAGTCAGAGTGAGAGTGAGAGTGAGCATCTCATGTGAGTTTATATCTATTATGATCATAAAAGAAACCCAATACATATAGAAAGCAAGTGAAGAGAGATTAAAGTGAAGAAAGCAAGAAATTAAAACATGGGTCAGAGTTTCAAATGGAGGAAGTGGAAGCCTATACCTTTATTGACATTTGATCATGCCTGAGCCTTGCATGAGGATATATAATAGAATATTTATAGATAGAAAATAAGCATCTTTATTATGTTCATTTTGACCATGAATGTGTTATAAGTGAATAAGAGAATTCAGTAAGTACTGTATATGGTAATGTGTCTATTGGAAAACAATTAATGCCCCATGCCACCCCTTGTCTCTTTCAGAATATTTATGGCACGAATGATGTTATATTATCTTTTAAGAAGGTTCTGTGCACACCGGCCATAAATCCAAGTGATTAAAATGTAAGATAATAATAATCAACTTAAATTTCAAATACATTTATATTAGTGAAGGATTCTAATGAAAAAATAATCACCAATTGTTGAATGTTATTTTAAGAATGTATCAGGAAAAAAAAAATAATATCTCAGTTCCATTTATATTAGCAAAGGATTTTTATAAAAAAATAATCGCCAATTGTTGAATGTTATTTTAAAAAGGGATATTTGTAAAAACTCTCCTGAAAAACAAAATAATAGGAAAATACTTCCACTTTTTAAAATATTAGGTAAACTACCCCCCACTTTTTAAAATATTAGGTAAACTACCCCCACCGTTAAAATCCGTACAAACCGTTAGAGATTTCCATCCACAATTGTTAAAAGTCCAAAATACCCTCAGTTTGGGGGGGTATTTTTCAATTATTTTGCTTTTTAGGGAGGTTTTTTTTATAAATTTTTCTCATCAACTTATCACAATTGAGGGCATTTTGAACTTTTAACAATTGTGGATGGAATGTCTAACGGTTTGTACGGATTTTAACGGTGGGGGGTAGTTTACCTAATATTTTAAAAAGTGGGGATATTTTCTTATTATTTTGATTTTCAGGGGAGTTTTTACAAATATCCCTTTCTAAAAATGTATCTATAGAACTCACAAACGCAAATTTCTAATGCATCGAAAACCACTTTTTGTATTATTTAAGAGAAGTTTAGTATTACTCCCCAAGTGAAATTGTCTTTTCTTTTCTTTCTTTTTTTTTTTTTTAATTATTTTTATTTTTTAATTTTTTCTTTTGTTAGGGACTCTTATGTGTGGTGGTGACTCATGTTTATAGAAAAATAATTGTATAACCAAAAGTTATGTATTATTTTATAAAATGAAAATGTATGAGTGATGAACTTACTTTAGTACCAGCCACTTAGGTTTCTTCATAACTTACAATACGAATTATTCATTTGGCATGATGTCCTAAAGCATGCAAAAAGGAATATGGATTGAATAAGGTCAAGCAAGTTCTCATGATAACTATAAAAATTCCTTGAATAGACTTACAAAGAAGAGAGACGTGTGATGTATAGAATAATAATTCAAGAGAGACTGTGACGAGAGTGGAAGCTGCGACTGTTTTGTCTTGGCCTTTATTATAATTGCGGAAATGTGACAGACGACCCTAAATTATTGGTGGCCATGAGCTCAGTACAGTTCTGAATTATTGGATGATTGAATAACTTTATTTCAAATATATTTCTCTACAGGTTGGTCCACGTGATGACGGTTCCTTTTGAAACCACGAAAAGGACGAATTTTGGAAAAGTTAGTAACAAATTCATGTTAGATACGTGTAGATCATACGACTTTTTGTGTGCAACAACCAAAGCTAGCTAGCTTGCAAGTTTATTTCATGCTTGGTAATGTGTACCGAGTATGACACCCCAGTAGAAGAGAATAGGTATGTTTTATTTTGTTTCATTTAGGGGGAGCAAAACACACCTTTCACTCCTCAGGTTAGCAGGGTGACTGTACATAATATAATAAATCACAGCTTTGTGCAAAGACCATTGTGGAGTTCTTTATCTTCACAAAACATTTTAATTATAACATAACATGAACTTGATCGTATTGTATATTGTCATGATCACGTTATACGTTTATGATGGTAAGTTGGTATTTGGTAAGGTTACATCAAGAAGAATATCAAAAACTGATGTTAGATTCTAGACTATTATATAGCATTTCGTTGGGTAAAAATTAAGCAAAAATTCAGTTATGACCTGCTCCTCTCTTTTCCGGCCAAAAAGAATTTGGAATAGCAGACAGTAGTACAGTATCGTTTAACAGAGCAGTTGGAATTTGGACAGCACATAAAGAGGCATCCAGTTTTATAATGCTTGGGGCGTTCGCCGAGCCCCCTTTTTTTTTTGGGTATGTCCAGCACTGCCGTCATTTAACTCTTAAGAGAAGAAAGTTCCCACAAATGCAGAGGACTAAAGAGCAGGTCCACCGGCCCACCGACAGCTCGCTTAATAAAGAACAACGTTTATAAACAAACTTCATCAAGTTATTCCTCGTCTATCAGACAGATAAATTTATACATATAATATAATTCTTTTTTTTTTAGTTACTAGAATTAGCTCAGAAAACAATCAAGACCAAACTAATAGAATATTGATGATGCGATTCGAATAAACGATTCTCATACGATTGAAAGCCACTCACACTTAGGTGAGAAACAATCCATATATATGAAAGAAAATCACACATTTTTATTAATAGAGGTTGGATGCATAGTTTTGAACCCATGGAGAGGAATGCAACGTTTTCCCACTCCACCAACTCCCCTTTGCTCTACACATAACATAATTCCAAAAGCCAAGAACCATGCATTTGCTACAGGTGCATTCACATTTGCTACATTATCCAACATCCTTGGTCCCCAGTTTACATTAGAATAGTGTTACTACTGACATCAGCGAGGAACTAGGCAAGCAAAAGTTATTAAAAATTATCCTGATTTAGATATAAATTCTATTCCATGCAAAATTTAATTTTGTATTGAAGAGCATGAGCGGCAGGCCACTACTTATGCGCACATATTTCCACTAATAAAATTTCTAATCAACAAGCATTTAATTTTTTTTGTGGAAATCCAGATCAGATACCATATATGTTTTCAGTATTCAGGATGCACTTGAACCGAAATTTTGATAAAGACTACTCTGCCAATAAAACTAATTAGCCAATATAGTTTACCATTTCAGCTAATTTGAGAAGGCAATGCCTAAACATTGCTACGGTTTCCGTTTAGAGCGGATCAACGGAGAAGCAAAATGTAAAATAAGACACATATGAAAGGAAGAAGGTCAGGGCTTACAAAAATATCCCTTCAATACGCAGCTGTATAGATTGTGGGTTTTCATTTTTTCCTATAACTTTTTGTATCATTCTGAAAGGATCAATACGATATATGTTTCTAACAAGTAATAAAAGATAAACTGTTTCTAACAAGTAATAAGAGATAAACTGTAGATGTAAAAAAAAAAAAAAAATTTGACCACTTTTAAGTCAAACCTGAAGCTTTAAGGGAATTTCCAGGTTACTATTGCATATCTTTACTGCAGAGTCTATTTCAATCCAGGAGTTACAAATTACGTCTCAAAGTGAAATGCTCGTCTTACATGATATTGGCATGGATGTATTATATGGCTGTACTAAGAAATTCAGAAAAGAGAGTTTATATAACCAAAAGAATCCATGACAGGTATCTTAGAATCAAATACACAGGCATATTAGAACTCAAAATAAATTGACAAACAATTGACTCCAAAATGCAATTACTATGGATTAGAAAACATCCATGTATTAATGTATTTTATGTAATTTACCAATTGTAGATGGTATATGAGCATATTTCATCAGGCATGAACATTCCTGCACAAGCCATTTTTTCCTTTTCTTAAATATTAGAAGAAAATCAACAAATCTTCTGATACCTGAATTTGAGCAATGTTTTTGACGTGAAGTCAATGTCAAAAGTATAGTCAGTCCAATAAAAGAAAGTAAAGAAAGACGATGGCTCTTAAAACACAATACTTACCTTTTTGTGGTAAAATTAATATACCTATCCAATCTTGGAAATCCTAAGTTCTCACCTCACCTAATAAGAGACTCTTGCATGGATAAACTAAGGTTTTGTTTAATATAACTTTTCCAAATAAATCTTTTAGAAGTAATATTTTAAAAGTAGATCTTTTGGAAAAAAATTATTGGTTACTTAGATGTCAATTAAAAAAACTCTTTTAAATTATAGACTGTTTGGTTAAATTATTTTTAAAGCATTTTTAGATTGTTAATTTACCAAAAATGGTATAAGGGAAATTAGTAGTATATTCATTCTACAAATGTAATGATTTAACTTCAACCATAAAAAATTAATCAATCAAACAACCAATGATTACTTGATGTAAGTATATTTTCAAAACACATGTTTTCAATAAAATAGATGTAAAATTATTTTGTTTGATCTCTATTTTTTATTTTCAAAAGAAAATGTTTATTTAGATTTGTTAATAAGGTTTTACATTTTCAATTTTATTTGATCTAAGTAAATTTTAAATAACGTTTTATCAATGGAATATCATGTGACTTTTCAAATCATTCTCTTTAAAACAACTCAATAAAAAGACAATACCGATTGCAGTGCATGTATGGAATCAATGACAAAACCAATTGTAATGTCTGTGTTTATATTATATATATATATATCAACAAACCAATGACAAAATCAATTAAAACCAATTGTAATATGTATATATATATATATATTAGTGAACTACAATAACAAAATTTATTAAAACCAATTGCAGTATATAAATATCAAAGAACCACAATAATAAAACCAATTAAAACCAATTACAGTATCAATGAACCACAATAATAAAACCAGTTAAAACTAATTGCAATATATATATATATATATATATCAATGAACCACAAACAAACCCAATTAAAACTAGTTGCAGTATATATATATATACATATATATCAATGAACCATAAATTAAAATCAATTGCAGTATGTATATGTTAATGAATCACAATAACAAAATCAATTGCATTATATATATATGACAAATGTGTATATATGTATCAATGAACCAATAACAAAACCAATTACATTATATATATAAAATAAAAATGACATATAATATTCATGAGAAACAAAGGTAAAAAAATAATTGCAATAAAAAACAAAATATAAAAAACTTACTGATTAAAGAGGAGTTCTCAAAAGTTTTTATGAAATAAAAAGTGAATGAAAATGAAGACTATGTGTTTATATTTATAAAAAAAGTATAATAAGGTTATAAAAGTATAAAGATATTAATAAAATAAAATAGGGTATAGTAGACATTTTAATCTTTTAAAAAAAGCTCAAAAAGATCTATTTGATAAGCTCAAATTTTGAGCTTCTTCAAGTAGACCTTTCTCAGTTTTTTTAATTCTCCAAAAGTTCTATTAGGATGTCAACCAAACGACACAAAAATAATTAAGTAAAGCTTTTGACATTAAAAAAGTATTTTTGATCAGTAGATAAATTATATCAAATGTACACTAAATTTAATCACAAAATCAACATTTCCGTGACTACAATGAAGCTTTAAAGCCTTCACATCTCTCAATAATTTCTAAAGCAACTAATAATCTCAATTTTTGTTTGGAAAAATTTTCTGATGGAAGATTAAAATGCAATATTTAAGAGAATAGCTTCAATAAATGTTTGTTGATAAAGGTATATGATCAACAAACAATTATTGAAATGCAATTAATTTTTAAATTATTGCTTAAACATTACAATCCATGATATGATTTAATCCTTAACTATCCTATGCACCAATTATGTGTCTAACTTAACTCTTTCCCGTAACCTTCTTCTTTCTTTTACCTAATTTTCAGGTAAAAAATAAATTCCTTATCAATAAACCAAGGATTTTGCAAGGACAAGGATAACAAAACACTTGTAAATTGAACACAAGATCAACATATCCAAAGGAAATATAAAGCATCAATAATACTGAATAATGTAGTAAATTATCATAAAGAAGGCAAAGCATTGCAAAAATTTTAAAAAAAATAATAATAATAATAAGTAACAATGAAATGTTGAAATAGAAAATTATTACAAGCAGTCATGCCAGCATTTACCGCAAACAATTTTATATGGAAAAGGTTCCTTTCAAATAACTAGGGGCGAAATGAGGACTGAAGTTGGGGCCCCAGCATACACCTAACAAATTAACTGACGAATTTTTATTCAAGAATAAAGTTTTATCTATTTCATAATTTGAAGCTGTGATAACAAAATTTTCAATTTAATACGTGATAGGGCTTCATCTTACGTAGGTTAAAGAACAGAAACTAAAATTATACCTAACAAACCTAATAGAAAATTAATTTTTATATATCTTTGTGACTCAAATAATTCTAAATCCTCCATTTAAGAGCTCAAAACAAATAACTTATAAGAAACCAACTAGCACCGAGATATGCTAAGTGTTTAGGCATATGTATCTTTTAATTTGATTGACTAAAAGCTAAGAAATATAATAGTGAATAACTACCATTAAAATCTAATTTTATTAAAAACTCTATATGTTAGAAAGGTAGAACAAATTTTTGTATATATTAAATTTATTTTTCTTATACATTTTTATTTCATAAACTCTGCGGGACCAGAGTCCCTCAGCCCCCAAAGGGGTCCACCACTGCAAATAAATCTACGATTTAGTAGAATTATCCATTAATGGTGGAATATCAAACATTAAGCTTATGGCAAAAAGGACCTCACTTATTGCATCTTGCAATATGCTGCAGCATGCAACACCTGTAAAAAACACTAGGTATTGAGTAACAGAAGGTAATGTAAAATCATAAATTTTAAGAACCACCAATTTACTGACCTGCTATCAAAACCAAATTAATTATTTGATTCACCAGTAAGCGTTCATCCTGAATATCTGCATAGAAAAAATGGACATGAGGACAAGGCTCGAATATATGTAAGACGTCAAAGTTAACCATGCTGAGGTTTGCTCTGCCAGTGCTCAAGTTCATTGTTCCCAAGCTCTACAGTTGAGAACTTTTAATTCCTTCACAGCCAGAGCTTACATTTACAATTACACAAGACAGCTTCATAAGCTTTAAGCTGGGTCTCGAAATAGACAAACCTGCAATAATGACCCCCGACAAATTGGCATATGAACATTCTTTCTCTTTTTTATACTCTACAAACTTGACTGTGACTTCACCACTGCCCAAAGTAAGTCATTTATAATAAGAGTGATCGCTGATACAATATCTCTTCATTATATATAGAGAATTCCACCAACTATAATCACATTTAACAGAAGAGGACAGACTCTCCAATTAACATATTCAGAAGATGCCGAAGCAGGAAAGAAATGGATAATGAAATAGAAAAACTTGTAGAAAAATAGTAGGAGAATCTTCATTGCTGCAGACCTAGAGGCACCAAGAGAAGACGATTGTCCTGTTGAATGAGCATGATTGTCACCATCAGTTGTAGCAATGGGACAACAACCTGAAACAGCTACAGCTCTAGCGGCAGCAGGGAAGACGGGCCACCTGGAGACATCATAGGAGACATATGGATTTACAAAAGGTACTAGGATATAAAAATCAATAAGAAATCCAAACTTATAAAGCATCCCAATCATTTCAATTCAACTCAGAAATCCATTTTTAACAAATTATAGTTTCATATACAGACTTAAAAAGACATCTTAAAGCATTGCACTCTAGAAGATGACCTTAGTTTTAAATTTTAACAAATGTTGATTATTGCAAGGAAATAAAGCCACAGGCCCCAGTGCTCCTAACAAGACATAAAATTGTGAAAAAGAAAGTTACTCATAAATAAAATTGTTAACATACCATGTCATCTCAGGATTACAGAACTCTGTAATCGAGGAATATATCCAGCAGCAGTCATTTTAACAGCAGGGTCATCATGTCCACCATTGCACTGGTTCCCATTTGTTGTGACTGCGTGTACAAGCATCAAAACTCTTAAGTGAATGGATAAATTTCCAGTAATTATTACACAAAACATGCCCCAACAATTTAACTTGCTCAATTCTAAAGGTGTGAACATTGGAGCTTAATTATCCTTATTTTGTTATTTGAGCGAAATTAGGTATTTAGTATCAGGGACTGTACAGTTAGAGATTAATCTGCATGATTTTTGTTTAGGTTATTTTCCGGGTTGTAATCTGTGCGGGCTGGGTTATTACAAAGAAACCTAAACAACAATTATTACTCTTGCATTAGCAATCTGAGGCTTTGATGGATCAAAATGATCCAAGACGCATGCTTACAATAATTATAACTAATAGTATCACCTGCCAAAAATTATTATACAAATTATAGTGGTAAGAGGCCAAGGCACCATAGATGATAGTAACTATAGATGCTGCTATAAAAAGTAGCATAATGGCAACCCTGCAAGCATACAGTTAAAAAAGTGATATAACACAAAAAAGTGCTCCAGTAGCATTATAGTTCTCATCGCCATGTATTCCTGCAGATGGAAAGGAACATCTTCCTGTTCCTTGAAGGGTGCCGATTCCTTCTCCAATTGCTGCAACTTTTGATACAGTATGAGTTCCCAATGTTTCTGATTCATATGAATTTGGTGACAAAGCTTCAGCTAAAGCTTGAGACTCACTCTCAAAGCATGAACTGAATTGCTGGGTAGAAACCAACAGAGGAGGTTGAATTGTGCTTTCAACAGGCATTTGTTGAGTAACAGAATGTGCCTGTGGATATGCACTGTTATTTTGGCTAGCGGGTGGGGTCAATGGATGACTTAGCATCGTTGAGAAAAATAAACCCCTTTGACCCATCATCTGGGTAGATTCTATCATGTAGTTTGGCCAGCTCAGAAAAGACTGGAATGGCAGATTGGTCAAATAATTTTCAGAAACTGGATGAATGAATTTCCCAGCATAAAGCTTGTCTCGTCCAATAGGATTAGCTGCAATCTCCCCATGAAGCAACGCAATGAATTGTGGCACATTATTGTTTGGTACTGCAGAAGCGAACACATTTCCAAATGGATTTTCAGGCTGTACATCTTTTTTCTGTGTCAAATAGTTAAAATGAGATGGACTTGAAGACTTAAACAACTGCATAGAAGAACTCCTGTTTGTTGCAAAGACATGCTTCTCAGAGGCAAGTGAATCGGGCTCTACATCTGAAATGCGTGAGAATGCTCCTACTGAATTGGTATTTGAAGTCATGTCCGCAAACTTTCCAGAACTGAAAGGTCCATGACCAATGAAAATTGAGTCAAAAATGTCTTTCAATTAAAAGAAAACTTGGAACAGAATTTTATGCCTTACATATTTAGCTTTGTTCTCTGTTGAATATGTTCTTGCTGACTCAGCACTAGAGATCGCTCCCCGGGGCTTTGAATATCTTTAACGTCAGTAAATAATAAATGTCAATCCAATATAAATTTCAAGAAAATACAATTATGAAAACAACTTCTGTACACAAAGTTTCATATACTGCTTGTTTCTTGTCGAGAATACTCATTCCATATCAATGTTCGAAGTCTGACCCTGGGGCATCTTAGATCTTAAAGGTCATCAAACAATAGCAATTTCAAAATATATTTTATGAAATGAAGACCCTGAATAGATTGCTATATCCACATTGTTAACTTACTGCTTGCTTTTTGTTGACAGGTTGACACTGCTGCTTCTCATGATAAGCTTATACTTCATAGGCCCTCTCCTTTTAACGATTCTTGTTGAGTAGTTTTGATCATCAATAATGCCATGTGGTTTATACCAGTCTGCTGTTATGTAACCACGACCTCTGCTTTTATTCTTGTATTGCCCTGGATGATAATCTTCAGGAGTCCTCCTAGCCTGATAAATAATATGAAGAAAATACCATACTGATGCTTTCATAATCATAGTTCAGTTTTTCTAACAAGTGCATGTGCAGCAATTGATGTGTTGTCCCACTACTGCCTATAAAAAGTAAGAGGAAAGAAAAGCAATATTCAACATGCGGATAGAACTTCAATAAACTTCTTATCGTATGTTACCTGCAAATTCATCTCTTCAAACTTGTCATGCATCCATTTTTCTTGATCTTTTGGTTCTTTAAACCTTTCATCAAGAATATGCCTGAAATAGACACGTATCTGTATCAAACACACATAGAGCAGGCAATAAAAGATGATAAGATATAAAACACAAATAGAAACTAACTTTTGACAATCAAACAAACTGGCAATCAAATTAGAAGTCAAAGAAAATTCTAAAACTCTCAATAACTTTTGACAAGAAGACACGAGGTCAGACAGTAACTGAAAAACATTATGCATAAATTATAATTAACAAGGGTATGAGTCATGATACTTACTTCTCAATAGAATCCTGTAATTTGCCTTTAGTATCAATGCTAACCACAAAAATTCCCCATGATATTCTTCATAACCAATAGAATATAACAACCAATGCTAAGTGCCAATAAATTGTTTTAGCAATGATGATGCCACATCCAATCATAGACTTAGTCAACAGAACGTATATTCCTTGGCGAAACCTGTTTCCCCCTGTATCCCTTTTTTCTAACAATATTTATAGGTTGGTCTTCCAACCACTTAGGTTTTAAAAAAATAAACAAAACTGAACAGATTCTCATTGGTATAATCTACCTTAGGTCATGAAACTAGTTAGCTGATTAAAAATCAATTCAGTTAAAAATTCTCTACACTTTCGATTTAGACTCAGATTTGGTGAACTGAGAAAGAACATTCCAAAAGATCTATTCATTTTGTCAAACATCTCTCATTTTCTATTAGTTATCTGAACCTGAAGCCACCTAGAGCTTCAAGTCTTATACTCTAGAGCTGAAAATTCACATAATTCAACAATCTAAATTCATACAATACACATAAAAAAATAAAATAAAATAAAATAACATCATTACACTATCGTTGAAAAAGAAAATAAAAAAAAAATGCTATGAAAATCAAACACAAACGCAAGCATTTAACATTGATAAATATAAATATTCCAAAAACAAAAACCCTGAAAAGATATGATAAAAAAATGAACACGATTAGTAGTACCTGCGTCGATCGCGACCGTAGCCACGACCACGACCCCTAAAGCGATCATCATGCATGTAGAAGGCTCCAAATTTAGGATCCAAACCAAGCTCCTTTTCTTCGTCTTCTAGTCTCCGCTTCACTTTCTCTGTAACCTCTTCTTCTCCATGTTTTCGTTCTTTTTCATCTTCGAACACTTCCAATTCTGCATCTCCAAGCTCCTCATGCTCATTCACGATCGATACTTCATAATCGTCATCATATCCTCCTAGACCGCCCGATTCATCTCCGCTACCAACACCGAACCTCCGGTTTCTCCACACAAGCCTTTTTCTCGCCTCCGCTTCACTGTCATTCTTGTCGTTATCGTCATCGTCGTCGCTCGCTTCTCTTCTTCGCATTGCCAGTTCAAACACCGAATCCTCCGACTATCTCTCGTACTCCGTTTCTTCTGTTCTCTTCTCTTCACCATCACTCGCCGTTGCTTTCGTTCAAAACCTGAGACGAAATTGAGTAATGTGAAAAGCTGTGTAGACTTATATGAGAAATTAGTAGAGTTAGGGTTTCGATTTTTGTCGAGTTTTTCGCTCCAATTTTTTTTCCCTGTGTCAGGAATGCAACATTTTGCTGAAAATGGAGCGCAAAATTATTCATCTGATTGTCGCTTCTGTTTTTTATTTTACGTACTCCGAAGTAGGCGCTGGAAAGAAAACAAGAAGCTGTCTCTCTCCATTGCGCTTCCGCTGCATGCGTTTTTGCCAGCTCAGCAGTAAGTTGTCTCATTTAACGGAGAAGTGGGTCCCAGGGATATAAGGCGAGCGGCGGCTTAAAGCAGACTTTATTTTACTACAAGTTGGGCCCAACAGGAGCCAACCAAATGCGCTTCTTTATGCAGAATTGATTATTTATTTATTTCTTTTTTTTTGCGCAGAATTGATACATATGTATTTTAATGAAATGAGAATTGATAGTTGTTCAATTACTTTTCTTTTTAAAAATAATAATAATTTTGACTTTAATTATAGAAAACAAAAAGGTCGCTATTTACTTTTCGAAAGAATTTTTAATAGGATAAAATGTTAGCTCTTTCTTTTTAAAAGAATAAAAATAAAATCACCTTTAAATTTTAATAAATTCTTTCATCCTTTTTTTATTTCCTTTTCAGTAATATTATTTTATTTAAATTGATGTTTAAATAATATAATATTTTTAAATATAAAAGGATTAATTAATCAAATGAATAAATTAAAATTTAATTGATGATTTTTTTGAAATAGATGAATGTTTCAAGATTTTAGTATATCGTATCATTTAAATACTAATTCAACCCTTTTTTTTTTTTTTCAATCTCACATCCTTATAGGACGGTCTTTACATGACAGATGGGGCAGGAGGGCAGAGCAGTCTTTGACGGAGTCGTAAGACAAGAACTGTCGGTTCCATAAAATAGAGGACACGTGTCACTTTGAATCCATTGATTTTTTTTTTTTGAAATTGAATTAATTGAAAATTTGAAACAACAACCAGATTTTTTTTTATGGGAAGCTTGGAGCCATTTATACGTCACATTTGTCAATGCATTAAGGATTTGGAACTGAAAGTACACTCGTCTGCCTTTTCTCTAATCTTGATATACTTTATTTAGTTTTTCCCAATTTTGAAGTTAAAATGTATTAATTATCAAATTCGGAATAAACAATTCCCTCTCTCTCTCTCTCTCTCTATATATATGTATATAGGTGTGTGAGAATTTTGGTCCTTTAAGGCTTCATTTTACACGCGGGATTAGAATAGAATGGATTGGATTGGATTTGAATGAAATAGAATAAATTTAATTATATTTGATTGGAATGACAAATCACTGTCCCATGTTTGATGAAACTTGGGATTGGATTAAAATTTCTTATATTATATTTGTTGTAGATGGGGATTGGACTGAAATAAAATTAATTTTATGAAATTCAAAAAAAATATTATATACTTAAAATTAATTTTATGAAATCCAAAAAAAATATTATATACTTAAAATTAATTTTATGAAAAATCTAAAAAAAAGTACAAAAAATATTCTATTAATTTAATTACAAGGATTAATTTTAAATAGTAAAATATAAGTTGGGTTTGGATTGGAATAAAATTAATTTAAATATATTATTATATAACATAGCTTATATTATACATAAAGTTAATAATGTTGTAAATAAATATAAATACATAAATTATATTGATTTTTTTTAGAATTATATTATTTTAAAGTATAAGTAAATAAATATTAATTTTGGAAAGACTCTTATTATAATAACATTATTATTAGTGTGTAATGGAAAACATAGAAATTCTTTATTTGATTGTTTATGTTTCATTCAATGTATTTTATTTGATTTTTTATTATGTTTTTATTGAAATGTTAGAATATGATTTATTTTTTAGTTAATTGTTTGATCAAATGCTGGGATGATTTGTGGGTTTGTATGATATGGAGATAAAAGAAGGAAGTGATGATTTGTGCTTGAAAAAAAATATACCCCTACTTTTTTTAACATTCTTTTTTGTTTTGTTTTGTTATTATTAGTGTGTAATGGAAAACATAGAAATATAAATATGTAATATTTATATTACATGTGTTAAGGAGTGTGCTATTTTGTTAAGATGTTTTAAGGATTGGAGAATGACTTTCCACATTAATTTTAACATAAAAAAAGAATATAAATGTTAGTTAACCCCTAAAATATGATATCACTATAAAATAAAAGCAATGCTTCCAACTAAACTTTCATATGAATAAATTTTAGGACAATGAATATTTAAATATTTATTGTTTTCCTATCTTTAATTTATTATTGTTGCCACTCTAATTGTTAATCTTGAACTTTATTTTCTTGTGAACTAGATATGGATGAAAGTGACAATTTCATATTCTTAATTATGCTTGAGTTACGTAAACAAAGACTATGCTTATCTATGGTGAATGTGATTATGCGATTTGTGGTGGCACACCGATACCAAAGGAGATTGCTCAAAAATCGTACATTTGTTAATCACGCAACTCGTCTTAGTTTCTTAGATAGTATTATAGGTTATAACGACATAGAATGTGTGCATCAACTAAGAATGGACATAAGAGTTTTTGGTTTATTATGTGAACTACTTCGTACCATTGGAAAACTGAAGTCGGATGGTTTGGTTACTATCGAGGAACAAGTATGCATGTTTTTGCACATACTAGCTCATCATGTAAAAAATCGAATCATTTATCATAGGTTTCAACGATCTGGAGAGATAGTTAATAGATACTTCAATTTCGTTTTACATGCAATTTTGCAATTGCATAGTTTATTATTAAAATCATCGGATCCTAAACCAAAAAATTGCACTGATGAAAGGTGGAAATGGTTTAAGGTATGTCAAATACATCTTTATGCAACGATTTTCAATTGGTTTTTCATTATATACTTTAGTGATCTAGTGTACATGTATAGAATTGTTTAGGTGCATTAGATGGGTCCTATGTCAAAGTTCGAGTGTCTGAAGTCGATAAGCCACGATTTAGAACAAGAAATGGTGAAATTGCAACAAATGTGTTAGGAGTTTGCTCAAAAGATATGATGTTTATATATGTTTTACCAGGATGAGAGGGTTCAGCATAAGATTCTAGAGTACTTCAAGATGCGATATCTAGACCAAATGGATTAAAAATTTCCACTGGTGAGACTAATTTAATTATTAAAGTGACAAAGTTATAAAAATATGTAATATAGAATTATATAAGATATTTTTAGTTGAGATTGAATTTAATTTTAATCTTATATCTAGGTTGTTATTATCTTGTGGATGGTGGGTATACGAATGGCGAAGGTTTTCTTACACCATATAGAGGAACAAGATATCATTTATCAGAATGGAGAGATGGATGTGCACCTACTAATCATATGAAATATTTCAACATGAAACATGCATCCGCTAGAAATGTTATTGAACGTTGTTTTGGATTACTAAAGATACGTTGGGCAATATTGCGAAGTCCATCTTTTTATCCATTAAGAAGTAAGAACACAGTGCAAGATAATAACTGCATGTTGTTTTCTACACAATTTTATAAGATAAGAAATGACGATGGATCGAATGGAGCATGAAGTAAATGAAGTCAATGAGAACAAATTGAATCACATTGGTCAAGTTGTTTCATCACAAAAATGGTCAACATGGAAGGATAATTTAGCTTCACAAATGTTTAATGAATGGAGCGGTTATCATGCAACTTAAGATTGAATGTGAAATAATTGAATTCTAATGAATTATTGAATTTGAGATTGTGTCATGATATATATTTTGTATTGTATGTTTTTAACCTTGATATTCGTCATTATGATATGCAAACTTTCTCACTCCATGTATGTTGTTTAATCATTTGTGCTTATTGGAAATTTTATTTATTAAGGTCATATTTTATTTGTTATGAGTTTTGATGATGACGATATATATATTTATATGAGTTTTGTGTAGGTAGAATGAATGTTGAAAGTGCTTCACAACATAATACGCATGAGAAAAGAGGAAAAGTGAAACGTGTGTGGACTAAAGAGGAGGAAGAGACTTTGCTTGCTATCTTGGAAGACATAGTAATGCATGGTGGACGTGTTGATTGTGGTTCATTCAAACCCGGTACGTTGAAACAAATGGAATTACAACTAGCTAATATCTTACCTAACTGTGGTTTGAAAGCTAGCCCACATATTTTGTCTAAACTTAAGCTTTGGAAAAAGTAATATGGAATTGTTTATGACATGTTGAATACTAGCGGGTTTGGATGGAATGATGTCCGAAAGTGTGTTGAGATTGATAGTGAGGAGGCTTGATAGTGTTATGTACAGGTGAGACTTTTATTTATGAAGTTTTATTTGCAATATTTTATAAGTTAAGAAATTCAAAATTAATAAATATAAAATTATGTATTTATATTTTTCTTATAGCAACATAAGTCGGCAGAACAATGGAGAGACAAACCTTTCCCATTTTATGAGAGACTTTCTATTATTTTTGGAAAGAATCGTGCTATAGGAAAAGCAGTAGAAACACCGGATGAATTGGCAACAGAATATCTAGATGAAGTTAACTTTGATGAGGAGTTAGAGAGACATGAAAACTACTCTTCAATGTCAGCTAATGAGATGTCTGTTGACCAAAGTGCAATTCAAACTCAACCTAGATTATCGCGTAGGAAGAGAGGGAGATCCTCAGATCCGCTTGTTAGAACCCTTGAACAATTTAATGTTGTGTTTAAGGAGGTGATGGAAAAGTCAAATCAAGATGTTGCCCAATATATGGACATTTTAACAAGAAATAAGGTCAAATGAGATCAGGCAATAGCTAGTGATCTAGAGGTAATGAAACTTCATTTCTCTGATTGAATATGCCTAATGACAATTTTTATGGATAAACCAGCAATAGCAGAAGTTTTTAAGTCACTATGCGATGACTTAATAAATATTAACTTTTGAAACTGCTTAATAAGATTTGGTGGACATGGATGACATCTTTTTGTTTATAACTAATTATAGGTACTCAATGAAATTTTTTTTGAACATTTGTCATCATTTTTTGATTTTGTATTTTGTATATTAAAGTCCACTTAAATACTGTTATGTTATTGTGATATTTAATTATTAAACTAAGTTATAGTTGAACTATCTAAATTACGAATCAGTTCTAGCAAGCTTCAAGAAAAAGGCATGGGTCCTCCGTTCTTGAACCAGTTGGACAAAGAGCGTGAGACAAGAAAGAAGGGAAAGTGATTGGACAATGGAAGAGCCTAACAACAAAACACTAGTGTGTAAGCGAAAGGGACACAAAGGAAGAGTTAACCATCAAGAAAAAAAAAAGAGGAAACCTTAGGAGAGAGGAATGGACATATAAAGTCATTTACCGTTCAAAAGATGGTAAGCTAATCTCTCTAACCTAAGAATACTCTAATATGCAAAACAACTCATTGGAGAAAATCCCTCACAAGCATTGGATGCTGTTTTTAGGCCTTACTCTTAGAGCAACTTAGATTTCTCCCTTACTTCATTGTTCATCCACCTCTTGGCTCGAAAGTTAAGGGTTTCCTTTGAAAATCCCACTAACTTGAGTGTTGAAGGTTTTCGTCGGTGGAGCATCGATGATCTTTTACTACTCTTTTTCTATTTTATAGGTAGCCAAAGAGAGGCCCAAGGGAGGAATTCCCCTTTTCAAAAAAGGATTCAAACATCTTAGGAGATCCTAATAGAATTTCTTACTTCTTTGAATTGTATCCTATTTTGTGTGTGACCAATTTTGGAATCAACAATTTTAATAATTAAAATTTTATTAGAAAAATGGATTTTAAGAGTTAATTTTTTATTGTTTTATATGTTTCAAAAAAAAAAAGAAAAAAGAAAGTATTTTTATAAGTTAAATTGAAGATGTCATGAATTATATTCTCAAATACAACATTAGATAGAGGGTCTTATTGTTGGTGCACATTATACCTTTATGCTCTTAGTTTTTCACAGTATTTATTATTATTATTATTATATTTCATGCTAAGGATTATAGCAATAGGTTTTAGTTTGATTTATTATTACGATGTAGGCTAAGTGAAAAGAATAAACTAACAATCAAGCAATGGTACATAATTTTTTTTTTTTTAAATATTCAGATTGGGATGTGATAGTTGGATTTAATTAACGTTTAATAAGTGAAATGTATTGTAATACACCCTTCTGATTCTAATGCCATATATGTACTGTATAAAGTATATCCAATGTTGTGGAAATCGCTAACCGCTAATCGACCGGCAAGGCAGCGGTTAGTGATTTATCGGTAACTCGACGATAAATCAGGGAGTACTGTTCACTGACGAACCGACGATCAAACCTATAAAAAAAATTAAAAATTTTCTATAGAATCAAAAATTCAAAATATAATCATATGATCACAAAATATCATCAAACATTCAAATTTATCTCTTACAATCTCCAAAACCACTTTAACACAATCATATAATTACAATATAATAATATGTTATATAATAATTAATATATATTATATACTAGATATTTTAAAAATTTCGGCAATATAACAGCTATTTTTTCAATAATTCCACCCTGCAATACACAAAAATAATAACACTTCAAAATATTATCACATCCCAATTTCTAACAACTACTTAGGATCACCGGTCCTTCATTCAATCTCAAACACAACCAACATCATATATAATATAACATGTCAAATACTAAATAATAACATAGCAAATATGAAATAGCAAATAAAAAGGAAAAGTCCAAAAAGTAGGTTAAGGCCCTGAAAATCTTAAGGGCAAGGAGGATGCAACCACTCTTCGTCTTCATAATAGTCTTCCATAACTTGTTCATTATCGGATTCAAACTCTAAATCAATGTTCTTCTCCCCCTCCTTTTCACCTTCCTCTTCAGAATCAAAATCTTCATCAAGTTGTCTCATTTGCTCTAAATCGGACCCTATTTCATCATCAACATCACCACTTGGAACAAGTCATCCTTGTGCATCGGTAGCATCAGCATCAGTTGCTAATAGCACATCAACATTCTTCTTAATCTGTCTTTGCTTTTTGCGTAGCAATTTTGAATTGAATTGAATTGAACAAAGACTAGATTGTTTAATCGGCTTATAGTTAATCTATTCCTTTTCTTCGAATGTATCTACATAAAATTTAAAAATCAAAGTTAAATAAATTAGTAAATAACTAATATTTAGAACATTAAAAATATGTTCTTACCCATTCAAAATTGCTTCAATTTCGTTCATATCCAGATGAACTAGTGGTCAATGAAAAAATTCTTCCTGCGAATTTTTTCAAGTTAGGTGTTTGACTTCCAAATATGTTCCACCATTCAACTACACCATAAAAAAAATAATAATTAGTCAATTATAGAACTAGTTTTTAAAAGATATATTTTCATAATTATAATACTAAAAATATAATCTATAATAATAATTTATAAACAAGTAAAACAACTAAACATTTATGCGAATTAGAACATTTAATTTTTTACCCGGATCCGTAGAATCATCTTCACATCCTTTAACGGCCAATGGTTTTCCAAAAGCACCATCTTTTATCTTATACCTTGGCCACTCATGCATGATAATTTGATGTTGAGAGGATATATCATCATCATAAAAAGTCTCCAAACACTCCATTAAGGCTTCCATCAACTCACTTTCAAGGGAAAGGTTTGGATCCTTATAGTGGTAATAAAGGTTCAATAGAAAGGCCGTCATGTGCAATGAATAATCTAACCGATCTTTCATTTTTCCATCAATTATTTCAATGATTGGTTGATAACTATTTTCAACATTGTTCAAGGCCTCTCTAATATCTTGCTTAGCCTTTCTTAATTCTCCATATAACCATGACATTGATGGCTTTCGATCTCCATCCACTAGTCTCAACACTTTTATCAAAGGTGCACAAACCTTTAAACAATTTGTCACACCATTCCAAAACCTAAAGCTCATCACACAATTGTAGGCCAATTTCCCTTTAGCACTTTGAGAGAATTTACACTTATCTCATTTTTCACTACTAAACATCGTCTTCAAAGCATTTTTTTTTATCCATCAAGCTTTGTAAAGTAAGGAATGCAGATGCAAATCTAGTCTTTTCCGACCTTATGATGTCCCTTTTCTTTGTAAAAAACCTCATCATTGTCAAAGTCTTGTGATGAGCATAAATGAAAATCTTCAATTGCTTTGCTTGCTCAATAAACTTGCTAAACCTCTTAAGCTTTCCAATACTTTCAAGTATGAGATTGATGGTGTGAGCAGCACATGAGGTCCAAAATATGTTTGGCCTCTTCTCCTTCAATATCTTGGCAACAGCCATATTGTTACTGGCATTATCGGTTACTACTTGAACAACATTTCGGGGTCCAATTTGTTCAATACATTCATTCATGTATTGAAAAATGTGTTCAATCGTGTGTGCCACATCAAAACAATCTTTGGAAGAAATAAAAGTGGTTCCTACCCTGCAATAATCAAACATCAATAAAACATTGTTTATTAAATGATCAAAATTATCAATTATAGATTTATAGTATCAATTATATAGACAATGTAATGATGTATAGACTATAGTTGATAAATTCTATGCAATCAATACCTGCAATTCACACACAAATTCATTATGCTCCTCCTTTTTCTATCCGTCCAAGCATCCATCATAATTGAATAACCATTTTGAGCCCACTCTTTTTCTTGCCTCTTAAACAACAACTTGGTCTCTTGCACCTTTTGGGGCAAATATCGCTCCCCGATTTCATAACGCGTTGAAGGCCTATAACCCGGTCCAAATTGACCAATTGCTTCACAAGCATGTAAGAAACTATCATTATCAATAGCATTCCATGGAATACCATTCTCAAACATCCAACTAGTCACTCATTTATGCACTTGATCGGTTCTCTCTTTAAAGAGTGCTTTGTTGATATTTTTTTGTCGCATTGACTTCTTCGAGTCTTGTGACAACACCGAATTAATTTCATTTGCGAATCTATCAATAGGGCCAACAAAATGACGCTCTTTCCTTATCCCTCCAATCTCTACTTCTTCCATCTCTTCTTGTTCCCCAATATTTACTTCCCGTCTCTTCAAATTCTCCTCAATCATCTTATTTTTTTTCCTATTTTTTATTTCTATAATTGTATTTTTACATTTATTTACATCCTCCGGTAGTGCCTTTGGACATTTAGCCACATTTCCGGATATGTGGCTCACATGTTCTTTCAACCTATATATCCCTCCAGACATAACCTTCCCACACAATTTACATTTAATTTTTTCCAAACTCTTCCCATCCACCAACATCTCATACTCTCATCCAATATCATCTGAATTTCGCTTAAGAGATTGAGTAGTGGAAGCTCCCGAAGATGCATTATCATTCGCCATAATTCGTGAATATCAAAGTATCAATTAACCTAATCATCCAACAAATATTGAAGCATTTCACAACCACAAATAAAATAACACAACAAATATTACAAAGAATATAAATAATTAAACATTAATACATTACATAACATAACATAATTATAATTTATAAATATGTAACAATTTCAGTGCCTACAAAATCAAAACTTGGCACCCAAAAAATAAAAAAAAAAAAAACAAAACAAAACTCTCCCCACAAAACCGAAAGCAACACAATATATGTATATTTCTATAAAATTAAAGATCTTGAATTCTTGATTATATCAAATGAAACAGAAGTTACAGAACAAATCAACAACAACAACAACAACAACACAATTTACCTTTTGTGAGTACATAAGTAACATATAAATCATTCCTTTAATGTCAATATATAATAAAAATTACTACTTTATGTGTTAAAAACTTAAAAATCACAACTTTCAACATGTTTCAAGTTTTTCTTTGTTCAAATCACTATTTTAACTTAAAAAAATCACTATTTAAGCTACATTAATATGAAAAAAATTTACAAAACTAAAAAACCTAAAACTAGAAGCAAAAAAAACAAAAAAACAAAAAGTTTAAGTATACATACTGCCGGCGATCGGTGAAGACGTCGGAGACGGCGACGGCAAGACGGCTGTGGGCTGACGCCGGCGAGCAGACCTCTGACTTCTGCAAGAAGTTTGGTGTTTGGGGGGAGAAGAAAGGCTTGGAAGGCAAGTGACAGCAAAAAACCGAAAGCTTCTCCAAGAAGCTTTCGGTTTTTGTAATCTGAACCCAAAACGGCGTCGTTTTGGGCTGTCTAAAACAACATCGTTTTGGGTTAAATAAAAAAATTTAAATCAACCCAAAACGACGTCGTTTTGGGGTTACAATTTTGAAAAAAAAAAAAGCGCTGATCGATCGAGTAGGGCCGAGTTGCCCGATTACTCGACTGAGTCGACCGATTAATCGGCGGCACCGATTTCTACCACCGATCTACCCCTTATTGGACCGGTCAGTCGCCGGTCACCGATTTTTCGTCGAAAAATCGCCTAAAATCGGCGATTTTTGCAACACTGAATATACCTCATTTATGTAATAATAAAATAATTTAAAGTGTTCAGATGTGTAACTGAATTTTTATAGAGTTTCAGGATAGACCGAAGATAAATTTGAGTACGAGAGGTAGTATGATGATTGATTAAGGTTTAACATAAAATCGATATCAAATAAATTACCAACAAGGGGCATGACTAAATAAATTAGTAAAAGACATGTATTAGGGCATTTTGGAAAATTTGAAAATATAAGAGAATGCATATGAGTGGCATGTGAGTGTAGAGATAAGGATGACATATGATAATTTTGGAGACAACATAACTAACTAATTAACATTTAGTTGGAATGGAATGAAATTAGTTAGGATTGAAATGATTTTTAGATTTCAACCAATCAAAAGCTTTCAAACCAAACCAATGACAAACTTATAAAATTAAACTTAGTTTGATGGTAATTATTAAAGCAAATAAAGGCTATATAAAGTTGAAATTTTGATGAAAGAAACAAAAGTCATTCATTTACAAGAGAAGGCGTATTTGGCCGAAGAAAGGGAAGAAGGATAGTTTGGTGCTCTTAATGTTTTGAGATGATTTTAAGTGATTTTCAAGCTATACAAAGGGTATGTACAAGCCTACGAGTGATATTTAGCAAGATCAAGTTGTTTTCAAGTGATAAAGTTCAAGTTTCTCTGACTTATATGTATAAATATTTGGATCAATGATTTCTAGTAAGTTGTATGTGATAATATTTGGATCAATGGTTTCTAATAAGTTGTATGTGATTTTAATGTGATATTTATACATGGATTTAGAGGATTGAGACTTCAAGCTTGTGGGGGAAAGTAAGGTTAGTGATCCAAGAGAAGTTGATAAACTTACTAGTAAAGATGACTTTTTGATTTAAATTCAAGTTGATATTGTTTAGAATACTAGTTTCCTTACCATGAATTTGATGTAATTTTAATGCAATTTCATGTGGAAAACTTGAAGAAATCTTGGTATGGTGTTGGTCGTAGTACATGGCCAAGAAAGGATTTATGGTCCAAAATGTGTTTAATTTATTTAAGTATGTTTCATGCATGTAAATATGTTGAAATATCAAATTAATATGTTGAAATGAAAAGTAAAAGTTGGTATAACTATATTGCTATGTATTCGGCCATAGGTATCTTCAAGTTATGGATAATTGTTTTTGGTTATTTTGAATGATCCAATAAGTTATATTGATGATGAAATTAACATGAAAGCAAAAAGAAATCCGGATGTTAAATGATGCATCTCACGGTCAAACTATGCTATATTGCTTAAGTGTGAGTTTTATGAATTTGATTTGAATTGATATCATTTTGCATGTGTTTGAGTATGATTATGATGAGAAAATTAAATGAGATAGATGGTATAAAAGTTTGGGGAAGTTTTGGCTAACATGAGTTAGAAGGGTTCAAAAATTGAATTAATGTGTTGATGTGAATTTAAACATCATTTGAAGTGTTTTACATGCTTAGAAGTTGGGAATTTCAAATGAGAAATATATCTGAATAAGTTCGATTGTGACGTTATCTAAATGTAGAATGTGATCATGTGTAGGTATATTGTAAACAAGGGAACCCTAAATCGTACATTATTGTGAGTTAACAATAGGTGAGTATCTTTTCAAAATATTTTGATATGATTATTTTTCTATTTAATGAAGTTATATGTTATGTTTAAATTCATGCTTTAAAATGCTGAAAATTGATTTAAAGTAAATAAATTCAACATGAAAACCTTCTGCATGAATTTTGGAGAGTTATTCAAAACACAAAATTTATGATGAAAAACATCTTTAGAAATGTTTTTGTAAGCATATGGTACGCCTTATAGGTATCTCAGATAGATGTTACTGGTCAGAGTACCCTAATGCATGCATGGCAGTGTCAGAGGTGTCTGTTAGTAACAGTGGGAGGGATTATGTTAGTTAGTTCAGTCTAGTATATCGTCCATGCACGAACTGGATATATAATGGCTAGCTCCTATGTGAGCGATGATAAATTCTGCTACATAGAACCAGACAGATGACCTGAGTGATGGTAAATTTTGTGAAGGTCCAAGCGATGGTAAATTTCGCTCCATACTTAAGGTACCATGTTGTACGAATTTTCAGCGGTTGACTTATTTTATTAAGAGGTTTTCCAAAAGTTTTATTACTACCATTGTTTATATTTTACAACAGAAAAATAAAATCATATAAAATGCTATTTTATATATTTCAGATTTGAAAAACATTTCAAAATAGTTTTTCGAAATCAGAAAACTCGTTTTTCAGTATGTTACTGTATTTAAATTTTACAATGTAGGACTTATATTTATAATAAATGCTTATTCATGTAGTTAGATCATATGTGGTTTTTAGCATTAAAACATTGATGAAACATTTTAAATTTTTAGGGAGGTTTAATTTCAAAAATACAATTTGAATAGAAACGTAAGACACTCACTAAGCTCGTTTAGCTCACCCATTATTTTTATGTTTTATAAATGAAACCTCCCTAGGGGCAGGTGCAAGTACAGGTGTTTCAGTAGCAGGGACTCCGATCCAAGAGTAGACAGATTTAGTCATAAGCAGTTGTATTTATGCATGTTTGTTATAAATACTTTTGAAAACCTGTACAATAACTTTTGTATGTAATTATATGCAGTTTTTGGAAAACATGCACATGTAATCATGCATGATATATAAATGATTTTCAACTTATCCTTTAAACTAAAAGTATGTTTGTGATTGTGAAAAAGAAAAAAGAGTCTGAAACCCAGAAGTTGAGAATTTGATTATTATAGGAGTGTACAGGTTTTTCATAAATTTTTGCAGAGTGGAATCTTTAGAAAAACGTCGTTGTGCTGCCAAAATTTTTAATAAACTTGTTTTGAAAACATACATTTAAAAGAGAAATTTTCCACTCATTTCCATTCAAAAAGAGACTTCTAAAAAGTTATAAAATTTTCTCAGTAAATATAAACGGCTTAGCTTCACGAAAACTTTTCGGTCGAATCAGATATCGACTGGAGGGTCATTGTAGGGTTGTCGATGGGACTACTGAATGTACGAAAATAGTTGTATAAAGATGGGGCCGTCATGTATTGTAATTTATTCTATTTACATTAAATTAAACTCAATTGTTGCACTAAATTTAAACTTAGACTTTTTTTTCTTTTTTGTTCAAGAGAAATTTAAATTGAGACAATTTTTCCATCACATCCAGAGAAGCAAATACATTCTATGCTTATATTCAAAATAAAACAACCTGGATCTTTCAGTGCATAATTGGACAAGAAAAATGGACCACATAAATATCCCATCCGGATTTAAGTTATCATATCATATTAATTATTTACTATATAAAAATACACTCTTTTTATTTAACAAATAATAAAAATATGAAAGATACACGTCAATTCATAATTCAAAGTAATTATTACACCACTATTTCAAATCTATATATAAACCACTTATTCATTAAATGTTAAGTAAAAGTTGGGCAAAAATAAACTAACCTGTTTAACAATTTTTATAAAAGACTACTGATATAACAAATAAAACGACGTTGTTTGATGATAGGAAATATTCATACGGTAGTGAAGAACATTAATTCGGTTTAACAGTAATCCAATTTTGAGCACATGTTAAAAGAGAATAATGACTAATGCTAAGTTGACAATAAATTTTATAAAAATTCATACATAAGTGATATGATATTTGTTAACACCATATCAATTATCACATTATGTCAAGACTTACCTAATATTAATAATTTATATATCATATTATTTAGCATCAATTTGGATTAAATTTTTAAATAATTTAACATTACTTAAAAAAATAGGTTGTTTAAAAATTTGTGCATATTTATAATAAAATAATATGATATATAAATTATAATATTATATAGCCATGAAATAATATGTAATTAATGTGGTATCTCTAATTTCATATTATTTAAAATAAAATTAAAAAAAAAAAAAATTATTAAAAAATAGATTTTTTTTTTTTTTAGATTTAAATATTATTTTTTAAAAAAGTTAATATAAGGAAAAAAAAGTTAAATAAAAAGCAAACATAATGAGTAATATCACAATCGGCCAACAATGAATGATTAAACAGTTGCCTTTATAGGACCCGGGACCGTCCTGGCGGTAGACTAGTAAACACGCAGTCAAGGCACAGTAAATAGGATGAGGTACAGTCCTAACCTGACTAGTGTTCCCTAAAAACATTGTCAAAATCTTATTCTTACCCATTTTTATCTCTGTCCCCCGCCCCTCTCTCTCTCTCTCTCTCTCTATTGATTGTTTAATCCAACTCTCTCTCTCTCGCTCTTCTTTCTTCGTAGTAACAACAGACTTTGGTTAAGCTCTTAGCTGTACATATAAGGAAAAAAAAAAAAAAAACAAAGCAGCCTTGAAAGATCTGCGAATCTGTCGTCGTCCTCTCTCTCTCTCTCGCTACACATATTTTCTAGGGATTATTTTGGTGAGGTTGGATCTCAATCGACCGCAATCTACCAGCACCTAAGTAGAAAGAGGAAAAAAAAGGCTGCTGTGTTTGTATATTCAACCAAGTCTTGTTCACTTTTGCGGCGCCCGGTTCAGGTCAGTTTCGTTAGTTTCTCGTCGACTTTTTTTGGGTTATTCGGCTTTGCTAAGCCTCGATTTCGTAGATCCGTTGCTTTGGAATGTTGAATTGTGATTGTTTTATGTCGCGTGGTTTGTACTGTGTTTGTTTGGTTGCTGAGAAATTGCGGATTTTTCGGAGAAGTCATTGTGTATAGTGCTTACGACTGTGTGGCTTTGGTGTGGTGTGGAGATGAGGAGAGTATAGAGTATGGTTTGTTTGATTATGATTTTGAATAGTTAAACGAATAACTATTCAATTATTCGATAATTTGTGTTGTGATTTATGATTTGTTATTATTTTGGGGAAAAAATTGAAGCAGACTGACTCTTGGTTGTTTGTTTTGGAAAAAACAAAAAATTGAACTTCATCATTCGTAGATTGGCTTTAAATTTTATGCAGGAAGAGGAAATGGCAAATCGATTGAAAGAAGATGAGAAAAATGAGCGAATAATTCGGGGGCTTTGCAAACTTGCGGATAATCGCAGATGTATTAACTGTAACAGCCTGGTATAACTCTTTTTGCCTTGCTTGGTTTTTGCTTTATATTGAGATAAATTAATTGCCGTAGTCATACATATGGGGCTGCATTGCATGTCTCATAGCGCATTTATGGAATCAGATGGTGTGGAAATTATTAGTGAAGTATAATTGGTATGGAAATTGGAAGTTAACTCTGATTCTGAATAGTTAAGATTTGATAAGCTGTTGATGGAGTGAGTAAGATAAATCAATACGGTAAAGACATGCTGAATAATTTGCTCCAAATATATGGGAGAAATGTAAGACTAAGCAATAACATACCATGAGTAGAGTTACTTGCATATATTGAGGCTACTGAATGGAATAATATGTTATTATTTTCTAATTAAAATTATGTTGTGTGTTTACATTTGACATTGGTTCACAGTGCGCTTACCTATATATAGGGGGTGATGAACCATGCAAACTTGCAATGCTGAATATTTCTAATTGTCGAAATCTTTCTGGAGCTAACCTTCTAATGAATTTAATCCTTTTGGAAATTTTATAAATAACGAAGGGAGCTCCGTGTAAGCTAAACTTTCCTTGAGTTGTTGATTGCCTGGAGTAATACTGCAGAAGCTGCTCTTAGTGTTACAAGTTTGAAATGATTCCTTTTGTTATAGTACTTACATCACAATATTTGGAGCTCGCGTGCAGTCAATTTTTCCGGCCTGTTAAAACAAAATGCGTGGTCTGTTATTATATTCCTAATTTGTTTTCTGCCAATCAGGGACCACAATATGTTTGCACAAATATCTGGACATTTGTTTGCACCACCTGCAGTGGGATACAGTAAGTTTGGTTTGTTGTCCTGAAAATATTTTCTTTAAATTTTCTATACTGCTACCTGTTTTTCCTCCTTTTCACAGCTTTAAGTTTAGCTATTGACTGGTCCCTTTACGGATGCATGTGTATATGTGTGTAAAAGTATGTGTGTGGGTAGAGAGAGAGAGAGATAACTAAGTTTCTTACCTAGCCTTAATCATTTTCAAAATTTCCAGTCGGGAGTTCACACACCGAGTAAAATCAATATCAATGGCAAAATTTACTTCACAAGAAGTTAGTGCTCTTCAGGAAGGCGGAAATCAGGTATAATTTCATTTTTCTTTGTCCTTTCTGATCTGTAAAATCTCCTCCAATGTCTATGTAATGTTCTTTTCATTTATCACTGGCTTTTTTTCCCTCCTCTTGGTCCAACTGTTCATTCATGCAGCGTGCGAAGGAAATTTACTTTAAAGAATGGGATCCACAACGTCAATCTGTCCCCGACAGCAGGTATTATTCATTTCTGCCATCTTTAATCATGTGCTTTAATAATTACTTAGTTCTGATTCATTGTTTTTGCCAGTAATGTTGAGAGGCTTCGAGATTTCATCAAGCATGTTTATGTGGATAGAAGATATACCGGTGAAAGGAACTATGACAAGCCTCCAAGAGTGAAGATGGTAAGATGCCCTTGCCTCGCTTAATAATTTCTCACAAGATATTGATTAGGATAATTGATGCAATACCAATGAAAGACTTTGGCATGTTAGTTTGTATCAATGGGATTTATCTTCGGCTGTTTATTTATTTTTTTCAACAATGCATGTTGTGTAGGGTGATAAGGAAGATGTATATCATGGAGGGTCTCGAAGCCCACCTTATGAAGATACATATGATCGTCGTTACAGTGAAAGGTCTAGTCCTGGTGGAAGAAGTGATGATAAGAATTATAAATATGGTTATGATGAAAGAAGAAGTCCTGGATATGAACAAGAAAGTCGATCATATGGTGATTACAGGAGAACTAGCCCTGCTCGGCCCGATGTTGTCAATGATTGGCGTAGAGATGACAGGTTTGGAAACGGTCGGAAAATTGAAGATCGAAGGATATCTGATGGAGATTCTAAGCTTGAAGGCAGATCACCTGAGCGAATTAGAGATGTGGAGTCATCCAGTCCTCCTATGGTTCGCCCCGTAAGGGAAATTTTGGGAGAGAATGTGGTGCCTCTTCGTATAAGTGAACCTCCAAAAGCCAATGGTGGCAGGGTTGCTGATAGCTCTGTACATACACAGGTGTGGTTTTGCAAATTAAGCTGCATACATGTTCGTAGTAGTAAATATGAGTGAGTTTTCATTCTTCAAATACATTTTTTGTTTCTTTATCTGTAACTTAGTTGTAATATGCTTCATGATCCACCTGTGGTTCCACAATTCATTAGTAACTCTTATGGACTTTATCTTTTCTTTAGTTTTTGAGCTGATCAATGTTACAAATTGGAATCCATTCTGTTTTTGTCATTTATCTTAACTGCTATGCTCTCTTAGACCTTTTGGGAAAGTCTAGTAGCTTCAGCTCGTCAGCTTTAGTAGTGATGTGCTTTTTGGGTTTATAAATTCCCAACTTGAAAATTATAATGGCATTGGAATTGAACTTGGGGATTTTGAACAATACAGATGTTGTTTGATATGAATTACCTGCTCTCTTTGTTTCTTTGATAATTTAAAATTTCCTATTATTCCATTTTCTATTAACGTATCTAAATTTAAATCTTTCCCTTTTGTAAATGAAGACAGTATCTTTAAGTTCTTATATTACTTCTGTGGTAGTCTTTGTAAAATCTCAACCTTTAGTTGGCAACTTAGTAGAGCATACGCTTCATATGTTTTCATTTTTGACAGAATAGACTGCGTTGTGGTCAATAATCCTAGCTGTAATATGACAGTGCATGCTTGGACCATATAATGATTATTCATGTTCCTGCCACTATGTATGACAGCATACATTTTAATTTGAACCATTTTTTGCCACAGCCATGTTATTCTGATACTGATATAATTTGATCCACTCATGCTTAGAAGCATAGACTTTGCTGTATTGGTATTGTAGGCATCGTCTCTCTTCATGATTTATTTGGCTTGTTCAAGATCCTCTCTCTTATATCTTTTGTGGGTCTCTTATATCTTTTGTTGATTTTTACATGCGAATATTCACATGGTTTACTATAATAGTTGCTGTTCAAATCTACAGATCTAAATAAGTTCTCTCTTAAAAAAAGTTCATTTTTTTCCTCTTTTGGTTTCACTTCAACTTTTCAGAGAAAAATGAACAAAGAGAAAGAAAGATATGGATTTACCATACTATTATATTTAATTGCAGAGAACTGCATCTTCCAGTAGCTTGGCGTCCACCAATGAGAACCTACCGGAAGTCAAATTGGAGAGTACTGGAAGTTTAATTGATTTTGATGCTGATCCTGAACCTCCCCTTACTGCAGCAAGTACACAATCACAACAGACAACCGTTGCTCAATCCACTGTGCAGCCAACAACTTCTACCAATGACAACAATTGGGCATCTTTTGATTTTGCCCCTGAGGTGAAAGCATCTCAAGCACCACCCTCAAGTTTTGATACCCTGGAATCTGTTTTCTCTCAGTTGACTGTTCCAGCATCTGTTCCTGTACAAGCATCTGGAATACCCAGTGGTACGGGTGCTCCAATGGCATCTGTGGCCAATGTAAGTGCTTTTCCAGTTAGTGGTAATTCACCTGTTGCATCTGTGGGGGGCACACCTGTTTCACCCTTCAGTACTGCTGCCCCTGCAGCTGCACCGCTTAGCGGCTTTGCAACATTTCCCTCTGCTAACTTGGCAGCTGCCCCAGCATGGACACAAGTATTGCCTGCCAATGGTGGTAACAATTTTAGTATGCAGCATCAGCAACCTTCCTTGTTTCCTGCTGGTAGTCATCCAAATGCACCACAATTTATAGCACCAGTTGATGGAGCTTCAAGCAATCAGGTGGGCTTTATAATGCAGTTTCTTCAAAACCTATATGATCCTTTTGTTATAGATTAGAAATTGTTTAAGTTTCTTCCTGGGCCATCTTGGCAGCCTTGGAATTTGTCAGTAGCTCAAAATGCACAAGGGCCTTTAAGTACACCAGCTGCACAAGCACCTACACCTGTCCTGAAACCTGCTGTAGAGGTCCCTTATGGCACTGTATCACAATCTCCCCCAGTGGAGGTAAAATCAACTGGGAGAAAAGAACTTCCTCAGGTGATTTTACTTTTATGATTTCATTTACAATTCATATATTTTATACGTGCAGTCATATAATTGTGATCGATTTTGGTTTGCCTGCAGGATCTATTTACTGCAACTTATCCTTCTTTTCCCACACCAGTTCCAGGGTGGCAGAGCGGTCCACCTCGTGGTGTGGGGTTCATGTACTATAATACTGCAGCGGTACATTGACATACCAAGGATAATTATATGTATAATTGCTTGACTAGTTATTTATAATTGTGTATGTATTGTTGCAGCCTATGCCAACACTTGTGCAGTCAAAGTCGACAAACCCATTTGATTTCAACAATGAATCATCTCCAGTTCAAGCCCAAACTGTATGTCTTATCAATTTGTTTCAACTGACCCTCTTCGCCATTGGTTTCTTCCATTCTTAGTTAAATAAAATGTTCTGTAATGAAATTACGCTAAATGGAAGTTATAGATGTCGCATATTTACCTTGCATATTTGCAGGGATACTCTTTAAGCAATCCATCAGTAATGAAAAAAGTTACTGTTAAATATCTCTTGAAAGCTTCACCATGTAGGGTAAACTTGTGGAAAAGGGTAAACATGAGCTTGTCATGTATTTATTACTAAATTGAGTTAAGAATGGGATAATAAATCGTCTAAATTTTATATATCATTTCAATTCTTGGACTTAATGAATAATGAGAAAAGTACTTAATTTTACTTAGTTTCTTTTATTTAATCAATAAATACTAGAGCATGTGAAGAGTTGGATGAAGTTGAGGCAAGGCTCCCTTCCACCTGCACTCTCCTTTTTGGTTGTCAAATCTAATTTGCTCAATAAATCATAATATTTTATTCTGTGCTCCTCTTGGTGCAGTTTCCTTCCATGGCATCCTTACAAAGTGCTTTACCAAATGCATCACCTGCTTCAGGCTTATTGCACACTTCAAGCTTTGGTACTTCAACACCGGCATGGCAGCCATCACCGTATCCATCAGCAATGCCATCACAGACACCAATCTATGCATCAACATTGCCTCCAAGTATTTTTTTTTTTTTTTTTTTCTTTTTTGTGGTGTTGTTTGGGTCTACTTTTCCCAATTTCCTTGTTACTATGTATACGCTGTGTTTGTCCTTTTGTTGTGCTGATTTCTGCTTGAAAAATTACAGGGGCATATATGGGGCAACAAGTACCCAGTAACATGCCACCTTCTGGGTAAGTATTTTCTTTTTCTATTTTTTTTGTATGTAGGATCACATTGAATGTAATTATAAAGGTGCAGTTGTTGAGGTTTTCTCTGTATGCTTTAGTGGGTAGTTTGTTTTTCCTGGGTTCATCATGTGCTCTGTATGTCTTTTCTGTTCTTTTTCCTTTTCTTCATTTTTTCTCTTTTGAATCAATCGGCGTCTGCTAACTGAACCATGGCATGTAACAAAATTCCATTTATTTGACTGAGAGAGTTTCAACCTCATGTATTGCAATGATATCATACCTGGATCTGGTCTGTGGCCAGCCTTTTTCTCATAAAACTAAAAATGTTAATGGTTTGATAAATATTACATTCTCGTATGTGGTTTTGCGTTTTTAATTTATAAACCATCACTCATAAAGAGATTATTGTTATTATTATTATTATTATTATTTTTTTTTTTATCTGAAGTTGATTCTCTTAATAAATTATTGTAGATTAGTTAGGATAACATATTATGTATTATGTATTGAGAATTTTAACGTTACTTTGCAGGCATCAAGGAGTATGGGGTTTTGGGAGTGAGGGGCCTGCACTTGGCTTTATGAATCCAGATCAACAGCTGGGTGGCAGAGTCACAGCTCCTGCTCTGCCACATCCTTCTGTTGGAGGGAATCCATTTGGGTAAAAACAAATAACAGAGCACCTATAATCCTCTTTAAGTAAGCATCATCTTGTTGCTACCTGTCAAATTGCTGGGTGGAAGTTTTGGTTCCTTTATTGTAGTTAGATGATCCAACCAAATGAAAAATTTGTCATGTTCAACCGCGAGGTGAGGGCTAAGTGTATGTAATCACCATGGAAAACTGAATTGATGCTATAAAAACAAATGGGTAAGAGAGAGATGGGGAGAGAGTTAGAGAGATAAAAGTTTAAAAGGGGTGCAGAAACCTCAATGGAAATTTAGGTTATTTGTTTATGCACAATGTCATCTATTGGGATTTTTTATGTTCAATTGAGTGATCTGTGTGCTGCCCCTAGAAGTTGTAACATTTCTTGTTTTTAATATGTTGTATGATTTTTCCATCTGTTCATTATTGTGGTGAGCTATTTAAGTCTGTGAAAAGTTTGTAGAACGAATTATTACAGTCAGGTACAGTTTGTATGTTAATATTATTAGAAGATGATTTTTTTTTTTTACCAGACACTATTTGTTAAGTTCATTTCTGCTGTACATTGACACGATTTGGCCTCGATTGATTAGCATTTTAAACTCGAATAATTTCTCCAAAGTACTTTCTGGCCGGTAACTGCAGAAGTCTGCGTTCAGTTCAGGTATGTGCACTGTAGTTATTAAGTTCTGTTTTTGTTTGGTTTTTTTAAAGTTGAATGGAATGGTCAAAATATCCATTTTCATAGCAGAAGATAATTTATTTATTTTTTTTTATTTTATGTTATAATAGGAGATTATTAGTTTTACAATAAAGAGAGAAATTTTCGCATATAAGCCTATAAAATGCACTTGGGGGATTTAAACTTTTCACTAGGCCACCATTAAAGTGGACTGGAGGTGCATAGTATGAGTTAGAGGAGATGTGAAAATATAATTAGATTGATCTAACAGACCATTAGAGTTGACTGGAGGTGCATAGCATGAGTTAAGAGGAGATGTGCAAATGTAATTAGATTGATCTAGCAGCTAACTTTTGTTTGTGTGTATAGAGTTTTTATAATCAAGTATATCTGATTTGAAAAAATAAGAACTAATTAATTAAATTCATCTATTGTATTATCTTTCCTAAAAGAAATTCTTTCTTCTATTTAATTTAAATGTAAAAGATAAATTTGATCTATTAGTCTTTACTTTTTAAAATCAGGTATACCTGATTATAAAAACATCATATATATATGAGTAATGTTAGGTTTTCTAAATTTTTTGTTCAAAACTATATCCAAATGAGGTGATATGTGGGTTATTAATATCTTATAAATAATAAGATGACGTGACATGTAGATTGTCAACATCTTATAAATAATGAAATGATGTAATAATTAATATGAATTTGAATAAAAATTTAGGAAACTTAGCATACTTTCACTCTCTCTATCCTATATATATGTGTGTGTGTGTGTTTTATAATCATGTATACTTGATTTTAAAAAGTAAGGATTAATTAATCAAATTCATTCATTATATTTTCTATCTTAAAATAATTTTTTTTTTCTATTTAATTAAATGTAATAATAATGATAAATTTAATTGGATAATCTTTAATTTTTAAAATTAGATATATGTGATTATAAAAACATTATATATATGATAAAATGAATTATGCTAATTCAGTTAAGGAAATCTTATTATTGTTGTGCCAAATGTAATCTGAAATGGTCATAAAGAATTATGCAAGTCTTCACTTGAGACACAGTCATAAAGCTTCACACTCAAGAACATAATTAAGAATCACTCTCTTTTTTTCTTTAATTTTTTAAATTATTATAATTAATTAGGGTTTAAAAAAGGAATATGATTTGAATTAATTTTAAAGATATAAATACTAACGACATTTTGTCCAACCAAGCAAAATGTAAAACAGCAATATTAATTAATAATTATTATTATCATTTTTGGTTATTTTTAAATTGCTAATATGGGAAACAATAATGCTAGATATTCTATACGAAGGAATATTACCATGTTGTCCTTAAGAGATTTTTTTTTTTCTTTTTTAATTTGGGATGATAAAAGAGAACAAATCTCCTCCATCCATTTTTTAGAAATCAATTTAATTTATTAAATATTATATAAATTTATTTTTAAGACTAATGTTAGGGTGCATTTGAGCAATTTCTCCATTATTTTTTTCACATTTAATAATCATATATTTTAATTTATAAAGTGGTGATATATATTAGATTTAAATTGGTTGTTTATAGTTGAATTTTTTAATTTTAAATATAAGTGACGTGCTGAATTCTCATTGGCTTATACCGAAGGTTGCATTACTCAAATTAAAATTGTCAAGAGGTTACATGGTAATTTTAGGATGTTTAAATATCAATGAGGGTAAAATGAAATTTTTTCCTTTTTTGTCACCATTGACTATTTAAATTCAGGTTAAAATGACCAAATTAATGAGTTTTTGCAAAGGTTAGGAATAACGAGATCTAAAAGTAAATTTGTGCAGCATTTCATCAAAAAATACGAACCAAATGACCTTAATTTAATATATTGTGATTATATTTTAACTTGTAATACTATAAATTTAAGGAAAAATTATACTAATTAGGTAAAATTACATTCTTTGATAAAATATCAATTGACTGCACAAACATCTATTGGTTAAAATTGACTAACGGTAGACTAATTGGAGAGTTAACTGTGTAAGGAAAAAATGGGCTTCTCAACTTTAGGTTTAATTAAATTAAAAGTTTCTTAAGGTATTCCAATCACATTTTCGCCGTGTCATATAGAAATTAAAATTAAATAAAATTTTATTTTCAAAATAAAAATTATGCAGCAATCTTGAAACATCATCAACATTCAACCAGTTCTTTTTTATGGAAAATCATTAATGAATATCAAACAAAGAAGAACGTTGTTCAACCTACAGATCACTCCATTCAAACTTTCCAACGTTGGTATCGCCATTATATTCACTTCATTTACATCTAAATCACTACCACACAAAAAAAAAAAAAAAAATTAAGAACAATACGAGAAAAAAAAATCAAAGAAATATTACCTTTTCGGTAAATGCTCTCATAATCAGTAAAAATCATCGATCTCCTTCACGAGTAAAGATCCACAAATCTCCTCTATTATGGAGGAGATTCACAAATCTTCATAGGAGAAGCTATATGGAGGAGATATGCATTAGAAGAGATTTGTGGATCTCTTTCCACAGAGGAGATCCCTCCATGAGATGAGATGCAGATCTTTCATGAAAAAGATCGTCTTCACCATGGAGGAGATGCAGAGATTGGGAAAGGATTCTAAAAAGAAAAACGATCTCCTTCTAAAAGTATCATTATTATTTTTTCATATTTTTAATTATTTATATATCGATGGTTTAAAGGATTGTTAGTCAAGTTCTTAATTAAAGTTGAAAAAATGATATTTACGCAATTAACTGATCTTTTGCTAGAGAGTACGATATCACCTAAAATCAAAAGTATCAACATAATTTTCAGTAGATTTAATAGGTTAGTGTTTGGATGGACAAAATTTAAGAGGATTTATACAAACTTGACATGACGACCCAAATTGTCATCCATGTTGAAACAATTAAAAAATATATTTTTTTTTGACAGAGTTAAAATATCCAAAATTGCTAGTTAAATAATTTACCAACTAATTATTATAGTCACAGAACATGACAGAGCCAAGTCGTGCAAATCTTCAAAAATTAAATTACTTGTAATCAAATGTCATTTGACATATGATTTGGGCAACCTAGCAAAAAGATGCCCTTTTAAAGGCAGAACGTACTATTTTGAACACTATTATCAGATTATTTCTCAAACTGCATATTTACAGGTAAATTTGCAGTGCTCAACCAATATGAATAATTTGTATTCCTATATTCTCAGAGAGTTGAGCCAGAGATTGAGTACCCACTTAACCTAAAAAAGATACTTATCAGTCACTTGTGCATGTATTGCACAAGACTCCAGCTAAGATCCTTTCTTTTTGTATCATGCTTCTATCAGCAAGTCACTGGAGGATGGATTTTTCCACAATAAATGAATGGTGCAATTCTGATAAAATTCAGAGACCTTTTGAGCTTCTTATACAACAGATTCAGATGCATGCCTGTGCTTCAGGATGATTGGAGCTACTAGCATCCAGACTGCTACAAAGAAAACATTCCTCTATTAGTATTCCAAAATGGTCATGGTTTGAGCAATATTTTCCAATAGCTCTGAATCATTAGGTGTATTGATTTTCATGTTAAATTTGGGTCGAATAATACACTTACTATATACACAGACAGCGAGCCATTCGTTTACTATCCTGACCCAAGTACTAGTCCAACCCACATCAATTGTCCACCTGCACAACAGTAAGAAGAGTTACAATCACTTCCAAGAGTAAGAAGTTACAATCACTTCCAAGTCATTCTCAAGTAATTTTATTCATAAATCCTCAAATTGTTGCCTCACTAATCTCGCAAACCATGAACTTAACCCAAAGAAACAAGTAAAATTGTAGTGATGTCCCAGTGGCATTATTCTTACATACGGCACAAATGAACATTTCTGTCTGGTGAGCATGATACTATTCCATATAATAAAGAGTAGTATTTGATCATCTACATAGCCCGGTTGATAGAAGGCATATGAGATCAATGAAAGATCACTTCTAACACGATTAATTGTAAGAAAGAGTTGAGCTGGTCACTTCTAGAGTCAATCTTAGTTGTTTGTGCATTAACTCTAATGTGAAAATCTGTTTGAATACAGAATTTATTAATTGGGAGACATACTTTTTCATGGCATGATGAGTATTCCAGCCAATTAGTAGCATAGCAAAGTACATTGCTCCAGTTGCAAAAACAAAATGGAAGAAGCCATAACCATATGGTACATCATTTTCCCCAGGTGAGTCATCCTTCCTGAACTGCAGCTGTTGTCAGACAATTTCGTGGAAATTGATGACAACCAAATTGAAAGACAGTGTAGGCTACAAGGCATACCTGAAAGCATTTGGAATCAATTCCGGTAGAAAATGTTGCAATAACCATTGCAAGTAGCGCAACGATAAAGCTCTGTTGTCATATAACAATAAGCATTATTACAAAACTGTAAAACCAGAGCTTTTTCAGGCATGATTACATGAGCTACTTATCTTCAAGGGAAATTTTAAATGATTCTACTAAATATTTCTTGGATTATACATAAATCAGTTATTCAACCTTCTCTATTTTATATGTTTAGACATGACCTAAGATGTCAATAATGGAATGAGTTTGAAAGTCTTTCTTTTGAGGCATATAACATCACTCTGTTCCAAAAAGATTGAATCATATTTTCTTCAGTAGTACTGTTAATTTTCTAATGTGTATATTACAAGACATAAAAACCTCTACGATAGGAAAAAATGTGATGGTATATTATCCCCTTTATAATAATATGTATTATAAATTGTCGATGGCCAAGTTTTTGGATTAAATAAGAATTAGTCGTTGACATGAATGAATCTTGAGATACAAATTCTTAAAAACACTCAATTGGTCATGGCAAACAGCCAAATATCAGTGGGTTTAAGCTGACAGATCCCTCTTCCCTAGCTAAGAGGACTGTTTTCAGTAAAGTTTGTAACTGATAAAAAGATGTTTTGAAAGATTAAAAACATTACTATGATGGTAAGCCAATCCGTTCTGTTTGAAGCCTCTGCCTTCCTGTTGCAACTTTCACCTGCTGGTTCACTGTAAAAGTAAAAAATTGAATAATTGGAAATTTCATGAGAGAAAATGACAAGATAAAGTTTTGAGTGATGAGATAAATGCCACATACAAAATCGGTAAGAAGCAAGTCTTAAGTTTCAGACTCATAAATAGTTAATACCAAACTAATGATTCAGCAAAGAACATAAATGGAATTATGAATTATAATCTGAAAAGTTGATACATAAAATATTCGCTTTTGGTCCAGATACCTTCAGGTTGGTGACCGAAGGAACACCAACAGATTCCTTATTTTCATTTTATTTACGTTTTCTTTCTTATCTTCCTCTTACTTTATTAAGTGACTAAACATTGCTCCATGGGTGAGTAAACCTACACCTGTGAACACAATGCTTACCACACGGATAAGGTCTTGATTTGCAACTAAGGGAAGGTTTCAGTGCACAATAAGTGGAGAGCTAATAACAATCAAGGATGCGGTGTAAACCTCAACGAGCACCATTAATTAAAGCATGGCAACTAAAGATTCAATTGCATACCTTCGAATGGCACACCAGCAAATAAATACCACATAAAGCCCCATAAGGCCTGGAGTCAAGAAGCCAGCATTGACCTGTTCTAACGAAAGTGAGCAATTTGATTATAAATTCACACTTAAATGAAGGACTGGAAAAAGGTGCTACCTAGGACTTACTTTTGGGTGAAGAGAGACACTGGTCATTAGTTGGAGGAGCACCAGTGTCCATGTAATGAAAAAAATATTGAGGAGGCAAGAAGGATCTGGTGTATACCAAATGTACATCATAATGATCCCCACTATGCATGTAACATATGCAACAGTAGCAATCAGCATCACATGAATGTGGCTGCAGTCCAAACCTTATTTTTGGTTAGCATTCCAAGTAATAGACACCAGTAAGGAGATGAATAAAACTTCTTTCCTTATTATGAAAAATATACTTTCAAATATCCACCATAGCATTTCAAGATTTTCATAGCATTAACCAGCCTACTTAGAACTGCATTAAGAATGATCATCCTCAAGTGGTGTAAACTATATGGTCCTCCTCAATAACAACAGATGAACAAAGATCATATATAAAGAAATTAGCCATATGGTTGAGCAGTCTGACAAAAACTGGTAGCAAGCTGTAAATATGCCATTTATCAGTTTAAGACTTTAAGTTTAATGACTTTAACAGTTATTGTCTTTTTCTTAACAAATGACTTTAGAAGGACATAAATGATGCCTTTCAGGTCTTGACATAATGGTCCTGGTGACTATATAGGAAGATACAAATGAGTTTATCCATTGACAAGTATGACTTTTCTGTAACAGGAATTGCTTTTACTTTTTCCCTTTTTTATATCTCTCTGATTTGCAAATATAAATTAATCTCAGAAACTGCACTAGGAGACTGCAGATGTAAAGCTATCTCACCACATTTCGACACCTAAAGTATTTTTATAGAGTAAAATTCTACATCTATCAATGCACATATACAAACATGTAGCAAATATTCTGAAAACAATCCAGAGACACTGAAGGGGCTCCACAGGTTTGGCATTGCCTAAATGCTTCTGTCAAAAATCGGTTTCATCATGCCTAACAGAATCTCAAAACTTAGCCAAAAGCTATATTGCTTATGTCCGACATCAAGTTAAAATTATGCAACACTTTATGCAATACCTCACACAAGAAGATCATAAAAATAAAGGACAGTATTAAATAATAACAATCTAAATCCAAGGAAAAAAAATGTTGTTTCAGAGTGAAGGAAAAGGACATACCATCTTGCTGCATTTTTTTCAGATTGACAACAATCGTTCAGCCAGTTAATGAAACTGATTACACTAATTAGCTGAATTAACAGAAAGACCCTGAAAAAGATATGCAGAAGTCAATAAAAAGGCGCTTAACAAATTCTTTCACTCAAACAAGACAGGAAGCTTCTTGAACTTCCTAAACAACCAACTCTAATAATTATACATGTTTCATGGACAGGAAATTAGAACAGGAATCAATGATACCCGGCACCAAAATGTGCAATGTCCCCTGCCAAATAAATGTAGAAAACAATCAATAAAAAGCTTAACCTAACGAATGTTAAACCAAAATTGGTGAATTCATAGAATTTAAAGAAAGTATATTTCTTAAGAATGGAAACGTACGAACCATAAATCAGAATGAAGGAAGAAGGAATTAGAAAAGGGATAACTGTCAAGGCAATCCACAAGACAATCTTAGCCGACCACCACCCAGAATGCCAAGAATCTCTAGATTCGTACAACTTTGAGGTACCAGCAGTTGAAAAAAACATCAGGAAATAAAACACCTTATGTACCATTAAGGAACAAACCAATATGTACAGAGCAAGACTAGACTATTAACGTTAGGATTGGAATACTGAATACTGTCAGCTTCTATTAAGGCATGTCATAGTATTCATATTAAGACAGCATATGAACTGACGCTCAAACAAGACACCCATACCTAGTTTGGCTGTGACTTTCAAGAGGTATCAGTCATATTAGTAATCACATCCTTTTAAATTTCAAATAAAATTTTGTTCGCCTTTTAATCATCAAGCATCAAAGTCAAATTTTCAATTTTGCTACCTCATCTTTAAATAATCATACATCTACAACATATTCAAGTTTATTAGGGACTTCAATCTCAATTCTGATATTCAATTAGAAGCACAAATTTTTATTGAGCACAAAAAACCCATGTAAGCAATTTCTTAAATTCCTTCTATCAGTTTGAGTATACACCTCACATTCCGATTGTTCAAAGAAAAATAAATGGAAAAAATGTATAGAATTTTCTGTTTTTGAGAAAATTGCAAACTCTCAGTTCGTCTATAGAATAGCTTCTGTTTTTTACTCTTTTTTTTCCAAGAGGTTCTGCTCTATGTATCAAGGTATGGCATTTTATTTTATTCAAAATAACCTGGAGAGAATACTTATTCAAGATGCTGCTATCTATCTAACTAGGAAGTTGTGAAGTTGTTTGCAAAAGATTGAGTTGCATGCTAATGATTGACAAGGATACAAAGCATCCCAAGCTGACGCGCAGGACTCCTTCGGCACCTAAACAGTCATGACCACCTTTGCAGTTTTTCAGTCCTGCACCACAGTCCATATCATATGTGAATTAGCATCACAAATCCCTATATAATAAGTATGATTGTATATCTCCGCATGTGGTAAAACACTTGCCAACTTTAGTTATAACTATAGGCACCTAAAACCTTTACAAAACTTAACGAGCAAGTTAAAATTCTATTTGAAACAATATATACGCATAAACCCATAAACAAAGAAGCATTCTTACTTTCCATTTCTGTTAAGGCTCCGCCGCCATAATCTCGAACTGCCCATGCAAGGAGGTTAGCAGCAAGAAAAATCAAGCCATAGACATATCTAGCCATCCATGGATTGGAACCATTGCGAAACTGGCTAAACCAAGAGTCCTCTTTGAAAACTGCTTGCCTTTCATTGCTGGTTCCAGCACCCCTCTCCATTTCCCCTTAGAACTAGAAATACTCTTCATTACATAAGAGCATCAATATAGCAAAGAAGCAATGGATTTCATTGCTTTAGTTCAAATCACCTGCAGTGCACAAAATCCACTTTTTTAAGCAAACTTTTTTATTCTCTGAATATTAAAGGCTTACAACAATGCTAAGCTCTTCTTGATCTCAAAAAGCTGCAGGTCCTTGAATATATAATCAACGTCTTTGCCACGTCACGACTCAACCGTACAAAAACTTCAATGAAAAAAAAAACAAGGAAAAAAACACAGTACCAGAATTGGTGTTATTGATAAAATAAAACTTCCCTAAAGATAAAAACGACAAAGACAAGTAGAACCTGCCTAAAATAAGTAAGACCCCTAAAATGCAAATGCAATTTCCTTCCAACATAAGATTGACATGAATAGTACCCTTCAATATTACTGTTGTGCCAAACTATCTCATTAAATGTATATAAATAAAAGCTGGCATAATTGAGCTACAATGTACAAGAATCTATACTCGGTATAAGATGTCTATCTGACTTTTTTAACAGATTCACTTGATCTCAATTTGCTGCAAATTGTTAAAGCATTGAAACGAAAACATCCCAGCAACCAATATTTGAGCATCTCTCTCTTCAAACCCTTTTAGACCACTAAATTATTTTTTCTTTCAAATATTCCATTTTTCATCTCAAGTGAAAAATTTAGTCACGTGCCATATATTTAAAAAAAAAAAAAAAAAAAAAAAAGCTAAAAATAGCAATGCCAAAATTTACCAAACTGGTGGAGATTCTTCATTCTTCCCAGTATAACATTAACAAAAAATGCAAATAACGAACTAAAAATATCTAGAGTGATACAGCTGACAAAGACTGAATGAGAATATATACGTTGAACGCACTTGTGTTGTGGGGGCGTTAGGTGTTTGATTCGGTGGTGGTGGTGGTGGTGTGGGCGTGAAGGAATCGTGTAGCAGTAGCACTCAGTCAACAAGTCGTGAAATTTAAGGCGTGAAATTATGGTTCGGTTAGCGAGGCCACACACAACACAATACAAGCATTTGATGAACAGTTGATGAAAATCCACATTTTTTCCAGCAATCGTTATTTATACACTTGGGGATGCGTGTCCACCATTATTGGATTACATGAATGAGCGAGCGAATCTCTTCCTTCGCTTGCAAGTCGTTTCGTCTAAATATTATTATGACCATTATAACCTCCGTTCAACAACTCTAAAAGGGGTAATTTCGGTCATTAAAAGTGAACAGAGAAAATGTAACTAAATGGAAGACACGAGAACTTGTGCTGCTAGCTAATCAATGTCTCTACATAGGGATTTGTGATTAAAATATTGAAAAAATATATACAAATTATCGAAATTAACAGGATAGAGTGATAGAACAATATATAAGTCAATAAAGAAACAGCAAACGTTTATAATTTTTTAAAAAGAAAGAAGAAAATTGACTATCACTTTACCCTTTTTTATTTTCTTTTTTCTTTTTTACTCTTTGCTTGTTCATAGAGAAAATGAATCAATAACAGTGGAAGAAATGCATTAATATGATCATGTCTATTTGTTGGTAGAAGCAGAACCAATGATCCTCACAATGCAATATATCAAATTTCCAGATAATTAAAAGATTGTGAAACTACAATGTAAGCGAAAAGCCAAACGAATGGATGAAAATGGAGAGACAGAGAATGCATTTAAGTGGAAAGCACCTGATAGCGAAACTGGAGAGAGATCTAGGACGACGCTTGTTGAAGAAGCTCCTCCAAATTAATTCGCACTCGATCTCTGTTGAACAAGAACAGAGAAAGAGAGAGAGAGAGAGATCGATGATTTTATGTGTTCTATTTAAGTTAGTGGGTTTGGTATTGTTTTAAATAGTTGTGAGAGATTGCTTTTGAAACCTTTTCCTTTTCTTTTCCTTTTTCCCGCCGTAAGCTTCCTGTTTCCGCTACACTCACTTGTCTTTAAAGATTTACCTTCATATGATTTCTTCTTCTTCTTCTTCTTCTTTTTCTAATAAATTAAGCTTCATATAATTTTTAAAAACTTTAAAAAAAAATTAAATTCTTTTTAATTTTCAGTCGGCTGATAATAAGAAAAAAAAAATCGCATGCTTTATATAATGTAATGATGTTTTTAGTAATTTTTGGCGACACAATGTAGTTATTGTAATGATTTTTGTCTTGTTTTTTTGGTATGTCTAATAATTTGGACCTAAGCCTTGAATATGAAGCATGCTGATCTTGCTTAAATGTCATGATCTTTGTCTGGTTGCCCTACACACAATCGATGTATGAGAATAGAATCAAAGTAAAGTTCATGCTTTTTAGAATGTTTATATTGGATTTTGATTTTATGCATGAGCTAAAATAAGAATGTTGGTGTTGGAGTTTTTTCGAGGAGTGCCTCGTATTAAATTATAAAAAATTTATGATCAATATTACATTGATTTCTTGACAAGCCTGTAACAAAATTATTTTTTAATTCTCTCGAATGAAGTAAAAGCTTGCTTTCCTCTACTGCATTTTTGTGTTGAAAGTCACACTTCGTGTATGAACAGGGCTGGCCTTCACTAATCCACTGTAAAATTACTCCAGTTGGGTATAAAATTTGAAATTCGTTGAACCTTAATGGAAAATCACTCATTTGTGTGATACCAACAAATGACAACAACTGTTCGAGTTAAAATAGTCTAATGGTGTGCAATAATTATATACATTTAAACGGCTTTACTGATATAGGTTAGGTTAATCCTCCTCCCTATGTTACCAATAATTTTGAGCACATAGCACCGGTCCCCTTCCTCAATCTATTTGTATTACCAGTTATTTCCATAGCATAGTCTTAGATGGCTTAATTCATTAATTCATGTAAAAAAATCACGCTGTTTATTGCGCACCACTTGTCTGGCTTAGTGGTGGGCGATACATTTTTATTAAAAAGCAAAAAAGATATCAAATAGTGTAGAAAGAATATTCCGCGCTAGATATCATGTTAAGGACATGGAGGTTGTAAATGTCCACACACATAATGGTCCTTAAAATGCAAGGTATGTACTGGAGAAGGTTGTTTAAAGATGAAAGATGGCCGTTCCAGCACTCTTATACGGTAATGCTACTACCTTTTCAGCTTTTGGGGACTTAAGAAAGAGGCTTCATACGCCAAAAGAGCAAAAGACAATACTAATCAGATCACGAATCTTGTGCGCACGGTTTTGACTCTCACGCTCCCTCCGACTCCACTTGCTTGTACGTAAGAATTTGGTCGAAAGTTGGCATCCTCCTCATCACTCATCTCCCATCTATGTTTTGGATCAGGTGCCACCACATGAGAGCTACTTGCATATTGTAAAAATTGGGTTAAAAACAGACACACATTCATAACATAATATGCTTTATCATTTTATTATAAATAGATAGATCTTCTTAATAAATTGGTTATTTTTAATAAAGTAATATTAAGTTTCTTAAAATTTTTATCCAAATAATATAATATATGAGTTGTTAGGATCTTGTAAATCATAAAATGATATGATAATTAGTAAGATTTTGAAAACTCATATATTACGTTGTTTGAGTGAAATTTGAATAAAATATTTAAAAAGTTTAGTATCATGTCTTATTCATTCCACATAACATGTCTTATTTCCATTTTAACCAAGTTTTTTTTAATTTTCCCCGGATACTTTACAAGTTTACAGTAACAATGTTACGTACGGCTGTCTTAAAGGTTTCCTAAATTCTTCACTTATTTTGGAATAGCGAAAAGGTTTGATATTATTCCATTAACGTCAATCAAGGAGCCGTCGGAGCCCTCAAAAGATGAAAGCGTAACGCTTTATCGTGAAAGCCATTACTCATGACTCATTATTGTTAATTGTTGTTTTCATCGAAATCATCGAGGGGTTAAAGTAACAAAGAGGTAAAAGCTTCTCTTAAAGCGAAAAGCACTTGGTTGGTCCTCTTGCCACCTAATAATATATTTTCGTGGTGGTGATTTTTTTTTTTGTTTTGGAAGTATTTCGTGGTGCTGATTTGTCATGATTGGATCGAGGAAAATTAGAGTCCAGCTCAAAAGTAAGTCCGGGCTGTCAAATGGACCAAGTTGCTGAGTGTTGCTAAATGGACTTCCACTTAAGTAGTGGAAGTGCCTCTAACTTGCATCTTATAGAAAATTGGATACGTTTCAAACATGGGTGGGGGTGTTTTAACAATACTCAATGGGTTTTAGACTTGCAGTTGAAATTGCTATGCTCCACATTTAAGGCTTTCAATGTATGGCCCAAAGCCCATAAATTCTTCACTTTCTTTGAGTTGTAATCTTAGCGTGGGCCGAACCCACAGAGAGAGACCTTTGACACAATCAAGTATACTTCTGGGTTTTGTAGTGTGAAGATTGAAGATTGTATACTATTTGGTGGAAAAAGAAGACAAACAAGAGTGCAGTAGAACAAGACAAATCAGCAGCCAAAGTTCACAAAAATTATGCCGGGTTTTGATTTGTTTGTTCTTGTTATCACCATGGTTGTATAATTTTATTTTTTGAAGTGTAGGATGAAACCGTTATCGACTTTGTAATGATTTTACCGTTTGAATATTATTCTCAATTTTATTTCTAATGTTTAATAATTTTTAGTTTTATTGATTAATAAAATAAAACTTGTTTCACTTTAAATATCAAGTATTTTTTGTTGTTACAAAATTATTTTATTAATTTGACTTTGGATTGAAAAAGGTTTAAATACAATATTTTTTATTATGTGTTTTTCAATATTGGATACATATAATACTTAAATTTTATATTTAAACTTTTTCCAATCCAAAGTCAAATTAATAAAATAATTTTGAAACAACCAAAAATACTTGATATTTCAGGTGAAACAAATTTTATTTTATCAATCAATGAAACTAAGAATCATTAAACATTATAAACAAAATTGAGAATAATATTCAAACGACAAAATCATTATAAAATCAATGACAGTTTCATCTTACATCTCATAAAAGAAAATTAAATAACCATAGTGATAACAAGAACAAACAAATCAAAACCCGACATAATTTTTGTGAACTTTGGCTGCTGATTTGTCTTCTTCTACTGCACTCTTGTTTGTCTTCTTTTTTCATCAAAGTTGTTGTCTTGTTCTCCTGAGAAACTGCTGCTCCGATTTTTTTCTTCCTCTTTTATACTGGTCATCTGTTCCTCTATTTTTCTAAACTGAAAACTGTTTTTATATTTCTTAATTACAACACTCTTTTTGTGTCTTTCCAAAAATTTGCACAGCAACCTTAATTTTTCCTCTGAAAATCTGTAACTTTCATCTTCTTTCTTGATTTTTTCCTGTTTTCTTCATTGATTTATTTCCTTATCTCAATTTCCTAATTACATGACAAAAATTTTGGGCAAGACTTTAATGTTTTATTAATTTAGATTTTGACTTGATAAAAATCTGTAATTTTGGACAAGACTTTAATGATTTTTGTGTCTTTCCAAAAATCTGCACATCAACCTTGATTTTTCCTCTAAAAATCTGTAACTTTCCTCTTCTTTCTTGATTTTTTCCTATTTTCTTCATTGATTTATTTTCTTATCTCAACCAATTTCCTAATTGCATGACAAAAATTTTGGGCAAGACTTTAATGCTTGATTAATTTAGATTTTGACTTGATAAAAATCTGTAATTTTGGACAAGACTTTAATGATTTTTGTGTCTTTCCAAAAATCTGCACATCAACTTTAATTTTTCCTCTACAATTCTGTAACTTTCCTCTTCTTTCTTGATTTTTTCCTATTTTCTTCATTCATTTATTTTCTTATCTCAACCAATTTCATAATTGCATGATAAAAATTTTGGGTAAGACTTTAATGTTTGATTAATTTAGATTTTGACTTGATAAAAATCTGTAATTTTGGACAATACTTTAATGTTTTTTGTGTCTTTCCAAAAATCTGCATATCAACCTTGATTTTTCCTCTAAAAATCTGTAACTTTCCTCTTCTTTCTTGATTTTTTCCTATTTTTTTCATTGATTTATTTCCTTATCTCAACCAATTTCCTAATTGCATGACAAAAATTTTGGGCAAGACTTTAATGCTTGATTAATTTAAATTTTGACTTGATAAAAATTTATAATTTTGGACAAGACTTTAATGCTTTTTGTGTCTTTTCAAAAATCTGCACATCAACCTTGATTTTTCCTCTAAAAATATGTAACTTTCCTCTTCTTTCTTGATTTTTTCCTATTTTCTTCATTCATTTATTTCCTTATCTCAACCAATTTCCTAACTGTATGACAAAAATTTTGGGCAAGACTTTAATGCTTGATTAATTTAGATTTTGACTTGATAAAAATCTGTAATTTTGGGCAAGACTTTAATGCTTTTTGTGTCTTTCCAAAAATCTGCACATCAACCTTAATTTTTCCTCTAAAAATCTGTAACTTTCCTCTTCTTTCTTGATTTTTTCCTATTTTCTTCATTCATTTATTTCCTTATCTCAACCAATTTCCTAATTGCATGATAAAAATTTTGGGCAAGACTTTAATGCTTGATTAATTTAGATTTTGACTTGATAAAAATCTGTAATTTTGGACAATACTTTAATGTTTTTTGTATCTTTCCAAAAATCTGCACATCAACCTTGATTTTTCCTCTAAAAATCTGTAACTTTCCTCTTCTTTCTTGATTTTTTCCTATTTTCTTCATTCATTTATTTCCTTATCTCAACCAATTCATAATTGCATAACAAAAATTTTGGGCAAGACTTTAATGCTTGATTAATTTAGATTTTGACTTGATAAAAATATGTAATTTTGGACAATATTTTAATGCTTTTTGTGTCTTTCCAAAAATCTACACATCAACCTTGATTTTTCCTCTAAAAATCTGTAACTTTCCTCTTCTTTTGATTTTTTCCTATTTTCTTCATTCATTTATTTCCTTATCTCAACCAATTTCCTAACTGTATGACAAAAATTTTGGGCAAGACTTTAATGCTTGATTAATTTAAATTTTGACTTGATAAAAATCTGTAATTTTGGACAAGACTTTAATGATTTTTGTGTCTTTCCAAAAATCTGCACATCAACCTTAATTTTTCCTCTAAAAATCTGTAACTTTCCTCTTCTTTCTTGATTTTTTCCTATTTTCTTCATTCATTTATTTCCTTATCTCAACCAATTTCCTAATTGCATGATAAAAATTTTGGGCAAGACTTTAATGCTTGATTAATTTAAATTTTGACTTGATAAAAATCTGTAATTTTGGACAAGAATTTAATGTTTTTTGTGTCTTTCCAAAAATCTGCACATCAACCTTGATTTTTCCTCTAAAAATCTGTAACTTTCCTCTTCTTTCTTGATTTTTTCCTATTTTTTTCATTGATTTATTTCCTTATCTCAACCAATTTCCTAATTGCATGACAAAAATTTTGAGCAAGACTTTAATGCTTGATTAATTTAAATTTTGATTTGATAAAAATTTGTAATTTTGGACAAGACTTTAATGTTTTTTGTGTCTTTTCAAAAATCTGCACATCAACCTTGATTTTTCCTCTAAAAATATGTAACTTTCCTCTTCTTTCTTGATTTTTTCCTATTTTCTTCATTCATTTATTTCCTTATCTCAACCAATTTCCTAACTGTATGACAAAAATTTTGGGCAAGACTTTAATGCTTGATTAATTTAGATTTTGACTTGATAAAAATCTGTAATTTTGGACAAGACTTTAATGCTTTTTGTGTCTTTCCAAAAATCTGCACATCAACCTTAATTTTTCCTCTAAAAATCTGTAACTTTCCTCTTCTTTCTTGATTTTTTCCTATTTTCTTCATTCATTTATTTCCTTATCTCAACCAATTTCCTAATTGCATGATAAAAATTTTGGGCAAGACTTTAATGCTTGATTAATTTAGATTTTGACTTGATAAAAATCTGTAATTTTGGACAATACTTTAATGTTTTTTGTATCTTTCCAAAAATCTGCACATCAACCTTGATTTTTCCTCTAAAAATCTGTAACTTTCCTCTTCTTTCTTGATTTTTTCCTATTTTCTTCATTCATTTATTTCCTTATCTCAACCAATTTCATAATTGCATGACAAAAATTTTGGGCAAGACTTTAATGCTTGATTAATTTAGATTTTGACTTGATAAAAATATGTAATTTTGGACAATACTTTAATGCTTTTTGTGTCTTTCCAAAAATCTGCACATCAACCTTGATTTTTCCTCTAAAAATCTGTAACTTTCCTCTTCTTTTGATTTTTTCCTATTTTCTTCATTCATTTATTTCCTTATCTCAATCAATTTCCTAACTATATGACAAAAATTTTGGGCAAGACTTTAATGCTTGATTAATTTAAATTTTGACTTGATAAAAATCTGTAATTTTGGACAAGACTTTAATGCTTTTTGTGTCTTTCCAAAAATCTGCACATCAACCTTGATTTTTTCTCTAAAAATCTGTAACTTTCCTCTTCTTTCTTGATTTTTTCGTATTTTCTTCATTGATTTATTTCCTTATCTCAACCAATTTCCTAATTGCATGATAAAAATTTTGGGCAAGACTTTAATGCTTGATTAATTTAAATTTTGACTTGATAAAAATATATAATTTTGGACAAGACTTTAATGCTTTTTGTGTCTTTCCAAAAATCTGCACATCAACCTTGATTTTTCCTCTAAAAATATGTAACTTTCCTCTTCTTTCTTAATTTTTTCCTATTTTCTTCATTGATTTATTTCCTTATCTCAACCAATTTCTTAATTGCATGACAAAAATTTTGGGCAAGACTTTAATGCTTGATTAATTTAGATTTTGACTTGACAAAAATTGTAATTTTTCCTCATTCAACACACAAATAATCTTTTATTCATGTTTCACCAAAAACACAGTGAATTAAAATAAATTTAATATAAAATTGAACTAATAAAACTATATTTAAGGGTAATAAATATATATATATTATGTGTATCATATACTATTTGAAAAACAATAAATGAAATATGAAGTACAGGTTCCAAAAGATAGAACTATCGAGTACAGTTCATTTTGAAAGACTTCTTGTTTGTTGCATATGCTTGACCTTCCCTGTACATTTAAATTAATGATTAGAGTTAACAAATCTCAATTCTATTTTGTTAGTCTGAAATTTTATGCTTAATTTTGATTATAACAAACTTTGATGAAATTATGAGATTGTTGATTTACTCGTACCTTATAAACTTTCAGTCATAATGGAGATGGACAAATATCATAAAAGACTTTGACCCTCTGCAAAAATTAATTCAAGTACAAGAAAAACAAATGAAGAAGGAATTATCACATTGAAAAATACAAATAAAGAAGCTTTTCAGATTCAGATTTTCATTTTATATATACATATGTACCTGAGGTGTAATTTTTCTTTGACTTGCTCAAGGGATTAATCTTCCTTAAGTAAGCTATAAACCTTATGAAGTCAATACTCTTGAACTCATTTGAATATCTACATTGACTATAACTGATAAATTTTGCCAAGTTTATAAAGTTAGTTGAAATTTGTCCAAACAAAGAAAGTTTCATAGGAGTGATTTGAAGTATCCAAGCCTATCCCATAATGAGAAAATCTTTTATGATATAGTGAGGCGAACCAATGAAATTTTTTTATTTTATCTTTCCTATTAATCCTTTATTTTTCTCTTACCGTTCTCATTAGTCTATTTCATCACGTCAGCCGTGAAATAGTTTCATAAAAGATATTTTCCTTTTAAGCCCCACTGGAGCAGTTTGTAACTTAATATAGCCTTTGGTGGTTGAAGCAACATTCCATCAGTGATCTAAAATATTGAATTATGTATGTCTGACGGCTAGTTGTTCCAACCGATGTCTAGCCAACCTTTCAGCCAGTGTGCAGCCCGTTGTCTAACAAATACATTTAATACATCCCTAGCAAGTAAAAACAACTCTTTTTCTTTCAAACACTTTAAGTACAAGCCTTGAACTCACAAAATTAAGTTTAAACATCTTATATTCATTGCCACCAACCTTTTAATTTCAGGATCTTTAGTTAAAGTTTCCACACAATCACTTGGCTTTTACCTATTCTCGTGAGAGCACTTTCTTTTAATTCTTTTATAATTTCTCTTCTATTAATTTTGAGTGTTAAACAGCAATTAAAAAAGCACTTAATGGTTGGATGTCCGGGTGTAGGCATCACTTGGTAGATATCAGTGCGTCTTATCACTAACACTGTATTATGTAAGACATTGGGTCTTGAAGACCTTGAGCAGCAGGAAATCCTCAAACATGGTGGACTTGGAAGCATGGATGAAGTTGAGTTTGTCCAACCGTGTAAAAGTCATAATGTTTGATATATATATATATATATATATTGACTAGTACATATTATAGGAAATACATATTACAAGAACAGGCCTCTTGGTGTAAATGTGCATCATGTTTGATATATTTTTTGGTTAGTACATATTATAGGAACAAATAATACAAGCTCCTAGAAACTGTGAGTTGGAGAGACCTACACAAGTGGGTAAATGCTACAACGTAAGCCTACATAAAGATGGGAAATGCAGCTTGAACCCTGCATTTAAAAAAAAAAAAAGAGAAATAGTATCAACTGCGTCACCATCAACTTGAAATATTTTAATTCTTATCTTTCTAATTTGTGCAAATATAATCAATAAAAAAAATCAAAAGTAACCCGCAAATAAAATATTAAATCATTTTTAATCCCAAACGAAAATGTTATCTTTTGTAAAATTTATTTTCAAACTATATCTCTAAATTATAAAAATACCCTTCAAGGGGCTACTTACTAATTTGTTTGAAGCATTTCACATGAAATATTTTGTGTGAAACATCCACATGGAAATGTTTTATGTGAAATGTTTCATGTGACATGTCTCGCACAATTTTTTTGTTTTTGTTAATCTAAGAGTTTCACTAAAGATAGAAGGAGAGAGGAAGAACGAAATAACCCCTTGCCAATTGGAGAGAAGGCTAGTACAGTGCCAGCGATCAGAGTAGGGCCAATGACAATCTGTGCTCAACTGAAAAACTAGATATGCCGCTCAATGTTCGTCGGCCACTGCTCTCATCATCCGATGAACCATAGCTCCGATGTTAACTTTTTAGCCCTCCATTTAGGAATAGGATTAGTTAAGACTTTCTCTCTCTAAAACTTAGAGACAAAAATACTCGTTGAAAACCCTTTTATATGATAGTATTATGGTAATTGTAACAAAAAAGGGCTAAAAATGAATGACATTTTACTTAGGGCCAAAAATGAGGGACATTGTTTGTGGTTGATTTTAGTAATTTCCCCTTATGTATGTTCATTGTTCGACATTTGCGCACACTTTCTAATATTATATATTGTCGTTAGGAATTTTGTTTGGAAATTCAATTATCTTCTCTTGGCTTGTACTTCGACTTAACATATTTCAATCAACTTAAAGGAAACAAATTATAAAAAACTCTCTTATTGATTAATTTTTCAAATACCACTTTCGGTGTAATGGGCATAAATTCGACATATTATGAATCTGAATAAAGACTTTTTACTATCAAATCATACGTCGTCCACGATTTTTTTTTTTTTTTAAAAAAGGATTTATACATATAAAACTATACTATAAAATTAAAGTAAGTTATTTAAAAAAAAAATCTTTAAACTGTCTTGTTCTGCCATGTTTATGTTCATTTACTTCTTACATTTATTCTTTATTCTGATCCTTTCATATAGTAACAAATAATGTACACTTCAATGTTACAAAGTTAAAATGTAAGCTGATGTAATATCATTATTAAAGCAGTTGTACCAAATCAAGGCCGAGGACAACTGAATGTATGGTTAACGGCATTTCCAAACAAATGACAATATAAATAAATTCTTTCTGCATATATATTTTTTTTGCCCTTTTGACAAAGGCAACATCTTCTTATTTAACTTTTTTCTTTTTTTTTGGCAAAACATCTTCTTATTTAACTTGTACCAAGCCAAATAAGCAACAAAATATCAATAAGCCACATGCCTCGCCCAACATACAATAGTGAATAGTGTGTTAAAAGGTAAAACAAAATTTTTATGATGTAAGGTGAGTATATTGACTGGGTTGTCTGAAAATTCAAGAGATTAGATCTGTCATCTTTCCGTATCAAGCTTTAGTAGCCTCCACAGTGATATGGCTTTCTTTATTTGCAGTAAGGATACATCATACACCGACTTTTATAAGAGCAAGAGTGTCTACAAAGACCTCTCGAAAATTTGTCGGTCTTCTATAGTGATTCTTTAATATAATGTAACTGTTTATGGTTAAGTATAAAATTAACAACATGAATTAGTTGAATAGGGCCAAGTGGCCAACAATGCCGTCCGGCCGCCCATCCACCTTTGCTCTTTGAGTGCAGCATTTCATGTGGCATCCATCTGTATTTGTAAGGATATGTGCGTCTTCTTCTATTTAGAATGGCTATTTGTTTTGATTCATTTTTGCGTAAGAAAAGAGTAAGGAAGGTTTCAAACAAATGATGATTAAGATTTGGTGGAGAATTTTATTTCTTATGTAATTGTCAGGAAAATAAATACTGTAAAGCATAACGTTTTGTATTTGTTTTTCATGCCGTGATGGGGTCAATCGATCGGTAGAATGAGTAGCATCACTTTTATGATATTATTAATATATTTGACCGAATCACAGCCTGTCTGTAGTGTAGAGCCCTAATTAATTGATTTTGCGGGTAAAGGAAAACAAGTCAACCGACTTAAATTATATGGCATTTAATTACTATTTTTAATAGATGATGTGAAAAAAGCTCTAACATCCCATGTGAATTTCATCTCAGTAGGGCCTCCTTTTGTTTACATCAACATCAATATGGTTGGATGTCTTCACATCTTTTCCATTAATTTGAGAAAAAGAATAGGACAGATGCATACCTCATTCCTTCACAATTGTAGGTAAAAAATGGGCTAATATTAACTGTAGCGCTACGATCTACAGCCCAAAACTGGCAACACGATGCACAAGTTAATGGCATTCACTAGATTTCTAAGCTGCGAAAACGACGATTTATTGCTTTTTGCATATGGGGGAAGCACTGCATTTTGTTACGTAAATTCCTTTTATTTGTCAAGAATCATAATAGCACGAAAGGAGTTTAAATCATCCAGACTTCATCTTTATTTTATTTAAAAGAGTAAAAAAAACAGGGAGCAATTGGTATTAAACATTCGTTCTCTAAGACTAGAGAGAGCAATTCCAGTAGTTGAAAACAACTGTACAACGTGGAAATAACAGTATATGAATGAAAAGTAGGTAATGAATAGGTGCACAGGAATTGAATAAGACATGTAGAATGCATAATTGATGCAAAAAAAGCGACCTCCTCCTTTTTGTTAAAGAAAAGAGAAAAACAAGTTCTGTAAAAGAGCATGGCTATAGAGATTCAAATGCTTCCTATCAATGCCAGACAAGACTATAGAAGCAACTTTTTCCCCTTTTTTTTTAAGAGGAAAAACTTGTTAGGAATGGAAACTGAGCAACGATTCAAAGATGAAAGCAGAGCACCCACGAAAACCTGATCTTGCCTCTCAACTGCACAACAATCTAAAATATAGTTTTCGGCCTGAAACAGACTAGTGGAATTCACATGCCGCGTAGGGCCCTACACTAAGACTTTCACCTGCCCCCAATGAGTGGCTTATATCATCCTAATTTATTATTATTATTTTTTTTCAATGGGTAACGTCTCTGATTATGTTAGGTTACGGACACACCACATAAGTTACTGATCGTGTTTAGTTGCTTTAATTGCACTCGGGTGGTGGTCCACTAATTTAACGACTTTTTTGATGATTTTTTGAGTTGATTGTATTAGACTCAAACGTGATTAGCCCCATAGATAATGATTATATTTACAGATAACTATTGAACTTATGATGGATGTTTTATTTTTAAAAAATAAAAATAAAAAACTATTCATATAGTCCGAAGCCATCTAAATCTACCTGTAAATGTGGGACGAATCTTAAGTCTCCATTACTACTACTGTGGTACACATCGATCCAGCTGTAAGAGGACGTACTGGATATTTTATCTATTGGATAAAACCTTCCCACTCAAATTGATTATTTTAAGGCAAGTAACGAGAGGCTATAGTGCTGGCCTAAAAGCAAAATATCAATTTTTGGTTAAAATAGTGGGCAGTGCTGGGAACAACAATTGGTGGTGGACCAACGGGTATGGCAATTCACATATTAATTAGAAACTGTAGACTACTGTCAAATAATTTACGGAATCGACTGCCGGTGTGTCTCTCTCCATTCTCTAGGGTTTACACAAAGGGAGTTTCAAATCTCAAAAGTAAAGTTACAAGCCCACAACCTTGACAAAGCACTCAAAGACTATGTAGCTACGTGGCGGCAACTTGAGATCTTTAAAGCTTCAAAAAAGGAAATAATCTGACAGAAATCACTCGAGTGGGAAACCTGACAAGATTTCAAGGACTTTTGAAAAAATAAATACAGAAGAAGAGGAGTCAACAAACCATACCCAAGTGGGATTTTCACAATGATTCAATCACAACGGGGGAAATATGAAAGAGATCTCTAAAACAGACTTCAGACTACTTTTTAAGCTTTTGATGCGGCATTGCAAGATCAACATTCCAAATTCCAATGGAGATGTGAGCGTGAAGTAAACAGTTTTGAATTCCAATATCGAAAATTCAAACCAAAATTAGTCGGAGCACATGATAGCAATCCCAACAAACTATATATAAATAAAACGAGGAATTTGAATCCAGCTCCATTTACGGAGAGGAATTTGAGCGGACATTATTTCAGGTCCCACCCAGCCAGGATCCCAATTTGAACCTATCGCCAGGATAGAAAATTCACATGCCACAAGATAAGTAGTTCAATGTGAAAAATCTTAGAATGTGGCCATCGATGCACATAAACAACTGAGAGTCACAGAAAGTGAGGGCATACATACAAGTTGCAATCAAGCATATTAATTAGATTAGTGTAGGTATGAATCTCACAAGTGACAAACATAATTGATACCAGAGGACAGAAGAAGAAATAGAAGATGAATTCAGAATGAAATACAAGTAAAATGTTCATGATTATACTATAAAATGGAAATGCCAAAGTATGATAATTAAAGAAAGAAAAAGATAATAACAATAAAAAACCACAAACCAAAACCATCAGCAGCAGACCGTAAGCAGTGATGATCGTGGTGTTGAATTCATCTCTATACATACATTTTCTCTGCAACCTAAAATCTCTTTCTCTGCCATTTTTATTTCACAACTCAAATATCCATAACAATTCAAATAAATATGGAGAGACTTTCTCCTCCTCTTACCTCTCTTCTCTTCTTCATGCCAATGCAACAAACTTCACAGACTATCTTTGAATCTCCACGAGCGATGAGAATTGCCCAAGAGGAGAGAAGAGAATAAGATCCGCAAACACGAATTTACTAATTTTGATGAGGTTAGAGGAAGAAAATTCTCAAAAGAATCAATAGAAGGGTGGTGGCGGAGGTGAAGCGTATGAGACTCCGATTACTGGTGGCAATGGTCCCTCATATACTGGGGCTGGAGGCGGAGGACTCTGATAAACTGTAGGCGGTGGTGGTGGTGGGTTTTCACATGGTATTGGAGGCGGCGGTGATGCAATTGGTGGGGGTGGTGGGGAATAGTAATGAACTGGTGGCGGTGGTGGCGAATGGTGATGTACTGGTGGTGGCGGTGGTGAAGCGTAGGTTACTGGTGGAGGTGGGGGTGGTGAAGCGTAAGTTACTGGTGGCGGTGGCGGTGGGGGTGATGGTGACGGCGGTGGCTTGTAAGGAGTCGGTGCTGTTGGGGATGGCGATGGTGGTGGCGGGGAATACTCTATACATGGTGGTGGGGGAGGCGGAGGTGGTTCTATACATGGTGGAGGTGATGGTGGTGGAGGTGAGTGTACAGGTGGTGGAGGTGGTGGTGATAAGTACGGATAAATTGGAGGTGGAGGTGAATGTGGCGGTGGGGGCGGCGAGTGAGGAGGCGGAGGTGGTGATGGTGGTGGTGGCGAGCTATAAATGTACGGACTTGGTGGTGGCGGAGAGAACAATGGAGCTGGAGGTGGTGGTGAATTTGGCGGCGGCGGAGGTGGAGACCGTACACAATATGGTGGTGATGCTGGCGGAGGAGAAGGTGGTGGAGGCGGTGGTGAGTAAACTGGTGGTGGAGGCGGCGGTGAGTAAACTGGTGGTGGCGGTGAAGGCGGAGGAGGTGGAGAGTAGACAGGTGGTGGAGGCGGTGGTGAGTAAACTGGAGGAGGAGGAGAAGGCGGTGGAGGCGGTGGAGAATAGACAGGTGGTGGAGGCGGTGGTGAGTAAACTGGAGGAGGAGGAGAAGGTGGTGGAGGTGATTGTGGTAAGATAACAGGTGGTGGAGGTGATGGAGGAGGTGGAGGAGGGAGAGTAGGAACGAAAGGAGTACATTTAAAGGCAGAACAATCAACGCGTTTAGACAAGAAGGCCTTACATTGTGCTGCCGACCTCTGTAATGGCCTCACTGGCAAGCAATTCTTCTTGTCATCAAAGGATTGAAGATTCAAGCAAGCCGGTGGCTCTCCGGTGAAGAAGTTGTAAGAGTAAGTGAAGTTCTGCAAATTGGGTAGCTGACAAATGCTAGCAGGAATTTTCCCAGAAAGCATGTTATGAGCCACATTAAGCTGTTCCAGACTCACCATTCCTCCAATAGTATCCGGCAATGGACCCATCAACTTATTAAAGCTCACATCAAACACTGTCAGATTCTTGAGCTTTCCTATCTCCGGTGGCAAGCAGGATCTTAACCCATTATTCATCAAGATGATCTCATTCAATCTCGACATGTTGCCAAGGCTCGAGGGAACACACCCATGGAATTTGTTGTTGGCTAAGACAATTACCGATACTGGGGAGTTGCCCAAATTGTCGGGAATTTCAAATCTGAAGCGGTTGTGGTTGATAAAGATGGCATCCAAGTCTTTGTCAAAAAGTTCTTTTGGGACAGTCCCTTCAAATTCGTTGAATCTAAGATCCAAAAACTTGAGTTGAGGCAGACTAAGAACCAAAGTAGGGAACTTACCAGCAAAGCGATTGTTGCTGAGATCCAGCTCGAATAGTAACTTGAGTTTGTCGAACTTGTGAGGAAGAGTACCACAAAAGCGATTGGAGTTGATGTGAAACAATGCAAGATCAACAAGCAAGCCAAGCTCTTCAGGCAAGTAGCCAGCAATATCACCATGGTTAAGATCAATGCCGGCGACAGTACGGATGTTCTTGTCGTCAAGAGCAGGAGCACAGAAAACCCCAGTGTAGTTGCAGACATTAGATCCCTTCCAATCTGCAGTTAAATTAGAGGGATCGGAGAGAATGGCTTGTTTCCAAGCTTGCAATGCTATGTAAGCATTTCTTAGTCTGGAGTTCTCAAAGACAAGAGAAGGGTCTACAGTGACATTCTCTCCTCTGTCGCCAAACTCATCCCTGTAGTAGAGCAGCTGGCGATGCTTGATGTACTGTGCCTCAGCAGCAGTGAGACTTCCATGGCTGGTAATGGGGACATGCTCAGCCGAGCAAAAGCACACTAGTGTGCTTAGAACAACAACAACAACAAAGGAGAGATGTGAAGAAGAAGAAAGGAGGGTGCTTGAGTGGGTCTTCTTCTTCATCTCACACCAGACATCTGATTTTCCAAATGCCACTTTCTTTTTTTGAAGCTCTTTTATTTTCAGCACTTTCCAAGCTGAGAGATTTCTAATGGTGGGTGTTGCAGAAACACCTTCACCTTGAGATCTGAGGCAAAATGTGTGATTTGGGTGTGAGAGGAGAGAGGGAGAGAGCAGGTAAGTAGGGTTTTTTTCTAGGGATTTTGGATATATGTGTGTGATAAAGAGAGAGAGAATGTGTGTGCGAGAAATAATGCAATCAAAGAGACAGCTAAATCACAGCTCAAAACCCACAAGATTCTCTCTCTCTTTCTTTATATATATTATATTTTTGAATTTCTCTATCATAAAAAACTTGACTTTATTCTTTCTGAATCTCATTCCCAGCCAAGCAGAAGTTAGGAATAAACCACAGAAATATTATTTCAAATTTCAATAAAATTAAAAAATCATTGCACATGAATTATTTGTTATATATGTATAAACATATATACTTCAATTATGAGTTGTTACTAGCTTGTAATGCAAAGTTCTTAAAGATGCTTGTTCCGGGAGGCTCGGTCTAGTTTGACCAGTAAAAAAACAAAAAATAAAAATGGTCCGGCCAGTTGTTTATTTTTTGCATTTTTAGGAGATTGTAGTTTTAATTGGTTGATATGACGAAATAATGGAAAAAATAAATGAGTCACGAGAAATGGTAGTTTGGTGGTGGACCTGAGCAATCGACAACGGTATGAAGACACTTTTAAGCGGGGTGGTGGTGAGTTGTTACTGTTTGTTTAGGCGGTCTCTTGTCAAATCAAATGACTCTTGTAGTAAATTAACTGCCTCTGCCTGCAACTTATGCCTTTTGCCAATTTACATTTTCGCCCAATGCCTTTCGTTTATTTACATTTCCGCGTAGAGTTAGGCTAAGTCCGGGGCTCCAGGTTCAAGTCTTCACACTCCATTTCACATTCCATATAATGTATAAATTTATTTAGCAAAAGCATATATTACTATATATATTTTTTTTTCAAGCTAAAAAGGACTCTATTTAAAAAGAAGACTTGCTCGTAGGTGATACAATAATTAGCACCACTTCCTCTGTCTTTACTTAAGGAGCTAGAGTTCAACTAGTACTTTTCACTTTTATAGGAGTTGTGTTTGAGTTATTTTTTCACTTATATATAGATCTCTTCCCAACTTATAAAAACTTATTTAAGACCGTGTTTTAAGATATACATCAGAAAGTCTCAACTATAATATCTGTACTTATAATTTATTTTTGTAAAAATAAATAAATAAATCACATATTATTTTAATTGAAAACGAAATGGGGAGGATCTCCCAAAAAATTTTATTCTATTATATGTTAAACGATAATATGAAGTAGTCCTTAATTTTTTTTCCCTTTTTGAGATAAGTAGTCCATAAATTTACAATGTCTTCTAAAAATCATTTTCAAGTTGACAATTAATATTTTTTAATATTCTTTTATAAATAAAGCATTTCTTTAACTTCTCTTGGCGTAAGCCAAACATCAATGTGCAAGAATGGATGGTTGGTCTACTCTTCAGCTTAGTACAAATTTCTAATTTGTCTTTATTTATGTTTTTATTATTATTCATTTAAAAATGGTCTTGGCTAGCTGGAATTCAACAGCAAAGCTGATTATAGGGAAAAAATATATATATATACAGGTTGGACGTAAAATGAGTAACAGAGGAGACACATACGCAATCGAACAATTAAGACAAGCGTTACATGGATTTCTGATTTCCTAGTCTAAAACGGCACTTATCACACGGTAACAGATAACAGCAATGAATTGCATGTTAGGAGTCCACATCATCGAAGTGCCGTTTAGAGCAAGGGGAGCGCGGCCCCCATTAAAGGGTCAAATGTAAAAGGAAAAGGACATCAAAGCAAAGTGTTTCGGCTTCGGGGCCCACGTGTCACGTCCTGCACGGCTGGATCGTCGGCGCCAAAAAGGAAACCCGCTCCTCGTGAGGTGCACCGCGTCCGCGTATGCGATCGCGTCAACGCTCAACTCCAACAGCAACCTCCATTTTGACTAAAATGCCCTCCCCTTCTCCGATTAAAGTCACTAACCCATCATCCACCGTTATGACGCGTTTTCATTCTTTTATGAATTATGATGTGGTTGATGACGTTGATGCTAAGGCCCCAATTCCGCCGCTCACTGGCACTATCGGCTTTTACACGCTAATATTTTACACTTAAAAAAATAAATAAATAAACATAAACATGAACAGAAGTTCGATGGAGTCATTTATTATTATAGACAAAAGCATGCGGCCAAAACCCCTATACTTTGAAAAAAGAGGTTCGCACTGGGAAAACTCCTGTCCAATTTCTATAATTCCTATGCGACCTTATTTTTCAAAGCGTTGTAAAATAATCATCTGATTAAGGAACTTTCAAATTAGTAACTCACAAGATTCATTAAAAATATAACAATGCACGTAATAAATATTCAAAGTAGTATTATTAAAATCTTACACTTGGAAGAAGTATAAAAACTACTTGAGGTTTAATACGGTTTGAGAATTATTTTATTTAAGGAAATGTAACCGATAAATGTAGATTTAAATGAGTTAAAATCGTGATAATATGAAAATGCTCCTAAATTTTAACAAATAAAGACAAAAATAAATTTAAGAAAATAAAATCAATGAAAATGAAAAAAAAAAAAAAAGATCTCTATTATTTATTTCTAAGATGAATGGTAAAAATAAAAAATTCATAATTTAGATAAAAATGAAAAAATTTTGAATCTTCACTTATCAATTTTTAGATGGATGGTAGATGTCCATTAAAAAAAAAATATATATATATATATTATAAATATATGGACTTAACACTACTCTCTTTTTAAAAATATTCTTTATCTTATTTATTATTATTTTATTATAAAAATAACTTATTTTATTATTATAAATTATAAAATTATTCTCTCAATTTGATTATAAATAAGTCTATATTATAATATTTTTTTAATACATAACAGAGGTCCATTTAATATATATATATGGATTCACGGACATATTTCCATAGTGTGTGTATATATATATATATATATATATATATATGGATTCATGAACATGTTTCCGTAGCAAAGGAGGTGCCTCTTTCCCACCCTACTACGGGCTTCCCCATCATCAATTGAACATTTTAGATAAAGAAGCTTACAACGCGAAAAGAGGTGCCTCCCTAGCTCTGAGAATTGGTTGCGGCATCACCGGGTCTCCATCCGACCCTATTCCAATTTGTTGTCGTTTAAATATATTTCTCTTAACTTTTAAAAAAAAAAAATGAAAAGTATCTCCACATTCTATCTTATTTAACACGAAAAAATCCCATCAAAATATATATTTTTTATCTTTTATTATTTTTTATTTTAAATTAATTTTATTGTTGTTATGCCCGTTTTCTCGATTTGGGTCAGGAAAGTCCAGAATAAGAAAAAAGGCCCAAAAGGCTCAACCTTAAGATCGCTGCAGCGAGCTCACATAACGCCAAGACAATCCGAGCACAATTCCAGTCCATTACAGCGTCTATTCAGCTCACGCAGTTCGACAGACCATGGAGCTCGCACCAAGTGATGCCTTGTTCAACAAGCCACCAGACCTACCTAATTCCCCTGATTTCTCGTCGGTGCCGCTTACACAGTTACCGAGAAGTATTTAATGCGGTGGCAGTACATTTAATGAAAATAAGACTTCTCCTGATACATTTAATGCAGACGTGTGTATAGAAGGAATAATCATTGTCTTTACAATAAATGCAGTATGATTTGTGTAAGGATTAGTTGAAATAACCATCATTTGTAACGTATGTAAACACTTTTTTATACATCTCTCTCTTTATAAATAGGGGAGATTTTTATTGTACCAAAGAGAGAACACATTAGTATTGTCGTCACTCTGCCAAAATTCATTCAGAGTGACCCGTGGACGTAGGCGCAGTCGCCAAACCACGTAAATATTGTTGTCTTTGCATTCATTCTTCCCTCTCATTTCTTATTAATTGTTTTATCACCACCACCCATCTACCAAAAAACAACATTTAACTCATTTTTTATTGCGCTCTACCAACCTTAAATCATATTCACTGCACATTTATTACATTTATCACCATTTATTACCACGTTCGCGGTCTGGGCCTTTGAATCTTTCAGTCGATCGTTTCCGAATGTTGACAATTGTACTACTTTATCAATTTAATACATCAAATTAAAATTTTATCACTTGATCAACTTTGACCAACATTGACTATTAAATTTAAAGTTGATTGTCATATAAAATTGATTCTGAATGTAAAATGCCAAATCTCATGTCATCTAAGTGGAATTTGTTCTTTTTCCTACGACTAAAGGAAAAATGTTCATTTTCCTTAAACACATGCTGAAATACTGTAGCGTGTTTTAATTAAGACAGTTAACTAAAACGTAGTTATCCAAGATAAACCTCATTTAGACTTATGACGTGTTCACTTTACTTGGAGAAATTATGATAGAAATCGGAATGATATAGAATCGAAATGACTTATAATCGGAATAAAGTATCGAAATCATAATAAATTATTTACTTTAACTGCAAGAATCAGAATCGGAATCAGCAGTATTCTCATTAAACTGCTTACTTTATTTTGGAATCGAAATTGATTAATTATAAATTATAAAAATATCCTTAATTAAAATTATAGATTAATTATAATAATGTGTAGTTTTTTATTATAATATGCAATTTTTTTAATATTAAATAAAAAACTATATATTATAATAAAAAACTACATATTATTTTAATAATCCATTAACCTAGTATATAATTTTTTATTATAATATATATTTTTATGAATATCAAATAAAAAACAGCATATTATAATAAAAAAAAACACTGCATATTATTTTAATAGTCTACTATGATAATTAATAAATTGATGATGAAAAACTAATGATTTACAGTTTTTTATTATAATATGCATTTTTTAATATCAAATAAAATAAATTTTTAAAAAATAAAGAAATATATAAGAGGCTTTTGATCTTAACAAAGGGAATAAGAATGAGATTTTCAAATGGATTTGCGGGAATAAGATTTTCATTCTATAACCCTAGATTGATGTGAAGTCTACACTTTCATTCCCATTACGGAATGGATTTTAAGCAAGTAAACACTATTAATCAATCTTATTCTCCATTCTCATTCCCCAATCCATAAAGTAAATATATCATTAATTACATCAATGCATTTATTAGGCAAATTAGATATAGTATTACGATTCTTCGATGATGTGATCAAAAAAGTGGATATCTTTTAAATGATTATTAGATGAAGTGTAGTTACGGGAAAGAAGCATATCATTTTCACTTTAGAATTTAGTTTTAAAACATAAATTTTAGTTTCTGTGATACAACAGAGAGTAATTGAGATCAAATGACTTGTAAGTTTGCTTTGAAGGGGAATGAGGCACATTCATTTTTACTATTATATCATTTAAAATATAGACACTCGACCGATTGGATTGTACCAAATCAGTGTTCAACCGTCAAACTACATTGAGGAATAATATATGTTCAAATACTCTATTTTTAACTTTTTTCTGTCATATGCACTTTATCTACCCAACCAAAAAAAACTCTTTATCTTCTGGTCAAGTTTAATATTATTAACATATTACTATAGCATGTAATGTGAAATTTACAGAATTTTTGTAAATATTGATATCAAATAGGTTAACATTAGACATTTTAACTTTGTATTCCATTTGAAATCACAACTTATAATATATCAATCGACAAACAAATAAATATTAATAATAAATTATTTGACGCATCATATATTAAAATAATACTAATATCTAATGCGGTTTGATGATAAACAAACTCATTGTATTACAAAATATTAAATTAAATTATCATGTTAAATATTACGATACAAATTGATATTAGATTTATGTCTATTATCACTCTACCGAATAATTTTAATATCTTCTATCTATTGTGTATAGTAGAAAAAACTCGAGTTTCACTGATTAAAAGTTTTACATATATTATGGCTAAATATTGTCGTTGTAGTGAAAACATGATTTGTATTAAGTTAATTTATTTGACTCGAGCAGTGTTTTTACTGCAAGTCAGATTTAATTACTATTTTTGACTTGATGTTTATTTCATTTTGTCAATATTTTACTCAAAATGTTTATTAAAAAGTAATATTGGGTTGTCCAAAAATTATTTCTGAATTTACATACAAGTTGCTAATACTATATAAATTAAAAAGAAAGTTATTAATACAGTATAACATGATAAATAATGTGGTATTGATAATTCACATGTGTATAAGAACACAATATAACATTAATATTTTAATAAACCCAAAATGAGAATACAATCAAAGAAATCACGTCGTACATTTTCTAACTAAAGTATATGATTGCTACTCCTTTTAATTAGTTCTAATCCTCTGTAGTTTTCCATAATGATGGAATAAAACCGTTATCTCAAAGTGTAAGTAGGAAGTGTGTAGATAAAAGAGAAGGATTTTTGATTATATCTAAATTATGAATAAAATCTTAATAACATTCATATAATGATGGCTCAGGGTTTGTTAAAATTTGAGTTTTTAGTTGTTGTATTATATTAAATAAAAATATATACAACTAATAATTGAAAATGATATAAATATCAAATTAATTATTTTCAATAAATTTTATCTTTAAAAAACAAATAAGTTAATAACACATTCAAATGTAGGAAAAAAAAAATAAAACATGTTATTCAATTTTAGGTTTTAGTCACTATTTAGGTTTTAAAAATATTTAGAAATATTTAGTTTGCATACCAAAAAAAAAAAAAAAAAACCCTTTAATTTATGATTTAAATCACAAAAATAAAAAATTTTAGCCCATTTAATATAAGTCTAAAAGCGTTGAAAAAAAAACACCCGTTTAATCCTCAACAAAAATAAAGTTTATTTATTATAATGATGCAAGATTAAAGATAAAAACACGTGAGCCAAGCACGACAAGATGCTAATTCATTCTTCCAGCCATTCAAAATTAGTGAATTGATAAAAGATATGACATTATTTTGGATCAGTTTAATATTGTTATAATTTCTATAACAATCACAGCTAGTTACGCTAAAAAAATAATTTACTATGAAGTTAATTAGACTATTGTTTGATAAAATAGACTATTAAAATATAATCTTTTAAAGTAGTAAACATATGTTTGGTAAATTTTAAGTTAATTGTTGTGAAATTATAAAATGTCTTAACTACAAATAAAAATAAAATGTTTTTGTTTTTGGTTGCTGTAAATGTATTTTTATGTAGTCAAAGTTGAGATAATCTTTATGCTAAAATCAATGAGAATGATTTTGCCATTTAAAATATTTATTAATCTTACAGCCCATTATTTCATAATCACTTCCCAAAAGCAACCTTTTTTTTTTTTTTGGAAGTAAAGCAATCCTTTTTCTGTTTCTTAAAACAGTTACTAAATCTATTTACATTATTAAATTGTCACTTTTAAAAGTTTAGTAAACATCATTTTTGTATCAAAGTTATTAAATAATCAGATTTAATTAACTTCTAAAAAATAATATCAAATAGGGCTTTTACATGCTTTTTATAAGATTAATACCAAGTTAACGACTTAAGATTTATTAGCACCAAAATATATGCACAGACAAAAATACTTTTCACTAATGAGATAAATTATAAAAATCATCCTCTTTCTCTTGTTTTTCTCTTTCATCTTTCTTTCATTATTTCTTGATGTCGAATTTCACGCATTCTCTCTACGATATCATTTTTCATTGAGAAAATTCTTTGGTATATATAATTGTGATTTGGTTTGTTTTTTAGGGTGAAAATGTGTTTTAATTTGTTGCTTGTATCCATAAATATTTCTTAAATTTAATTTTAGGTTTAGTTTTATAAGATTAATTTAAAACAATATGAAAATAATAAAAGAAAACTTAAAACTACAAAAAAACTTGAAAATATAGAAAACGAAAAAACAAAAATATAAATTATATTAAATTGGTACTAGTCCCACAAAATAAGAGTGATAATATACTATAAATTTTAAGATTTTAAAATCGCCACAGAAGAAAGAAATTCCATTATTTATATTAACTTTTAGTTGTTGTCACCGTACTTGTCGAAATAAACTCATCTTAAAACCATGGTAGGTAGTATGCATTAATTTCGTTCATAATTTGCACCAATAGAAAAGCTCACTCTCTAATGTTTTTGTTTTTTTTTATTATGACTTTCTAACACTTTTTTTTATTATTATTTGAAAATTAACATGGAACAAGTTGAAAGTCAATCAGGATTTATCAAAATCAAATATTATTTATATAATTTAAATTTTTGCTCTCATAAATAAAAAATAATATATCTTATAATAAAAAGAGAAAACTACAGATACAATCTATTATATAAGTTTGGTAAAAGTTAAAACTCTAATGTTTTTAAAGATTCGGAGATACACAACTGTTTGTATTGGGATATTGTGTGTAATGACTTTCTCACATTATTCGAGGGATCACTGTAGTAGTAACAATTCCACTAGGGCTATTATTACTGACTATTGAATGACAAGGCAAGGTTCCATAATGGTTGCTACGAGTTTTATATATTGTGCATGAGAGTACACGTGTTTTGATTATGTAAGTAGATATTATGAGTAGTAATAAATAAATAAATATTCTCAGTTACATAAATAATTATTAGTTTTGTCAACGTTGATTTATGATCGATAATAATTCAGAATTCAATACCTGTAATCAATGTGAAACAAAATAAAAAGCAAGAGAAAAACGGAAGGTAGAGAAAAAAAACAGCTCACAAAAATTTTTTTTAAATATTTTTAACGTGGTTCAACAAGTATGTCTACGTTCATGGCTGTTCTTTATTATATTGCTTCAATGTATCTGTATCTGTTACTGTGTTACAATGAATTTCAGTCCCTATTTATAGGGAGAGACGGTTACAATTTGAGTTTAAATAAAATAAGAAGAGAATCTCGTATTAACTACACTTCCTAATTAGTTAGCACTGAATCAGGAAACTGTTCCGCTAAATCAGAGATCACGTTTATCAAATTTGAATTTGAATTTATTTCCGATTCTAATAGAAGAATCACGGTCAATTTGGGTTACTGCCTTTTCTGGACGATTTCCTTATTGAACTAGTTACTAGACGAGCTGTAAACTGCATTAGACGATCTTGAGCTAGATCTCGCTCTGAGTAAGGAGTTGTGCAAGGTGTGAACTGTGTAATACTAGCAACGATCTGTAATATTGCCGTGATGCGAGTTTGTTGGTGCGAGTTGTAGAACTCGCATGGGCTGGATATTAATAAACTAGGCCTTGTCTGCTAGGCTACTTCATTGGGTTGACTTATTGAGCTTTTATCAAGCTTTTATCAATTCATTTGTTGAATCCAAAAAATATTCATAATAAGCCTCAATAGGTGTGATACCTCCAAATTATCGAAAAAAAAATATTAGAGTCGAATAATTAGAGATTAATCTGAATAAGTTTGATATATTTCGATTAAGACAGTATATTAATTATTGATTTGGATATGTTTGAAAATGATGTCTTCCAGTTATGCTAATAGATTCATGAATAGTATAAATAGTAATTTATCTTAATAAGTTCTAACAAATTTGTAATTTATATATGTGAACTATACAAAAAAAAATTATAAACATTTTTAAAAACAACAGACAGAAAACTATCATATTCCTTGGTTTCTAATATAGGTGATATTCCTTATTTTTGTGCTATGAAAAAAAAACCTTTTTTTTTTTTTTTCTTGGAAGCATTAAGAGGTCATTTATTTTTTTGTTTGAAAGTTGAATAATATTGCTAAAAACTGAAAACTGAATAGTAACTGAAATATAAAATTAAAATAACATGTTTTTTTTTCTCTTATATTTGAATATGTTATAAACTTGTTTATTTTTTAAATTTAAAATTATCTGAAAACTAATAAGTTGACATTTATACTATTTTTATTATTTGTTGTTATGTAATTTTAATTAATGTAATATAAACATCTAAAAAATAATTTAATAAATTCTAAAACATTTTATGTACATATTAATAATATTTTCTTCATAATTAAAATACGATTAAAAAATATAATAGTATAAACTATATTTATATTTAAATATATTAATATATTCATAAAAAATGAATATTTAAATTGTAAATTAAAATATATTAGTTTAATTCTAAGATAATTTAGGATGAGATGTATTTAGATTTTACTTTTTAAATATTTTTTTATAAGTGTTAAGGAAAAAAAAAAAGAAAATTTGAGTAATATAAAATTAGGATAATTTTAAAATATATATTTTGAGGAAAATATATTTGGAATAAAATTTTTTAAATATCATTAAGCGATTTACAATTAAGTGAAAAATTAAAAATTTTATTTAATTTTTTCAGTTATTTTTTAGTAGTTTTAAGTGATTTGATCACTTAAAAAAAATAAAAATAACTTAATAAATACAATAATTCAACATTATTAAATCTTAAGTAAAAAAAAAGAAGTAAACAACCCTAAGAAACTATTTCGTTTTACAATAAATTAAAATAATGACGCCAACATTACATAAAATCAAATGAGAAAGTTATGGATGCATATATATTTCATCAAAATTGTGGGTATCGGATTCTGTACTTTCCAGTCAATTTATCTATCAGCATATGATAGAGTAATCGATTTATGCTCATGCTATACTATTTCTTTTAGTTGATGTACAATGTGAGAATATATTTTATACAATGTATCCACCTTTTTTTTTTTTTTTTTAAATTGCTACCAAATAAATTAAGAATCAATCAAAATTATGTACCGACTTATTTATTATAATTATGTTACATACTATAAACAAAAATATTTAATATGCTACCTATATACAACAAAAATTTAATATGCTACCTAAAGTGTGTGTGCGTATATATATGTATATAAAATAAGGGTCGAACAAATAATTCATTGCAATTTGCACCGATTGCATGAAAAATTCTCTCGCATTGAAGATCGCTGATGCAACAAGTAGCAAGGCTGTGACAAAAGTCAAAACTAACGACGTATCATAGTGTTAGTGGCTGCTGGCTGTTGTAGAGTAAGTGTGGGTCCCATAGGCCACGTAGGGAGAATGACAGAGTGAAGACCGGCAAATGCGAGGCGACGAGGGCAGCTGTGTCGCTGAGTCATCCCACGTGTCTTAAATCAGCAAACCCATGTCGACAAGATTTTTATTTTATTTTATTAGTTTTGTATGGAACCCACCTGGGCAACGACTCGTTCCTGACCTCAAGTCTAGACGACCCAACAATTTTCAAATGTTAACTAAGTGGCAATTATCTGTCTTCCATTTTTTAAGTCAAAACATTTAACCTGCAGTTTTCTGGATTATCTAATCATCACTTGGCCAAGATAACATGACGTGTATTTGGTTTCCAATTTCATATAAAACAAGACAAAAATCCATATCCATACCCCAACGGTGGAAAACTAATGTATATATGCACTCAATGATAATCTTAAAAAATATTTTAGCTTTTACATCGTATAACAATTCTTACGTGTGAAACCTCGTTCATAATAATAAAATTTATAATTTAAGTAAATTGAAAAAGAAAGTCAAGAACTATTGCACCAACCGGCCGTGTTCTCTTCAAAATTTGTTTTCGGATTTCAATATATATATATATTTATCTTCTTAGTTCATTTGACTTTCCCTTGATATATATATATATATATATATATACACACACAAAGAGATAACAATGTCAATTGTCAACTCATGGAATAATTAGAATATATAAGTACATACAATATAACTAATTAATTAAATAAAAATTTATACCTAAATAAATATTAAGTTGTGAAATTCAGTTGTCGGTGTATATTATGATTGTAACATAAATAAAACATATAAAATAAAATCATTAACATTAAGAGAAAACCATACACCTTCAATTTTTTTTTAAATAGGGAGTAATTGAAAAATTTATTTAGGATTGAAAATGAATAAATTACAAAATTTTCATAAATGAACAAGATATAATCACAAGTATCTATATGCTGCGCACACGAATTTCGTTTGCCTAAAATCAGCTCCGATGCGAGATCCTGAATTCTTCATTGGTCAAATAAAATAATGACAAAGTCACTGGAAAAAAATAAAGTGAAATGTAAATGGAAAAACTAAAAAACAACTAGAACCCTTGACTGATCAAATAAAACAATGGCAAAGTCACTACAAAAACACACAAAGAGGAATTTAATATGGAAAAATAAGAAAAACAAAGTGAAAAGAGAAACGTAAAACAGTGGAAAAGTGAGGCCAAGAATATAAAAAGGAAGAGCGCAAATTACGGATTCAAATAACCCATAATTTCCAGAGCCGTTGCACGAATTTCTCGTCACAATTCGTCGACAGCGTGGCTCTTTTATTTTATTTATTTTTGGAGAGGTCTTGTTAGTAGGGTGGGTCGCAAAAAATCCACGCGGATCAAGAACCGTGAAGTACGAAATCATATGACTTGGCAAAATGTACCGCACAACAGTTCCATGGATTCGTCATAAATTCCCCGCCACGAGTCTGTTCGCTATTGCAGTGACCTCTCTACTGCTGTACACTCTCCATTTCGTGCCTCCTAGGCTATTGGTAATCTATTGAATGAATTGCTCAACCCCACCCGATATTTACCTGAAAAAACAAGTGGAAACGTATTGAAGATTTTATTATACAAAATTTCACGCCGTGAGTTTGACTTTCGTACTTTAACCCTCTATTTATGAATAAGATAAAAAAATAATTAGAAATTACAAATAAAATTAAATGAAATTAAATAAATTAAAGATAAATTAAAAGAGAGATGGATAAATTATTATTATTTTATTTTGAACTAGAGATGGATGAATTATTAAAAGGTAAAGTTTAATTCATTTGTAAATAAGCATATTTCGTAGCGGTAATATGCTATCAAAATCTCGTCTGAATAAAAAAAAAAAAAAAGATTGATATTTAGTATAGTCAAACACTTTTTTATATTCAACCTATAGCCGATTACGCTGGCATCCTCAACCATCGGTCTCTTCACGTTGCTTCTGTTCCAGTTGTGTAATTGTGTACACCCAATTGATTACACTTGACAATTCAATGAGTTGAATACTGGATTTCCATGTCAAATGTTGTGCCATTGAATTTAGTTTCTCTCATTACTATATTTATTTCAAATTACAATTCAACATAAACATCCTTTTCCTACTACTTCATTTGACACGCGGGATTGAATTAAAATGAATTAGAATGGAATGAATTAGATTCGATTGAAATGAAAAATCATGTCCCATGTTTGGTAGAACTTGAGATTGGATTAAAAATTATATCATATCATGTTTGATATAGATTAGGATTAGATTGAATAAAATTAATTAAAATTTTTTATTATATAAAATTAATTTTATTAAAAATCTAAAAAAATAAAAAAACCACAGCTCATCATCTCATCATCAATCCAATTTATCAACATCTTCCACAATTCAACATCATCAGACACAATTCATCAATATCATTCATCCAATTTATCACCATCATCATCTCTCACAACAATATCCTCAACAACAACATTAAAACATGAAAAAAAAAAGATTAAAAAAAAAAAATCAAAGCAGGGAGATTTTGAACCCGAACTAGATTCACAATCATAAAAAAAAAAAAATGGAGGAGGAGATGAGAGAAACAAATAACAGTTTGTGGTGGTGGTGGCGGCCTAGAGGGTCGGCGACTCAACGTGGTGGAGATGAGAGAGGGACAGTTTGTGTAAAGAGAAAAGATGAAATTAAAAAAATAAAAAATGGGATTCCATGAACTTGGGAAGTTACAAAAATAAGGTTAAGGTTGGAATTTCATTTCCTAAGTAGAGTGGGAATGGAGATGGACCCAGGAATGACAAATCTATTCCGTTTCCTAGCTCCAAACATGAGATGTGGGAGAATGAGAGAAAATGAATCCCAATCCACCCTAAATCCCACGTACCAAACATACCTTAAGACAGTATTTGGTGCATGGGATTTGGGATGAGTTTAGGATTAAAAATATCTCAAACTCTCAAATCCCATGTTTAGAGTGATTAGTTTGAGAATGTAATCTCAATCCAAGTTCACTTGAATCCCAATCTCATGGGATTATTGAATCCCACCCTCCCCTTGTCATTCAATGAGAATGGATTCAATGGAATGAATTTTTGTCTCTCTCTTCTCATTAATTATTTATTTACCTACTCCATTTATAACATTATTAACTTTATGCATAATATAATCTATGTTATATAATAATAATATATTTAAATTAATTTTATTCCAATCCAAACTCAACCTACATTTTACTATTTAAAATTAATCTTTGTAATTAAATTAATAAAAAATAAATATTTTTTTCAGATTTTTGATAAAATTAATTTTAAATATATAATAAAATATTTAAATTACTTTTATTTCAATCCAATTTCAATCTACACCAAACACAATATGGGACATTTTTAATCAAATTCCAAGTTTCACCAAACATGAGACAATTATTTATCATTCTAAGCCACTCAAATCCAATATATTTCATTCAAATTCAATCAAATCCATTATATTCCAATCCCGCGTGCCAAACGGAGCCTAAATGATATGAAATTGATTGTCCATTGTAGGGTACTTTCAGTGAAGTAAAATTATTGTATGTCAATCTGTATTGTTATTTTTTATTTGATTTTGTATATCTTTTTGCCATTTTAGATGGAAATAGTTTATGCTTTATCATACAAATGTCAACAACAACTAACCTCACAGATTGCACCTAATTCCACTGTTTATCTAAATTGCTAAATAGGACCACGATTAGGAACATTACAATGAATAATATTGGTAGATATTAGCTAACTTAGTGGATAAAACCAGCTTTATTATACAAATGTCAATGACAACTAACCTCAAAGATTGCACCTAATTCCACTGTTTATCTAAATTGCTAAATAGGACCACGATTAGGAACATTACAATGAACAATATTGGTAAACGGTTATTTTTATTTTATTTTATATATATATATTCATCGTAATAAAGAATAAGTTTTTTTTCCCTCATAAATAACCATTTTTTTATGTCTAAGTTGAATACTAACAATTTTTTCAAAATCTTACAAGAATAACTATTTTTGGACAAAAATAAATTTGGTAAAAATGTGGAATTTCGAGAAAGTTTTTTTTCAACTTCAGTCTAAAAAAAAGATTATTACTGTAATTTTCTCTAAAGAATATAAAAAATAGTAAATAATTATATTAAAAAGTAAATAATATTAGATTAACAGAAAATTGTTTAAATAGCATTGGGATGTAAATTTATTGGGTAAAAGCTTAAAAATCCTCAATCAAATAACAAAAATGTTATTTATTTATTTTTTTATGACGGGGAAGGAGAATTAAATACATAAAAAAAACTATTCATATCTCGTGTTTTAGGATAATGATAGGATTTGAACCCTTGATTTTTTAAGATTAAGGAAAATGCTCAACCAATCCTACTAAAGGGTTAGCAGAAATTAGTGCTCCATCACTAATTTTAGTAGTAAAAATATATCATGATAAACTGCACAAGCAATTCTGAAAATTTATCTTGACATGTGTCCTCTCTTGAGTAGAATATGGATATCATTTTATATGATAAGAACAAGTTAAACTTCCTAAATCATGGATGTTTGGTCGAGGACAATAAGAAGTAGAATTTGTTATGACTAGAGATAAACTATTAACAAATGATGAGTAGTTGAGACTTGAGATAAGACAGTAGTGGTCCCAAAGTACAACTATTGTTTTAGAGGATTCCATGTGGTGGTTTCTCATCCTATCAAAAGCGGCTTGTTTTGTTGGAAGGAATAGTTGAAGATAAGATGCCTCGTCCATCTCTACTTTTATGCAAAAGAACATAAAACCTGAAGTATTCATGTGAATGTCGCTCCTCTCTCTGTCCGATTAAGCCTAAAACCATTTATCGCATTCGAATGGGCCTTTTTGCTCTTCTTGACATTGACATTACCAACTACTTTTCACCACGAACACAGACTAAACCCCAAAATTCATAATTTTCTTTATTGAATATTAAATAAAGAAACCCTTCACGACCTTTTTTTTTTTTTTTTTTTAGTAAGAAACCCTTCACGATTTGTACATATCTAAAAGACGATGCAATATGCATAATCCATTTGGGCAAGTTGCAGAAGGAATCAATTCATCATGAGCACAAATAATAACACACTCATTTTTTTTAAGTTTTAAAACTGAAAATGCTTCATATATAACATAATAATTAATCATGAAAATGTTTTAAGTGCTAAATTATAATTGATACGTAAACAAGGTATAATCATATAAAATTGCTTCAAATGTAAGAAATTAAAGTAGAAAACTTTTTTTTTTAATTTTTATTTTTTTTCACATTAACGCTTAGCACAAGTGATTTGACACATTCTCTATCCATCTTAATGACGGGGGATTCAAGTCTTACAAATTACAGTTTATAAGTTTTTGTAGAAACAGTCTTCTCTTTTTATTTATGAGAATAGTCGACTTTGATTATGAAAAAAAAATCCAAACTGTATAAATAATTATTAATCTCGACAAATCCTGATAATCGAAAGTAGATATCCGGACTGCCATATATTGATCAATAGTTGACAACAGCTTACTTATTCAGATTTTTTTTTTTTTTAAAGCAAAACAAAAAGTGAAGTTTCCAATCAAGAATAAATAATTATTTCACCCACTGACAATCAAACATTCAGGTCGAAAATGAATGCCAGCAGCAGCAGCAGGTATGTTGTCATCTCATGTGAATTTTGGTAGGAAGAAATACTAATAATTTCTTTTTGGTTGTGTCGGCACGTGAGAACAAAAAAATCTACAGTCAATTGAACCCAACCCTGACAAAGTTAGATTCACACCATAAACGCGTACTTAGCTAACCTTGCAACCAACGACATATATTACATTAAAAATTATACAACTCACTTCTACCGACCACTACCTAAATTAATTATAGCTCCGAATGATGGAAAAGAGAAAAGATACGCTGAACAGAACAGTTGGTTCGCGTGAGTGAGCCTTCTTTCTTTGGTTTTTAAATATGAACTTGCTGTAAATTATGTTTATTGGAGAGGGAATCTCAAATGATTAGGCGTGATTGGTACATTATTTAGCAATGATTCCCTAAAACAAGCATTAAATCAAAAAACACATTAACATATTGCATACCATACCATACCTAGACAAAGATGATGGAGTTGGAATATCTTCACAAAAAATAAAATCTTGTAAAGCTGAAACTGAACATATTATTTTTACATACAACAGGAAATTCAGAAAACATTCGATATCGATCCATCTATTGGTTATATGTACAAAATTACTAGTAAACCGCTAACACTAATTTGTCTCTTATAGTCTGCTTATGACCACAACTGATTCGTCTCTTTCGGTGAGATAGATATGTTTTGGTTAGGTGCAATCATCTAATATGCAACACATATTGGTTAACCCTACATGCATTTGATGTTGGTAGGAATTGATTCCCGAACTACTAAGTTCGGATTTTTATAGCTCGTCTTTACGTTTCGTCTTTAAATAAAGGCCACCTATTGAGAGTGTCCTTTTGCATCTTCAACGCTAAAGCATCACAAGAATAACTAGCCTTACCTTGGTCCAAGAAGACACTTTACTTGCAAGGTGTACACATAAAAGAATGGATACATAGAGGTCACCCTGCAAAAGAGAAACGAAACAAATTCCGTGAATGGTCAAAATCTATAATGGAAATGGAAAGATACTAGATTATTAACCGATGCGATGCATTATAGGCCCCGCTCATGCAAAGGTACAGGTAAACAATTTCAAATAGAGAGAGGAAAATTAGCTGTTCAACAATGGAACCCACTCACTATATATATTATTGGTCATCCAGAACAGTAAAGACCCCCGTTCATTGAATTAAATCTTCACTATACAAGGTCATATCATGGGCGAATCTCAGAGTGGGGTTAGTGACTTAAGGGCCTCTACTCACCGGAAGATCGACCCCCCATCTACCAAAATATCAATAGAATATGGATTGTAAAACGTTTAAAGATATGACAATTTGTAACCAAGCATCGGCATAATGGTGCTCCCACACAATCCTTTCATTAACAATGTGCGCACTAGTAAGTAGTGGCAGTAAATGGTCACCTGTTCAATTCCTTTCAATTTTCGTATAACTTAGTTTAAATTTAAATTTGTGAGAGTTCGGAAGAGCGGTTATGAAGCAAACATAATTGAAAACCCCATAAAATTTCCATGAAAAATACATAGATATGATTCCTTAAGATTGTACTGAAAATGAAATATTTGTCACGGCAAACAGCCAACTAATTACAGAATATCAAACACAAGTTTTAAGGATTTTATAAAATTAAAGTATGACAGCTAGAACAAGCTGTCATGATAGTAACTGCTGACACGGCACAAAAATTGCCATCTCATCACCGAAAGAAAGAAGAAACAAAATTCACTCCTTTATTTGTCAGATTCCTTCCTCCCTAGTCCCTTCAATATTAAGAAATTAAAATGTTAATAGTATATTTCTGAAAATATGAGAGCATGGTATATGTCTATCCAGCCACCAAATTCAACATGAGAGACAACAATGACAAGAAAAAGAAAGTTGCTCTAGTTTGAATTTGAAATCAAGAGTTGGCATATATTGAGGAAGTTTTTATTGTTACAAAAAGAAGAAAAATTAAAAGACCAGTAAAACATGTTTGAAGGATGATAAACATAATGAGGATTCAGTGTATCAAAACCACAGGTGATGCATATTTCTTCACCTCAAGGAACAAGTAACACACATATATGGAGCAATGGATTACTGAAATATGAAACTGGACAAGGGACATAAATGATGGCATCTTTCGACAATTAATTTTAGATTGCATACTAAATATTGGTTTTTCTGTATAACTAAAAATGAGAAACAGAGGGTGACACATAACAAATTCAAGTTTACTTGTCACAATCACATTCATCTTTGTCATGAGGCAAGAACCTCAGATGCTAATGAACCATATATTTATGAGGGCACGTACTCCAGGAATAGGCTTTTTGTAATCATGAGCACAAAGTATCATAGGAAGACAACGAAATCATATGTTAGAGTTCTGACAATAGATAGAGCTCATATGAACATGAAGTGGTCACAAGAAGTAGGTAGATGTATGCAACTTAGAATTCACAATTTTTGGACTTTAACCACAAAATCATAATAAGGTAATATCTACTTTTAATCTGGTACAAGACAATGTAATACCACGAAAACTGGGAAATAGTCATCACATCTCATGCCTGAAAGAAATATGCAATATCAACTTTTTTGCTACATCATAGCTTATCTCTAGAATTTGTCTGCTGCATTAAACTTTTGGTTACATAAACTTAATCATCATAAATTGTGACTAAGATTGTACAAGGTGTTTGTTTCAATCCTGGATGCAAAGACTTGTAGTTTGAGTTAACTGTAACTTCATCTTCAGCAATCTGTTGACAAAATAGACTGCAGTACCATTGTTTCTCTATCAAAATTTAGACTAAACTACCAATTGTCCTTTGGTTTTGGCTGCTGCATGAGTATATCAGTGTGTATATTACACATTTTATGGAACTTCAGGCCTATGACAAACAAGCAAAACTTTTAGGATGCATGTCCAAAGATGCAGCTTTCAACCTTCCAGTTAATTTTCAATGTAATCTGTTTTCATGAGCTTAAGGACCAGCAATGCATACTCGATCTCAAAATGTTTAAGTTTTGATTTAAGCTGGGTTGCAGACATATATAACTCTTCATTTGTGGGTTTTACAGCACCAACAGTGATAGGTTATGAAAACTGGAGAATGGACTGAGACAGAAATAATAATCTCACGAATTACAAAACACAGTTGCATTTGACTCAGGAAATCAATGTGTACAATTTAGATTGGCCACATGTATAAGCAGTAAACAAAACCTAAGGATAAGTGCAGCAGTCTAAGGAAGCTTGGTGCTGGTCAAGGAATTTCTGAAGATAATTAGTATTACAGAACATGTAATGTGAATGAAGTGTGTACGATGCTGCATGATTCCTATGGTGCTAAATGCATTGTGACAAGTGTATCATTGAACTCTTTCATAATTGCAAAACTTAAGCTAGCAGATCATAGCCAAAACAAGTAGTATTAAACTCTAACACCATGTCATCGAATGCAAAACCAATGGGCTTGTCATATGGACTGAGATCAAATATAATACAGATTCAAATGCAGAACAAATTGAACTCACAAATGCATATACAATCAAGTGGAGATCCAAACCCATGAGTTCGAGTAAAACTAGCAAAAAATATCATGTTAGGTAACAAATAGACATAAAAGCTTATGCTAGCAAGTAAAGATCCAACGAATGGAATTAGAGTTTCTTGCTATGTAAATGCATGGGAAATTGATCACATTGCAACATAAGCTTTGACATCAGTGTAGGAATACCGTACAGTTGGATTGGAAGATCTTCAAATTCAATGTAAACTAACAAAAATTTTTTGTTATCTACATTGTGTGCTTCCTTTCACTTCCCCTTTTTCCTTCAGAATTTTATGGTTGGTACATTAAAGAGGCTAGATCCATGCAGTTTATGTAAGATGTGAGACTGAATTCTTGACATATTAAATGATGACCGTTCTTTTAAGTTTTGATTTTAGTTTTATTTGAGAGTATCGTTTTTTTTTTCAACTAAAAAAAAAATAATTAGTAAAACCACTTGAAATTCACTTGTAACCGGCCAACAGCATTACTAAATTTTTTACCACACCCCCCGCCCCACTCCACCCTATGCACCAAACACAAATTAAATTGAACCCCCTTACAAGTTTAGTGTGAGGGGAACTTAATCCCTACCCTTCTTGCTCCAATGCAAGAGACAAATTAGGCGTATCCATATTGGACATTGGAGATGCAACAATTACTAGATTGTCTGGATCATACAAAGGCCTTATATTTAGTGAACAACTTTGTATTCCTTCATTTGTTGCTTTGCATTTGACTAAAGATCCTTTAGGGGGGAAAAAGGTACAGGAAATGAAAAATTTTAATAGGAAAGCATACAAGCAACTGTTAGTAACTAACCAACTCAAAGGTTTTAGCTGATAAAAATGGTTCAACAATAGTGTCCAAGAACACACCCCCTCATACAAATAGACTAGTCAGATGGCTCGAGCCCATCCTAACAAGTTCGTATAACAAATACCAATTCAAATATAATCACATGGTGGACTTGAACCTAAAACTCCTAGGAGAAATAAGTTTTGGTACCATATTAGTGACAAATGCACCCAAAAGTTAAGTTAATAGAAAATGGTCCAACCATAGTACATGAGCACTCTAGTTGAAACATTGAATGGGCCAAACATATAGGCGTTTTGAACAAAATGGTGATTTTATGCACTTGCATGTCAATTTCAGAACAAGTTAAGAAGTAAAGCAATATCTATTTATCAATGTAATCCATTAGGTAGTCTCATATTGGTAAGAAATGGTAGGTTTATGTGGCTTATAAGGTGAGGATAAATCTACATTTTTGAGCTAGTTTTTGTGGTGAAGTTAGGTCAAAGACCTTTTCCTAACATGGTACCAGAGCTAAGCTTTTTCAATGACGGGTTAGGCTTTGTCTACTCTAGCTCATAACTACATGTGCTGTCAATCAGATAGGTTGCGTATAAGGGAGAGTGTTAGATAGTTATATATCGATTGGAAAGGATGAATTTGTGTGGTTTATAAGGTAACAGTAAAACTCCACTCTTAAACTTTGCTTTTGCGGTGGAGTTAAGCTTAAGGCATGTCTCTGACATAAACAGCTTCCGCTCTCTTTTTCCTTGGCTTCAAAAAACTTTTTTCATTGAAATGTATTCACAAATATCGATAATACTATTGGAGCCAAAAATCTATCTATGGCACAAAGATGTCAAACTAGTATCTTGGAATATTTATAATCCATACGCTAATAGTACACAACCAAATTAACCAAGACCGGATAGCTTCAATAAAGAAAGCATGAATTCCCTAGTGACAAGTTAACTGAAATCACAGATACGATAGCTTTACTTTGCAAATTTACAAAGTTATGTCAAGAGAAACCTGCCACTCCTCAATTCAATTAAGGCACTAGTTGGGATCTGTAGCTGATTCTGTCCTTCATGAAGGCATTTCTCAACATTGCTCTCCACTCTCTAAAACCTCCCTCAAAATATAGGATATTAATATGATTAAAGCAACTTCAGCTACAACTATCAATAGAAATGGAAAATGCCAATATGCAATAAAGACAACCACTACAACCATTCAACACCACCTAATGCTTTTGACCATTTTGTGAGAGGTTATGGAAAAAATGAGCCAAAACTCAGGTAATTTCATCTTCTCATCTTCCACTATGTTTTCTAAACCCCAAATGAATTGATAAACAATAAGTGATGATTGACGTAACTTAAATTCCAAGCATCTACTATACCCATAAATATTTTTACCAAAACAGAAAAGATTTCATAATTCAAATTTGAAGACACATTAAACCATCACTGCCACTTCCGAAAATCATCAAGTTATTAACTGACAACAAAACATCAATTTTCACGGGAATACAGAGCTAAATAAAACTTGGAAAACTAACCAGTTTCGATGATGATAAGAGATAGAAATGTTATAGAAATTGAAGGTTGATGCGACGCGAGCATCAAATGGGAAGACACGAGTTTAGAACTAGTTGGTTGTCAGTTGCCACTTCGCTTTCTCCGAACCAACTACGTTCAAACTCCTTTACTTCTACTCTGTACACCTCTACAATCGATCTGAACCGTACGCCTCAGATACATAATAAGAACTACACGGGTAAGATTGTACCAGCACTTAAAATGCTCCTCCAACCAGAGTGTGTTTGGTTTGGTTTCTCCAGGGACCTGTTAATTTTACTAAGGGCATATTTCACTAACTTTATCAGTTATTGTATTTAACCTTAAATAATTCAATAAATTACACCAATATCCCATTGATAATTGACTAACGGTTTGACCGTTGGTCATTAGTGATATGGACATAATGACATTTTTATCCTAATTAATTATTTTATCCTTTGTTTGAAAAAATTTATTTTATCATTTACTTTTTTAAATTCTAAAATTAATAATGTATATTTGATTTAATAAATTTATTTTCTTAAAGAACAATACCTTCATACACATACTTTTAAGGGTTAATTTTTTTTTTTCAAGATTTAATAAGTCTTGCACTAAAATAAAGTTTGTTCCAAAGTAATTGTTATACATACACATATTTTGATACTATTAAAATTCAATTTTATTCATTACATGACAGAGATGCAAAATGAAAGTGCTAAAAAAATAAGGATCCCTGTAGATACAAATGATCTATTAATTACACAAACCTTCCCTATAATACACTGTCTAGATGTTGACCACAGTTAATTGTTAAGTAGACTTTACATGTGAGATTTCACTTTTACCCCTAGTCTTCAATTTAAAAGTCATTTTTACCATATTTGTACAATAAATGAATATATTATTTCTAATATTTAAACATTATTAACTAAAAATAAATAAAAATGATTAAAAAACTGATAAACAAAAAGTTAAGAGATAATTGAAAGAAAAAAGACTAAAATTAAAAAGAAAAAACAATTCAAAGCCTTTTTATGAATTGATTCTTTCAACTGCCAAAGGTGTTACTGCAATTTTTCCAATAGTTAACTTTTATTATTAATTATATAAACACACCCTTCAGTTAATAGTCAATGACTCCACGGTTAACTTTAACCATTGGCCTTGAAATGACGAAATTAACTCTTTTAATATATTCATAAGAAATAATAAATAAAATTTTGATTGATATTTAAAGAATAAATTAAATAAAAGAACAACTATGGAATAAGAAGCAGTGAACTTCAATTTTTTATTATTTTAGTTTAAGTTGAAATATAATTATTAAAAATTATGTGGTTATTTCACAATTAAATTTGAGGTAAATTTATAATTATAAAAATTTGGGAGATAATCTAAGAGTTTATATTTTACTAAATAGGTAAAATGACCGGATTGCTTTGAAGTCTCTGGTCGGATTAGTCTAACAGTTTGGTCATTGACTGGATAGCATGTGTTACGTAATTAATGGTGAAAATTGAATAATGTGTCACTATACCTGATGTACGTTTGTCCAGTTTGCCCAATTTTAAATTGATATATTTTGATGAGATAATTTTAATATGTAGGAGTCTTATTATTATTATTATTATTTTGTTTAAAGACCAAATAATCTTGAATTTACTTGTTTTGATAAAAAATGTCCCAAAGGTCAGCTGAATCTCTCGTTGAGTATCTGCTTCGTACGATGATCGACCTTAATTGGATTCTACAACATGGCCTGCAAAACACATAAAACCTTTGTTAGGGTGACCCAGGGTTTACCCTTGAGAGCACTTTTCGATACTTAAGTCAGTTCATATTTTTTAATAATCAGGATCATAAATAATAATTTGATAAATTACCTTTGTAAAGAGACATGGTTTACTATATAGATGTCATAACGTAAGCAATGTCACTTAAGTATCTATCAATATTCTAATAGGACCATTCACCTGAAGGTTATTAAACCCATCGAAGGCTAACATCTTGCTTTCACTAATAATTTATTAAGTTTGCTAATATTCGTAATTATCTCCATTCGGGGAGAGCTATTATGGTTCCCGGTAGGACATTATCAATAGATCTAGACTAACAAAACCCTATTTAGTTGTACGTGTATATTAACTATCATGAGTCCGAGGTTGTTTATAACAGTTGTCATTATTTAAAGACTAAAGCGCCCTTGCCTTGTCTACTAACTTAAATATACATGTAAAACTTGTAGAGAAACAATAAAGATATTTCTAAAGATTTTTTTAAAAATATTATCTCAAATAATACCTTTATCTAAATAGTAAAATCTATATTTTAGAAAAAGATAATTCTAAAATATACCACAACATTCATCAATTCCTATTTTGATAAATGAATATCTCCAATAAATGAGAGATATTTACTTTAAAATCAACACCAAAAAATCATGAAATAAATCTGCTAAAAATAGAAATATTATTCCTAGTTTTTAGCTTTGATCAAATCTAGTCATAATTGTGTTCAGATTCATCCAAAGAAAAGAATTCCAATTTGATCAAAAATAAATCGAAAAGATTTATCATATAAATAATAATTCTAAAAATATTTTTCAATGAATTTTATCTCAAAAAGAAAAAAAAAATATTTTTATAAAAGGAAACTCTAATTAATAAAAAGATATTCATTAAAAGAGATTATTTTTCTCACCAAATAAATATAAAAGTAAACTTAATTAAGAAAACTCAGAAAAAATAATTTATTTCATAGAATTAAATTAGGGAAAGAAATTCTATCTTTAGTGCACATTGCTAATTGTCCAGAGTTATTGCAATATCTTAGTCAGTTGTTGTGATAACTTTCACTGATCTGTTGCAATAATTTATATGAAAATTTTGACAATCTCAAATCGTGAGTTTGTTCAAACCATTGTCAATTCAATGATACCAAACATATATACACTAAAACATTGTCATATATTATATGATGTTGATAATTTTAAATCTTGAGTTTGCTCATATCACTGTCATACAATGATACCAAATATATAGATACTAAAACACTACCATATGTCATATGATACTAATATCTATATAAAAGTGTGAAGATTAAGAAAACTAGATTGATACAAACTGAAAACTGGATGGAACATTCTGACAATATAAACAACAAGAACTAAAAGGTTATCTGGTAGGGGCTATGTTTGTTTTATGTTGTCGTTTTGTCAAATATTGACAACGCGTTGGGTATCCATTTTCTAAATTATTTTTAAAAATTGTGACAAAGAAAATCTATTAGTTTATTTACATGTTATTTATTTATTTATTTTTTTAAATCATTCTTCTTCTTTTACAATGATTTTTGGTGATTGTTTTAATTTTTTGATTCATAAATATGTTTGCTTCTTTTTCTTCACTGAATCTGATTTTTTTTTAATTTATTGTCTAATTTAAATAATTTTTTTAAAAAATTAGTTAAATAATTGTTCTTCTTACTTTTCTTCTTTTAGGATGATTTTAAGTGAATTTTTTAAGGCTTTAATTTATCAATTTATATTTATCTCTGATATTTTTTAAAAAATTGTTAATTTATTTAGATAATTCTTGTTCTTTTAGGATGACTTTTAGCGAATTTTTTAATCGAAAATTTAAAATTATAAAAATATATTAAATTATTTAATTAATATTTGCTTATTTTTATATTTTATATCTTAAAAATTTTATGCTTATTATATAATAATATAAATTTATATATATATTTTTATATTTTCAATAATCAACGACATATGCTTTTTCTCACTTTATATTTTTTGAGATATTAAACTTGTTTTAAAAATTCAAAAATAAAATAGAAAAATACGGTTACTTCTAAAATTAATAATTGGAAGTGGTTAGAGGAGAGGACCTAACTTATCTATTATTTGATCAATCCCTTACAAATGATCGTGCTTTTTCAATTACAAGGATGATTATCATATTTTTTCTAATAATTGAGAACTGTTTACAGGAGAAGACATAATTTATCTATTATTTGATCAATCCCTGACAAAAGATGGTGCCTTTTTCAATTGCGGAGATGATTTTGATAATTTTCTAATATCATACACAATTTTAACCGACTCCAATCTAAAACGCATCCTCTTAATTACTGAGCGGCTGCCTTTTACACGATCAAGAGTTTTGAGTGGATCCCACCAAATGAAACAGGCGACTTAAAAAGTGGCATCATCTTGTTTTGCAGTTTGAAGCGAAAAAAGACAAGCCGCAATTGCCTCATCAAGGGACAAGAATACCGAGTCCTTGCCCATTTTGTCTACGAAGTCTGCCATGTCAATTTATCCAGAACGTCAATCCTCGGATTGACTATTCCAAACTTGATCGACCTTGATGTCAAAATCCTGCGAATTTCCATCAACGTCTGGATGCCTGTCATGTCAATGGCTGTAGCTCCCGACAAATCTAGCAAAACATGATCCACAGTATTTGACTTGGAATCTGACAAGGCTTCTTCGTCACGGATCCACCTCAAAGTCCTGCACACCGTTCACCGAACAACAAATTAAAAACCAGACCCCTCTCAACCTCAACAGGACCAGATTTCAACCCAAATTAACGTCTGTGAAAGACCTTATAACAACTAATAAATATTCATTTTGTGATCATTACAAAAGAAAAAAACAAAAAAAATTACCTTTCTCTAATGTAATTGCAGTTAGCAAAGTAAATAGGGGAGCCGATTTGTAGAGCCAATATTCCTGGAAACCCCGTCGCGTCAGGATACTGCTCCACATCGCGGTATAATTCTGAATTTGGTAGTTTACCAAGCTTACAAGTTGCAGGCCTTGCCACATATAGAAGTGACCTAAGCATTGCAAGTCCCACCTGGAATTTGAAAAGAAAAATAAGTTGTGAAAACCTCCCGTTGCATCAGGATTGAAGTTTAACATTAGCTTTAGTTAAGAGTGATAGTTTGTGGAAATCTGTACCGATAGTATAAGTCCTGTCTCCATGGAAAGGAAAGAAACACCAAGAAAGGCGGCCATGCAAATGCAAAAATCGAACTTATCAACTTTGAAGAGGTGAATAATCTCTTGATAGTTGATAAGTCCGATCATTGCAGACATGATAATGGCAGATAGAACAACAAGGGGTGTGTATTTAAAGACTGGGGCCAAGAACAGAAGCACAAGCATCATGCATATCGCCATCACAAAGTTTGCCATCTGTGACTTGCACCCAGAATTGAAATTCACTGCCGTCTTCGAAAATGGTCCTGAACAGCATATATTTATATATCTTGTAAATAATATGAATTAATATGAAAAAAAGGAAAAAAAAAAAAAAAAAAGTAATTTGAGAACATACCTGTTGTTAGGTAGCATGAAGTGAAAGATCCGACGATGTTCATGAATCCAAAAGCTACCATCTCCTTGTTCCCGTCCATTTGTTCATTTTTCATAATTGCAAAGCTCCTTGCTATTGCTATTCCTTCCTGAGAGGAATATTACATAAATAGCATGAGAATTTTGACTACTTAATTAATTTAAATAAAATAAAAAATATATATACATAGAACGAAGAAAAATGATGGTAACAATAATTTTCTTACAGCCAAAGCCACAAGGCCTGTAACACACCCAGCTTTGATAGTAACTGGTAGATACTGACGATCAAAGTTCAAAAATTTAATGGAGGAAGGATTAAGTCCTTTCTTCAATTCGCCCACCTGAGAAGCAAGAGAAAAAAAAATAGATATGCATATTAGAAGAGAATATTAAAGAATAGATTTTTTTTTTCAAGAAATAATTTCAATGGAAAAAAGTGATAGCAAGTAAAAATATAATGCCTTACAATTTGGATTCCGTGTTCCTCTAATGGGGCAACATAAGCGAAAATACAGCCGACTGCAACACTGACCATAGGAGCAATTGCTGATACCCAAAATAGCTTTGGGTTCTTGTTCCTCTATAATTTCCAAAAGATAATAATAATGAAAAACTGTTATATATGCATCAGACAACTTTTGGAGAAACAGTTTAGTTATTTGAACACGCACAATGACTCGGTTAAATGCGTGATGTACAATAATAATAAATTCGGAAATATAAAAAACATTTTAAAAAATTGACAGGTTTTAAAGTATTTTGAATGTTCATATTCTATTCATGATATTATATTTAATTAAATATAAATATTAGAAAATTATATCAAATGGACATATCAACTTTCAAGCAATACACTATATATATATATTAAAATTATATGAACCAAATGGAAAATAAAGTTGAATATTTGATTGTTCGATTATTTGCATTTTCTAAACTATTGGGAGGCTCAAAAAATATTGTAGATACACTTGATAATTTTATTGAAAAAGTGTTATCTATTATGCATAATATATAAAATGAATAATATTGAGTGCATTTTACTCCTTTTAGTATCCAAAATTTCAAACCAAATAAATGTTTAATAATTTTTTTTTATTTAAAATAACTTTGTAAATTTTTAAATATTATTTAAAAATAATATCATCTATAATAAAAATAATCACTTAACTTTACTTTAAAAAGGAAAAAAATCAGTATATAATTCTTAAAAAAGCTAAGTTCATTAACTGACAAAGAAAAAAAGGAAAAAAAATCATTCTAAAAACAATTTCAGACTGATACGTGTATCTCACTCTTGGTACGTAATAAAGTGAGAGCAGAGCACTCACCAAGTATCTAGTGAATTGAAGGAAAATGAGGAAGAGCAGACCGACTAAAAAGCACTCCCATCTCCACTGCACAAATAAGACAAAATGTATCACTTTTAACGAATATTATAAATTTCACTTAGAATGAATACTCTATAATTTTTTAGAAAAAAAAAAAGAGAAAAAAAAAAATTCTATGAATTTACATTCAAAGATGAATATTGTTGATTAAATCATTATTGTACACGGAATAATATGAGCAAACAATAACTTAATCAAATCAATGAATAGCTTTGATTTCAACATTAAATTATTTATGTTCTTTCAATTTATATTAGTGATTGATATAATGATTGAGGTGATATCCATTTTCGATTCTTAAATTATATGAAAATGGGTGATTAAATGTTGAAATTAAAAATTTAAATTGTGAATTTAAGTTGGTTTAGCTACACTTATATTATATTTACAATTTTCTTTTATATTTTAAAGAAGATGCAGACCTCAGTTCTGTTGTGGACGATGGCTTTGATGACGTGAACGACGTCAGTTTTATGAGTAAAATGTTTGAGTCCAAGCATGCCCTTCATTTGTTGCAGGCATATAATCACAGCAGTTCCAGACATGAACCCGGCGATGGTGGAATGTGATAAGAAATCCACCAATATTCCCAGCCTGTAACATTTCTTTACATTAGTTAACTAATTAATTTCATAAAAATATAACAACTGACCTACGTATAGAATGTGATATGACCTTAAAAAACCTAAAGCTGTCTGTAAAATGCCAGTGAAGAAGGTGGCTGTAAAAACCAAATGAAGGTATAAGTCTGGATCGTCCTTGGAGTTTACTTTTTCTCCAATTGTTTCGGCTATAAGCAGCGAACATGCTGCCACCGTTCCCACCGCAAGATGCTTGGAGCTCCCAAACAACGCATAAATTATAGGTGGCACAAAACTCGAATCTGCAACAAAAACAATCATCATCATCTCTCTATCAGAACATAAGGGATAATGATTACAACCCTTTTAATACATTGGTCGAAGCTTTCATGGTCATGAGAGTCAAGACCTTCGAAACGTTATTTAAGTCTATAATTATTTTTAAAATGGAATGATATATACAGCATTGACCTGACAATTTCTAAATAATTTCATCCGTAGATAATAAAATATCGAAAACGAAAAGGAAAGCTTACAAAGGCCGATGATGGGAGGAAGGTTGGCGAGTTTGGCATAGCTGATGCCTTGAGGAATGGCAAGGCTGGTAATGGTGATACCGGCGAGGAGATCAAACTTGAACTTACTGAAATTGTACCTGGGAAGCCAGTCAAAGACTGGAATAAAGTACTGCAAAGTTTTCAAGGATTTGCGTGCAGGCTTTTCATTCCTGAGTCCCCCGAATGGATCGTCAGGAAAAAGGGTTTCTTTCAACTTTGATTTAAAAGTTCTTGCAAAGCCTCTCGGGGCGGTAAAATTCACTTTGGGGCTTGAACTTGTGACCGCCATTGGTAGGAGGAATGTATCAGAAAAAGTGGGAGAAATTTTTGGGCCGATTTGTTAAACAAGAGGTCTGCGCTCTGCCACCTTATATAGAGGCCGACTTAGTGGATGATGAGTCATTATTCATGACTAAGAATGGTAAGGATTGATTGGATAAAAGGATATATTTTGACGTAATTTGAGGTTTAGAAATACTGAAATCTTTTCTTTTTTTACCTTCTTTCTCAGCCAAGATTTCTTTTTATATAACATTACAGTAAGATCATCCACTGTTTTCTACAGATGTAAATTTCCATATGTGTGACGCTACTGATTTCTAAATAATCAGGCTAGATAAAACCAAAAGTATTAACATTGTCTTGTACTTTTCAATTTTAAGGAAAATGGGTAATGAGTAATTCGTATATGTAATTAAGGGGGGTGTATTCAATTTAGGAGTTTATCGAAATCTAAAAGATTTTAAAAATCTGGATATATTCAATCTAGACTTTTTAGAAAATCTATTAAAATCTGGATATATTTAATTAATCCAGATTTGTAAAGATTCTAATGAAATTTTAGTGTATTCAATTCAGACTTTTAAGAAATCTAAATAAATAGAGGTGTATTAAAAAAATAAATGATTTTGTAGAAATTAAATTTTAATGGATTTTTTAAATCCTATTATAAATAAAAAAATCAAAATGAAGTCTTGCCCTACCCCTAAAGATTTCATTGATATCATATATATATATTTTTCTCTTGACTACCAACTCGACGCCTCAACAGGATAGTTCTCTGCTTTCTTGAATGGCACCAGCAATTTCTCTCTCGATAGGTTTTATCAGCTTCGCTACAAGTCCACCATTAAAGGGCGCATCTTAAATGGCAAGTTTGAGACCTTGGAGGGTGTCAGTGTCAAGCTTTTCTACACGTGGATTAACATTGTGGATGTGTCAAGGAGTGGTGACAATCTTGAATTCCCTATTGGGATTGTTGGTGTTGGATTCCCTATTGATAACTTTGAAGAGTGCCCTCAATGTGGTTGTGGCTTGAATTGCAATAGATTGAAAGTTCACAACTTTAGGATCAACACTTTGTTTCTTCTTATTAGAGATAGACAATAGATTTTATGTTATTAAGTGTTTTGGATGATTGAGATTTTGATTGAAATGAGAATTTATATGTTTCGATGATTTTTGTTATTGTTTGTGCAATTGTTTGTGTTGTTTTTGTTGTTGTATAATGATAAATTTAGGTTCATAAACAGATTATGTTGTTGCAAAATTTGATTAATTGTGATTAAAGGCTTTTGCTTTGAAGTATCATAGAGTTGTCTAATTTTGCTTTGATTGAGATGGAAGAAAATCGTTTTCAGGTTGTTTGTTGTGTATCTATAAAGCTAAAAGGCCCAACGAACTCTAGATAGAATTCTAATAAAATCTGATGAAATTTATTAAATAATAAACAAACTCCTAAATAGAATTCTTACAAAATCTAATGAAATTTATGGAATCTATTGAATCCATTAAAATCTATCATTAAAAAAAATTCTAACAAACTTCAATAAAGTCTAGATTGAATACACCTCCCTCAGTGATGATCCTAGCTCACCCACTTTGATCTCATATATTAGGGGTTGTTTTTTTTTTTTTTTGTTTTTTTTTTTTTTTTTATAATTTGAAAACTGAACAATGCTGGAACTTAGATTGTTTTTTTTTTTTTTTTTTTTTTTCTGTTTGTAGATTGAACAGTGATGAAACTTATTGAAGATTGAATAGTGACTAAAACTTGAAATTTGAATTTTTTTTTTGGCTTACCTCCAAATATTGTAAATTTGTGTATTTTTAAAGTTAAAATTATTTAAAAACTAGTAATTTGATATTTATACCCATTTTACTATTTATTGTTATGTAATTTAATTAATTTAATACAAACAACTGAAAATAAATAATTTAATAAACTCTAAAATATTTTTATGTACATATTAATAATATTTTATTCATAATTAAAATATAATTAAAAAAATATCGTAGCATTAGTCATTATATATTTAAATATTTAAGAAAGCAACTAGAGAAATGAATGTTTGAATTGTAAATTAAAATATAGTTAATTTATTTCAAGATAATTTAGGATGAAATATATTTATGATTTTTCTTTTTAAATATATATTTTTGTAAGTATCAAGGGAAAAAAAAGGGAAAAAATTGCGTAATATAAAATTAGAATAAATCGGGGGATGGGGGGGAGACTTAGAATAAATCTTTTAAATATTTTAAGTGATTTACAATTAAGTGAAAAGTTAAAAATTATTATTATTATTATTTTTAAGTAGTTTTTGGTAGTTTTAAGAAAACAACTAGAACAATGAATGTTTAGATTATAAATTAAAATATAGTTAATTAATTTCAAGACAATTAGAGATGAGATATATTTAGGTTTTTCTTTTCAAATATATATTTTTTCTAAGTATCAAGGAAAAAAAATGAAAAAAAAAGGTAATATAAAATTAGAATAAATTTGGAAATATATTATTTTTAGAATGACAAACTTGAAATAATTTTTTTAAAATATTTTTAAGTGATTTATAATTAAGTAAAAAATTAATTTTTTTTAGTTATTTTTCGGTAGCTTTAAGTGATTTGACCATTTAAAAAAACAAATGAAAACAAATTAATATGTGTAATTCAATATTATTAAGTCATAAATGCAAACAACAAGTGATATTGAATACTTAATAGTGACTGAAATTTAAAATTTGAATAAAATGTTTATTTTTTTAACTTCTAAATATATTGTAAGTTTTCTAAAAACTAATTATTTAACATTTATATCAATTTTACTATTTGTTGTTATGTAATTTTAATTAATTTGATATAAACAACCGAAAATAAATAATTTAATAAATTCTAAAATGTTTTTATATACATATTAATAATATTTTAGTCATAATTAAAATATGATTAAAAAATTGTAGAAGTAATGATATTTATATATTTAAACACATTAATTTATTTAAGAAAGTAACTAGAAAAAAATGAATATTTAAATTATAAATTAAAATATAGTAGTTTAATTCTAAGACAATTTGGGTTGATATGTATGTGAGTTTTTTTTTTTTTTAAATATATTTCTTATAAGGATCAAGAAAAAAAATTTGTATAATATAAAATTAGGATAAATTTGAAAATATGTTATTTTGGAAGAATAGATTTGAAATAAAATATTTGGAATATCTTTTATTGATTTGTAATTAAGTGAAAGGTAAAAAAATTCTTAATTATTTTTTAAAGTTTTTTTTTTTGGGTAGTTTTAAGTAGTTTCATCATTTAAAAAAATAAACGAAAACAATTTAATAAGTGCAATTTAATATCATTAAGTTAAAGAAAAAACAAATCATCGCTTAATTTCTAAATTTATAACTGCTTGGAAAAAAGAAAAATACTATTCACTATTTTAAAAGAGGAAACTCTCCAAAATTAATAACTTTACTTACCGAGTTCAATATTACTATTCAAAAATAACATGGATAGATAAAAATACCTTTTTATTATTTTAACATTTCTATTACGATAACACAATTAAAAAAAAAAATCAAAAAATCAAAAAGTAAATTTTCATCTTGTCCAATCTTCAATTTTTTTTAGCCTTTATTTCCAATCTCCATCTTCTTCAATCTCCATATTCGATTTTCATCTACTATAGCCTTCATCTCTAATGAGCTTCCTTGATGATACTTCTCTGTCAGCACTTTTTTTCTTCTTCTTCTTCATCTTCTTTCTTCATTTACTTCATTTTTCTTCTTCCTCCACCTTCTTTTCCTTCTCCTTCTTCTTCCTCTTCTTTCTTCTTCTATCATCTCTAGCAAGGATCACTCCATGCCAAAAATTAGATATGCAAATCCCCATGTGAGTTGAACTGAGATTACCTAATCTAAGTCACATTAGGATTATCTATACTGTTGTGTAATAGAAAAACAATAATAAAACAAGAAGAAGAAGAGAAAACACAGAGAGTTATATTGGTTTGACATTGTACTTATGTTCACTTTGTACGGCTCAAAAAACTTCCATTGTATTTTCAATAAGGTTACAACAGTATTTATATTGAAACCTTAAATATGAAAATACATTTACAAATATCATACCATACCATAGGGGGCGTTGCCCCCGCACCCCCGATTTATCTATATCCCTCTTAATGGGGTAGTTGATTTCACTTTGTTCCATCAATGAACCTCACATAGTTACACACATATATGTATATATGAGAGTCATATAATTATTATCTACAATGGGTTATATCAAATATGACTTATGTTGGTACAATAATGCAAGTTGCCGCCGCCATCCCCCCTCTTAAGATAGTCCTAATGTGATTGACGGTGTATAAATCACTTTCTTTATTTAGTATGAGTCATGACGGGATAACAATGTGGACTCACACTCAAATTTATATATCTTCATATCTGTAAATTTATTTTTTTAGCGAGGAGCAATTTGCTCCTTGTAGAAGAAGAAAAGGAGGAAGAAGAAGAAAGAAAAATGAGGATGAAGAAGAAGAAAAATTAAAAGGAAGAGGAGGAGGAAGAAGCAATGTTGTTGAAGATGAAGCATCATGCCAACGAGACATTGATCCGCGTAGTTTGACAATTTTCAATTTTTTTTCTTGGCATATTGGTAATTTAAGGTTTGTTGAGGTTAATGGCGAGAAAATGACTTTGGGTTAGATTTAGTAAAATTATTGACGTGCATCATGTTTAGATGAGCCCACTAATTTTGGGTCAAGAACTCATTTGAAAATTTGTAGGCGTCATCTAGAAATACAACTTTAATTGATAAAAAAATATATGGAGTTATTTGACAGGACCCGACTCGGAATCCCTTTAATGAAGTCAGTAGTCCTGTTGGGCACCCCACGAGAATCTTTTGAAGTCTAACTAGTAAGACTCAAAAGAACATCGTGAAACGAACTCGTATATGTAAATAGTTTACTATCATAAAAATTATGTATAATAAAATCTCATTTCAAAATTTCCATCCAAAACATAGTTAAAAGAACTGTTATAAATGTTTAGATATCTAAAACATGCATCATTTAATCATAAAAGTTTTGCAAATCTAGTCACAAATGAGGTATGCACAATTATAGGATTAATGCTCGAATTACAATATTTATAAAAGCCTATGTAGTATCGTTGATCGTCTGGACCCACCTAATCTGAACATGGCGCACTGTACCCTGATCACTTGATCCTGCACCTGGGAGGTTTTGTAACATAAAACCAAAAATGTTGTAAGTTAATAAGCCTAGTGAGTGTGAGGGTTAAGTTTAAATTAAGTCTTATAAAATACCTTTTGAAAAACATTTTTCTTTAAAACAATTTATTTTTAAAACTTGAGTCTGTATTTTTCTAAAACGTTTTCTTTTTAAAATTTGTTTTTTATGATATGTTTTTCTTAAAAACTATACGAATGGGGAACCCAAAGGAAGCTATAACATATGAACGGGTAGACCAACTCCACTCAGTGTGGTGGGTCATGTGATAAAATAACTATCATCGAACACTGTGACAAAGCTACAAAGACATCCCGCTACTACGTGGTAGAACTATCATCGCACACCATAAGCGAGACAATACCTCACAAGTGTAGAGGGCGACTCGACAGACATAACAGACTTTATCCCCCGATGTTAGCAGGACTATTCCTCCCACCACTTGCCCTATACTACATGGTATACCGATCGGGTCTAATGCTAGAAGGTCTGTCTATCTATAATCTTGGGTCGTTCCACTAGTCTTTGAAAACTTTTTCTTTTCTAGATTTTAAATCAATTTCTTTTTCATAAAATAAACTAATAACATTTGCATACTATATCATACAAAACTATATCTTGCATGCTAAAAATAAACCAAGGATAAGTTAAAGAAATAATTGATGAAAGTCTATAAAGAATTACAACATAAACTTGAAGAGTATTTCAAATGGTTCACATTCACAACTTGCTGTCCTATTCACTTGCACCACTGCTCTAGTGATCTCCTCAGCTATTTCCTCTCAGCTCGTTATGTCATATACATTTATTCACAAATGAAACCTTTATTTAGCTAAATTATTATTTCTAACTCCTAATCTCATACGAGCTGCTAAGGACTACATTACTACCAGTCCAACTTGAGCTACGAGCTCGCTCCAGCTCGCGCCTTCAGCGAGCTTTTACTTTGCTCAGCTCAGTTCGAACTAAGGGCATTCACCTCAGCGAGCTCACTCAGCTCACCTCTCCAGTGAGCTGTAATCTTCTTCTAGCTCAGGTCGTTCCTCAACACTTCTCAGCTCTCCTTGCGAGCTACTACCTTAGGCCAGTTTGATCAGGCACCCTTAGTAGGCTGCGATCTCACTCAACTACTTTTGCGAGCTCGCACTCCAACCCAATTTAGACAGGCGAGATGGAGAGCAACAGACATAACCTAGCTCATTCCCCAAATCGACCATCTTGACGAGTTGAAATGTGCTAAGGGCCTCCTCCAGCTCGCACCTCGTGAGCTCCTGTCCTGACTCACACATACCTACTTCTAACACTCATTTCTCCAGACTTTTACATTTTACATTACCATTAACACATCTCGACCTCATTTCACATATCTACACTTAACATATCCTCAGATCTTCACCAAACTCTCAGGTCGCGACCTCATCAGGTTTAGCTATAGAAACTAAATCATCTCCAATTATAAATAAACCATTATAAATCAGCATCATTCTCAACTATTTCACTTACCAGACTCTTGCTAAGCCTTTAGCCTTGTTTTGCTCGCGAGCTATTCAATATACCAGATCTACATACCAAAAATCTCATTAAACACTTGCACACCAGAAGCTGTTCTCGATAGCTTTTCACCATCTTAAACCATAAAAACTTATTCTTATCACTTAGATCTTACCAGATCTGGTTTCTCACATTCCAACAGCTTGATTTTCCTCAAAATGACAGAGATCAACTTGGCACCGTCACAGATATATCCTCCTTGCTTCTGCCGACAACTTTCTCTCCTTCTCTCTCTCTCTCTCTCTCCAGATATTTATCTTCTGTCGACATTACTCACCACATACCTATATTTATAGGCGTGGGTCATGCTTGCTTTTTACCTTAAACTTTCTCAAAATTACGATCTTACCAGCTTTTAGAGAATTCTTTACTTTTCTCCAATGTCCTTATTCTCTCCTCATATTTACGATTTTGTTATTCTTTATAAAATCTTTTATTTTTACCAATTTATCCCTCAACTTTTAACATTTGATTTGACTCCCGATCCTTCCAAAAACCCTATAACATTAAATTTCTCACTTCCTAACACTTTAAAATTCATTTTCATTATTTTATAAACAAAAATTATCTCATTCCGTACATGTGTACAATACAACTTAGGAGAGGGTGTTACATTATTTGTTTCTTAAAAAATATAATTGCAATGTAATTGAAATTCTATAGACACTAATGATTAGAAGTTTGTCATAATTTATCAAGATTAAATACGTATGACTTAAAAATATACTCTTGTAACATTGTGAAAAATCTACTCTTACAATAAATAAAGAAAACCCGCCATACATATTAATAAATAAACATGATAGAATTTAAATCCCGATCATAAATATGAAGAGAAAACACATTACCATTAGAGTTATGGTGGTGTACAATATGGAGTTAATTTATTCAAATAAGATTTAATTAAAAATATTTACATAAAGTGAATATGAAAGATGAGGTCCACTTCCACGGCTAATTAAGATTAAACACGTGTGGCCCAAAATTCTATTCTTGCAACAATACAAAAATCTACTCTTACTATAAACAAAGAAAACCTAATTCATATGATGAAATTTAAATCCCGATTCTAAATGTGAAGAGAAAGTATAATAACCGTTAGAGCTACGATGATGTGCAATATATACTAACCATTAGAGCTATGATGATGTGCAATATGGTGTTAATTAATTCAAATAAAATTTAATTAAAAATATTTAATAAAGTAAATATGAAAGACGAGTTCCACTTCCACGTCCAATTAAATTTGACAGAAAATAAAAATTCGTCTTAGAGAGAAAATTCGACAAAACATCAGATGCAATAACTTAATTCTTGCAAAGGAAAACAATTCATTATTTACGACTTTGTGATTACGATAAAAGATAAAACTTGTAAGTTACGATTATAGGTGGTGGGTACCATTACAATGTTGCTTGTTTGATGGAAATTCTTCTACTAATTTCTCAACAAATTGTTGCTTGGAATGAGATATTGAAGTTGCCCTTGATTTAGTCAGTGTGTCTAGCTAGATAGATCACGACACATATCGTTTTCGATCGATTGGGGCATGTTTGGCATTATTTATAATTTTTTTTTTTTTTCTAATTATAATTATGGTTCAAAAATATAAAATTAAGTAAAATTCATTTCATACTATATTTTTGAAAAACATTGTGCTCTTTGTACATAGAATTTAGAAAATGCAAAAATTAATATATATATTTTTAATATCACTAATTATCATGGGGAGACTCCACTATTAATTATTAATTTATTACTAGACTGAGGTTATGCTTACTTTAATTATACGAATTGAAATGAGAACTGGAATGATCTGGAATCAAAATGACTTTGAATCGGAATAATATATTGGAATCAGAATAAGTTGTTCACTTCAATTATAGGAATCGGAATTGAAATCAATAGTATTCCCATGAGTTGTTTAATTTTCTTTGGAATTGAAATAAATTAATTATAAGTTATAAAAATGTCCTTAATTAAAATTATATACACTATATGCATTTTTTGTATTAAAAAAAAAAAAATCTAACCATTGAGATTTTGCAAATTGCAAAGGAAGCATTATATATTTTTTTCAAAATTGTGCTTAAGATGTGGTGCCAACTTTTTACCATCTAACTTGTCATAATAGGTTTAAAAAATAAGTTTTATTAACAATATTATTGTAAACATATTGTGTATCTATATTGTATATCAAATTATGATTATATATATATATATATAAAATGTTATTTAAATTTGCTTTGATTTTGTAAAGTATTTGTTTTAATAAGGGTATAAAATAGGATTTTATTTTTTTTTTTTTACTATAACGTAATAAAATAGGGTTTTCTTTAACAAGAGTATAAAAGTCATTTTAATTTGAAAGACAGAATGAGAATGAGTTCTCAAGTGGGATGGGAGAAATGAGATTCTCATTCTATAACCTCAAACATGGAGAGCCCGTATTTTCATTCTCATTATAAAATTATTTTTAAAAAATAAATATCATTAATGAATTTCATTCCTCATTCTCTTTCCTCAATCCATGAAGTAAACACATCCTGAATACTATTCCTCTTTCTAAAATATGATGTTATTAACCATATTTATTTTTGAAGCCAAAAAGATATATAAAATCCTAGATTTCAGTTATATATTGTAATATATAACTGAATTCTCTATCATATATATTATCTAAGCAAAAAAAAAAAAAAAAACCTTTGCTGACTAGCTCTTAATTATATTCAAATTAAGATCAGCCCATGCTTTACACTTTTCATCACTTTGAAGGTGCCATAAATTTTCACGATTAATCTCGCACGCACTATGTTCGGTCAAGCACCAATGCTGGTTGGTCACTGCCATTGGTTCCTTTTGGTAATGGTTTTGAGAGCCATGATATGATAACACTTTAAACATATATAATGGGGGATGAAATGGATTCGGAATTTAATCGCAGCCACTGATATAACAAAACATACTTTTAATTTCTTCGATCAAATGCTTTTAATTAGTGATTTGTTTAAAAAGTTTCATTATTTAATACAACCACCAAACAAGATGCGGAACACGAGCATGCTTTCTTTGTGTAGTGGGTGGTTTAATTTAAATTAACTATGATTAAATTGTGGCCTGGTTATAATTTAAAGAAAATTAATCATCAGTACTGCACCATATGCATATATTAAGGGAGATTGAGTTTAATTTTATCCATAATTGAAATTAATTGAAATAAAAATTTTATATTTTGTTTAAATTTATTAGACTGGCATAAATTCTCTTTATTATAATGGTATAATGTCATGAGGAATAGGAACTATAATTCAATTTGGTGGGTTTATATTTAATTAATAACATTCGATTTAGCATGCGGTGCACACGCCCTCGTAGACCTAAAGAAAGAAAATCCTCAAGCAAGATGTTCCACAAGATTATTAACTTATGTATATATTTATAAGATTCAGATTATTTGAGCAAATTATTCTTTAGTTATCCACTCATTGTATAAGGAATATTAAAATAATTATAAAAATTATTACGAATTAATTAAAAACATGTTTATATTATATTCTTGTAATGTTTGATTAAATTTTATAAGAATATTTATTGATTAAGAAATGTTGAAAGATAACTTTATATAAGTAAATAAAAGAGATTAAGGGTCAAAGATTTAAGTTTCACTCTTATCTTAAAACAAAAGATCCAGGTAGTTTTCTCTAATTTTAACCTCTAATAAACGACGTCAAGGGTCAAAAATTCAAGTCTTACTCTTATCTTAAAATAAAAGATGTATGTAGTTTTCTCTAAATTTAATCTCTTATTCCCCACCATAAAAAAATGTAAATAAATGACAATGTAAATATTGTGATTATAAGAATTATATGTTTTGAAATTATTTTAAAGAGCTAAACAAATATCGTTAGACATAACGAAGATAAATGTCCACGATACCGGCTTTCATTGATTGTCAATTGTCATGGCACTTAATTGATGGGATAGTGTATTACCTCATGGAGAGAGAGGTTGAGATTCTTTTAAATAACTTAATTATATTAATTATATATTTATTAATTTTAAAATATTTTATCTAAATTTTAATTTTAATAATTTAATTATATGTTTATCATATATATTAATTTCAACATATCTATTTTATCTAGATTTTAATTCCTACATATTGATACATGATTTAAATTTCTTTGTTAATTATCTAATCATTATTTTATATTTATTTTTATATGTATTGTTTTGAGTTTGTATTTCATAAGAATTACAAATAGGGTGATTTTATTACCACCCAAAAAGATTCTCCCTACACCATCTTTTAATTATTATTTTTTAAATTACTAACATATCCGTACGTCAAATTATTTAAAAGGACATAATAAACAATTTCAAAATACCCATACTCTTATAAAACATTTTTACTCTGCATTCTTATCATTGTTTTCACAACTCTTTTACATTTATATTATGTATAGCTCATTGAATTTTATTTCTTTAGGACAAATTATTTGGGTCGGTATAGAACCAATTTGTTTTAGATTGATAACTTTAAAAAATATTTTACATAGGATTTTTTAAGAAAAAGAATAGACATTTTATATATTTAATTGATTCACAAACTGTGTTTATTTATATATTAATTTTTAATACTATTATAGTAGATTTTTAAGTTTGATTTTAATAACTTATTTTTTAATATTAATACATTTGATTTATATTAATTTAAAATTAAAATTTTCTTTTGTCTCCGATCAAAATCTCGGCTCCATCCCTCTATTGGATACTCGCTACCCTGAAACTCTCTACCCTAGATCGATCATCACTCAGCAGTATATCAATTCTCAAACAGTCAAAAAACATGATTTGATATGTAACAAATTTTGTTTGGATAGTGACAGATTAAAACATCAACAAGTGAGATTGTTATCCAATGAGAAATCAATAGAAAGGGAAAGGATTGGAAGATATCATGCATCTAGCTGTTAATAAGTGGGATACCCACTCGCAGACAGACAAATACAAATTGAGTCTTAGCGTAACGATGTTTACTTCTTCGAAACCTCCAAAATAGATAAATTTTGATCAGAATGTCTGCACTGACTTCACCAAATAAGCCTTCCTCAGTTGGCCATGCATGGAAGCAGCGAGTTTTGCTCATAATTTAAGGTTGATATGGATGGTGCCTGGTGGCTTCGTGGTGTGCAGCACATCATCAAAAAAGAAGATCGAGTAATCTTTTCAAGTTTGAAACGCAAGTATTTGGTGAAGGTTGGTTGCGGTGTACCCCTTTAATCATGGACTACATTTCAGCATCATTTCAATCGCCCTTAATCATTGCAAGCCTACTGTCTCGTTAATTAATTTGAGACGAGAAAGTGTAAAACGGAAGAAACATATTCATTGAGTGCACATGCATGCATGGTTCGTTACTTGGTTAATTCATATCAACATTACCATATGTTCTATGAAACACAAACACGAGATAGTGGGTAGCTCTGTTTGTACATTGTTGAAAAGATGTATAGGCTGCTGATTATTTAATAAAAGATAATGGATCCAGGACGAGTAATTTTTCTGGATATTTTATTTAGTTAAAATTCTTGTATTAGAGTAAAAGAGAACAAATTCCACTCACACTATTTTGGAGGGGTTCGGTTTAATTTATTGGTATTAGAACTATTACTAATTCTTGTTAATAAATAATTATGCTAATATGTATGATTTTTTTTTTTTTAGTTTGTATTATTAACATTTTGACTAAGATTAAATTATAATGATTTATTTAAATTTATATTTAAATAATATATTATATGAATTGTAAGCAAACTTTGGTATCGTTGTATTTTAAAAAAATAATTGTTAGTTGTGCTAAAAAAGAATCTATTATAAAATTAATCTGACTATTAATTGTTTGGAAAATTTTGCTGGTAAATCTGTTATTATCTTCAAAACAGCAAACATATGTTTACTAGATTTTATGTTTTGCTCTGAATTTATAAAATTAATGTCATTTTTTGATATAAGGTTATTCATTAGAGTCAAAATTTTATTAAAAAAATTAAAAAACATACGAACAAGAGCAAGATAAAAAGCCAAAACAAAACAAAGAATAAACTTTAAAATATTATAATTAGGCCATGGGAAAGGAAAGACAATAAAAGATTTAGCCGAAACCAAACCTTTCTCAATCAAATCCTATAGTAGCTCCTCATTAAAAAGTAAAAATCTTATTGGAAAAACCCAATAAGAAAAATTTGGTAAGGAAAAAAGAGTGTCAACCCCCCAAAGCGAAAACTAACCAAACCGGTAATGACTTTTGTCAAGTAAATCATTAGAGAGAAGGAGACCCAAAAAAGCCGGAGTCGTCCACCATCAAGTAGAGCAAATAAAAGAAGGAGAACGAGAAGCTAAGGGTGCATTTGAAATTGTTTTTAAATGGTGTTAATGAAAACTATTTTAAAAATAAAAATGATATTTTTAAAAATGTAATGTGTTTGGTAGAATTTTTAAAAGTTATTTTCAAAAACAAAAAAATGATGTCAATATGTTTTACATTGTTTTTTAAAATGAATAAAATAGTTGGTTGGAGGAAAAAAGTAATATTTTTTTTTTGAAAATGGTGAAAAATATAAAAAATTATTTTTCACTTTTTAGTTATCATTTAAAATTTTTTTCTATTTTCAAAAACACATTTTCGAAAATATGTTGTCAAACATCTTTATCTCATTTTTTATTTTTGAAAATGAAAATCTATTTTAAAAAATGCATCCAAACACCTTCTAAAATTTCTGCAACAGAATTTCCCTCACAATAAATATGAGTCACTGTAAAATTCATATCTTGCAAATAAGAAAGACATCTATCCTAAGCTGATTGCCAACGTCACGGAACCTTAGAAGAGTGGGCAAGAAGAAGAGAAACAAAAGTTGATCGGCTTATGATCAGGGAGTCTCGGTTCTATTGCTTGGAAGACAATTATCCTAATCGTTGGACTAAACGCTGGTTAAATATTTTAAATAAACATAAAACTAAAATATTTTAATTTTTATTTTGTATAAATATTTTTTATGTAATTAAGGTTGAGATATAATTGTTATATGTTAAAATTAATGAGGATAACTTACCATTTAAAAATATTCATTAAATCATATAATAGATTACTTCATAATTACTGTATAAAATTAACTCCTCATATACTTTTTAAAACTGCTGTTAAATTTAATCATTTTATAAAAATAACTTCTCATATACCTTTTAAAACTACTGTCAAATTTACTCATATTACTAATCGTTTTTAAAGGTTTTATCAAACATCATTTTTATATTAAAATTATTAAATAATCACACCTTAGCTTCTAAAAACGATATTAAAGGAACTTGCGCTAACTGGATGGTGCTAGCACCAACACTATAAAGTTTGGCAGCCTAATGCATGGGAGATTTAACTCAATAATTTCTTAATCCACATGTATCACAAATTGACAATTGCGGTTGTTATAGTTTGTGTGCTTTGTCAATGTTCCATCATTCCATGTCCATCTTTCGATTACAAGTGGCTCGTCTGATTGAGTGGTTATTCTAGAGCAGACGTTGACATATTCTAGAATTACAAAAACAGTTTCGTATTTCAATAGTAACATGATACTATTTCATATTTTAGTAGTAACATTTCGCTAGGGATAATTCTTTTTGATCTAAATTAAAAAAAATATATAAGTTTTTATTTAAAATAAAAGTTATTTATTTTTATTTTCAAACAAAATTTGGATAATTTGTATCTCTTTCAATCTTTTTAGATTTCACATAAAAAGTTTGACTTAAGAATATTTTACGTAAATAAACTCAATATTACAAGTGAAATTAATAAAAACGATAGGGATTTTTTTAAGAAAAAAATAAATAACATTCTAATTTATTTTTTGGATTAAAAGTAAAATTTCGTTTTTTATGTGCTATTTTTTTAATGATTATTTTTACTTATTATGAAGGTCTGCACTCGGTAATTAACTTTAGGTCAAATTATAATAAAGTTGCTTGTCAGATAAGAAAAATGCTGTTATGGCGAAAGTGACAATAAAGCGATTGCCAGTTTAGCAAAAATTATAGTGAAGCGACTTTTACTGTGTTGACACTCCTTAGTTGGACGGTGGTCTTAACGTGTTTGCATAAAATTACCTCATTGTCCTTTAGTAATTAGTTAAAATAATCACAATTATTTTCACTCATTTTTTAAATAACAATATATTAATTATTCACTTGAAAATTAAAAAAAAATAAAAAGCTTTAAAAAAACAAAAAAGAATATTTTCAAAATCAGGTAGCTGGGTCTCAACCCAGAGCTCATAGGCTCCCTGTTTAATCTCCATTGGAGATCATATTGCCCTCGAGAATAACATGAAAACATGATCACTCACTACTAAGAACACCAACAACAACATCTTTTAATCCATATTTTAACAAACAACAAATTAATCAATGAAATTCAAACCAAAATTTTTAAATGTCTTTAAACTGAATTTTAATATATAATAAAATAATGATCCAAACTCTCTCTTTCTTTTTTTTTTTTTGAAGAACAATAAATCGAGAATCAATCACTTTCAAGAATATATATATATATATATATATATATAAGAATCAGTAACAATATGGAGAGAGATGGAATAGGGTGCTGCAGTGATGGATGAGAAGATGAAAGGAAAGAGATGGTTGGGTGATGCGATAAAAGAAAAATGTGGAAAAATAGAGACTCATCTCCATTTTGGAGATCTGGTTCAATTAATTTCAATTGAGATTTGGTGTAATCTCCAATGTTCTTTTTAATTTGCACGAAGTGCGGTTGGTGCAGTGATAAAAACGCCTTCGTATGTAGTCACAAGTCATGAGTTTAAGTTGCATCCCTCACTATTCTATGGGTTCTTCTCTCACACATGTGAATTGTTCCCCCTATTTGGGAGTTGTTCTCGGATTATGTCACTAGAGTCTTATTCCGTTTGATTCCGGTTGATCCTTGGATTAGTACTAGTCCTTAAAAAAATGTTCTTTTAATTCTTTATTCATATTTAATAAATTGTAAGGATTTCTTTAATTTATATAATATAAAAAATTGTAAAAGAAAATTAATAACTAAATCAAGAAATAGAGGAAAACTGATATTGTTGTTTTTTGCCTTGCAACGTCAAAACCACCGTATAACTAACAGCAGTCAATGAGGTTAAAGCCATTTTATTGTCATTTTCACTAAACTAGTAGTACTTCTCCTGCAATCAATTCAACAACCATTCATTCATTTCCATTCAATCTAGGGTTGTTAGCTACTTTTAATTCATTCATTTTTTCTTACTATTGGATTGAGTAAAAATAAATGAATGGCTATAAAAAAAATTAGAACAATGGATGGAAGAGATTTGATCACCTTTATTTAAGTAAAAAAAAGTAAAAAGAAAACAAGGAAAAAGAAAAGTAAGTTGTTTGGGGTTTTTAATTAGTGATGAAGATGAAGTTGAATGAAGTTGTCTGGGGATTGTTTGGGTATTTTTATGGGTGATGAAAAATGAAGTTAGATGAAACTAACCTTTTGGGGGGATTGTTTGGGTTTTTACTTTTTAGTGGGTAATGAAGATGAAGTTGGATTGAAGACGAAATTAATTTTGGGTGATCGTTTGGGTTTTATGAAAAGTTTTTTTCTACTCTAGCACTAAAAGAATATGAGAGTTTTGAAATTAAAAAAAAAAAGGGGTTTTTTGCTATCAAATAGTTTTACAACAATGATAAAATATATAGTTCACTCACAAAAAAATAGCTCGCAAACAAAGGGTAGTGCTAAAAGAACTCAATTTTTTTGTGTTAGTTTCAAAACTCACTTTTTTGGATATTAATTGTTAGGACTTTTACTTTTTTAATAGGCAATGAAGATGATGTTGGTTTTTTGGATTACTGTTTGATGATGAAGTTGGAAGTTTGGGTGATGCTAATGAAGATGAAGATGATACTTTTTTATATGAAGAAACTTCAGCTTTTGACTCAAAATTGAGGGATGTATATAAAATTGATTAACTTGTTAGTTTTACTAATTTTGTCAACAAATGCTACGTGAGGACAAAAATACCCTCATACCATTTTAATTATTATTATTTTTGGTTTAAATAATAGAGTAAAAATAGCAAAAATCAAATAATTTTTTTTGGCGGTCATCTTATTGGATGGCTCTGGTTTCCATTGAACTTCCTTGGCGACACATTTCCATTGACTTCTTCTTCTTCTTCTTCCTCCTCTTCCTCTTTTTCTTTGGCAACACTTTTGCATCAACATTTCTTTCTCCCCCTCTCCCTCCTCTTGTTCTTTTCCTTATTTTTATTTTCTTATTCTTCCTTCTTTCTTTTCTTCTTCTTATTCATTCATTTTTTTTTTTTCTTCATCTTCTACTACTCCATCTCTTCACTAGAGATGGAGAAGAAAATCTGTAAAAATCTACAAAAATATGTAAAACTGTGCAAAATTCTATAGATTTGGGGTGTAAGTTATGCCTACCTCTTAATGGGCGTGACTCACGCTTTAAATGAGAGGTGTGAGTAACATAGGCAATACTCACACAATATGCCTCCTAATGGGCGTGACTCACGCTTTAAATGAGAAGTGTGAGTAACATGAGCATTACTCACACTAATTGGGCATGACTGAGGCGTACTCATGCCCCATATAGGGGTGTTACCAAGAAACTAAATTCACGCATGAGGTATGCCTTATAATGGATGTGCCTTACACCTAAAATTGCAAAAATCTGTAGGTTTTGTAGATGTCTATAGGTTTTCTTCTCCATCTTCGATGAGAAGAAGAAGAAGGAAAAGAAAGAGATAATAAGTGTCGTTGTAGATAGAGCATCATCCAATGAGTAGCTCTGTCCAGTGAGAAGATTTTCAAGTTCTTTTTTTTTTTTTTTTAAATGATATGTGGGTAATTTTTCAAATTAGTTAAGGTAATTGCATCAATACATGTGGCTTTTGGGTTAAATTTAGTAAAATTGTCACTTTTAAATAAACCATCAATTGTGGGTTATTAACCTTATGAGTCCTTTTACTATTTTTTTTATAAAAATTTTTATTAATTATGTTTTTTTATAGTAATAAAATTTAAAAAAAAAGAAAATGATTTAAATAGGGGTATTTAATATATTTGACACTAAAAGGGTAGGAATAGTTAATTCTGATAGAAGGAAACTAATAGTAGGAAAGTTAATGGAATTTGAGCAAGTGTTCATCCAGTTGGAAATAGGCTTAAATTTGGGGTAGGTTTGATATAATTATAGCTTACGAGGTAATCTAAGGGTTATCTTTGCACTCGCTAGAATTATTTATTCCCTTGCTAAACTTAAATTAGAGATAAAATCATTTTATTAAAAAAAAAAAAGAAAAAATTTGTTTTTACTCACTTTTTTAATAAAATTTGTTTTTAGTCTTTCAAATAAACTATTTGCATTCTATATCCAAGTTTACTAAACTAGTATCCATTTAGATGTAAAAAGTGTTATTTAAAATTGATACCGATTGGCTTTTAAGTACACTTAAAAAATCGGTCATCGTATCGTTTTCGACGCTGCATCTCACTAGAAATCTCTATTTTCAAGTTAAATTTAATCAAATCCAACCAAATCTAATTAAATCTAACCCTAAACATAAATAAAATAAAAAAAAAAAAAACTCAAAAAATTCTAATAAAACTCAAACAATCAATAAAGGAAGTTAAAGATCGCATACCGTAAGCAATGGAAGAGGAGAATAAGGTAGGTAGAGGCAATTTGGATAAAGTAGATATATGATGTAATTAATTTGTTTGAGGGGTTGAAAATGGATATTTTAAAAAATGAAGCTAAAAACGAATTTTGACATTCTTGTATTGATATTTTTTTGCATTTTTCACCTTAAATATTATATATGTAACCTAAGAATCTACTTTTATAATGTTAGGAGTAGGAGACTTGATATTACTTGTGTAACTAAAAGTCTAAATATTACATGTTCGGAGATATCTAGTGCCGACCATATATTTGACAACTACTCCCAGAATAAGAAAAGAAGCTATACATACAAGTAAGAAGTTATCCATACAAATTAATATGCACTTGGTGTGAATCGAACTCCAAACCTTTTGAAGGATGAAAATATACATAACAACTTATGTTAAGGGGTGATGTGTTTAAATTTATTATTCCTCAGTGATAATTTCTCACTTAATAATTAATCTGCGTTCACATGGAAATACTACGCTTGTACAAATACATTTGCGATGTTACATACATTTTAATTTCAAATATTTTAATTTGAAATTTGTATATTCTAAAATCTGTTATGAAGATAAAGACAACTTGGCTTCTCCAAAATAGGAAGGAACAGTATCGATTAGTTAGATACACTGCATAGATTTATAAAAAGCAGAAAAGCTTCTTTTCTTTCTCTCGCATTGTGTGTCCCTTGTCTTTTGGTGGTGAAATATAAACATTTTAATTTCTCTCCCCACAAAGATTTTCCTATTCTTAATTCTTATATATATATAAAATGGTTTTAGTCAGTCAAGCCACTCTTTTGATTACGTATCCAGTCCACTTATTTTTCAATGATCTTGTTATCTAACAAATGGTTGCTTGTACTGTATAAAATGCCACCAACAGAATCAAAGTTGAGATTTGGAAGCAAAAGAGGACTAGAACTTCACCAGTTGATCCTTCTGACATCTCGTATATGTTCTGTAAATGGAAATACACGTGGTCTCCATTACCTTTGTCATTTTTTAGACGTTTTAATTTGCTGAACTGCCAGCTTTTATGACCGTTTTTTCCAACTACCAACTTGTTTCTTGACTCCTGACCCTGAGCATATGAGCATATAATCTATAAGGCTATAAATTTTATACCCATCTCTCTGTATGTTGGTGATAATTATCTCGTTTATAAAAAATTGTCTCGTTTTTATTTGAGTTTATCTCGAATTACAACTGGAACTAAAAAATTATAATTTAACTATCTAGTTTTAAATTATATTCAGATAGGGTAAACTTTTTTGTTTTATTATAAATAACTCACCCACCGTTAATTTATATCTATTAAAGTTAACAGTCAATAGTATAATTCAGGTTAGAAGACCAAAATGCCCTTAATTGACCCAATTAATTGCTTTGACCAAATAAAATTAAGAAATAGATCATAATACCCTTAAATTAAAAAAATAAATTTAGCTAAAAATTATGAAACATGAAAAATAATAATCTTCATCATCGACACAAACAACACTTGACTGTGAAACACAAACCTGAAATCAAACACAAATCATTGCCATCCGGGAGCTCCACCCCTCTCTATCTTCATGAGAATTGAAGATCCACTATTAATGCTACCAAATTTCTGGGTTAGAAAAAAACAAAAATAGTTTTTCATGTGTCAAACTCCAACATCTTCATCTGGGCATTTGATGAAACCAACCCAAATGAACCTTAAACAACCAAATTCCAACATTAGTGCTGCCAAATTCAAACTGATTTCAAATTTCATATGCCAAATTCCACTACACCCACCCACCACCACCACAAACCACCCTAAACAACCAACATCGGTGTTGCCAAACATCATCAATCATCAAATCCAACAACCAACATTATCAATCATCAAACGAAGAGACCTAAAAAAAAAAAATGAAGACCAAAATCATCGTTAATCAACAAAACCAACATCATCAATCATCAAACCAAACATAAAATATAATCAAAACAAAAAATAAAAATAAAAATAAAAATGAATCTTCAACTGGGTTCGAACCTAGATACCTTCATCTAAGTTCGAACCCAGTTGAAAGGTATTGAAACCCATTTCTGGGTCTCCATAATTGGAAACCTAGAAATGGGTTTTGAAATTACATTTTATTTAGGGAAGAGAGAGAAGTAAAAGGAAAGAGAAGAGAGAGAAGTAAAAGAAAGGGAAGGGAGCACTGACAATGAGGAGAGCAGCAGATGAAGATCTGTGTGGTGATGATGGAGGAGGTCAGCGATGGGGAAGGAGGAGGTTGGCCATGGGGAAGAAGAAGAAGAAGTGGAGGTTGCGGGTAAGAAGAAGATCGACGATGAGGAAGGAGGAGGTTGGCGATGGAGAAGAAAAAGAAGTAGAGGTCACAGGGAAGAAGAAGAAGAAGAAGAAGAAGAAGAAGAAGTTGTGGTCATGACGAAGAAGAATTGAAGAAGAAGAGTGAAAAAAGTTTACTTTTATTTTAATTTTAACTTCATTAAATTGATTTTTATTTGATTTTTTATTTTTTTTTCAAATTAATTGGAGATCTGATTAAATTTTTATTATTTTAATTTTTATTTAAAAGACAATTTTACCTCTCGATCAGTTAACTCTAACGAGATGGGTTAATGGTAGGGAGGTTAATTGTAATAAAATAAAAAGTTTGCTTCATCTGAATATAGTTTCAATTTGGACAGCTAAATTGTAATTCTCTCTCTCTCTCTATATATATACTGTTCGTTCTACTATAAATATACATACAGCTACATATGCAGTAACGTTACAAAAGTGATTATTGTTCATTGAATTGTAATTACTCAATGATTAAAAAATAAGTAATAGAAAAGAATTAGAAAAAACAAGCGGACTCTCCAAAAAATAGCTATACGGCTACATTCGGTACTCTCTATATATTTAGCAGTATCTTTAAGCATTGACTTTTTTTTTTTTTTCTCCTGAGGCATCCTGGTGAATCGCTGGCCTTTGGTAGGATTTCTAAGACTTTGACCTTTGATACTTTGAAAAGTGTAAATTTGTGCCTGTAATAAGTGGATGAAAAAATGAGAGCAATTCAATAGAATTTTGAGATGATCCTACTAGAAGTTTTGAAATGCGCATTCTACTTTTAGTTGCGGGAAGTGGAAACATCTGAAAAGGGCATTCTTTAAAGAATTGGTTTCTGAAGGAGTTGTACCAAGTTATTATTTTTTAAATATTGATTACAAATATATATGATCATTTGCAAATGTCATCAGAACATTTTGATTTGTCACACATCGGATATGTGTATGAGATTTTGAAATAATATATTTGATCAGACCAGATTAATTAGAGTGAGCTAATCAAATTATAGAATAAAAAGCCTTAGTAAGACGAGGCTACCATGTTATACGTTAAGACAGTGCATCTGTTCAGCAAGACTTTATCATGCATTCATACAGAAGGTCAAGAAACCATCAATTATGATTGTATTGTGATGATATTATAAGATAAGATTTTATGATGGTATTTGCTTGTGTCACAATTTTTTATTGAATTATCTCATTTACAAAAGTTTTCCAAGTTATAACCAAGGTACAGATGGGCTAATTTCTAACAATGTTTATCACGAAAAAACGTGAAACCGTCTCAGCATGTGCTGTATCAATTGACTGAAAACGGCAAGCAATACAGTTCTCCTACTCCACTACAATCTGGTTCATAATTATGCTCATATTGACTGTAATTGGTTTGTTATTGAAGCCGGCGTTTTGATAAAAATTCCAGCCTAAGTGGAGATGCAACAATGTGAATTGAATTTCACGAGGAAAACTCATAATTGCAGAATGCAATCTCTGCAGGTTTTCTTCCCAGGGACGGATCGGTCTGGACACTGTGTTTTTTACATGGACTAGACTATCCTGCCGCAGTGCCGCTCACAAGGATTGTGGCCATATTTGTTAGGAGGTGACTATTGAAAAAAGTTGTTTGTCATCAAGAAAAAGCACGTTTATGCATCCTAACCTGGCTCTTGCTTGGGGCTTCCCTGGTCCCATTCCCATACCCGGTTACGTGACAAAATATGACCAGCGCTGTCCCATTAAAAAATGCGTGCTACTACGTATTACGGTTCAGAAATTATTTTGGATGTGGAGAGTAACATGTTGATTATCAATATAGCACTACTTAAAGACTATAATTAATAAAAGAAAAAATCCCAAAAAATCATCTGACGTATGAAATACTATCGTTTTATCACCCACTATTTTAGTTTTATCTAAAATCCCATTTCTGTTATTGAATCAACAGAAAAGTTTAAAAAAATGTAAAATGATTTTTTTACCCTTGAGATTTTTATTAAAAATATAATAATTATAAAATTTATTTTAAAATAAAAGATCATAAATTAATAAAAACTTATCTCCACCATCCATCTTTGAGATGGACAATGGAGATCAATACATTAAATTTAAAATTTTAAAAATATAGGAAAAATCAAATAATATTTTAAAATTAAAAAATTATATTCTAATAAAAGTTGATTTTCACTGTACATTTTATAGATGGATGGTGGAGATCAACCCACGAAATTAAAAAAAAAAAAATTAATAGAGAAACAAATGAACAAGCCATGAATATCGTTATCATCAATCTTCAACCTTTTATCATCAGCTCTTAACTCTCAACATTAACCTAGATTTTTCATCATCAATCTCCCATAAATACAATCATTAGCAAACACCATTAAAAAAAAGGGGCCAATCAACATAGATCAATAAAAAATATATATATCAATCAATAGAAAAAGGAAAAAAAAAAAAAACAAGTGACTGGAGACTCAATTTGGATCTTTGGCAGTGGTGACCTAGTTCGGATCTCTATCGTGGAAACCCAAATGATTTCCACCATTGGAGACCCACCTAGGTCTCTAATGGTGAAAACCTACCGCCGCCACACTATCACCATTATTGAGATTCCGCTACTATCATCACTGGTCAAAGATGGAGAAGAGAGAGAGGGAACCACCGGAGATAGAGAGAGAAAAGAGGAGACATAGAGAGAGAAGCAACAGAGAGGGAGTTGAAAGAAAAAATTAGATATATATTTTTTATGATTTTATATTTAATATTATTTATTTTTATTATTTATATTTTAATTAATTTTTTATTTTTTTCCTTTTTGCCCCTAGAGTGAAGCAGTCAATTATGTTAACATAACAAATGTCATGATCATTAGAGGTATTATCGTTTTTTTGTACCCCTCCAAGGGGGATATTAGATACTTATGTTAATATCAAGTTGTATTTTGGATAAATATAAAACAATGAGTTGTAAAATAAACATATTTTCATATGTCAAGTTGTTTTTTGAGATTTTCCCTTAATAAAACTATAAGTTACAATAGTTCCTGATCGACGGTTTATAATAAGATAAAAAGGGTTACAACAATGTCTTCTAGGGACTTTGTATATAGTTTAAGAAGTAGAAACAAAAAATGTAAGTATAAACCTTAAAAAGGTAGTGTGTGAACCACCCAAAATTCGAGTAAATAATTTATTTATTCTTTCAATACATCAGTATATAATTTTAATACTTCTGAAATTGATGTAATTTTTTTAGGTTTGTCGAAAATAACTTAAAATATTGACTTTAAAAAATGTCTTCAATAGCTACCAATCAATTTTCTCTTGATCTAATGGTGAAAAAGTAAATAAATTCAAAATAGATAACAATCTTTGCATTAAGTGAAAATAGATAAATAGATAAATAGATATTTAAAGTTAATATAGCTTAATCAATTTGTTTTTTTATTTACTTTCTCAGATTTTAGCACGTGTGATCAACCAATACATGTCAATACTGACGGTGCCAAAGTGCAATTTTTTTTTTTTTTTTGGGGAAATCATGATGCCAAAGTTTAATATGTAATATGTGTGTACATCAATCGTCTGCTTTTCTAATAATGTTTATCACAAACAACGCGGAACAGAATCGTCTACTTTTCTAATAATGTTTATCACAAACAACGTGGAACAGACTCAGCATCTTGTGTCGAATGACTGAAAAATTAGAAAGCAGTACACTTAACAGTTCTCCCATTATTCTCCCATAATCTGAAGGTTAATTATTTCCATGCTGACTCTAATTCTGCTGTACTTTACAGCAACATATCAATGGCTGTTTTCTCCGGTTGTAAGTGGAGGTACCACAGTGTCATTGAGACTAGACTTTCTCGGAGTTTTTTTCTTCTTTTATCATTAGACATTATCGGAGTTGACGTTTGGAAAAGGATATATCACGACTTCCAAATGTGTAATTCAAAAGTCAAGAATAATGATGATATTTGTGTATTATGATAGAAAGGAAAGCCCCCTGCATATTGGATGTCAAGACCACTGCTCGTGGGAGTTGTGGACGGGAAATGGGATCGAAATTGGTGGAGGCAATGCTAGTGGTGGAGCTAAAGGAGCGTTGGCGAGGTCATGACATATATACACACATATATATCATGTTTAATTCAAATATAATCAATGGTTGAGATTAGTAATATTAATAATTTAAAAATTATGGTGTCCTGACTAAAGAAGCTATATATATAACCTTTGATTTTGTATGAAATTTATTCTAACCATTCTGGATATTGTATATTATTCCGTTGCCTCCATAAATACGCTTTTCTTGTTCTACCCTTTATAGTGGTAGACTTGTTGGGTCTGCCTTAGGGAAAAAAAAAAGGGAGTGGAACTACTCAATCCAAGATTCTATGAGTTATGGGATCAATGAGCTAAAGCTCTATACATGTTTAGATGAGAGTAGCGATCTTTTGTTATTAAACCAAAATAACTCATTCTGATGAGCATAATTTATACAAATTAATTATCTTTAATATTAATTTATTAGTCCAATTCTACATTAGTTTCATTTTGATTAGTTACTTTTTTGGTGAAATAGAAATTACGAAGAGCAATTACTGTTTTTTGTTTTTTTGTTTGAAACAGAGTAATTAGTGTTGAATGAGAACAAGTTGCAAGTCTAAACTCAAGCGGTCGAAAACCCAAATTCAACCCAAAATGAATAGCCGAAAGCCCAAATGTCAAGCCCAAAGCTTGGCAAATTAAATAATGGAATGAAAAGAGTTGTGCTTCAAACGTGAATTAGGTAAAAAAAGAAGAAGAGTGAATTAGATGAGAGCAATGGTAACTACACCCCATTAAAACCTTCTGTACACTCCTTTTTATAAATACATCTCATTAAAGATTATATTAAAAAATTATAATTTATAACAATGGCTCCTTGAAATAAAATACATAAATTAAATATATAAACATCAACAGAGTTATTTTTTTTAATATAAATTATATAAATATTTGGGATACACCTATTTATAGCACTTAGATTTGACTAATTAATACGAAATTTATAATCTATTTCACAAGCGTTTCATATAGAACTTTGATTTTCTTAAGGAACAGTATGCTAGCTGAGCCTTGCTGCCCATTTTTTGGGCCTTATTTCGCTCTAGGCATATTTGTCTCTTTATTTCTCCGTTTTGGAGACTGGCTCATGAAATATAAAAAGAATTTCATTCTAATTAATCAAATCTAAATACTACACATAGATGTGAGAAAATGTTACCTTAACATGATCAGGATCAAGACATACTTGAATATACTAGTACTAACTCTAGAGACGAGATGGGAGCTTTGACTAGAAAGGATTTGAGAAAAAATGCTTATTTTATTTGATGTGCTAAGCAATCCTCTGCCTTTTGATTACAAGGATGTCTTGTTTTATAGAAGAGACTGGGAAAACAAACAAATATCATTACATCACTGCTGACACCAAACTTCTCATAATTGAGACGACAAACTAACACAATTATTACAAACTTTAATATTTACAATACTTTTACTTTTACTTTTACTTTTACATGCATGCATTTGGATGCAAGAGAATCTTTCATGATTGATCTGCTTTCACTGTTTGCCTTTTGACTTCTTTTGATTGCACAATTGCTTTGTATGCTGAGTCTTGATTATTTGTGGTGAGTGAAAGTGTGATCTGACATGTTCATGTCTGATACAGATTTATTTGTGTCACCATGTACTTTCCTTTGCTGTCTGACATGTCTTATGCGAAGCATCTTGAGGATTGATTCATTGAAGTCATCAATATCTTGATACTGTGCAGTGTCAGTGAATGACATGTGATATTGTGAATTGTCATCCTTATCGATAGAGAAGGATAAGCTTGCTTGATTGGAAGTAGAGGGTCCGACTTGTTTGTCATGTTTTGTATGTGATTTTTGTTTACTGCATTCTTCCTTTACTTTTAACAGCTCTTGCTCTTGGATTGTAACTGGTTATGAATATGGAAGAAACCATTCTGGATAGCCAAATTGATCAATCTGTGAAACTAAGGAGTTAATGTATCGAGCATGAGCACATTTCAGTTGAGCATAGTATTCAGGAGGAAAAAATTCCCATGGAGCATCATCTTATAGTGCTGGCTAAATGGAGGGGGGAATTATTTGATTCTTTTCAAACAAAATTTTTTGGATGGGTTTAATCCTAGTAGGATAGTTATTTTTTGGACCAAAAATTTGAACAAGGTGACTTTGTAAGTGTGAGAAAATTGGAGAAAAGTATCATAACTAATTTGCTCCAACAGGGTCTAGGTTTTGCATGAATATTTCAAGAGTTTTAGCTATTTTGTGGACTGAAAATTCGATAGTTATATGATGGAGATGAAGAAGATGCCAAAAGAATCATAATAATTCAACCGGAAAGTTGAAAAGTGGATAGTAACTATTGATAAGGAGAGTGAATATCTTAGCAAATGAATAATCTAGATGGATTGACAAACTGTTAAGGAAAACACAACCGTATTTAGCAATACATTCAAATTGATATGAAAATATGCTGGTCTAATTAGATTAGAGGGAAGATTAGACTGAAGAATTGCATCAAAGTTTGGAGGTGTTTCTAGTTGACATGAACTTGATGAATTGAAGGATGAGGAAGACATACTTGTGAATATGTAACAGAGAATAGGTATCTAAGGTATGATTGAGATTGAGATCTAAATGGGTCTAGAAAGATAATCTGTTAGAAGATTAGAGTCTTCTTTTATATATTTTACATCAAAGGAGTAGCGACGAAACCATTTTGCTTAGTGAACTAACTATTGATGTTGAACTTTTCCTTTATGAAATTTGAGCATGTGAGAAAAGAATTGCATATCTGACTCAATGGAAGTGATTGCCAACAAGATGAAATTTAAATTTTTCAATGGCATACTTCACAGCTGAGATTTCTTTGAAAGTAGAGTGATAATGCAGTTATGCATCTTTGAATTTGCTACTGGTGAATGCATAAAGATGTCTGCAACATTTATTATCTTATTCCAATAATGCAATATCTCAATAATTTTCACTTGCATCTATTTGCAAAATATTTTTACCTTAGGATGAGATTTTGAGAAGAGGGAGTTTTTGAACTTTTTTCTTAAGAAACACAATAGCATTGGTATGTTAAGAGAACTAAGAAGGAGTTTTTTTCCTAAAGAGTTGGGTAAGAAGGTAGGTATAACCGGTTAGGTAAGGGATGGAGTTTCGAACATAGTTGATTATTTCTAAGAATAGTTAAACTTGTTTCTTGCTAGTTAGAACATCTGGGAATGTCATTATTGCTTCAGAAATATGGGACTGTGGATGATAAGAATCATTTTTTATTTTCATGTCAAGAAATTTGATTTATGATTTTGCAATTTCTGTCTTTTTCTGAGAGAACATAATCCCATGATTTCGCATAATGTTCACAAACTATTGTAGAAGAGCATAGTGAGATTTTTCATCTCGGAAGTAAAGAAGAATATCATCTATGTAGACTAAGATTAAGTATAAGATAGATTGAAAGATTTGGGTAATCTTTTGTTGAAACATTAGGGAGTGATTTTCAATCCAAAAGATAAAATCATCCATTGGTAATAGTCATTAGGGATATAGAATGCAGTTTTATGTTTGTTTGCAGGGTTTAGGCCTAATTACCAAAATTCAGCTTTAAAATCAAATTTAGAAAAAATGTGAACATTCTGAAGTTGGGCAAAAAGAGTAGTTCTAGAAGGAAAAAAAAAATTTGTTATCTTTGAGGAAATTGTTTAATGGTTAGTAATTGATAACTAATATCATTTTTCCTCATGTTTGTTCTGCTCATTTGTTAACATAGAAAGTTTCATAGGATCATTGTGAGTTTATGGGTTCAAGGAGTTTCTAGTTTTGTAAGGCTTTACATTCTCGTTTTGCTAGGAGTAGGTGGTCAGAGTTTATTCCTGAATAACTGACTTTGGTTGGATTGATGTCTTCATTAAACTTAAAAGGAATCTTAACAAAGTAGTTAGAATTTTGTCAAAGAGAATGTTTATATTTGAGCAGAAAGGTTGAATGTGAATCAACGAAAGAATGTTTTTGTAACTACTGGAGAATATGAGAGAAATTGGGCTGAAGGATTATGTATAGTTTGGAGCAGGTTGTCCATGACTGAAAATAAGATTTATATCTAATGCTATTTGAGAGAATTTTGAGTTTTTTAAACTTAACATAGATATCATGTCTTTTCCAAAAAGTGAAGATCCTAGAAACTGATGGATTGTGTAATAACTTGGGAAGATTTGAACTGTTATAGGATCACTAACAAGGTTTGTGGTAAAGACATTATTACTGACTGTTTGAAAAAATTCTTAATGCGGCTTCCAAAAAGATGAAAGAAGAATGTCTGAATTGATGATTGATTTTATGACACCAATATTAAGGAAAACAATGACATTGATAGACTTAGTAAACTTAGTTTGGAAAAGATAAATTGAGGTTAAAAGAATATACGAAATAGAGGTAATAGGTGGAAGGGGTTGTTGAAGTTGATAACAGACATTATCATTAGAATAATCTAATGATTGTTGACTAGTGGCTGAAAAGGTGGGTTCTGAATCAGAATTTTCAATAGTATATTGAAGAACTATTTCAGGATGAGGTTCTTCATCAAGCGAAAAAAAAACTTTCAATTTCATCATCAGATGAAGTAATGCCTGATATTTAAGAAAGTTGTTGAAGAATCTTTTGAGACTTGTGCTTTTGCTTAGGACATTGTTTTGCAAAGTGACTTTTTCTATGACAAAGGTAACATTGATATGTTGTTCTCTACTTTATTTTATTTTTCTTGAGAAATCTATGAAACTTGGGTTTGTTCTTTCTGGACTTGAAAACTTTGGAAGAGAATAATTTGGACTTATGGTGGTAGTTCTTGAAGTGAAGTTTCTTTCGATATGGCTTGCAGGTACACTTCTTTTCATTTTTGCATTTAATCTTTAAGTTTGGGCATTACATTTGTTAATTGTTTGGATCTTTATAAGTAGTAATAGAAGAATTTTTTTTGCGCACATAATTTCTCAAGGGTAGTAAGAACAAACCGATAGATTTCACCAAAAATGATCTGATCAAGAGATTGGTTGTATGCTTGCATTATTTTTATTGTTTCCTGTATAAGAGACTCAGGGATTAAGGAAAAAAAAAAAACGCTTGTTTCATGTTCGGATCGCTCATGCCTCTTAAGACGTGATACAATTTAAACATTGCCTGATAATACTTATCAAGATATTTTCTTCTCAAGGAACAACACTTCATGTGAAAATGTTTTTCACACATATGAATTTCATAAGATTATAGCATTCCACAGAATTCAGTGTAAATAATATACATTACTTGATCAATGGTAGACAATTGAACAAATTGTAGTTGGCGGTACTGACCGAGACTTGTCCACTATTCTCGTAGATTATTAGGTAGAGAATTGTGTATGGACTGCTTAAACTTGTGCATTTGGCTTTAACATTCCTACTTGCAACCAAACATGGAATTCAAACATGTGATCTCTCCATTTATCTGAAGGAATATCATCAAGGGTAAATGTGTGAATCTTTGATCCTGGAGGGTTATATTGATTTGGATTTTGAGGTTGATTACGTCTGTGTTTTGGTGGTTCAGCATCTTCGAGATTTGGAGTAAATGTAGTGTAAGTATAAGGGTTAGCGGGATCAAAGATATATTCTTCAAGAGTGTTTCTGGACTGAGTATTCATGAACTGTGATTGGATGAACATGGAATATGAAAAACTGGATGAAGAATTGAGTAAGGTGTGTTGATAGAAATGTGATGTAGAAGGTGAAGAATCTTGATTGGATTCTGAAACATGATCAGATTCATATTCAAATTCTTTAGATTGTGGTACTTTAGGAATTTGATGTGAGGTTATGTTTATAAGGTAATTGGTTAAAGGGTTTGTTTACTTTGGTGAGGCTAAGACCATCATTTGTGAAGATCTTGGAGGTAAAGTCTCTTGTTTTTTGGAGCTAGAGACATGTTGTTTACCATTTCGCTTAGCTATTCTTTCTTGCCTTATTTGTTCTTCAAATTGCTACTTCATGTAATCATAAAATTGGCTTATTGATCAAAAAGTTACTTCTGTTGCAAATGATTGGTGCAGTGTTGGAAATGGTTGACCTAATTTAGGAAAGATTGACAGTAGAGGGGACTATTAAGTTGTTTCAAAGGGGTTGTAAGGTTATGGAGTCGGGTAGAGGGACTGGGGAGATTGTGTTTACCTGAGCTAGTCTCTCTGTAAAGATATTAGTTGAGTTTGCAACTTTCTCATTTTTGCTTCCTTTTGGAAGAAGGCTTAAGAAAATCTTTGCATAGTCTGCATAATTATCATCAGCTTATTGTGCATTTGTTGAATTTGCTTGTGCAATTGTGCAATAACCTTGATAGTGCTTCATGTATGGGATAAGAGATGAGAAGAGACTTAATTAACTTTTTTGAAAATGTTGAATAGTACCTGATTTTGCTGTTTAGCATTCTCTGATTGCCAATTGAGAACTGCTTCGATCGAAGAGATGAATTTCAGAGTACCATCTAAATGTATAACATGTGGAAGGATGATTTTGGGACGCTGATTTGCAGATTTTGGGATTGGTGGGAATTCTTGATCATAATTTACTTGGCTAAAAGAATATGACGACTGTTGTATCATCATGACAAGAATAGGAGAAATAGGAGGTTGAAGCGAAATGTTTTAAGCAATCCACTTCAAACTTTTCTTGTAGCACGGAAGTGGTGTTTTTGGGTTTTGAAGTGAAGGTTTTGGTGGTGTTTTAGAGGGTGATTTTGAGTCTGGATAATTTGATAAATCCCAAGATAGAGTTGTTACTGGTAGATGTTTTGAAGGATCAGAATATCTGATTACAAAGTCAAATTTTTCAAAAGGTTCTCCTAATAGAAAGACAGATGAATTATTGAGATAGACTTGATAAAGAGGGTCTTTAGAAGATTTCTTCTTTTGAGGTCTGTATCCATGATGAGAATATAGTTTAGTGATTCCAATAAGATCATTTTGACATTGGATGCAATTACAATCAGTACCAAATGGACAATGACTAGAATGAAGTTTATATTGAATGATAGGCATACCAGTATATGAAAAAGTAGTAACCGGTGGATCATCCTTATGGACATGCTCTGCTGGTTTTACTGGTGATATCATGAACTGAAAATTGACAGGTGGTGTGATTGGAACATTTGGCTTACCGAAATAAATGGTGGTTGTTCCATCATGATTGCTTTTCATGCAGGTTTTTGTAGTAGTGATTGGCTCAAGTACTTTGAAAGTCTATTCGTAGCTCGTGATTGAGCTTTTTGGGAGAAGCTCAAGAAGTTTTTTTTTTTTTTTTTTTTTCTGTTGACCTACTTCGGTACAATTTTGTTGTGAGGTACATGTTAAGAATCCATGGTGAGGACCAGTGTATCAGTAGATGTCGTCAAAATAAGATCTATCGCATGATCCTGTAGTCTCCATACCATCTAATAATGGAAAGTTGCCATAATAGAACCAGGTTTTATGTCTATGTTTATGATTTGGATTTGGACTTTGAGAGCACTGGAGCAATACTAATCATTTGGCGAGATGTTGAAGTTGGGATACAGTGTGAGAATTATCATTCCAGTATTAAGAGTACCTAAGAGAGTTCCTATACAAGCATGCTCATATTTTCTATATCTAATATCCAGTATTGTGAGTCTTACAACAACTGGAAGACCTTTCTGACCATGAAAAGTGAGGGCTAATTTGATGGCACCAAAATGGATATGAGTGTATCCTTTTTGGTTCAATTGGTTAATGAAAACTTAAGGGATTTCAAGAGTGACATACTGCTCTGAACTGGAGGCAGGAAGCTGACATTTATCAAAGGTACTTGTTTGGACAAATTCTTTGATGATTTTTAGTTGAATTTGATGAGAGTTTTGAGAATTTTTGGAAAATTAGTAACAAGTTTGTTGAACGCAATATAGGGATTTGTAACAAGAGGAATTTTACGTGCAATATCTTCTGTATCAGGAATATAAGAGAATTCATAAAAACTATATATTTTAGCAGAAGAAGATCGAGAATAGATAGGAGTTGATACAGGAGAAGATAAACAAGAAGGGGAAGGAGTAGTAGAAGTTTGAGAGGGATCCATAGCTATTACTTCTCGCTTTGGAATTTAGACTAGACACCAAGTTTTCCAGACTCAACCACGCTCTAATACCGTTTAGGGCACACCTATTTATAGCACTTAAATTTGACTAATTAATACAAAATTTATAATCTATTTCACGAGCATTTCATATAGAACTTTGATTTTCTTAGGAAACAGTATGCTAGCTGAGCCTTACTAAAAATGTGTTCATATAGTTTTTAAAGGATCCATACTCATTACATAAAGATGATATGAACTCACCAAGTCCACATATTTGGTGAAGACCGTTAACTTTAGGATGGCAAATAAGAGAGGATTAGGCATTGATTAACAAAACCTATATATATGGAGCAGCTTTTGTAACTTGAAGGTGGGGGAACTTTGAACAGCTTTGGTAAGCGGAAATTCTAACTACAAAAACTCCAAGTTGTTGGCTCTAATTTTTAATTATGAATTTATGATCTACTAATTTTCTTTGTAGCAGTGTAGATGATGAAATCTGTAGCAGTATAGATGATGAAATCTTATTTAATAGAATAATTTCTAAATGTTTTTATTAATTCACAAAGGATTGTTCTTAAATGTTTTTGGCTTTTATGAGTGATTATTAAATACAAAATCCTTTCATATTTAGTATAACATATCATTGATAGTTATGTACACATTTAATTAAATTATGTTTAGTTTTGTATTGATAATTATAGTTATCTTTGATTTTTGTTTTTCATTATTTTGAATATATAGAGTGTTTAAGAATTATATTTTTCAGTGAAGGAAAACCAATTTAAGATAAGTGGACTGGTTATTAAATTCACGTGATGATAATAAATTGATTTTTAATTGCCACTCTAATTTAGGAACTTAATAGATTATCAAGAAATTATGAACCAACTAACAAAATATTTTTGTACATCCCCTCTTAGCAGAGGTGGTGGGCAGCTCCCCATCCACCTTAATGATGATGTTCAACTCCCACTAAATAGATTTCATAAGTATTGTATTGCATATCACCTCTTAGTAGGAATGATTGAACATCCTTTAATAATTTATCTTATAAGGTTAAGAGTTCAAATTCCACTCTTATCGAAGGTGTGGATAGTTTTCAATGAACTTAATACCCCTTTCCCACCATAATATATATATATATTATGAAATTAAATATTGATGGATTCTGATAAATTTGTATTTGTTAATTTGATTGCATTCTATTCTATTTAAAATTTTGCACAACAAGTTTTTGCACATGCCCTACTTCGTTTAATTTGTTTCGTTCAACTTATGTATTCTTGATTTTTTTTTTTTTTTAAAATTTAAAAATAGTCACAAAACTAGAAGTTAGGAAAAATATCTTTAAATTTAACACATGATTTTATTGCAGTGCATGTAAAAGGTTCATTTCTTAGGCACCTCAAATTTCATCATAAACTCATTAGTTTTATAATTTTAGTTTATATGATTATCTCACATTATTTGTTTCTCTTAATTTTATTTTTGTACTTTACATGTAAATCCCATTATTTGGATAAGTAGCAAGGGTTGGAAATCATTTACTCAAGAGGCATTTTGTCTGAATTTCTACCTATTTAAGCATTTAATTAATGAGTTTAATTATTTTACCCAACTACTAACCTTACTCCTCAATTGGAGCTCCCATATTGACTTCAATAACCATTTTTACAATCAATACAAAAACTTTAATTGAGGAGTAAGATTAGTGGTTGAGTAAGGTAGTCAAACTCTTAATTATATATTTCATCATATTGATTTTAATTATTGTGAAAAGGTTATATGACAAGAGAGATGTATTGGTAAATATTTTCTCTTATTGTTTATATTTTTGTAAATACACACTATCAATAACTATTTTATTAGTTGTATGTATAAATGAATTATTATGATACTATTTTGATACATTAAATTTTAAGTTTTGCCGCAATCATACATTAACTGTGATGCACACGATGGGAAATCTTTTGACTAACGATAGTATTGATTCACTCAGGAAATTAAATCTATGAAGTATTTTTTCATTGTCTTACTAGTTGCCCTCTTTCTTAGTTACTTATTTTTGCATTTGCAATGTTTACATCAGCATAAGAGTTAAGACTTTCATCAGGCCCAACGTCTTTTTGATATGAAACTATACCAAATGAATGCACCATACATCCTTAAGATTAACATACTTCACAGCCTCCATACAAACAAACGATGAAAGTGTTTGCCTTCCCTAAATCTCATGATTTTCCAAAAAAAAAGTTAAATGATAAATGGCAAACTAACCATCAAATTCATTATTTGGACAAATACAATTTTTCATTTTTTTCCTTTTTTCTTTTATTTTATTATATAAAATGATGTAATTTGAAAAAAAAAAAAATTGTTGGAAGAGTACTAGGATCCACAAAAGTATACCAGAAGTCCACAAAAATAAGCATCTAGTTTATAAATAACCAACAAAATCAAGATGTAATCATTTAACAACACCTTCCCAATTATCTAAATAAAAAACAATGGAAACTCTTGAAATTCTTTGAAAACCCAAACCCACAAAAGCTAACTAATTGATTATTTGAGTGAATAAAATGTTGTGAATGATGAGAAACCGTGCTCCAAACCCACAAGGAAGCTAAACAAGTCATTTGATTAAGTTTTCACCAATATTTACCTACAAAGACCAACTTTGTGAGTAGTTTCTTCTCTTGTGTTGATTGCAAGTGGATTAGTACTGGCATCATTCATTGAGGCATCTTTGAATTGATGTTTAAGATTAAATTTAAAAGAAAGGTTAGAGTTTAAGAGAATAACAAAAAGAAAAATTAGGGTTTGAGAGATTAAAGAGGATTTATGATATAAATGTTATTTTAATTAATAATTGATGGATGTACTTATAAAATATTTATCATTTTAGTAATTTTACTTGTGAATAATATTGTACATCTAAATTTATATATATATATACTAATTTGAGGTGCCCACCTCTCATAAATTTGTGTGTACACCTATTTCATAAGTACATCTCATCAAAACTATTAAAAGTTTCTATTTGTAAATAAATCCCAGTTAATATCAATATTGCCCTTCTTTTATTATTTTTGTACTATATTTTTGTACGTACAAACCACAATACTTATTTTATTATGCAATTAATTTTACTAAAATTTTGAGATTTTTTTCCCACCAAATAAGGCAAGTAGATTATGATTTTCTTTTAATAATAATTAATTTAATACTTATCATTTTACAATCAATTTCTTAAGAAGGTTTTAAATTATTTTTCACACTTTACAATTAATTTGTATTCTGTTGACGTTCGGAAACGGTCAACCAGAGATTCAGGGCCCAAACAGCGAGCTTGGTAATTAAGGATCTTGATCGTACTGAGGGAAGGATAGTAAATGAGCAATTAATGAAATTCAAGGTTGGTGGTGATTAATTCAGGTGAAGGAATGTCGGTCCTGGAGTTTGGTCGGATTTAATGAGGTGATCAGTAAGGAATTAAAGAGAGAGAGAGAGAGAAAGAGAAACACAAGGATTTTTACGTGGTTCGGTGACTGCACCTATATCCACGGCCACTCTGGAGTAATTCCGGTAGAGTGACAGTTCTCTAGTATGTTCAACTTGTCTGTACAGTAAAAATGTCTCCCATCTTTATAGAGGAGGGGAGATGACAATAAAAAATACAAAAGAAAGTTCTACACGTTACTGGCAACGGCTAGTCTCAGCTAATCCTGACATTGCCATGCTGCATTAATTGTAAAGGTAATGATGATTCTCTTCCTGCACAAGTCTGTATTTAATATACCTGAAGAGGTCTTCACTTCATTAAATGTTTCTGGGTAATTGTGTATGGACAGTTTCCGACAGAAAATCATGAGAGTTGGTAATTCTGACAGCTTGCTATACACGATATCTCCTGAGTAAGCCCTTCAGTCAGCCAAGTGATGCATACTGGAGGAGAGCCGATGTGACCAGGAGGAGAGATAAGATGGTCTGGAGGTTCCCGCGAGCTCGCGACCTGTGCGACCTCACAGGCTCCACGAGCTGAAGGTACGGGCAGGAGGCATTCTGGGAACTGTTGTTGGTTCGCGACCTGGATGGCCTCTCGAGCTGGGCTTGCAACCGATGGTTCCAACCTTGGGCTTCCTGGGCTCTTGCTTCTGTTCAAGTTAATAAGGTTTGAACTGGTCTATTTGGGCCGAACAAGAAAATGAGTATAACATATTCTATAAAAAAAATTGATATTCGAAAAAAATAGTTAATTTACAGAAATTATAAAATGAAATGGTATATAGAGTTTTATTTTGATTTAATTTTTGATTAAATTTAATTTTTGGAGTTATATGATAACATTCAAATAAGTTTCTTTTTATTTGATCAAGTTGTAATTTTTTATCCCGGTCAATATATATATTATATTATACAAAAAAGAAGTTTGAATAGATTGGTGAGTCTTTATGGAGTATTTAGAATAACACAAACATTTTGATATATATTCTTATTTTTTTCTTTTAAATATGTTTTTCTTTTTTAATTTTTATTTTTTAACTAAATACAAGAATTTTATCATGATTTTAATTCATTCTTAATATTCTACAATTAATTTGTATCTTTAAAAATAGTTTGATATTTGAAATTAGTATTACAAAATCATTCTCAATATTCTATAGTTAATTTGTTTTCTTAAAAATTTTTAATATTTGAAATTAGTATTTAAAAGAAAAGTTAAAGGTTTGAGAAAATAAAAATATTTGTAGATGTAATTATAAATTATTTACCACTTTTAGTAATTTTCTTTGAGTATAATATCAGATTTTTAGAATTAAATCATGATGGGGTGTGCATAAAATTTTTTAGGCGTGTAAATATTGTTACTCTTTGGTCTTCGGTCAATCGAAAGGCTGATCCAAAGATGATATTGGAGAGTTCTTTTTTCTTTCCAAGCACCGACAAGTACGCGATTGTGAAAATAATTCATAAAGACATGTCTGCGAACTAATCATGCCTAAAAAATTCAATTTAGTAATTCAAAACTGTTTATAAAACTTGTACCTTTTTTTATATTATTTGTTAGGATTTTTATAATATATAATCTGTATTAATTATATGAACAATTAATACCAATTAAATTTTAATTTAAAAGATCACAATTAAAGGTCCTTTTTTTAATATTAAAAATTAAAAATATACCATTTTTATAACTACCTATATAGTAGAATGAATAAAATATTGAAATTCTATAAATGTGTGGATAATTTTTTCTTCTTATTATAGCTGTATATATTTTCCGATGATAAACAATAAATATTTGGATCATGTGATGTAAATAGTGATTGATCTTAATTAATACTGTCAAAATTCTGATTAATTATAATATTCATGTTTAATATATATATATATATATATTTATTTATTTGATAGAGGGTGGAAATTTGTTCAAGTGAATGAGTCGTGAAATTTCTTCTTTCCAAGCATAACGATTTATAACTAACATGTCTCTCACTCTCTCTCTCTCTCTCTCTCTCTCTCCAAATTTGAACCAAGTCTTCTGACTTCTTTCCATAAATCAATCACAAAACCAATTTTGTGGTGTCCTCAATATTTGCAGGCTAAAATGAGCGCAACCTCCGAGCAAGTAGTAGTAGAAGAAGTTGAAATTTTATCAGACGATTCATTTATCACAATCTCCACAGACTCAACTCCTCCTCCTCTTGAGGTTCACCAAGTTTGTTTGCCACCTCAGGTCTCCGCCTTTGAGAAACTCAAGCACTTACTCCATGAGATTTTCTTCCCAGACGACCACTTCTACAGTTTTAAGAACCAAAGTTTTCGTAGAAAATTGGTTCTGGGATTTCATTATTTCTTCCCTATATTACAATGGGCGCCTAGTTATACTCCTGAACTACTTACATCTGACGTTATCTCAGGACTTACCATTGCAAGCCTGGCCATCCCTCAGGTGCATCATATATTTATGTTCTTTCCTTTTTGTGCATTCATTTGTTTATTGTTTAATAATTGTTAACATGATATTTAACACGAGTGATTGGCTTCCAACCAGCTATGCGAACTATTTTTTTTTTTTTTTTGAGAGATAGACTACATATTAACCACCAGAAATAGGTCCTCCAACAGAGGAAGTACAAAGAGCATCCACAGCTCTGCAGTTTTTGGCAGCCAAGCTGGAAAGGAATGCCTCCAAATAGTTGAACTATTGAAACCTAAAGCCCATTGTGCGAGCAACATTATTGCATTACCAGCCATGTGAACTTCTTATTAACCAGTTCATCTAACACATACAAGATGTATTATGTATGAAGTTTGTAGACTATTACATTTTCTTTGTTAATTTATTCGGAGGCTTGTTCCTCCCCTTTTTTTTTTTTTTAAATTATGATATAAGTCATTTCTCTTTCTCTTCCAAAAACGGAAAAGCTTTATCTTATTGAAAAATATCCAAAACTGACCATAAAATTAATTGTTTCTTGTTTTTCTTTCCTTAGTAGTTATATTATTTTTGTCAACAAATACTATTGTGACAACTAAAATTCTCGGAGTATGCTCCCCCTCGAGGAGCCGAGCGTGATTGTGCTCCTTGAGAATGAGCATTGCTCTCGAGCAATCCATCAGTAATGCAATTTATTTATTTTTCAAATAACTTGAATTTTTTTTTTTCGTGTGAAAATGAAATGGGTGTAAATATCTTCAAGATGGATAAAAGTAATAAAAGTAATAACTTGAATTTTTTTTTTATACTATATAATAGAAGTTGTTTTCCGTTGAGAGAATAAACGTGCCTTTAATTTATTTGGTGTCAACTCTAAAAAAAATTATAAAATTTTTAAGAGACCAATTTTAAACTTTTGTTTATCTTGCTATATATATATATATATATATATATGGTGATTTATGTGTAGATTTTTATTGTTAGCGACAGCAATATGAAAATTATGTATGAAATACTCTTTGTTTATTTATACAATAATCGATTTTTGCATTGCAGGGAATCAGTTATGCTAAACTTGCAAATTTGCCTCCTATAATTGGACTATGTATGTGCAAAAACATTCGCGTAATGGTCAAATGCACAACTCTTCTTTTTATTATTATTATTACTAAATCAAAGAGTCTTTTCAGATTCAAGCTTTGTGCCACCATTGATATACTCTGTTTGTGGGAGTTCTAGGCATATTGGCATTGGTCCACTCTCAATAACATCTTTGATCACGGGAACAATGTTAAGCGAAGAGATTTCTGTTACCAAAGAGAGAGATATCTATCTCCAAGTTGCTGTCACATCTACTCTTTTTGCTGGCTTATTTCAAGCTTCATTAGGGCTCTTCAGGTAACAGTCATGCCTACTATTATTCAAAGGATTTGACTACTTTATTGATTGGATAACTTTATCCAATAATTATAATCATTGGATTAATATTAATATATTATTACTTTTCCTTTTGACTATACAATTTTAACCTAATATCATATATGAATAGATGACGTTAGTCTAGTAATATACTTCTCGTACCAATAAAATTATGGATTCAAATCACATCTTATTCCTAAAAATCTCAAATTGTTATATCAAAATAATAATAAAATATCAATTGTAATTTGTGAATCAACTCTCTTTTGATTTTCATATGAAGGGAAAAATTGAGTGTTTTAATTGATTTTTGTTGAACCTTCATAGGTTAGGATTCATAATAGAGTTTCTGTCAAAGGCAACACTGACTGGGTTCATGGCTGGAGCAGCGGTGGTAGTAGCTCTACAGCAACTCAAAGGATTACTTTGGATTACTCATTTCACTGGCAGGATGCAAATTATTCCTGTTATGGACTCTGTTTTCAATCACACAAATAAGGTAACAAACACAACAACAAATTTCTACATAAAGCACAGAATGCAAAAGAAATTGCTTTGATTCTGCTTGTTTGATGAGCAGTGGAGTTGGGAAACTATTGTGATGGGCTTAAGTTTCCTTATTCTTCTATTGGCAGCTAGACAAATAGTGAGTATAGTCTTATCACTTTGAAATCAAGTTTACTGGTTTAATATATATTTTTTATCTATAAAATGATTGGTGACAATCTTGGATTTATAAATTTCAGAGCTTGAACAAGCCGAAGCTCTTCTGGATTTCAGCTGCAGCTCCATTAACATCTGTGATTCTGTCAACTCTTTTGGTCTTTCTATTAAAATCCAGATTTCAACATGTTTCAATAGTAATACTATGCATCTCTTTTTTTTTTTTTTTTCCTCCATAAACATTGGTCTGCCCGAAAGCTTGGAGAAAATTTTGTATATAACAAAGGGGACTCTTACAGCTTCCAAGATTCTGAACTTTCTTTATATTTTGTGTTTCACTGTCACTGGCAACATAGCAGCATTATGAGTTTTATGCTATTTACTTAATTTTCACCTGTGCTTAGATTTAAAGATAATTTATAAGGTTTCAAGATTCCGATGAAAGTAAAGGTTTACATACTCCCATATTTCTACTAAATTAAAGTTATGTTAAACTATCCCAAAATTTTCATTAATTTATGAATTTGGTGTACATTTTAACAATTCCAATAACTTATATATATGACTGCCTTTTAATTCAACAGATTGGTCATCTGCCAAAGGGTTTGAATCCTCCTTCAGTACACAAGCTTTATTTTAATGGCCCTCATCTAAGCCTTGCTATTAAAACAGGCACTATAGCAGGCATCTTATCTCTAACCGTAAGTAGTCCCAAAACTTGAATGGCATTTTCTCGCAACCACTAAGATATGCAATTGTCAATCTGTGAAAATAATGCAAAGTAAAACTTGTTTTGTCATTTAGGTACTCTAAGTTTGGTCTTGATTGAATTCCTATGCCAGATATAACAAACATGAAACTCTTGTATGCAGTGCAGCTATAATAATTTTTGTTATTTGAGATCACAGGAAGGAATTGCCGTGGCACGAACATTCGCTTCGATGCAAGATTATCAAATTGATGGGAACAAAGAAATGTTGGCAATTGGACTCATGAATATTGTTGGTTGTTGCTTTTCATGCTTTGTTACTTCAGGCAATTATCTCTGCAGAATTTCTTTTTTCTTGGGTCATTTTGTGGTACTTGCAAAACTCCTTGATTTTGATCACCCTCCCTGGTTCACTCAAATTGTAGGCTCTTTCTCTCGTTCTGCTATAAATTACAATGGTGGAGCAAAGACAATCGTTTCAAATATAATTATGGCAGCGATGGTGCTTATAACACTGCTTTTTCTCATGCCATTGTTTCATTGTACACCGAACTTAATCTTAGCAGCAATTATCATAACAGCAGTTATTGGACTGATCGATTATGAAGGTGCAGTACATTTATTGAAGCTTGACAAACTTGATTTTTTGGCTTGTTTATGCTCCTTCTTTGGTGTTCTATTCTTCTCCGTACAGCTAGGACTCGGGTTAGCTGTAACTAATTTTCATTAGAAGTTTCCATGTCTTATAGACCATTTGCATAGTTGTATTATCAGGTGGAATTTGAATTTTATTTTCCGGAAAGTCAGGTTGGAGTGTCACTGCTCAGGATTATTCTCTATGTTACACGGCCGGATACAATGATCTTGGGGAATATTCTGGGCACTCAAATATACCAAAGCCTCAATCATTACGAGAATGCAGTAAGGGAACCATCTTTCCTTATTCTTGGCATTGGATCTCCCATCCTTTTTGCCAATTCAACTTATCTCCAAGAAAGGTAAACACCTACCAGTAAGATCAAGGCCTTACTTAGTTCATTTTGATTTTTCAATGATAGTGTGGATGTGTAATGATGATGATCGGATCTTCATGGAAGGTCCCTTTTTTTTTTTTTTTTAATTTCAATTTTTTTTTCTATGTCATGATTGTTCAGGCTGTTCTCACTGCGGGATTTTAAGATGGGTCCAAGAGGAAGAAGATAGGATCCAAAAAAACAACGACACTGCCTTAAAATGTGTGATTTTGGACATGACCGGTACGCATGCAATATCTAATACGGCCATTTTCATTATTGGAAAAGTGACAAATAGAACTAGCAACAGTCACAAAGCTAGTTGCAAAGTTTCCTACTTTCAAAGCACAGAAAGTCTAACTAGATTTATTATTCGAATTTCAGCTGTGACAGCAATAGACAGCAATGGTATTGATGCATTGTTTGAACTTAGAAAGAGGCTGAACAGAAGATCACTTCAAGTAAACAATCTATGTAATCCTGCCACCATTTTTATATATCCCTGGAAAAGGTCAAAAACTAAGTTTTATGTTAATTCTATTTCTTATAGTTTGTACTGGTAAATTTGGCTGGAACAGTAATGGAGAAGCTCCATCGATCACAAACCCTTGATTCATTCAGATCAAGTGGACTTTATTTGACAGTTGGAGAAGCAGTTGCAGACATATCTTCTTCATGGCAGAGAAGACATAGAGAAGACATGATTTTTAGTTGTAATTTTTATGTAACAAGGATGCTTGTCTTGGAATTCCATGATCAGCTCCATGGAATTCTGTGAATTGTTATTTGCAAGTCATGGACTTGTCACAATCTAACCCTCATACAATTTTTAAATTTTTAAATTTTTTCGACTTTGGAGTACTCTGGATCAACGGGGCATTATTGTGATGGTTTGTAAATTAGTCCTCGTGGGGCATGTCCTTCTGAAATGTAACACGTACATTACATAGCTTGTAAGTTGTAAATAATGAACTTGACAAATGTATTGCCATATCAAAATATATTAAGTTGTTTCATGCAAGAAGCTCCACTAGCTGTCATGATAACAAATGGCTGAATGTCTTGGTTGTCCATGTTAGTATTACAGACGAAAGCTTCAGCTTTTCTCTACAACCTTGTGTTATATCAGGTGTTATTTTGTAACTTCAGTTAGAAATCTCAGATAAGGAACAGTGAAAAGCTGAACATTAATAACCAAGAACAATTAATAAATTTCAATTACACAATTATTTTAAACAAACCATTGAAAAGCATCCAGATCAATAAAATATTGGGAGTAATTTATAGGTTGAGATATTTTATAATCACGATTAGAATATTGATGGTTTAGCCACCAATTGTGCCTGCACCACCACCAAAACCACTGCCACCGCCAAAACCATTACCACCTCCAAACCATCCTTCTCCTCCACCACCACCAGCTCCAAATCCAAAGCCGGCTCCTATCCCCTTGCCAAAACCTCCTCCAAAACCTCCACCACCACCTCCTCCTCCTCCTCCTCCTCCTTTACCACCACCAAACCCACCACCAGAACCACCACCTATACCCTCTCCAATTCCTCCACTGCACCGGCACCTCCGCCGCCAGCACCTCCTATTCCACCGCTATGACCTCTTCCAATACCTCCCCCTAATCCTCCGCCAGCGCCACCACCACCACCACGTGCTCCTTTTCCTACACAACCTCCTTTCCCAATGCCTACCCCAGCACCACCACCAATGCCTTCGCCTACGCCACCCCCACCACCAACACCTCCTCCTGCACCACCACCTCCACCTACTTCCCTACCAACCCCTTTGCCAATACCTCCACCTGAGCCGCCTCCACCACCTATTCCACCTGCGACTCCCTTTGCATTGCCTCCACCAGCGCCAGCGCCACCACCTTTACCTTTGCCAATACCACCACCGCGTATTCCTCCTCCAATTCCCTTTCCCATGCCACCACCGACCCCTTTGCCAATGCATCCACCAGCACCACTGCCACTGCCTACTCCTCCACTACCCCCGCAACCACCGACCCCTTTGCCAATGCCTCCACCGGTACCGCTGCCTAATCCTCCACTACCCCTGCCACCACCGACCCCTTTGCCAATACCTCCACCAATACCACCACCTCCTCCAATTCCTCCACCATGTTCCTTTTTCTTATGGTGTTTTCCAATGCTACCTCCACCACCTCCAACGCAGTCAGGCTTGGTGCCAATACTATGGTTTCCAGGACCAAAACTGAAACCTGTACCCTTGCCATAACTAAAAGAATGGCCGAAACCAACTCCACCAAAAACACCGCCGAAACCTCCTCCAAGTCCACCACCATCGCCACCACCACCGCCGCCACCAAACCAACCGGGGTTACCATCGAAGAACCACTCCGGTTTCTTCATTTGGGAAGCTTTCTTCTCCTTTAGTGCCCTACCCTCAACACAGATAGTGGTCACCACCAAAGCAACGCACAAAACCATCCAAACCAGCTTTTCCGCCATTACACTCACTATACATGCAATGCAAGACTGCCTGTGTAAGATGAAATGAACTCGTTGAGGACGTATAGGTATATATAGTAGTGCTAATACGTACTTACGCTACACATGCATTAACATGCATGTGGTTGGATGTTGGGACCACGGAAGCTTTGTAATTTCTTTGCCGCTAGTTTTACAACAGTGGTCCAGCTAGACTACACGCCCATTTACGTGATTGGTTCATTGGCATTCAAACACACTGTCGTCTTCCCATCCTTACTCTCTTTTCTCTCCTTATTTATTGTCCCTCCCTCACAACAACATACTGCATGCATGCATTTAAGTTTGATAGTTAGGATCACGTTCCTCTTTGCAACTCATGTAAATCGGCATACAGACACAGCTTTGCTCTTGCCACGTGTAGTTTTAATTCATCTAACTAAATTAACTGCTTCTTGAAGCATATGGACCAACCCCACAATGTATCTCCTCTTGTCTTGTGGACAGGACCCGTTTTGAGAGTTTTCAAAGGGAATTTTCTATTAAAATGAATATTCATAACTCAATGCCTTGTTGATTCGACCACATGTCAAATGGGTTTGTCCAATCATTTTGATAAGTCACTTAAGTTTGCATCTAGTAGCTATGTACCCAAATATGGTCGATATGGGATGTTGCAGTGAACCACCTGTTATATTGATTAATTGGTTAGAATTTCAACAACAAAGGCTTTTTTTTTTTTTTTTTTTGAAATATCAACAGTAAATTTGTAGATAATAATTATATCTCCAAAAGAATTTTGTTAATCAATGTTGATTCAAGACCTTGTCTCTGTCTTAATTTCCAAGTGTTTTCCCCCCCTATTTCTGGATATCTGTTCTGCCTATTAACTTGCAAAATAAATTTCAGTTACTCGAAACAATAACAGGCTGGGCCATTGTTTATTTATCGATAACTAGGCCTAGTGTTGTTGCCAAATCTCTAGGATCGGATTTATTAGCCGCATTATTTCTTTTAGCCATTCAAAAAATTTAGCTGCATCGATCCATTTATTTTCTACATCCATATCAAAAGGTCAAATATATATTTCAAAAAAAAAAAAATTATATACTCTTTTGCTTCCCGCACCGTTAAAAAACATCAAAACGATACTTAAAATATTATTAATAACTTTAATCATAACTTTCTTTTCTCCTTATTACACCCATTTATAATATAATGTTAGGTATTCTTATTTTAATTTTGATATCAAGCTAGGATTTCTAGTACAATTTCATATATGGTAAAGACAACAATTGTTAGGGTCGTATGTACTCCGTTTCTATAAATTCCATTTTACCTTTTTGGCCCCAATTAACCGTTCACATGGCAGCCGGAGCCGGATGTATCACAGTTGAACATCACCAATCAAATAATGTGCCTTAGAATATTCCATTAAGTTCCGTTCCATTGGATTATAGGTAGGTGTCCAAATCTTTGCTTAAAACACTTTTCAAACCACCATTTTAATAGTCTTCTTCTCTCTTGATGCTTAGCCATTGATTTTGTATATTCACAATGATGGAGAAAAAAGCTTCGCCTCTTGTGAAACCTAATTAAAAGTACCAAGAAATATTCTTGTATACTAACAATGTATCATTGGAAAGGTTATTATGAATACAAGTTATACTTAAGTAGATGGTTCAGATCTGAGATGTAAAAGGTTTAAAACTTTGACAGTCAATTAAGGCTGTGAAATATATTTTTATTTTTGTTTAAAAAAAAAAAAGGAGAGAGAGAGAAGAAACACAGCAATATTGAAGGCATGAACCTTCTAAGTTTCCAACTGTACATGAACTCATTTAATTTAAAAAAAAAAAAAAAGGTAAAACGTCAATCTAAACAAGTTACCCCAACGAAACTAGATAGCTTCACCGGCAAAAATGTAGAAACTTTCCGGAAACCAATAAAATATTAATAGACATAACCCCTAATTCGCATTTCTCATATATGACCTAGCAACTAGGTGTGCCATGATCGAAAATCGTTCATGCAAACCTTATAATCAATAAAATCGAAATAAAAGGCTGTTAAAAAAAATTAATTAGATCCAAAAACCTAGATAAGTAAAATTGATTAATTAAAGGAAAAGAAAGAAAGAACTAGAAATATGAATGGGATGAGAGAAATCCTAGGTTACGGTAGAAAGAACTAGAAATCTGAATGGATTGAGAGAAATCTTAGGTCACAATTGTCATCCGACAACAACTTGTCATACTCATTCAATTCAATCTAATCGGAGTCAATATGTTCCCAATTGAAATTAATTAAAATTTAAAACGAGTCCAATTGGTGTTTCAAAACCTGTCCAAGTAGGTAGAGTTCTCATTGAATACTCCTGGATCAGCACCTTACGAATTTAAGAATCCCCAAATTGGGGTTTTTGCTCGAGCTAGATAAGTACTTGGGCCAACTTGACTTAACTCGCTTGCACCATTTTTTTTTTGTTTTTTGTTTTTAATTTGTGACACTAAAACAATGTCGTTTGGGTGTGCTTAACACAAGACCGTTTTGGGGGCATCAAAACGACATTGTTTTAGTGTGCAAAAGGCAAAAATATAGAAGAAGATTGCGACATTAGTTTCACTACTTTAGTTATTCTCACTTCTTCGAAACTTTTCCTGTTAATCTTCTTCTCAGTACTACTCTCTTGCTTGTCTGTCTACTGTGTGGTCATCATTGCGTTTGCTGCTCTAGTGAGTTTTTTTTTTTTTTTAATTTAATTTAATTTTTGCTTTTAACTTCTTTTTTTTTTTGTTTAATTTTTTAGATAAATTTGTTTAGGACATATATTTGCAGGCACTATATAGAAGCTTATATTCCATTGTGTTAGTTATTAAGTAGTGATGGAAAATTTTTTAAGTTCTTTAAAAAACAAATGGTTTGAATATGTTAGACCATCGATCAATAGTAACAATCAAACCGAATACTTTTTGAGTAATCGAGAACTTGCTGTCTCATGGTCGAGTAACAAGTTCTGAAACCGTGGTCCAAATACAAAGGAATTATATAAATTGAAATGAGGAAATCATATATAAATTGAAATGGGGAAACCAAAGAAAGGTGGGAGCTATGGAGATAATTGCATTTAGAGCTTACTACTGCAACAACAACAATGCTATTGCCACAACACACTGTTCATTTCAATGCACAATATGGATATGAAAGATTTTCTTTGAGAAAATTATGAGGAACGTTGGAAGATTTGATTACTTAATGATGGTGGTGATTATTGGTACGAAATTGTTTTTGAAGGACCTTCACTGTTTGGCAAAGAGACATATTATGAAGTTTGGATGTTGAAACGATATGTTCAAATTAGAAAAACTAAAATGAAATCCTAGCCATTCGTTTTTGTATTAGCCACATGCCCACAGGCCACAACAGAGGCAGGTCCTAAAATGTTCAGCACGCTACACACATCAACATATAAAGGGTCCTCCTCTTTAAAATATAGGGACTAAAATAACATTTTAAGTGGAGCTGTGGAGGGGGGTGTAAATGGCACTAGACACTAGTTTTAACAATCTGAGATCAGTAAAACTTTATTGACATGAAAGAGGCCCAACGTGAAATATTCGCATTTTAGCATCACGACTGGCAACGGTTGAGTCTACCAAGTACCAACCAAATATCGAAGTCGGAACTCTGAAACTCCCAACACCCAAATTCATTGCATTAAATTTAAATTCCGTCCTCTTGATTCGTCTCAGAACCCCAGTTAATAAACCAATTGGGGTCTTTGTAACTGATACAAAAAACAAACAAATCCCAAACCAGAACCCTAAAAATCCCACCTTTATCAATTAGGGTTTACAATCATCATCTGTCACCACTTAGAAGATAAAAATGAATGATACTGAAGACGATGCGAGATACCCACAAAAACCCTACTCTCTAAATCGCCAAAGACCCCCTCTGTATTCACGCCAAACTAAAAATCGCTACCAATACGAAGAAGAAGAAGAAGAAGCAGAGGAAGTCGACGATTACATTGACGAAGAAAACGACGTTGACTACGACCCAAATGGGTATCACCACAATTTTAAAGCAAGTGAGAACTTTGAGAGGTACCCAAAGCGGCAGAGGCTTAGAGAGGGTGTTTCGGGTTACCAATTCGCAGCGAGAAGCGTTAAAGTATCGAACGATTGGACGGAGCACGAGGCGTTTGTGTTGCTTGAAATGTGGGGAGAGAGGTTCTTGCAGCTTGGGAGAAGGAGCTTGAGAAGTGAAGATTGGGTTGAGCTTTCGGAGAAAGTAACGGAGGCTTTAAAGGTCGATAAAACGGAAGAGCAATGTAGGCGAATGATGGATTTGTTGAAGAGGAAGTACAAGAAAGAGAAGGCTAAAGTGGGTGTCAGTTCTAGTAAATGGATCTTCTTTAAGAAGATGGATATGTTAATGGATATGGGAAGAGAATGTGGGGGTTTGGCTTGTGGGGTCGATTCCGGGGAGTTTGTGTTTATGGATACTAGGGTTTATTTGGATAAATCTAATGGATTTGATGAAATGAGAGATAGTCCTAATGAGTCGGAGATTGAGGAGGACGAGGAGGTGGAGGACAACAATGAAAGAAATTCTGCTTCGTTGAGGATGTTGGCTGATTCGGTCAGCAAGTTTGGAGAGATATATGAGAAGATAGAGAGTAGTAAGAGGGAACAGATGATGGAGTTGGAGAGGATGAGGATTGATTTTCATAAAGAGTTGGAGTTGCAGAAGAAGCAAATGTTGGAGAGGACGCAAGCGGAGATTGCTAAGATTAGGGAAGGGGATGATGATGATGAGGAGGAGGAGGAGGATACTGATGATGGTGGTGGTGGTGGTGGTGGTGGTGTTGTTGATTCCATGGAGACCCTTAGTGAGTAATGTTAGAGGTTGTCTACTTTGTTGTTATGTATTTTTGTTTTATGTTTTTATGAAATTATATATGTTGGTGTATTGAGTTGCATACTATAGCTACTTGACATATTAGTGTTACAGATCTTCTTTTTCTTTTGGTGTTGTTGCTATTTGTTAGTTTATGTTGTGTACTAATGTATTATGTTTGCTAGAATTAATATTAGCTGGACAGGTGATATTGTTGCATTTATTTCATTCCTAGTTTATCAAATTCCTATTTTGAACTTACTTAAGCTAATTATTCCCTGTTTTACTGAATTGTGACATAATTGCCTCCAATCTGTTGCAATATGCTTATTAAATTTCCACTTATTGAATCTATATGTCATTTTTTTAATGAGATAATGGATGAATTTTTAAGTTGACTATAACTAATACTTTTTGATATTATTGGACGGGGTTAGGGCATTTGGTATTGTTAGTAACACTTGTTTTTTTTTCTTCTTGGCGTTTTGTTTGGAATATACTATGTCAGAAACTGAAGTTTTCCAAAGGAGGTTGACATTTTAACCTGCTAGAAATGCCTAGAATTATTTTGACAGAAGGACCTTCTGTTCACAGCTTGGTGAGAGTGTTGCTAGTATGCTAATCCTTTGTTTTCTTTTTAGTTCTTACTATAATTTTATTTTTATTTTGTGTTTTTACTTATTAGTGGTGCTAAGAGGAGACCTCCATTACGTCTATTGTCATGATAAAAGTGTATCTTAACAATGGTCTGAGGTCATATGAAAATAATAATGATCTTCGTATCTTAAAATAAGGATAGGAGTTTCTATGGTTGATTTATCAGCGATGATTAACCTTCTTTTCTGAATTAGAATTTTCATTTTACTGGCGAATTACACTCCTCTCATGGTCAGTTGCTGGTATCCAATGCAATATCGTGGTAAACTTACTTGTTGATTTGATGCACTTGGTGCAGTAGTAGCAGGTATTCTGGTTTCTGCATTGCTTAATGCCAGGTAGTATGGCCCATCGGTCTTATTCTCTACCTATGTTTAGCACATCAAATTTGTTGTATGATTTTGAAATAATATAGTGTACTGTTTAATTGTGAAACATTTATGTATATCATTGATTAATTTCTGAATCGTCAGAGAGACAACTTTTCATTTTTCATGTTTTAGGCTGATTAAGATTTTAGAAATACTTATGAAGATGGAATTGTATTTTATAATAACAAAAGAAAACAGTTAGTATTGTTGGCAACATTTGTTCGCTTAATAGGATGTTGATGTCTGAAATCCGAACTTGCAGCTGTAAGTGTTTTGGAGAAATGATATCAGCTTGCTGCTTGGTGAGAGTTACTAATAACTCTTTTATTTATTTATTATTATTATTATATAAAAGCATAAGACTCTGCCGATGTGATAGACAGGATATTTTGCATTGGTTATCTAACTTCTGGTGATAAACCTGATATCTGTTAGCTATTTATAGGGTCTGTAGAAATAGATTATCGTGTAGGTTTTCTAGTATTATTTAGGAATAGTTCTAGTACCTCCACAGGACCCAATTGCTGTTACCTATGCAACTAACTATTTCTGCGTGCGTAGACATTTTGTAGTGCAGCAAAATCTGTTGGAAAATCAGACCATTTATTTAAGGTGCTTGAATATGGTTTGATTTATTTCAGGTTCGATTTAGTTCATTACTAAACAGATGAGATTTAGATATTGAACACGAGTAGCCCCCCAAACGAAATCGAGAAAAAAAAAAAAAAGAAAGTAGCTGTTGGAATTTGCCTAATAGTCAGGTAGATTTATTTTGCAGTATTTGTCTGAGAAGAAGCAAACGTTTTGACACAAACAGGATCAGAATCCTTCTTAACAATGGAATTATTTTTAATGCCAAGACAAATTACGAGTTAAAAAATACACTGTATTAATATCCATCTACGGCTATAATTATTCTCTGGAAGCATGTAAATTGAATTGCTTCGAGTTTGTAGCGGAGCTGTCAATAATATAATGGCAGTATTCATACAATTCATTGGAACAGTTGATTTAGTTCAAGATTTACAGGCATAATAGAAAACAACATTCATAAGAGTCTCAAAAACAAGCAGAGAAGAATACATGGAAACCAGCACAGGACCTTCCCACACACTGATGCCTTTGCTTATCCTAAACTCAAACAAGCACTCAACTAATCTTAAACTCGTATTATTCAACAATGCTACTACCAAGGCTGTTTGTCTCCTTCCTTCCATGAGATTATTTGCCTTGATTAATGATTCGAGTCCGTAGCACTCGCCCTCCAATACGGATAGCACCTTTGCTAGGTTTCCCACAACCATTGTGTGCGCAAAAGCCACACAAAAGGGTATGCCTAGAAACCCTGCAACAACCAAGAAACCAAACATTGTTGAGCATATACCACCTGCAAACAACTGTGGCAGTGTTGCCAAACCGACAATCAGAGCTCCGAAAAGGCCTAGTAAAATAAGGAATTCCCAGAAACTTGTATGGAGAAGCTTAATCCAAGCCGTACCACTTTTCATCAATAGCCTTTTGCCATCAAGGTTGATTCTATTGTAATTGTCTGAAACTGCTTGAATAGTGGCAGCTCGTCCTGCAAGCAAGAAAGTGATGGAGAAGGGGAAGCAAATGATGAGATGAAATATGGTTTTGGACAATGTTGTAGGCAGGGGATATCCAAGTAAATGATCTGTAATGTCGATCGTTGATGAGGTTATTTGGGGAAAATGATGAATGAGAAAGTGAGAGATGACTAGAGAGATTGAGAGAGGGGAGAAAAGAAAGATGGAGATGGAATGGAAATGAGTGGGATGGAGAAGTATAACTCTAATGGATTCCCTAAAAATCTGGTTTGTATTCATCAGATAGACTGACTCAAACATCTGTGATGTTCTTCTTGGCATTGTTGCTAAATAGTAAGAACTGAGAAGGTACAGGGATTCAAACTGTCTAGTGTTTGAGTATGTGGGGATTCATGAGCAAGTTTTTAACTATTATTTTGGTTGCTTGCATGCTAATATATCATGATTAAAAAGTTTAGTTCAGGGGTGGTTGTATTATTGTAATTGAGTCCGTGAAATGAGTTTTGGTTCTTTGGGATTTTTCTAAAAGCTTTTAATCATTAGAATGTGGAACATAACACAGAATATTTTAATGTCTTGAAGGGGTTTAATTTGGTATCTCCAGGATTGTTCAATTATGTTGTTGCTATCAGAAAAAAATCTTGGACCTAACTCCATCATAAAAGTTAGCTCATGAATGAAAATTTACCCTCACCTTATAAACTAATGCAATTCACTTCTTCAACCAATGTAAGACTATCTAACACCCTCTCGCTTAATGTAAATTCACTTTTTCAAATAATATGTAACTATCTACTATCCTTCCTTACTTGCAGCGTGCCTACTCGGTAGCAACTCAAGTTCTGATACTATATCAGAAAAGAGTTTTTGGTATAATTCCATCATAAAAATTAGCTCAAAAATGGAGGTTTAACTTATGAGTGGAGAATTACTCTCACCTTATAAACAAACTAATGCAAATTTACTTCTTCAGCCAATATGGAACTTTTTAAGAGTTGCAACAACGATCAAAATAAAGTGATGCGAATGACTCTGGAATTGATTTGCTTATATTTATACTCAAGAAACTGTCGATTGCATATTTGCATATGCTCCATTGTCTTGCAGCTCTAAAAAGCGCTACCTTTATGGTAGGTAGTTGTCTACTGTTTTGAGCAAACATAAATATAATGGTGGGGTTGAATCACTCATCACTGAAAAGAGTAGTTACAATGATTACAGAGGTTTCATAATATTCTTCAGTTAGTTATAGGTATAATGATGTTGCCTTACCAAATGAGCAATTTTTGCGTAGATGGAATCATGGAAATTTGTTCCTGTGTGTGTGATGTGAGAGAGGGGAAGAGTGAAAAAACATTAAATAAAATAGTCAACTTGAACTAAAAAAATTCACTTATGAAAAGCTACAATAATATTGCACAGGATCACCTGGGGCTGGGGGGAATCCACATTGAAACATAAATTATTTTACCATTTTACATGCTTGTTGTGCAAGGCAAAAAAGTCTGCAGTCTCCTAGGAAAAATAGAAGGAGAAGAAGACACTGTTGCCTCACAACATGATTTCTATATCCACAACTTAAAACTATATCTAAAATAGGCTTTGAATTGGTAGTTTGTTTTAAACATCTTCAGGAAAAAGCTCTTCCTTAAGTGAAGGAGCTATCCATTGTATCTGAATGTAGGTGATATCCCATAAATCGTCATCTTCTCGAGGCACTAATATCTCCATCTCCTGCATCTTTGTTATGATCTTTCTCAACAAGTCTGGGATAAATTCTTGTAATTTGGTCTCGCCATACGGTCCTAAATCAGCCTTCATGCATGTGTCCATCCTTCTCAACACTCCTAACCAGAATGTCCTAAACTCTTGTGTCTCCGTAATCTGTTTTAGGAACTGCAAGTAGACATCTGCTAGAAGATCCATTGCAATCTTTAATGTCCCTTCCATACTTCTCATCTCTCTCTCTGCGTTCTCCCGCCTTGAATACTCGAGCATCTTTTCATGTAAATCATCGACCATTGCGAATATAATAAGGTTGAAACAGCTTATACAGTTGCTTGATGAGAAATCCAACTCTTCTGCCAATGTAAAGGCTTTATGGAGCGATATGACAGCGTGATTTCTTATTTCTTCTCGCCGTGCTAAGCTGGTTTTTCTAAGTGCTTCACCTAGTTTGACAAATAAATTCATAGCTAAGTTTAAAGAATTTTGACCTTTGTTGTCCTCCAATGATGAGGTACTTGTATTGCTTGCAATACTGTAATTGTTCCCCGGTTCTGAGCATGCATTTCTATACCACTGTATCAATGAATTCACAGAATCTGACATCAAATCCAGTAACTTCAAGTTTTTCTCTAACGGACTGTTCCTGAGAGCAACAAAACCAAAGGCACAATCAATGCAGTAGGCGTAATTTGTGCGTGAAACATGAGTAGTATCAGACAATAGCACTACTAAACTCTCAACAGCTTGATCGTATGTTTCTGGGTGCCGACCAGTAACTGATAACAAATGGAGAACAGATTTCCAACCAAGTTGCGATTGCAAATTGGCAGGGTATTCGATGATAATCTTGCTGACTGACTGCATTATGTACTGACAACAAGTGTCGAGAATCTCTTTATCAAGCTTCCACATCAAATTTATGGACTTAAAAATGAGCTCTTCTGGGAGTTTATCTACTTGCTGTGAAGCAAGGAGCTTGAGACAGACCTTGAAAAGACCTACAATTGCCATCTCTGCAAATGGCATAGGTGAAAATAAAGGAAACTGAGTAACTCCTAGAAGATAATCATGGAAAGAAGACCAAAATGTCTGGAACCTGCTGATGTTTGCCATAGCAATAACAATGATTAAATCCCAACAGAAACCAACTGTTTCTTCTTCTTCAACTGGGGTGCTAAACTTTTGGCCTTTTCCTGCAGCTGCATATATTAGAGATCGCCCAAGATTCAGCAAAGCATCGGAAGGTAATTTTGAGGTATTGCTGAAGATGTTTCCAATCTGGCACTGCTTGATAACTTTCAGATTCTGTTCAAATTCGTTCATTCCAAGGGATATCGAATCCTCTGGGCTTTCTAGCGATAAGAAATGGGTAAACTTACCAATGATGCCAGAATTACGGCCGTTTCCACATTTGGTATCCTGAGTTGGTGTAAGTGCATCTAATTCATTTTTTGACTGTGATTGGACATCAGCGCCAAAATTTTCCAATTCAATGACAGACTGGGGTAGTAATTTAAGCCTTTTGAGTTTCAACAAGCAGTCCACGACGTTCCTCCAACCTGCTCGAATTGAGTCTCCAAAGTTGTTTGCCAGGGTGAAAACTGCAAGAGTAGCCATTCTTGGCTTCATGTCATTGCTAAAAGTAAACAGTGTTTCTTCTGATGTAGCATAAGGGTTTAACAATGTAGTGAATTTGCAAAATGAGGCAAGGAGTTCATCAAGTGTGTCTTCTAGACCATACTGAGCTATTCTAGCAATGGAGATCAACCCTTCAATGCATTCATGGAGTAGCTCATCTTCATCAGCATGCTCAAAGAATGCACAAATAGCTGCAACCGATGGTCCTGCAATGGAAGCAAACATATCTCTCCCCAGACGTCGATCAAAATCACTCATAATGAAGGATTGCACAGCTTTGGATCGGTTCATTAATTCAATCCATCTGCTTGGGTTCATTTCTATTGGCCTGCCAGATTGGCCGAAAAGTGTGATGGCATTTGTTGCTATGGAATGAAAAAGTTCTGAGAGGTACTCTCTAGGAAGATCTTTCCCTCCGTTGATCGCCCTATTGTTTCTGATGAACTCCTCCTCTGTCATCTTTTTCTTGACTTGTGGGTTGTGCTGATCAGTATTGAGCATAATGAGGGAGTAGCAAAGTATGAACACCGCGTCCTTGCTTACAAATATCTCAGAGGATTGTTCATCGTAAAATCTCTCCGAGAATGCTTCAAGGATGCGCTGAATCTTTTGAGACTCTCCTGGCAACCGAAATGTCTCAAGATAAGTTCGGAGAGCATTGTCAAGGATCATGCCTGCAAATTCAAAGGTTCTTGTAAATTCTTTAAGAACTTGAATGTGGAACTCATCAGGGTCACCAAGATAATCTCCAATCATGTCTTTGTCTAGCCCTGGTGTGTAGCGAAAGAAGAAAGCAAAAGCTTTTGGAGCTGGCGGATCTGAGACCAATTTACAAAATTTGAGGTACTCCAAACCCTTCTTTTCATCTCGATTAAAATGGTTTGCGGCTATTAATATTTTCCTTTTCTGTGCTTTCCTTAGCCTTACATATTCCACCCAGGTATGCAAATCTTGCTTTGGTTTCTCCTCCCAAAATGGTCTATATTCAGTAATTTCAACTGGGTATGGTCCAGAAGGACTTGAATCGTCTTCTTTATCTATGTTATCGGCTATGTTGTGAATCATGAGTACTAGTCCTTCAAAGGCTTGGATTTGTGAACCTGTCAAGGGGCCACTTCCTGGAAATGACTGTTTGCAAAGCAACTTTCCTATCTCTTCCATCACATTCCGGCAAAGAGGATCACAATCATAGTTGACATAGATTTCAATCAAGAACGTTGGTTGTCTGCAGAAATTTATAATTCCTTCAAGCGCAACTTCTTGGAGGTGGAGAGAGGTTCCTGAAGCCGGAATTCTCAAGAGAACAAATGAAAAGAAAGCTTCTAGTTGAAGACGAATGAACCTATAAAAACAGATTAGCCATTTGATTCCAGTTGGATTACTTGAAACAAAGAAAAAACAAGGGAAAATTCACACTCGTATATCTGCATCCTAACCTTCGAAGAAAGTGATAAATGTTCAACACAGTACTGCAAATCATGGACAGAACAAGCGGGCTTGAACTTGCTCCGTAATGGATCAAATGGTGAAATAAATCATCTTGGATCATCCGCAACAGCTTCGTGTGCTTCCCGATTGCCTCACCACTCAATTCAATGGCAGCGTTGATCAATACCAATGCGAAAAGCTGAACGTCTTCATCAGAAGCCTGAGTTGTAGACCCTTCTGTCTCCACAATTTCCACTACATTTAACAAAGAACACAGGAAATGAAAAATATCAACAGCAGAACGAACTCCATACCCTGAATCCAAAATGCTGTCAACATCAACATCTTCAGTATCAGATTCTGATGCGTCTTCAGACTTAACCTCAACCTCAGGCAACCGTGAATATATAGTGTGTATCAACTCATGCATGGTGTATCTTGCACTACGTTGAAGCAAATCCCCTCTGCTTGCAGATTGCTGAACAGCCTGAAAACATGTATTGACAATAGTACAAACGGCCTGATCCGTAAGCAGAACCGAGGCAGGATGCTTCATGATTGCTGCCAAAACCTGTAAAATCCTCATCATCACTGCATCTTCGGAGACGGGGTCTGTTTTTTCTAGTTGACAACTTGTAATTCCTGTCACAATAGAATTCATTGCCTCTCTTGCTCCCGGAGTCTTGTCATCAAATATTTCAAGCTTGAGAATCTTCAAAATGGCCGCGAGGGACACACTTGTGGCTGCAGCCGGAATAAAATCGCTTTGTATCACATCAAGGAATGGAGAGACATAAAGGGAGGGATCAAGGGTGGACCATTGTTGTTGAGGACTGAAAATGAGGGAACGCAGGGACCTTAAAGAATGGAGAATGGAAGAATCGATAATGTCTTCTTGGATGTACTGGCTGGTGCCCGAGTCAAGTGGTCGTCGGATCACAGCAAGAACAGCCCCGACTTCGGTGTTTAACATGCAAGACACACCCAGCTGTTTCTTTTTCAACTTGGTCAGGTCTTTCTTCTTCCCGCCGCACGATGAGCAGTCATTGTCATCTTCCTCTTCTCGATGCAGATTTGCCATTTGAGTTGACAGAGAAACAAAACGGTGCAAGAGTTTTCAAAAAACGGTTGGGAATGCAAGTCTGACCATTTTGTCATCAGGGAAATCTTGTGAGTTGTAAGTGTCCTCACTTATTACTCACAAATGCCCGGATTGTTTGCTAAATAAGTGGTTGGTTGTATTATTGGTGAATTTGTATGGCTAAGGACCAGTATTTGAAATTTTCTACCATTAATATCTCCAAATTTTAATCAAATCACTAGTGTCAAACATTATCTCTACACAAAAGCTTTGACTTCGGCAAGCTTGGCCCAACGAAGAACATCACAAACCCGCCTTATTATATAGTTACTCAATAATTGAACAATGTTGGATTGAAATTTAATGTTTCCCAAAGACAATTGATGTTTACTAAATTTTGATTCAATAGTTTCGCAAGTTTGATATCTTAAAAATAAAAAGAACGATAATGAGGAATTATATTGGACTTTCTTATAACCTTTAATAATACTACAGTAAACGAAGCACAATTTAAAAAAAAAAAAAAATTATTTGTACAGTTTTATTTAATAAAAAATAAAATTATCTTCAATTAAAGACAATGTAGCAAAATCTAATTGATTGGTTTTTTAATTTATTTAATATAATATTAAAAAGATCAAATTATCCTTCAGTGATTACTTTAAAGTTAGGCCAATGATTAATCAACTAACAATTGGAATGCTTTTGCAACATGTATAAAACTTCAAATGATGTTAATATAAAAAGGACCACAATTACCGTATGATGTAATATTAGCAACCATCAGGCATGTTTGTGTAATTTGACCAAGTTTGTCCATCATAGGGTAAACTACCGGTTAACTTTGACGCATGAGGAGCAATTTTTGCTCAATCCCATAAAATATTACATTCATTTTCACACTATTCTTGGACTGTTAACAGAACAGAAAAACTAAATACAATAGCGTGTGCTGCCCAGCCTTATGATTTCCTTTTTATTTGGGCAAGCGATGCGAGTTCCTTACCTCATGCCACAAACAAAACAATGTATCATAAGCATCATCATCATCATCGAAATTGCTGCCACTAATCTTTGAGAAATTTACTACACTCTTCAACCACTGTTCATGGAGTGTTGAGAACTCGGATCTCTGTTCACTTGACTTAAAACTTTCTCCAATTGATTTTCTCATGACTTGGCCAGCGTGTGAAGCTGCTTGAACCACTTTTTCTGGGATCCCAGCCATGATTGCCACCTGCAAACCATAGCTCTCTGGACATGCTCCAGACGTAAGACGGTAGAGGAAAACCAACTCCTGATCTCCTTCACAATAGTTCTTGGAGTTCGACTTAAATGCACATGCCATATGTTGCAGTTTAACATGTGGATGAGAAGCAAATTCCTTTGTGAGCGGGTGATAGTGTGTCGCGAATAGCAACCGGCAATTAACCTTTTCAACGAGATGGCGAAATACCTGGAAAAAGAAACAAGCATGGTTTTACTGTAATGAACTACGCATCAAATCAAGATTTAGTTTGCATGGAAAAATGAGAAATCTTATCTCAAATTCAAATCGTACATGATGCAAAAACAAATCATCACTGGTTCACCATAATGCTATAATGCATTAATGAAAATGGGTTTTTTTTTTTTTATTTTTTTGACATATTACGTATGGAAATGGTTATACCAAGTTAGATTTTACTCTCAGGTCCAAAACTACCAGTATATGTGTATATGTGCATATGCAATCCCGTTACTGCTGCATGCATATTTATCAAATTGATATACACATTACATGTCTATCTCAAGCACATAACCTTGAAAAGCATGACATTATGACTAGAACAAGGATGTGTAAGTATGAAGGCGATGACAGATTAACATATATTTCAAGAGTTCAAGAATTAAAATTTCTAATTAATCTGATCATTCGGGAAGTATAGTGATTAGTGACTCACAGCATATGCGATGGCATATCCATCAAAAGTGCTCGTTCCACGACCTAGTTCATCAAGAATAACCAATGAGTCTTGAGTGGCATTTTGAAGAACTGATGCTGTTTCTGTGCACTCAACGAGAAATGTACCTACAAGACCAAGGTTGGCTTCACAATCAAGCTTCACAACTTGAAGAGTCACATGCCTATATCTAATTGTGTGCACACATTCGCTTCTGAAATTTATCCTATGTCATAACAATTTGTCTAAACGAAAAGCCTTCGAAGAAGAGATACATATTACAGAGATGGATCAAGGCACTACTTAAAAGTCCAGCAATTGATTGACGTTATAGTTCAAGGGGTAAAATGAATGTACAAACCATGATACATATTCATACAATCATTTTAAACAAGGATCTAAGGTGTTCTTACTTAACCAAATATAGTATACCATGCATGAAAGTAATTTTTATATAAATAGTTCTCTGAATCAAACTTACTCTCGCCTGTCATGATTCTGTCAGTGGCACCTAGCCGTGTGAAAATGATATCCACGAGTGACAGAACACACATCTCACCAGGAACAAAGCAGCCCAGCTGCAGGTAATCATAATTATTAGTAATGAAGGGAAAAAATACTGGGCAAAAGATCTTAATGATCTAACACCTACAAAATAATGATAAACCTATTATCACAATCTTCTAAGTTCAAAACAACAGAACAAACCTGTGACAGTATAATAGATAAACATGTGGCACGCAGAAGTGTTGATTTTCCACCCATATTAGGTCCAGTCAATAGCAAAGTGAGGGGATGATAGCCATCTGAATTCTCACCAAGCAGCATGTCATTTGGGACAGGCAGTCCTCCACTCTCTCCAAGAGCAAACGGATGCCACAGCCCTTTAATTTTAAGTACAGGACCTCCAGTCCCTTGGCCTAAATCTGTCGTTTTTGATTGAGGCAAGATAAAAGGTCTAGACATTGGTCCACATGACATGCTTGCAGTTACGGCAAAAGATCTTAATACATCAATACAACTGATGGCATGAACAACTTCAGACCATTGCTTAGCTTTCTCAATGAACAGCTCAATCAGAATAGATAGTGTTTCAGCATCGGAATCTGTGACATCATGATTCTGATAACCACATATTAAGTCAGCAATGTGCCCAAGAATAACTATAACATAAAAATTACAACCATCAAATCTTAGTAAGCAATGCATTAAACATGCATTTCTGAAAATCTGAACTACAACAACTGGAGTTTTGGCTTTAATTTATAGCAATCAGAAATCAAGCCCAATAACAATAATAGCAATCGTAAAAATCAGAGAGAAGTTCAGAAAGAGATTGTAAATGCCAGTGAGGGTATCCATTTCCAAAAAAATAAAATAATTAAAAGTCCAGCATGCAGAACAGCAGCAGTTGAGAAAATGTGCAAAACCAAATATACTTGATCATTACTAGCCCACAACAACAAAGCTGAACCCTATGAAGGAATGATATTCCAATATAAAAGATGCGATCAAAATTCAAAGGTAATTATGATTAACCGCTACCACGATATAAAAGTGGAAAGAAGCAGACCTGATAATTGGGAAAGTCACTATCTACAGCTGCTTCAAATTGGGTGAGGAATTTATCAAGCCCATCACTACCATTTAGCATTGGAAGCTCACAAATTTTTGACAGCAAAGTTATGTGCCCCTCCTTCTGTAATAGTTTTAACAAATCAATCCCAATCCGGAGGCCTTTCACAAGAGACCCGAATACTTTCACCTGAACGCCATGATATGTGTTATAGATTAGATGTACTAAAATGATATAGTAACATATTTTTTCAAATATCAGAGAAGATACCAGTAAAATATCATGTTTGTATGAGCCTAATTGTTTTGCCTCACTCACTTAAGTAACAATTCAATTTAAGGCCATTGCATCTTACAGATCAACAAAATACTAACACCCTGGCAGCAGCAACGAAAGCTATAATCATATATCATATCCATATATAGAAGTATGCTAATAAAAAGACCTATTGACACTTTTAAACCCTAAAAACATCCAAAAACACTGAGCATTTCACAGGTCATTTACTAACCGATCCGACAAGATACCAGTGAACTAAAATCACATATAGCTCAACTGTTGCACTCCACTCACCCAAAAAACGAGAACCATGTTTTCTGTAGATTAAAGAAAACAAAAATATATAGAGAGAGAAGGAAAGCTGATCTGAAATCACAAGTGAATGTCAATTATCTTAAAAGTTTGTAAAGGTACTACACATATTTTCCTAAACAATCCAAGATCAGATAAGTGAACAGTGAAACACGGGCATGTCATCCTCTCATGCATTCAGACGGCACAGACCCCATATTTGGGAAAACTTACTTGCTGTTTCAATATTTTTTTGCCTACTAAGGGCAGTACAAGAGAAGCTGCTGCCTGAACTCTGGCCTTCACCCTTCCAAGCAACCTCTCTAAGTCTGGAAGTTTACGCAGATGTTGAGCAACAACTACAATTATTTCTGAGTGTGCCATTAGATCTTCAACCACATCGAGCCTATGATTAATATTGTCAACATCTTTCAGTGGATGGCAGATCCAGCTCCTCAAGAGCCGCTTACCAAATGATGTTACACAGCTATCAAGATATTTGAACAATGTACCTGAAAATCACATGTAGTAGAACTCCATAAAATTACATAACTTGGAAATACTCTCAAATTTAGCATCCCAGTTGATACAAAGAAACACAGACCCTTACCTGATGGACCACCATGAGCATTATTGCAAAATATTTCAAGATTCACCAAAGTCTGTCCATCCATTTTCAAGCAATCCCTATAGACTTGGTATGGAAAAATATCTCCATTTTGTAAAACATTATCTAACTGTATGAAAACTGAACAGCATCAATCTCTATATACAACTTGTATCTTAAGGTGTCCTACATAATTAAAGAGAGAGAGAAAGAGAGAGAGAGAGAGAAATAAAAAAAAGGGCATAAGCAAGCATACCATCATCCTTGATAGATGACTAATTAGTCCACCTAACGCAGATAAAGCAACATCAGGTTGCATTACACTATCAAGAGCATCATTCCATGCATTAGAAGAGCCTTTGAAGTAACCCTTCAACTGAATTAAACTTTTAACTTCAGAAGAATCAACAAAATCAGTAGCTGGAACGGATGGATTCAGCTGCAGAGCCGTAGAGCCTGAAGGATGAGTAAAAATGAGAATACAGCTCTGCAAACCATGATACAGTGAACTCCCATAATGTTTTTGGTTCACCTAATGGGAAAACTTAAAGCAATAAACCAGAGTAAACATGACTGGTATATGACAAATCCAGATACCACTACTGATAGACTGCTCGCTCAAAACCAACCCAAACATATTTTGACTGTCAAGATAAAATATATGTTGATGGCTAATAGCATAGAAAAAAATAATGAGAAAGTTTGAAAGTCAAAAGCTAAGGACTAAAATGCTTAGAAACATACATGCAGTAGCCACAGGTAAAGCAGATGGCCTTACCTGATGGTTACAGCAAAGCCTAGGAGCTAGTACAGTCATAATTCAAATAGAATTTTAAGCCATGAAATCGTGACACCATGACATTGGACGTCATTCTTAGCTTAAGAGGTGAGCAATAATGCACCTAAACACCATATAATTATATAATTTATTTTCACGTGTGCCATAAATTTCTAGTGTTGCATGAATACATAAGCATGCCCTACAGTAGAACAAGGTGACACCAGATTCCATCCCTACTTTTCAACTAATGATCAATAATCCACAAATCAGAAGAGTTAGACGAGTTAAAATTAATATGAAAAAGACAGCCACAATATCCTAAGATATCCAGATACCTAATGCTACAAAGAGTATTTTACCAATTGAAATGCATGTGGTCTGCACATTTTTCCAGTTGAACTAACAAATTGAATGCATAAGTATCATAATTTAAATGGAAACAGAACATTTTAGATGTCTGTATGAACTGTGTATCATGAAACAAATCATGTACGACATACTTTTGTTAGATATCTGTGAAAATTAGAAATTTTCATTTAAATCTCACCTAATGAGTACTTTCTGAGTGCTTTCTGAGCTTCTTTGCTAATCCCTGAAATATAAAATATGTAAGAAGCAGTGGGAGAAACAATTTGTAACTTCAGAATGGAACTCTATAATCTAATTGAATGAAAAAATAGGAAGGAGCAAACTTCACCTCTACTTTCATATATTACTTCTTTGGGTGAAACCTAAAATCAACCCAAGCTTGAGAATCAAAATTTTGATCCAATCAAATTGGACATACTGCATAGTGAAAACCATTGCACAAAGATAACAAATAGAAGAACATACTTGCAACAGTAAAGCCCCCAAAGCAGCACAGGAGGAATCGTCGTTGGTGGAGCCAACCCAAAATCTTAAAGCAGCACAATCAACAAAAGCAAATCCATAGACTACTGAGCCATTATTCAGCTCAAGATTTCCCTAATAACAAAACACATAGCAACATATTTACAATGTAGCCCAGCAAACCATCATGCAATGCATTAAAAAAGAATACCATCTGAAACAGAGAAAAGCAGAGAAACTACCAATGTACCAGTCTTGTTGCACATTTAACTGAAGCAAGGGAAAGTTGTCAATGCAAGTATGCAGAACTACTATAACAACAGCTATTATATTGAAACGGACTTAAAGAAGAGTAACAAATTGATTATTTCTTTGTTCTCATTAAAGTACTCACTATGAAGAAAACTAATTTCATTATGAGTTCAGAATTCAGTTGGGTGCTGTACATTAACCTCACTTTTTTGCATAGCTAATAGTAAGGGACAGATCAGGATATTTTACTATTTATCGTATCATGCCATTTTCTGAAACATTGGTCAGACCATCACCACTGTTCGAACTAAGTAACGACATCACACCAACAAATTGCATCTACACAAAACAAAATAAAAAAAAATATGCATTGAGAAAGAATAAAACCAAAATTTGAAGGACAAAGAAAGGATAAAATCATTAGACACTATGCAGATGTAGAGGGATAACATGACATACACAGAAAGGGAATAACAATAAAGTAGTAAGAAGTTAATTCAGCATTTGCAGACCATAAAAATTCAACATTCAGTATTTGTTTATAAGATAATGACTATAATAAAACATTACAAACCTCTTTTATAGCAAGAAGATGAACAGCATCAGGTCCAATATTACCATCGACTGCAGTAGATGGTGTGACTACATGTACTAACTTCCTTGGAATTACCTAAAATCCAACATTAAAGACAAATCAAGAAGTTTAGATTGTTAGCCAAGCAGTAAGCACTTGCATACACGAAGAGGCAAAACTGTGAAAATGCATGGTCCTTCTCAATGTAGGATGGTAAACTTACAGAATTCCCACGTTTGGCTTTTGCTTGCTCAGATGTCTCCAACTGCTCAATTCGTCCAACTTTATAACTTCAGAAAACAAATCAACCAAAGAACATGTGACACACCAAACTAGAAAGAACATAAATAAACAACTACTCAACTTGATTATGTTTCACTGTATATACCATGAGAAAGATATTTGAGCAAATTTCACCTCTCCAATCAACATTGGTGCACATAGGAAGATTCTAAGCAGAACTCATAGATAATCTTTTATGCATTTTCTTTAAAAAATTCAACAACAAAGAATTTCCAACATAAAATTAGCACGCTGGGTCGCGCCAAAATCTTACAATTTCCTTTTCCAAAAAGCCATATAAAACATTATTGAATATCAAATCACCATCCAATAAAAGGAACTGTGTTATGTAATCTTGCAAAAGTATTTGAAGTTTGATCTTCTAAAGAGCACACAAAAGAAGACATGCAATCACAATTAGATTGAGTAGTCAAACATTCTTACCCACGGGCAACTAGTTTTTCAACAGCATCATCAATTCCACTTTCAGATACACCAACCTGACATGAGAAAATAATTTATTGCATACAAAGAGAAGAAAGAAAATCACAGATAAATGAGAAATAAAACCAAGAACATCAAGTCACCTGTCTACATTTCCCTACGCCACTTAATGTAATTTTCCAATCAAGCTCCTTGTGGCCAATTTCAGCATCCATTTCGTAAAGCTCATAGAATTTTCCCTATATTTGTTTAAATGTTACAACATAAGGCAAGTTTAGTTACAAAGAAAAAAAGAATGCAGTAATCTGCTTTTCAAAAGATGCTATCCAACTCTATAGGTATACATCTATCTCTAGAGAAATTCATACACAAATTGTGATGCTTATGTTTCCAGCCTTTTGGAAAGCACAATTTTACTTGTCTATAATTTTCTTTTTGATGTCGTTTTTCTTGGTGAAGATACACCAGGAATTTGGCATTCAATCCATCTTATAATCCTTAGTAGCATGAAGAGAATAAACAAGCATCCAATTAATAGTCAATTCAAATTATAGTGCACCCTCAAACAGAGAGGTGGATCAAAATATAAAGAATGCTAATGTGACATTAACTAACCACTTTAAAGAATAGCAAAACATCCATATATTGACATTTGACTGTCCAATATTGTTTTTGAGAAGCTGACATTTTCTTCAAGGCATCCTGTGGTATGTAAAGTGTCTTCTTATCGTAAAGAGGATCTGCTGGCCTTCTTTTATTTGCATCCCTAATTTTAGAAGGATCAAGCCATTCAAACTGGCTTGTTGTATCTGTTAGTTGTTTCCCATGGCTCTTAACACCAGTGATAGAGTCCTGAAGAAGTTTCACTCTTTTGCTAGAATCCAGCAACGAACAATCCTCGTGAGTCCGCTTTAAACTAGGGACAACAGGATGCATTCCCGGAGTCTCCGGACTGGGAATTTCATCATCAGTTTGAATTTGTAAAAGATATCCTTGATTAGCTCTACCATTAGAATTTGAAACAATGTCCTTTTCAGAAGAACATTGACTAGATGCTCCCTGTTTAGAGTCTAAAATTTTGCCTGGTACTGAGAAAACGTTGGAGCAATCAGCATTTACCTCGTTCCTACAGATTTACACAAATCACCAATAAAAACTGACACGAGGCCAAATGTATGCTCAAAAACCATGAATAGACAAGAGCGTGAAAACAGCTACAAATAATTAAATTATCAATTTTTTACGACAAAAAGCCCTAAAAGTTAAAGTACCTCCTGCCAACATCTTGTTTGTTATCAACCTTCACAAACTTATGCATAATACTCGAGAACAACGAAGAATCTCCTCCTCTCGTCTCCTCATTCGCCTTGAAGTTCGCCGGCAAAATCTGACGTGGCACCTTCTCCGGCGGAGTATCAGTTCCCCTGATTTCCACAGGCGAGTCCATTGCAGCAAGAACCGCTGGCTTATTAGAATCGGTAGCGCCTGAGTTCGAAAGAAATAGTGAGTCTCTCCGGCCGCCGCCGGAGTCGTGGTCCGCCTGCGACGGCTTCTGAAAGAAGGAGAGTATCGTTTTTTGGCGCTGCATTTCGTTTCCAGATTCCAAGAGAGAGAGAAATGCCAAGGCACAAGTGAAATACACTAGTAAGTAAAGTGAATTGGCGCCAATACTTGCCGGGAGTCCTTAAATCTCATAATTGACGGACCAATTTGTATCTGAACCGTTCATTTTTCAACGCATTTTATGCCCGTCCGATTGAACAGCGAGGGATAATTTCAAGGGCGGTCCGTACCCGGTCCTAAACTTACGGGCAGACCCGGCCCAAACCTTGACGACCACGCATGATGCGTGATGATTCAGCAAGCTTAACAAATAAGAAGTTGCCACACCAGAATCTAATTTTCCCTCGCACAAATTGCACACTGGAAAGTTGCAGAAGTTTCCAGACACAGGCTTCGTATATAAACAGCAACACTCGACTGCCAGACAACAAATTCTCGACTATCTTGTGATTATTTGTTGATCTGAAATCGATGCCGAGTAGATATCCGGGAGCGATCAGTCAGGACTGGGAGCCAGTGGTACTCCACAAGAGCAAGGCCAAGGCTCAAGAGTTGAGAGACCCGAAGGCGGTGAATCAGGCCCTCCGCTCGGGCGCCCCCGTCCAGACCATCAAGAAGTTCGACGCCGGCTCCAACAAGAAGGCTGCACCGCTCCTCAACACAAGGAAGCTCGATGAAGGCACGGAACCGGCGAGTCTGGAGCGTGTCCCCGGTGAGGTGAGGCAGGCCATCCAGAAGGCGCGGCTGGAGAAGAAGATGAGCCAAGCTGAGCTGGCTAAGCTGATCAATGAGAGGCCTCAGGTGGTTCAGGAGTACGAGAACGGAAAGGCTGTGCCCAACCAAGCTGTATTGGCCAAGATGGAGAGAGCCCTTGGCGTGAAACTTAGGGGTAAAATTGGCAAGTGATCGTATTCGTCGTCGTAGTTGAAAAACTGTTTGTTGTTTTGAATATTGAACATATGTGTTGGTGTTGTCGCTAGTTATCTGGTCTTTTGGCTTATGCTTTTTGGTTTGTCAGTTTCAAGTTGTATATAAGTATCTTTGAAGATGTGTGAAATAATAAATATCATCGAAGATGTGCAAAAATGCTAATCAAATGTGTATCATTAATCATTTTCAGCTTTGTGTTAATGTTTAATTACTTTTGTAGGCGATTATAATGCCATAGTGATTTAAAGTTTAATTGCAAAATAGATGGCATCACATTACAAACAATTTTAAGCTGAGCTTTAGTTCTTGGAATAGCTTTGCTAGTAACAAGGTTTGGGCGAGTCCAACCTGGGTTTCCCAACCTCAAAATTTCCTCAATCTAATCCAACATAACATGATAGTTGGGTTTAGTTGATTGGATTGTATTAAATCCATCATGATATATACACTTACAAAAAGTGTCGGTGGTAAATCTTATAGATTTAGCAATTCAATTATAAATAAAATGAATAAAAATAAAAATTCAATAATTATAAATTTGCATTTGATCTTTAACCCCAGCAAGTATTTTTTTAGAGGTATGAAAAAAAATCTCTAATACATAGGTTTCATAAGGAAATAGGAAAGATATTTTCCCAAACAATTTCTAAAGTTGTTAGAAATACAATTAAATAATATCATCAAAAATCAAGAACATAGTAAATCTAAAGTCATTATAATGCACCTTTTTACCTCCAAATTTAAAGATGAGATAATCTTAAAAAATTTCCTGATTTTTGATAAATTATCTGTTTTCTTTTATATAGTTTCTTTTTTATCTGAAATACTAACTAACTTCAATTTACACACCTAAAATCCCCCCTAGAGACATATGAAATGATGATATTACCCTTAACAGTAATAGATTTCGTTAGATTGTTATAATTGATCATTTAACTCTAAAGATAAAAAAGAAAATTCAATCAAAATATTAATAAAAATATAAAAATAAAATAAATAATATGATATGAATAAAGTGACAAGTGCACATATGGAAGAGCAGAATAAAGTAATAAGAATGCCAAAAAGAGAAATCAAGAGGCCTTCGAGATTTTTAGAATAAGTAGTAGTAGTGTGTTAGGCAAAAGACTTGGGTTTGCAACATAATTTAGTTGGAAGTTGTAACTGAAAAATTGTAGCAAGTTTGTTATACAAAGGAGAATGAATGAAAATGCATTGAGAGTTGAGAGGGAGAGGATCTCAATCATTATCCAATTATGTTATCTATTTTCTCATCCCCTTCCTTCTAAACTTTTTCATAAACATTCTTAAATTCTTTTCTCATCTTAGTTTTTTCTAACATATTCTTACACCCACATTGATTGGTGCTTTCATCAACGTCATGACGACAACCACTCGAACCATGACTGTGGAGGATTGAATGGACAAGCAGGATCAATCGATTCAAGAAGTTTAAGAGGAGGTGTAAGGAATGGTTTCTCAATTGCATGACATTTCTTTCAAGTTTTCTGCCATGTTTGCTGACTGATAGCAACAGAAACAAAAGATTTCATCATCTTCATCAACTCCAACTCATAATGATAATGGAGTCCCGCAAACACAAGTAGACGGCAATGCAATGAATTTGAAGTCATTAAAGATTGATGCGCCAATATTCGAAAGTGGAGATCCTCAAGGTTGGGTTTTCAAGATCCAACAATATTTTGATTTTCACAATGCTTCTGAAGAAATGAGATTACAAATTGCTTCGTTGTATTTCGATGGGAAAGCGTTGGTTTGGTATCAGTGGCGTTAAAAAAGCACCAAGATTGTTTCTTAGAGTGATTTCTTGCAATCTCTTCAAGTGAGATTTGGTCTATTAGAGCTGAAGGACTATCGAGGGAAGTTATCTAAGTTGGTACATACTGGGTCAATAATAGAGTATCAAGAGGAATTCGAGAAGCTATCCATTAAGGTGAATGGATTGCCGGAACCTTTCTTGCTCAACTACTTTGTCTCCAGTTTAAAACCCGCCATTCAACATGAGATGGCATCTTTCCAACCAACAAACTTGACTAAGGCAATGACATTAGCAAAAATTTAGGAACTCAAACTTCAACAAAGAAATACAACACCCAAGTTGTTCTCCCTTTATCCATCGATATTGCCAAACTCACAACAAAAACCTTTTAATTCCTTAATAACCTCTACCAAACCATTACATACAAACACTTTCAAACTTTTACCGAATACTAACCAAAATTCAACCCACAATAGCGCCAATAACCAACTCAAAAGAAATATCCAAAAGTTTTTATGCTTTCAAACATGAACCTAAAACCCCAAAGAAAAAAAGAAAAAAGAAAAAAAACTTAGTTAATAAGTTTTAATGTTACATAAAAATAATATCAAAAGTAATATATAATTGTCATAATTTACCCCTTCACCATCATCATCATTATCTTCTTCACAACAATCATCTTGTTTAGGTTTTTATCTAACCTTATATATATAAATATATATATGAAAAAATAAAATATGTAAATCAATATCAAATAAATACAATAAACTAACACTAATTTAAATTTTATAACTTTTATATCTCGTTTTTTAGCCAATAATCAGTTTTGTGTACACATTAATGCTTCTAATGTGTTTGGGTGTAATTTACTACGATATGGACTAACCACTCTACCACCAGTGCTGAAGGTTGATTCTGAAGCAACCGTTGATATGAGAATGGTATAAACATCTCTAGCAATCCTAGCCAAAATAGGATACTTACTTCCATTTGTCTTTCACCACATAAGAATATCTAAGTTATTGTAATTTGGCAAAACCTTTTTATCCAAATAAGCATCCAACTCTGACTTAGAAAAAGTTTTATCATGTTCACTCACATAATCATCATAATATGCCAATCGACAAGATTTTCTTTTACTTACAAACAAGACGGAAAGTGATAATAACTAAAATAACTTCCACCTGCTTAAGCCCTCAAGGCGTACTCATTCACCAAATCACGACATAAGTTGTAAGCCCGTGTCACATTAAAACTTGAGTCAGATAAGTCAAAAAGTTGATCAAAATAAAATCTTAGCAACGTAAGTTTATACCGTGGATCTAAAATTGTTGCAACCGCTAGTACACCATGAAGTTTTCCCCAATATTGGTTAAATTTTGCAATCATTTTTTTTTTTTTTTTTGCCATCATGCGTACCACTTCATTGTCAAACTCAAACCAATCAAGCAATGACAATATAATTTCACAAGCTTCACCAAAAAAAAAAAAAAAAAGATCAGTTATTGGATACTATGTACTAGAAAACTTTTCAATTACTTCATAAAATTTTTTCAAATTGTCTTCTAGTTTTACAACTAACTCCTAATCTTTATCATTTGGGACATTTTTATATTGTTGCTCACAAGCAACCAAATGAGAAAAAATTATTTTGAATTTCAATGTACTAATAAGTAGTAGATAAATAGAGTTCCACCTAGTCTTACAATCAAGAGTTAATCTTTGATTATATAGAATGTTCATTTGTTTAGTCATGTCAATAAACTTTTCAATTCTTTTTGGTGTTGCTACCCAATAAGCAACACTATCTTGAATTCTATCAATTCCATCCACAATCACAGATAAGTCATCCTTCACAATCAAATTCAATATATGTGCACTACACCTCATATGGAACAATTGTCCATTCAACTATAAATCAGATTTATCGAGTTTTTCTAACATCAACTCATTCACCTTGTCATTAATTCTACAATTATCAACAGTTAACATAGTCAACCGACGATCAAGGTTCCAATTTATCACAAACCATCACAAATTGTCTCCGCTGTGTATGAACATGGCACATATATAAATCTAAAGTATAATAACACAATTAAAAACATATTTTATATAATAATTTAAATTAATCCTATTTCTATACACCAAAAACTAATTAATAAAATGTAAAGATTATTGTAAAGATTATACCTCAAAATTTGATTATGCAAACGCCATGCCTCATCATTAAATTGCACCGTCATTGCCATATAACCCTTTCTTTAGCTACTGGCAATCCACAAATCAATAGTCAAGATAATACTAGAATTGCTTGTTTTCAGTATATATGTTGGCTTCATTTTCTCCACTCTATAGATTTGCATAATCTCACTTTTTATTGTATTTCTTGAAACCGGCTTAAAAGTGGGTTTACGAGATGCAGAAAAGTCCCTAAATCCTTCATGTTCTACCATACTTAATGGATATTCATGCATTATGATCATATGTGCAAGCTTTGTTCTTGATACATTTTGATCAAAGGCATATGGTGCCAACAAATCCATCCGACCATCTATTTTCGGTTGTCCTAATTTGTATTGCCTTAAATCGGTTTGCATTGATTTTGACTTACTACATCTTTTTAAGTGATTTCTAAGGTAACTTGTGCCATCATTTGGACCACCAACTAATTGTGATTTGCAATAATTATATATTGTTATGATGCTGTCATCTACTTTTTCTCTCCTATAATGTTTCTAAATTTCTGACCTTAATCTTGAGGTATCTAATTCATTAGGAGGACTAGTCAATGCATTCAAATCACCGAGTAGTAGCATGTCATCATCTTTGAAATTAGGTGTAGATATAGTGGTTTGAAGCCTAAATAAAAATACATATTTAATATTAGTTAAAAACATACTAAAATCACAATCATAAAATCACCACAAACACGCCTAAATTAAACTACAAACAACATTAGAAGAAAGCCTAAATTATTATACAAGACAAAATTATCTATATAAGTTCTAGAATATACCTATTAAAAATTAAACCTCTAACAATCCATCTACTTTGATGAACCATATATAGGTTCATACAATAATAAAAAAAAAATACAGTTTGAAACAATGAGGTTGATTTGAGCAACTTAAACCATATACAGGTTTATCAATTTCATCAATTTAAACCAATTTCATCAAATTGGCCAAGCATGGAAGAGATGTCCGCGTATTAGTGTACAAACTTGTTCACAACTTTCGCTGGCTATTCATCAACAAAAGTAGTACTATTGAATACTTATAATGGCAAATTAACTAAGATAGAATGTTAATGGGATTGTTGTTTTATCAAGATATGTCATAGGTGATTGTAGTTGTGGATTACCTCCAATTAAAGCTGAAAAAGAGTATATTATATATAATTAGATAGATGAGAATTAGTCAAATAAAAAGAGTTACATTGGATATAATGTAAACTTTGTTAAGATGTGTGGAGACTAGAGAGTTGAGACTCTCTCAATGGTTTGATTAATTTTTAGCTCCAAAAATCGATAAGCAAAAGCAACAAGTCAGCTCTCTTACTTGACAAGAATTATGACAGCAACCAGTTTGAATGGGATAATAGATTGCTGACAGGGAAGGGACGAGATAGAGAACAGACGAATTAGAGAAGTGGTTGTTGTTGCCTGTTAGTTTTTATTTTCTTTTCTTTTATATGTCAGGTTAACGGGCAGGTTAGAGCAAAAAAGCTTGCCCCGTTCCTAACCCAATAACCCGGGAGGCTCAGAGTTTTGGCTCCAAACCTGCCCTAAAATCAATTTTTTTTTGCCCCAAACTTGTACCAAATAAACCGAGTTTTTTCAGGTTTGGATTGGATCCGATATTTTTGTCATCCCTAGTGATAATAGACTTGACTTGAATATATTTATGAAGAGCTTCCATTCCCATGTCTCTTCCAAGCTCACTAATCTTGCACCCTCCATAAGGGCAGTCCTTGTCCAAAGCAAAGTAACAATTGATCCATATTCCTGCTCGAATCGATCTTGACACTGTGTTAGCCACGTCCAAGTTCTTGGTTACAATGCCTGCTGCTAGCCCATATCTGGTATTGTTTGCACACTTAATTGCCTCTTCTATTATCCTGCAAAATATATCATGAGTATCTTAACTTAAACAATCCTTCAAAATAAGACCGTAAAGTAATCTAGGGATAAGTATGAAAGACTGGAGAATATAAATTGTACTTACTTGAATGTCATCAATGCTATAATAGGACCAAATATTTCGTCTTTTACTATCAACATATTGTCCTGTGCAAGTTGCAAATTGTAACGCCCCGAATTCTCATTTCAATTGGATTAGTGTTCTTTAATTTAAAGATAGTAAGCAAAAGGTGGATTAAATTTGGAATTTATGTATTTAAGGTGGGATATATTTTTAATTTAGGGGATTTATTAATTTTGGGAAATAAGTTATAAATGAGGATTTATTTTAGGAATTGAATGAGGATATTGAAATGTTAGAAAAATGTGATTGGTCAAGAAATGGAATGAAATTAGAAGTCATTACATGTGATTAAATTCTTGACCAATCAAAGTTTGCGAACAATAAAGTCAAAAAGCGAATGGAAATTTTATGCCATTTAGTTAGATTTTGACTATAATAATGATTAGTTTAGTTAGTGGAAACATTAATTGGATTTTAGCCAATCAAATGCAAGCTTTTGTAGCTAAGGTCAATGTTGTAATTATGGGGATAGTTAGGGGGTAAAAGTTAAATAGAAAAAGGTGAGTATAAAAGGGGTGAGGATGCATGAAAGCCACCATTTTCTCTTCTCCTTCTTCCTTTTTGTTGTCACTTTCTCCTCTCTTCTTTCTCAATTTTTCTTCGATTCTAAGCCCATAATCACTTATTTTACTTGTCCTACACCTCATCTCCCCTTCCAAAGCTTTAATTTCATCAAAACCTATCTAGAATTACAAGTAGATTTTCAGTAGAAAGGGTTCAAACAAGGTAACTTGGTATGAGTTTTGATTTTTGTGATGTGTTTTGGTTAGAAATGATGTAGAAGTATGCATTAGCATGTAGGTGTAGTTGTTTATGCACTTAAATTTGTTGAGTTGATTTTTAAGATGAAAAATGTTCTCTTGAAAAACCCTAGGTGACCAATTGGCAAGAGGTGAGCAAAGTAAGAGTAAAAAGAAGTTTTGAGCTTCATTTGGGAGTGTAAGAAAGTTATTAGCAAGCCCAACAAGGTTGGTGTACACTTGGTTTGAAAATTTAATTTTTTTAGCAAGGTGTTAGTATGTTGAAAATGTTAGAATCCTATTTTTTGGTTAGTTTAATCTTATATGCATGTTGGAATGATATTGGTGAAGTGTTTTGGTGTATGAAATAATGAAAATTTGATGAGTAAAGAAAAACCCATGTGTTGGTCGAATAGGTGACATGGGGTTTTTGTGATATTATTTTGATAAATTGTAATAAAAGTTTGTTTAAATACGATTTTAATAACTTTCGAATAGAAACGGAAAGGAATCGGAACAAAAGGGATGAGTTAGTGCCTTGTCCAAACATACATTGGGTGAAGAGCACGAAGGTTTGATTAAGTTTGATGAGTAAATTGAGTGAAAAATGATGTGTTGTGATACTAAAATAATATTTTGAATAAATGGGAACAACTGTAACTGAAATCGCGTTCGTCACTTTTCGAACGAAACTTTTATTTATAACTGAAAATTTGTTAATATGTGAAATCTTTGTAAATGAATAAAATTATAAGGGCCCTAGTAAATCTGAATATTGGTAGGTAGAGATTGGTAGTTGACATGTCAATTGAGTGATATTAGCAGTACTGCACCGATTTGATTGTATACATGGATACAAGATTCATGGATCTTGAAAGGTACTGAGTGTCCGGTCTCAGAATATGTCTATTATGTGAAATATGATCCGACGGGTAGTCACCGAGTGTTCGATGCTGAAAAACTCGTTTTCCAGTTCATGGTATTATGTCGGTGTTTACGAAGGGTGCTAGAAAATATTTGATGAAATCGTGTAATTATGGTTGAAGAACTGATTGTATATATTTTGTATATGTATTTATTAGTAAATTGATTACTTGATGAATTTTGAAAAAAAAAAAAAAAAAGGGTTGAGAATGGCTCTAATAGTGACCCTTATGTTTTACTAGTTATTTACTTTTATTTAAGTTATATCCTGAAATCTGAAAATTTGTTGAAATCGTGATTTTGTATTGCTGTATAATAAAGTTTTGTGACTTTTAAATTAAGTGTATACCCACTAAGTAGAAGTACTTAGCGCATTGAATTTTCCGCGTGCAGGTAGTTGAGTCGGGCTTTGTAGATAGAGAGACGGATGAGGAGACATTCGCCGCGCATGCCACGAGTCACATCACTCTCCATTCTGGGTGGACATTCTTTTGTCATATATATATTTGTTAAATGCATTTATTCGAAACATGTGTATGTACACTCATATGTATGTATGTGAATTTGTAATGATAATGTATATAAAATTGTATGGAAAAAATTTTTGATAATGTAAAGTGATTTGGTGAATCTTCAATTACTCGACTTCTCAAAATTTTGTTTACTTTCATGTGGTGTAACCAATTTTTGTGAAGTTATGAGATTTATAAATGCTTATGTGATCAAGTGAAATTAGGTCGGACAGAGGGTCTGAAATTGGAAGTTGAGAAAAGAAAATTTTAGAAGTGTTATGTTTTTCTTACAGGTGCTAGATTTTGGGTTTTCAGAAAAAAAAAAAAAAGAAAAAAACTACCTGATTTTTTGTGAATTGAAATAAACGAATAGATGAATTTTTGTAAACAAAGTAATATCTTTCGCTTCGGTTCCTATACCACTGGGGATTGAGGGAAGGGTCTTACACAAATAGAGTGCTAACTTCAACCGTGACTTTGTTTAATCAAACACTAATCCCAAATGTCATGCTTGTTTGCTAGAAAGTTTCACCTTAACATCAGCGAAAATCGTAGGTTCCATGTAGTATCCCTTCTCCCCAGCAGGTTTGACCCCTGTTAACAACGTGGCTCCTTCTCTTTTTCCATGCTCAATGTATGAAAGAACTTTCTCAAACTGCTTCTTATCTACCTGTTTCATTTGGTGGGTTCACAAAAATTGTATAAAAATTAATTTACTTTCAATCACAATAATGTTTATAAAATTAAGAAGATTATTTTGTTGTAAACGGCATTTCAATTTTCTTTTAGCATTATTTATCATGTTGCACTAGTTTACTAAATTAAATTGAAATAGAGGTCAGTTAAAATTTAAAACTCTCATCACTTTCAATTACAGTACCTATGGTCCATGACGAATTGTAGGGTCAAAAGGGACTCCATCTTTCCAAGCTTTAGCCTTTTCCACTAACTTCTTTTCAAGTTCATCATAAATCCCTTCTTGAACATGAAGCACGTGAAGTCGCCACACAAATTTCACCCTTATATTTGAACCCAAAAAAATGAATATAGAAGTTAGTATAGAAATATTTTCATAACAATCGGTTGACATTTTAACAGGGAAAGGAGGGGGGGAAAAAAAAAAGAGGAAGAGAAGATGTTGTATACCTTGTTATAAAGAGTGCCAGTAAGAGCAAGTTCGGCAGCTTTGTCTATGTCAGCATCATCAAAAATGGTTGATAGAGGTGATTTGCTCCTAGTTCCAAAGAAACTGATTTCAAATTGCTTGTTGCAGCAGCCTGCATCACTGCACGTCCAACTTCAGTAGACCCTGTAAAACTGACCTGAAAAACAACAACACTAAATTGAAAATCTCATATCAATTTAATAGTGAAGATCATAATGTCAAAAATTTTGCATATAATCTAGCTTTATCAATGTCCATATGTGAGGCCATGGCAGCCCCTACAATCGGTCCAAATCCAGTTACAATATTTAGGACTCCATCAAGTAGGCCTACTAGATTAGCAAGATAAGCATCATAAAGAGCGGTGAGAAGGGTTTGCTGAGCAGGCTTGAGGACCATAGTGCACCCAACAGCTAAGGTCGGGGCAACCTTCATGGAAAACATGGCGCTTGGAAAATTCCAGGGAATGATGTGTCCAACAACACCAATAGGCTCGCGCAATGTTTAACCTTGCAACTCACATGACATCTTCAAGACCTCATCGTAAATTTTATCTGCAGTACCCGCATAGTAACGGAAATTCTCGTCTGCTTGAGGAATATCAAACGCCTTCCCCATGTTGAAGAACTTCCCAGCGTTAATGGTGTTAAGTGCAGCTAATTCTTCTACATGTTCGTCAATTAAGTCCGCGAATTTCATCATTATCCTCCCTCTCTCCTGATCATCATTCAACAACAGAAAAATACATTTTTCCAAAAATAATGCTAAGCTAATGCTATTCGTAAGAGTTTGTTTCAACTTTTACAAAACATATGTTTTTATAGTAATATGCATAATTGACTTGTTGATTTATTTTAGTATTGTGCTTAAGTTTAGACTTCAGAAGCATTGTGACAGCACTTTTGTGTAACAACTAGCACAACCAAAAATTCAAACGTGGACGGCCAAAGTACAAGTATCCAAATATTAGAGAGACTAAAAAGTAAAAAATAAAATGTTTTCACAAAAGCATAAATACCAACAAGTAGGTTTGCTGCTGCTGTATGTGTAGGGTATAATCCGATTGCAAAACGGCCCCAGAATTAATGTTTTTATTATTATTATTTTTTTTTTTTTGAACTTACCCCAGAATTTATGTTATATAAAAAAGTTTGCGTAGCATTGATTATGGAGCTACTTTTTTTTTTTTTTGGTAAATTATGGAGCTGCTTGTTTATTGACAAAATATTCAATATATTAGTAGAAACAATTTCGCAACTTATTTTAATATACGTTTGGTACAACTTATCTATCGGTCAAAAGTACTTTTTTAATGTCAAAAGTTTTATTTGATTTTTTTTGTGTCGTTTGGTTAACATACTAGTAGAGCTTTTGGGGAATTAAAAAAGCTAAAAAATATCTACTTGAAGAAACTCAAATTTTGAGCTTTTCCAAGTATATATTTTTGAATTTTTTTTAAATATTAAAATATCTAATATATCTCTATTTTATTTTATTAATTTCTTTAAACTCTTATAACTCTATTACACTTTTATTATAAATATAAACACATAGCCTCCACTTTCATTCACTTTTTATTTCATCAAAACTTTTTAGAACTCTTTTCTAACCAGTAAGTTTTCTATATTTTGTGTTTTTTTTTTCAATTGGTTTTAGTTGATATTGCAATTTTTTTATCTTATTGTCATGAATATTATACTGTATATATATATACTGCAATTGCAGTATATAATTGCAATTGATGAAATGTTAATGAAAATCTACTTAGATTAAATAAAATTGAAGATATAAAACCTTATTAACAAATCTAAATAAACACTTCTCTTTTGAAAATAAAAAATAGAGAAACAAAATAATTTTGTATTTATTTTATTGAAAATCTTTGTTTTGAAAATATATTTACATCAAATAATTATTAATTGTTTAATTTATTAAATTTTATGGTTAAGATTGAATTAATTATATTTCTAGAATGAATATATTACTTCTCTCTCTTATACCCTTTTTGGTAAATTAATAATCTAAGAGTGCTTTAAAAATAATTTAACCAAACACTCTATAATTTAAAAGAGTTTTTTTAATTGACAACCAAACAACCAAATTTTTATTTTAAAAGATCTATTATCAAAAGATTTATTTGGAGAAGTTGTACCAAACGAAGCCTTAATTCGATTGTTGTCTTAACATAAATTTGTTATTAGATAAATCGATGGAATGCTTAATTTTTTAATAAATAAAATCTTTTTAATATATCTTAAATAGTAAATCCTTTTTACTCAGGTAATTTCATTTCCTTTTTTTCTAAAAATAAAAAATTCATATTTCTACCTTTAAGTTGACCTAAATAGAATCGTTAATTATTGATAAAGTAAATTTAAGTTTTTTTTTATATATTACAATTATTGGAATCACTATAAGTGCGGTTCATAACACAATATTTTTACGAAACTTCCTTTTATAAAAGGAAAACGGAAGTAAATTTAAGTTAAAGTATCAAGTATTTATTAATTTTGTTACACATTCCATGTTTGTGGGCCACTATGCAATGATGTAACCAGATAGAGATGGCCATAAGTAAACACGTTGCTTCGTGCTCCAAAATAATAGATAATTTATATGAAACACGTATAAGCATGCCAACATCTGATCCTCATATGTGTTATTCCATAGCTCTAATGATAATAATTATTTTTTGTTTTCTTTCAACGAGTAAATTGTTTGTGAGTTGTATCTTCAAAAAAAAAAAAAATTGTTTGTGAGTTGTGAGAATATATTCTAAAACAAGTAGTCATGCATGCTTAGAGCTCTGGATGTTTCAAAACTTCAAAATATAAATTAGATATAGATGAACAAAAGTATAGTAGTATAGACGACATTAATTTATATAAAAGAAAAATATTACTTACAGAACCGGAGGGACTAGGCCATAGACCATAATCGAAGGCATGACGAACCCCCTTGACGGCGATATCAACATGTTCCTTGTCTCCTTCTGCAACCCATGCTATCACCTCCCCTGTCCTCGGGTCTATTGTCTCGAAAGTCTTGCCTAATTATTTTTTCACAATTTCACAATTTACTTCATTGTGTGCCCATCAAAAATTTGAATTTATTATTTATCTGTATATTATGATATCATAAGGATATATTATATATATAACGTTGAACCGTTGATTAGGGGATAATCTATATTAATTAATATATATAATAAAAGACCACTACCGACTGGTCTTTAATAGATACAAAGACGCTTCTCGCTGCTTGATATACACAATTATGGGAAGGTGAATAATTCAACATAATAATAGTCCAACCACCTGATAGACCAAATTTAATTACATCATCAAATAACAAATTCGAAGACAAAAAGTCATGTGAAGCATGCAGCACGTGTTTATATTCCTTTTATAGTCTTCAAACAATTCTAAACAAAGGTAAAAAATAAAAAAAAATAAAAAAAAAATTACCCAACCACGATTAGGAAAAAAAGCTTTGAGTGTATATCTTCCACTTGAATCTTGCCACGTGGCACATTCAAATCGCACATGCATCTTACGTTACATCCGTGACCGGTTGAGAAAATTTAGGAATAGATGGATGCAAAGAAATTGAAGAATGAACGTAGGATTATTCAAATAAGCTAAACAGTAAGAATACAACGTAAAGAGAGAGTAGCTGTGGTGAAAGTAAGAACGCGGTTAAATTTTTTTATTTTTATTTTTATTTATTATTTGTTGAGTAAATTACATATCTTATAATTAGTCTAACACTTTTAATCAAGATCTTTGAAACTGATCAGAACTAGAGCTTCCAAAAGTGAAAGAAAAAATTCATAGCATATAAAAAAATTATCCTTAACTTAAGGATTCCGAATTCAAATCTAACCATTGATATATGACTCAAATGGTCCATCAATCATGGACCCCGTTTGATTATTTTCATATTAAATATAGAGTGTGTATTTAATTGAGATACTGTAGATGACAAAACATGTCATCATTATGTTGTCTGTCTCAAATTTATATCATTTTTTCTTATGTGATGTTACATTGGTGTTGGAAATTTGACCAGAAACAAGAACACATTTTTAAAAATATGATGACAAAGCAAGAGAGAGAGAGATGGCCAAGGAACTGTAAGGCAACAAGTGAAAAATAGACAAGACAAAAAGAGAGCGTCCGATATGTGCGTGCGTATCAGAGAGAGAATGAGAGATGAGGGAAAAAACCTGAAACAGAATCAGCAAATTCTCCGTTGATGAACAATCTGGTAAACTTGATGGTGGGCAACTTGATGGGAGGCACAGAGCTTTCATTACGAAAAGTAGCCATCCTTCTTTCGCTATGTCTATTTTTATGTCTAATTGAGTTATGGAAGGAATGTTGATGCACAAGATAGCTATTTATAGGAACAAGAATCGGAATGCATGGTATTTTATATATATACGCCAGGTCAGGAATAAGTAAGTCAATTTTAGAGCATCAGCTTCTTTGTTCGGTTTGTATTTGTATGGAGTCAATTCAGTTTGCATTTATCTTCTTTGTTCGGTTTGTATTTATCTTCTTATTGTCATTGCCAAAATAAATTAACATTTAGTGGACATTTTTTTATGCCATCTAAATTAGCTACTTAATTTAAAATATATAAATTGTTTAAATTAGCTACTTAATTCAACGTGTAATTTTTGTGTGCCATTTAATTAACTATTAAAATACATAGTCAATTCCTTATCTATCCTCAGTCAGCAATATAATTACATAATATTACGAATGGATTTTTTTTTTTAGTAGGATCTACGGCCATTTGATTTAGGTAACTGTCACCAATATTCTTTAAAAAAAAAACTGTCACCGCTATAATAATTTAAATATTTTAGTATAGAAAAAGTGGATTTTTGACAAAATATCTTGCTTTCGTTAATTTAAAAATTAAAACCCTTTTCCGTCCATCTACAACTAAGTTTTGTTATCGATGGAATGCAATTTGGTTGTCTGAAGCTGACAATGTGACCAATGATATTCAAGCCTTGTTCAGGGAAGTTGGGTTCAGAAATGTCACGTGGTGCAACTACTGCCTGTATAGAAGCTTTTTATTGGTTTTCAACCCAACTCAATCCATCACAATTTTTTAAGATTTAATCCGACCCAAGATCGGGTTGGGTTGGAGATATCCACCATTTAATATGCGGGTTTCATAAGGAAATAGGAAAGGTGTTTTCCTAACAATATCTAAAGACTGTTTGCATCTCTGTTACAATGAAATAATATCATCAAAAATCAAGAACATAGTAAATCTAAAGTCATTATAATGCTTTCTTTTCTCCAACTTTAAAAACAGACTTTAGTATATATTAATGACATAAAAATATTACAATCCTCAACTGATCATAATGTCACGCAGACATTGAACTTTGAGGTATGACAAGGTGACTTTTATTTTATATTATAGTTTCATAAGCGCATGTTTGTTCAGACTTCAGAGCCAAGGAGAACTGTAAATAGGAGTGACAACAGACTTGACTTGAAGATACTTATGAAGAGCTTCCATTCCCATGTCCCTTCCAAACCCACTCATCTTGTACCCTCCATAAGGGCAGTCCTTATCGAAAGCAAAATAACAATTGATCCATATAATTCCTGCTCGAATCGATCTTGACATTGTGTTAGCCACGTCCAAGTTCTTGGTTACAATGCCTGCTGCTAGCCCATATCTAGTATTGTTTGCACACTTAATTGCCTCTTCCATTGTCCTGCAAAATATCCCATGGGTATCTTAACTTAAACAACCCTTCAAAATAAAACCGCAAAGTAATCCAGGGAGAAATAGGAAGGACTGGAGAATATTAATTGTGCTTACTTGAACTTCATCAAAGCCATAACAGGACCAAATATTTCGTCTTTTACTATCAACATATCCTCCTGTGTAAGTTGTAATTAGATTTAACAACTTCAATTGTGACTTTGTTTAATCAAACATTAATGCCAAATGTCATGTTTGTTTGCTAGAAAGTTTTACCTTAACATCAGTGAAAATTGTAGGTTCAATGTAGTAGCCCTTCTCGCCAGCAGGTTTGCCCCCTGTTAACAAGGTGGCTCCTTCTCTTTTTCCATGCTTGATGTATGAAAGAATTTTCTCAAACTGCTTCTTATCTACCTGTTTCATTTGGTGGGTTCACAAAACTTGTATAAAAATTAATTTACTCTTAATCATAATATTGTTTATATAATTAAGAAGATTATTTTGTTTTAAATGGCATTTCAATTTTCTTTTAGCATTATTTATTATGTCGCACTACTTGCTAAATTAAGTTGAAGTGGAGGTCAGTTAAAACTCTCGTCACTTTCCATTATAGTACCTGTGGTCCATGACGAACTGTAGGATCAAAAGGGTCTCCAACTTTCCAAGCTTTAGCCTTTTTCACCAACTGCTTTACAAGTTCATCATAAATCCCTTCTTGAACATAAACACGAGAACTTGCCACACAAATTTCTCCCTTATATTTGAACCCAAAAAACAAATGAATAAAGAAGTTAGTACAAAAACATTTTCATAACAAGAAGTTGGCATTTTAACAGAAAAATAAAATAAAATAAATGGGGAAGGAAAGATCTTGTATACCTTGTTATAGAGAATGCCAATAAGAGCAAGTTCGGCAGCCTTGTCTATATCAGCATCATCAAAAATGATGAGAGGTGATTTGCCTCCTAATTCCAGAGAAACTGATTTCAAATTGCTTGTAGCAGCAGCCTGCATCACTACACGTCCAACTTCAGTAGACCCTGTAAAACTGACCTGAAAAACAATACTAAACTGAAAATCCAGTACAAATTTAATAGTGAAGATTGTATAGAGTCAAAACTTTTGCATATGATCTAACTTTATCAATGTCCATATGTGAGGCCACAGCAGCCCCTGCAGTCGGTCCAAATCCAGTTACAACATTAAGGACTCCATTGGGTAGGCCTGCTAGCTTAGCAAGATGAGCATAATAAAGAGCAGAGAGAGGGGTCTGCTCGGCAGGCTTGAGGACCATGGTGCACCCAGCAGCTAAGGCTGGGGCAACCTTCATGGAAAACATGGCGCTCGGAAAATTCCAGGGAATGATGTGTCCAACAACACCAACAGGCTCACGCAACGTGTAACCCTGCAACTCACGCGACATCTTCAAGACCTCACCGTGAATTTTGTCCGCAGCACCCGCATAGTAACGGAAATTCTCGACTGCTTGAGGAATATCAACAGCCTTCCCCATGCTGAACAACTTCCCAGCATTTATGGTATCAAGTGTAGCTAATTCTTCTACATGTTCGTCAATTAAGTCCGCGAATTTCATCATTATCCTCCCTCTCTCCTGATCATCATTCAACGATAGATAAATACATTTTTCCAAAAATAATACTAAGCTAATACCATTTGTGACAGGCTGTTTCAACTTTTATAAAACACATGGTTTTATATTAGTATGCATAATTGACTTCCCAAATTAACCTGTTGATTTATTTCAGTTCTGTGCTTAAGTTTAGACTTTAGAAGCATTGTGACAGCACTTTTATGTCACAACTGGCAGAACAAAAAATTCAAACTTTCAAAATACAATTATCTAAATATTAGGGGGACTAAAACGTACAGAACAAAATGTTTTCACGAAAATATATAAATACGAATAAGTAGGTTTGCTGCTGTTGTATGTGTGGTGTGAGGTATAATCCGATTGCAAAAAGCCCCAGAATTAATGTTATATATAAAAGATTGCATAGAATTGATTATGGAGCTACTTGCTTATTGACAAAATATTTAATATGTTAGCAGAAACAGTTTCTCAACTTATTTTGATTCGATTGGTATCTTAACATAAATTTGTTATTGGATAAATAGATGAGAAATGCTTTATTTGTATATAAGTAAAATATTTTATTAATATATCTTAAACAGTAAATACTTCTTTTTATTTTTTTAAGATATTGAGACGAATATAATATATATATATATTTTTTTTTTTTTCTTGCAACAAGTAAATTGCTTGTGAGTTGTGAGAATATATTCGAAAACAAGTCATACTTAGAGATCTGAATACATTCGAAAACAACAAGTCATACTTAGAGATCTGAATGTTTCAATATTTAAAAATATAAATTAGATACACGTGAACAAAAACCAACCGTATAGTATAACTGTATAGATGACATTAATTTACATAAATGAAGAGATTACTTACAGAACCTGGAAGACGAGGCCATGGACCACAATCGAAGGCATGACGAGCTGCCTTGACGGCGATATCAACATCTTCCTTGTCTCCTTCTGCAATTCTCACTATCACCTCTCCTGTTCTCGGGTCGATCGTCTCAAAAGTTTTTCCTAATTATTTTTGCACAACGTCACGATTTACTTCATTGTTTTTCCATTAAATATTTGAATTTATTATTCATTCATTTATTATTATATTATGAGTATATATTATAATTTATATGTAAGGTTGAACCCTTGATGAGGGGATAATCTATATTAATTAATATATATAATAAAAGACTACTACCAACTGATCTTTCATAGATACAAAGAGGCTTCTCGCTACTTCATATACACAATATGGACGGGGAATAATTCAATGTAATAATAGTTTAATTACATCATCAAATAACATATTCGAAGACACAAAGTCATGCAAAGTATGCAGAAGACAAGATGGATGGTATGCAGCTCGTGTTTATGTTCCTTTTCTAGTCTTCAAACAATTCTAAACGAAGGTCAAAATACTCAACCATCTTCCACTTGAATATTGCCGCGTGGCATATTCAAATCGAAGATACATCTTACGTTACGTCCAAGATGGTTGAGAAGATTTAGGAAGAGATGGATGCAAAGAAATTGAAGAATGAACGTAGGATTATTGTAAGAATAGACTGTAAAGAGAAAGGAGCTGGGGTGAAGTAAGAACTGGGTTTGATTATTTAAGGTTTGAATATAGAGTGTGTATTTTATTGAGATATTGTAAATGACAAAACATGCATGTCTTCATTTTATTGCCTGCCTAGCTCAAATATGTTTTATATCTTTTTTTCTTATGTGATTTTTCATGGAGATGGAAATTTGACCAGAAACAAGAACACATTTTTAAAAATATCATGACAAAGCAAAAGAGAGAGAAAGAGATAACCACGGAACTGGAAGGCAACAAGTGAAAAATAGACCAGACAAAAAGAGCTAGTGCGTGCGAGAGAGAGAATGAGAGATGAGAGTAAACCTGAAACAGAATCAACAAATTCTCCGTTGATGAACAATTTGGTAAACTTGATGCCAGGCAACTTGATGGAAGGCACAGAGCTTCCATTGCCATGATCAGCCATCCGTCTTTGACTATATATATCTCTCTCTAATTGAGTTATGGGAGGAATGTTGATGTTGGTTCACATAAGATGGCTATTTATAGGCACAAGAATCGGAATGCATGGTATTTTATAAATGTAAATATAAGTCAGGTCAGGAAATAAGTGAGTCAATTTTAGAGCATCAGCTTCTTTTTTCGGTTTGTATTTATCTGCTGGTGTCAATTCTGGGATTTTAAAGATTGAGTCACTTCATTCATTGCCAAAATAAATTAACATTTGTTGGACATTTTTTTATGCCATTTTAATTAGCTATTTAATTTAAAATAGGGCAAACTATACAAACCTCTACCTGAGGTTTGACAAAATTATATAAATATGACGATGTTTGAGTAACTCTCACTGACTGCTCCTGAAGTTCCAATAATTTGGCATAAACCTCTCCTACTGTGAGTAAAATATTAATCAAGACAAATGGCCAAAGTCAATTTAAATAAAAATAGCAAAATACCCCTAAATAAATTAATATATTATTATTTCAAATTAAAAAAATTAAAAAAAAAAAATCTTTTCACCTTCTGCATCTCTTCCATCAAATTTTATTGATCAATCACCTTCATCAAATTTTCTTCATTAATTTTTATACCATCAATTTTTATCCAATCAATTCGTCACCAATATTGTCACCAATTTAAACCCAAATAAATTTACATATTTAAAGAAAAAAATTCATACTCAATTTTTCAACTTCACCAGTTCATCATCATCAACATAAATCTTCATCATTATCTGTTAAGACATAATACATCTTCAATCAACATCCATTTTTTAATCAAAAAACCAAAAAAAAATCTGAAAAAAAATAAAAAAATTAAAAAAAAAAAGAAGCTTGAAGATCTAGGATCCTCCAAAAAAAAGAAAAGAAAAGGAAAATTAACATCATAAAGAATTCAAAAAATCATAGAACATCATTAAGAACCCGGAATCAGCTTCTTTATCAACCAATTTTCAACTAGAAAATCCAAATGAAGAACATCAAGGACTAGAAAATCAAATAACATCATCAATAGATAACCATTGATCCACCAAAGTATACAAAAATACCCAAAAACTCAAAAACCTAGAAAAACTCAAATACCAATCTATACAAAACTAAAATCCTAAATCTAACCAAAACCCCCTTAAAAAACCCAAAACCAAGATCGATCCATCAAACTTTTTTCACCATTCCCCCCCCCCCCCACCCCCCAAAAAAAAAAACAAAGAAAAGAAAATTAAAAGAAAAGAAAAAAAAAACTAAGTCTCCATTGGATAGTCTCCACTGACGGAGACCTATGGGTCTCCACTGTTGGAGACCCAATGTTGGGTCTCCATGATCACTTGGATCTTGATTAAAGATTGACTAGGTCACCAATGGTGGAGATCTAGCCGATCTACAACATGGTCTCCAATGGAGACCGTTGTTGTTTTTGCTAGAGGTTTGTAGAATAAGAAGAAGATAAGAGAAGAAGAAAAAGATGATAAGAGAAGAAGTAGAAAAAGATACAAGAAGAAGAAGAAGATGCGAGAAAAAGAAGAAGATGTGAGGGAAGGGTGAGGTGAGGGGAGAGAGTAGTGAGGGGATGAAAAGAGAGAGAGAGAGAGAGGATTGATGTTACGTGCTTTTTTTTTTTTTGTAAAATTATATATTTATTTTTAATTAAATTAAAAATACATATTATATTAATTGTTAAAATATTAGATACTCAAAGGATTTAATGAAATTTGATGATTTTAACCTTACCCAATGGCACTTAACATCTGCTCATTCATGGTTATCTGACAGTAGGAGAGGTTTGTGTTAAGTTTTTGAAACCTCAGGGGAGATCATTGGGATTATTCAAATATCATTATATTTGTGTAATTTCTCAAACTTCAGGGGGATTTGTACAATTTACCCTTTAACATATTAACATTTAATTTTTGCATGCCATTAAATTAGCTACTTAATTTAAAATATATAGAGGTCAATTCCTTATCTGTCCTCAGTCAACAATATAATTACATAATATTACGAATGGATTATTATTTTTTCTTAGTAGGATCTACTGCCACTAGATTTATGTAAGTGTCACCAATATAATAATTTAAATATTTTAGTATTGAAATGGATTTTTGACAAAATATCTTGTTTCCCTTTCATAGCCAAAAGTTTTTTAATTTAAATTAAAATCCTCTTGCTTCCATCTAGAAGTTTGTTTTGTTATGTGTGTTTGTATTGTATTTTGAACTTTTAAACAAAGAAAATATGAAGTAAACAATCACATCAACTTGATTAAAATTAGTATAGTTTTGAAGGATTTTGTCCAAGTAGAAGATATGCCCAGCGGCATTCATAGAGGTCGAACTTTAAAACAACACGTCATTAATGGCAAAAGTAGCGACGCGAGACAAAACAAAAGAGTGATAACCAATCGAACCATTCATTAACGAAGAAGATAGCACAAAAGCAAGAGCCCTACGAGGACGGCAACCTTTGAAAGTGGAACTAGCATTAGCATTTATTGACTTGGTGTCGTGTGACATGGGGCTCTTTTGGGCTATGACGAGGAAAGATAAATACAGGAGCACCGCCCTGGTGAGGACTGTGAATATTCTCCACCGGTTCATTGACCCATGTACAAGTTGCAACCATCATGCGTCATGGCAAAGTATATAATAGTGACTGGACCCATTGCACATGTCACCTTATTGATCCAGACTATATCGGACCCAGTTAAAATCCTGGTCAAACCAATAAATCTCAATCTAGACTTACAATGAGTCGAGATTTAAATTTAAATTTTTAATTTTTTTAATTTTAATTTATTAATATTATTATTACCAAAATACCCAAAAAAAAATCAAATTTTAAGTGCAAAAATTATTATGTGCAAATTATATCTCATGAATGTTTATCCAACTCTACAACAATGAGAATGTGCTACTAACCAAATAAATAATGGGTTTTTTAATACCCAAACTAAGATTTCATTATCCATTGAAATTTTGAATAAAATCAAATTTATAGAGAGAGAATGAGAAAGAAACAAGTGAGCAAAATAATGAGAGAAAGAGAGGATCAATGATTCTCTCGTAATCTTGTTTTTACCTTAACTTTTAATAAAAGGGGTTTGAATTTAAATAATGTATGAGAGAAAAAAATAAAATAATTTTGATTATTCATTATTTTTTATTAAGATGTATCATGAGATTATAAATAATATAGATAAAAAAAAAAAAAAAAAAAGGAGAGAGAGAATATCGTACCTCCAAAAAGAACCAAGCAAAAAGGCAAATTGGTGACAGATACGAAAATGTTGACTCACTAGGTGCATTTTGTCTCTATTTTCACTAATATACAATTTCAAACGACAACCAATCCCTTCAAAGTTTTACATGAGCACAATAATTCTAATACAACTATAGTAGATATCACCAACTATAATAGTTGTATGATTATGATTTATACACCTCATTTAAAAAAAAAAAATCATTACATCAATAATATATAATGACAAGAGATCTGGCTAAATAATTAGTTGATATTCTCTTATTTTAAGGGCTTTTATAATTAATATTTATGGTACTCCCAGTTAGAAAAAAAAAAAAAAAAAACACCTATTTTAACAAAGTGTAACTTTTAACAATAGGATAAAGACATTAAGAACGTTTTAGTATGAATTTCTACTCGATTTTTATATTTATTTACTAATAATTGAAAAACGAATAAAACAAATTTCAAACATGTTAATGACATTGAATTATTGAGTATTGGCAGTTATGGTTCACGAGTTGAGGAAAACAAAAAACAAAAAACAAAAGATAGCCAAGAATGTTGTGATCGCTATCTAATATCATGTTCATGACTTTTTCTTAAAATCTTAGATTTTTCATAATGAAAGATATATCAGTATAAAAAATAATAAATTTTGTAAAAAAAAATAAGATTAAGGAGAGAATCTCAACTTCTCAAAATAATGTTTCACATGAGGTTAATCCGAGCTAGGATGGCTTTTTCTGAAAGAGGACAAGTAATATTTCACTTGCAATATTCGTCCTTCTTTGTTCTATGAGTTCGTTTCTACTGATA